>CM035129.1:132447779-133647779 GCA_020205605.1 Panax ginseng | reverse complement strand
GCTAGTCCATTAGTAGATAATTAAATACTTGGACTCTTAAGTACATTTATCATTTCAGTTATTTAATTCTCATACCCATAATATTTATAATTAGGTCACAAGACTTTTCTTTTCATTACTCAATATATGATTAATAAATACACACACACACACACACACACACACACACACACACACATATATATATATATATATATATATATATATATTCATCAAATCACATAAGTACATGCCATAATTCATAAAGTTTTCACTTCATTGATAAACATGTTATATTCTCACTTACAATGTGACCTAAAATTACCGGTTATTACATATGCAATCGCCTATCCCCACACTTTTGGCCTTACTTTTCCTTTAGCCTTTGCGTCGTTGCACTTTTTAACCTCAACCACAAACCACTCCAGTATGAATTTGGCTCAGTTGTACTCTTTCGTATGCTCACCAACTAAGATAGGTGTTAGTAATGGCGTCGAGCACATATCCTTTGTCGTGGGGCCAAGGAAGGCCGCAAGGAAAAATGCCAACACAATCATCCAAAATTAAAGGGTAGGCTCTTTAGGCATGATGGTCGTTGTCAAGTGTTTTAGGGAAGTGTTGCGGAAGCTTGAAATGATATTGATGTCCTCTTTTTCCACCTCTGTTGGCATATCATATCCAACATAAGGGATGTCAAACACCCTGCCCACCTCATCCACCATAATAGGAATAGGGGCAAACCCAAACAACTTTAACGTGCACATCCTCGGATCAAATTTAGCTATCAAATGCACAAAGAACTCCTGGGGTATAATGTTGCACTTCATACTGCTACTTTCAATGTTATTAAACTAAGTTTGTTTGATGTAGGTGACGATTTGAGAACAAATCCTTCTCAAGAGGAGGAGAATGATGATGACATAGCATAGACTGATTCAAACAAGACTAAAGGAGCGTGGGGAGATCCAATTCAAGTGCCAGTTGGACCAATTACAAAGGCAAGAACTAAAAGCTTCAAACAAGACCTCAATGGATTGATCCAAGATATTTGGGTTGAAGCTAACTCAAGGAATTCCAAGAAAGAGATTAACGAGCATGAGATACAAGTTTGGATCAATTTGATACAAGCCCAATTCAAAAATTAGAGAAAATTTTATTTCCTAAAATATTAAGCATACTATATTGTATTTTGTTTTAGGTAATTTATCATGAGGGGTTATGATTTATTTTGATTGCAATTCTAGAGACTTCAACTAGGGTAAAATTAGGGCAACACATTTAGGTTTTAATTAATATAATTAAGTCCTTGTACTAGTATAAATAGGCCTCAAGACCAATGGTTTTGTTACTGATTGATTTAATAATACTTCTTTTTAAATTACTTGAGAGTATTTTATCTTTTTTCTTTTCAAGACTCTTGATCTTATCGGTGTGTCCGTAGCAATCAATTCAATTTATCAAACATCAATCCATATGTATTTGTGGCGTCTTCTACTATACATCAACCGTTGATTGTATCAAGGTTACTGCTTAAATATAAGTGAGGGGTTAATGTGTCATTAATGTTCCACCCATAACCATTGCTAGAATGATCCGGACGACGGCCACCTCACGCAAGCTTGTTGTGGAGTTTATTAGGACGTGAGAATGGAATGAAAAAAATTGTGTTTGCTTGTGAATTTTATTCCTTGATGGCTAGTATGGAATGACTCATTCCAACTAGAATGGAATAAATTATTCCACTCATCATTTCATTTCATTCCCTATTTCATTTATTCATCAATTTCATTCTTTTAATCTAAACGTGGATAAGGGTCTTTGGTATCGCACCAAGATTTTTATTTTGACTTTTAAGAGGTATGGTGGTGTAATATATGCATGATAATTTGAACAATACAAATAAATACAGTCATACGCTTCATTTATTTATCCTAATTATATATTTTTATAATTGACTTTAAGACATGCCTTAAACAAGTTAGCTAAGGTTATATAATAATTTCAATAAGACGAGGTACTTTTACATGAACGTTATATATATATAAAACTTTAAAATGAAATATTTAACCCTAAAAAAGTACGTTATTTTTATAAAGTAATTTTAGTAAAGCTTAACTTAAGTATATCATTAGATTCTTTCTTTCTCATATATTATAATTATCAACATGTAGTGTTTTATTTTTATTTCATAATATCTAATGTACCTGAAAAGTTTTAAATAAATACTTATTACAACTTGTTCCAATCTTTATATAGAGATTAATTTTTGAGATTACAAGATTTTTATTAATAAAATTATAATTTTTTATTCACTAAAGAGGCATATGATTATTGTTTCAAATTTAATAAGAAATTGACAGAGGACAAATATCACTTTTTCAATATATAATATACACTTTAATGTAACAATATATGTTACAATTATTCGGTCATCAACATTTGTAGTGATAGCATTTGACGCCACAATTAGTGTGAAACAATTAAGCTTTACAAAAAAATTATATTTGTGAATTAAATAAGTTGCGCTATTCATAGATGCTAAGGGTGCCCAACGGTCGGTTTTGTAGCTAAACAAATAATCAAACCATTTAAGAAGGTTATAAAAAGCTACAAACCAAAACCACCCCAAATTTTACTCCGTAGTCGGTTATTTACCTATTCAATTATCGGTTAAATCAATCAGTTTAGGCAGTTTAAACCAAGAACAAATGAACAATCAATCATCAATCATCAAGCATCAAGCATCAATATCCTATACTCAAAGTTCTACTACTCAAATTTTAACAAATGCTTAAGATCACTAAAAATAAGGCTTTAAACTTCTTCCCAAGATAATTTCAGACCAGAATATGAATATAAAATTCAAAAGGAGATTAAGCACACATGAATAATAAACATCCATTAAGCCTAAATTTTCTAACATTATAAATAAAAATATTGTATCATATAGTAAATTATTATTGTATATAAATAAAATTATATTTTATATATAATTATATTTATAAACATAAATATATAAATTATTATAATAATGATTCCCTCCTCTAGGATTCTGCTTTCCTTTTCTCACTTTTCTTCTGAATGAACCTCAGCTTTTCCTATTTAAAGGAAATGATACTGAAGGAAATAATAAGAACTTCTCTGGAGGTTTCTCTCTCTTTATCTCTTACTTATTCTCTCTAAATTTATGCAACAATTATAAGAGTATCTTTCTACACTTTGCTAAAGTTTTATAACACGTTATCAGCATGAAGCTCTAAACAACTGAGACGATAAAATTAAATTCTTGCAATTTATTATTATATTACCGGTTTGGCTATGCCACCAATAATATAATTTTATTCTTATAATTGTCTTTAAATTCTTACAATTTATTATTATACTACCGGTTTGGCTATGCCACCAATAGTATAATGTTATTCTTACAATTGGCTTGGCTTTGCCGCCTATTATATTAACTGTCAAGTTATATTTATGTTTTATTGCCCATCTTTAAGTTCTGTTATTTACAATGGTACCATCTATCCTTGTTGATCTTACAAGACTTGGTGAGAACCTTTTTACCGCTTATTAAATTATGGGAATAACCTGTATATGTGAAATACCGTATACCTGGTGAATAATCTTTTGTATTCATTTCTTATTAATTTGTGAGAATAACCTGTATATGCGAAATACCGCATGCATGGTGAAATTCTTCTGTTATTCCATTCTTTATTATTCTGTTGGAATATTCTGTCTGTGCGGATTACGCATGACCTGGTTCCATTCTTTATTATTCTGTTGGAATATCCTGTTTGTGCGGATTACGCATGACCTGGTTCCATTATTTATTATTCTGTTGGAATAATTTGTCTATGCGAACTTCCGCATGCCGGGTGAAGATCCATTTACATTTTTATATATACATTAACATTTGCATATTCTTTTTACTAAAATAATATGCTAATAAAAATATAAAAATATTTATATTTACATTTTATCACCACTTGAGGTTGTGGTATAGTTTATTTTTCCTATTTCATACATGCAATTATGTATTGTTTTAATAAATAATAATTATGTTTTAACCCAGAATAGATGGCAAATTTGGCAAAAATAAATTTTTCTATTTTAAAAATCTCTGGAGACAACTATTTGGCTTGGGCACTTGATGCAGAATTGCACCTTAGTGCAAATGAGTTAGAAAAGACCAATGAATCATGAAATACAACAACTTCTGCACAAAATGCAAAAGCCATAATTTTTCTTCGTCACCATATTGATGAAGGATTAAAGACCGAGTATTTAACAGTCAAAGATCCTTTGTCTTTATGGACACAACTGAAGGAAAGATTTGACCACCAAAAATTGGTTGTTCTCCCTAATGCCAAATTTGAGTGGCTTAATTTAAGGCTACAAGATTACAAATCAATTTACGGAATATAGTTCCAATGTTTATAGAGTAACATCTACTTTGGCTTTGTGCGGAGATCCAGTTTCTGAATCCCAAATGTTAGAGAAAACGCTCTCAACTTTTCATCCCACCAACATGATTCTGTCACAACAATATAGACAGAGTAAGTTCACAAAATTCAGTGACTTATTGTCTCTCCTCCTTATTGCAGAAAAGAATAATGAATTGTTGTTGAAAAACCATCAAGTACGGCCAACGAGTGCTATCCCATTGCCAGATATTAACAGCACGTCATTCCAGCAGAATAAACGTGACAATAGATGGTCATATAAAAAGAAGCCTTGGGGACGAAAGAATAAACGAGGCCATCATAACAACAAATTCTAGAACCGCGACAATTCAGGCCACCAGAAGTGGCAAGTGTCTGGGTCGGGTAAAATTAAAGAAAATGCAGCACCGATAAAGAACAAACCAGATGTTTGTTTTAGGTGTGGGATGAAAGGGCATTGGTCGCGTACCTGTCGTACGCCGAGGCATCTGGCTAATTTATTCCATGAGTCTCAAAAGAACAAAGTAATGGAGGCAGAAACAAACTTTGTTGATCATCAATTGAATATTGTTGATGATCCACCAATGACCAACAATGAGGAAAAAGTTGTTGATATTACTGGATCTTCTGAAAGTATCTTTTGGGATAACGTTTAATTTTTGTTTTAATTAAACATCCTACATGTATAATATTATTAGTTTTCATTCTATACGTGGTATGTGTTTATCATGAATAAAATTATATATGAAATATAACTTTTCTTATTTATGTTTTTACATGTGTTAGACCATCTTTAATGAATATCTTCTCATCACTTCTACTATTTCTGAAAAAATAGAATATCCTAGAAAAACTTCATTCAATTTTTTCTGGATTAAATACTATGAAAATTAGAGCAATTGAGTCTCATACTGTTATGATTCCAAAAATCCTAGATCCCACATCCTTTATGCTTTGGCATGAAAGACTCGGTCATCCAGGTACTTCTATGATGTGTCGTATTATTAAAAATTCTTTTGGTCATCCTCTCAAAAATAAGAAAGTTTTTCCTAGTAGTGAATTTCCTTGTGCTGCGTGTTCTCGAGAAAAATTAATTGTTCGACCATTACCAATAAAAGTTTATAAAGAAGCCCCAAAATTCTAAGAGAGAATTCAAGGAGACATTTGTGGATCCATTCACCCATTGTCTGGCCAATTTCGATATTTCGTTGTTTTAATAGATGCTTCAACTAGATGGTCTCATGTTTGTCTTCTCTCTTCTCGAAATTTTGCCTTCTCAAAACTTCTTGCTCAAATAATCAAGTTACGGGCTTAGTTCTCGGACCATCCAATCAAGTCAATTCGACTTGATAACGCAGCTGAATTTTCATCAATAACTTTTAATGATTTTTGTATGACTATTGAATCTCCATTGAGCATTCTGTTCCTCATATTCATACACAAAATGGTTTAGCTGAATCTTTAATAAAAGGACTTCAACTAATTGCACGACCATTAATGTTAAGGGCTAACTTACCTACCTCAGTTTGGGGTCATGAAATTCTTTATGCTGCAGCCATCATTCGAGTAAGACCAACGGCTCTTCATAAATTTTCTCCTCTACAATTAGTTCTTGGATAGATACCCAACATATCACACTTTCGAGTTTTTGGAAGTGCAGTATATGTTCTAATTTCACCTCCACAAAGAACTAAGATGGGAGCCCAACGAAAAATATGTATTTATGTTAGTTTTGATTCTCCTTCTATTATCAAATATCTTAAGCCTTTTAACTAGAGATGTTTTTACTACATGTTATGTAGATTGTCATTTTGATGAATTTGTATTTTCACCATTAGAAGGAGGAAAAGTTTTAAATAAAAAACCCTCTGACATATTATGGAATGCATCAGAATTAAATTCACTTGATCCTCGTACATGACAATGTGAAATTGAAGTTCGAAGAATTATTTATTTATAAAATATTGCAAATCAAATGCCAGATGCATTTAATGATGCTAGAGTCACATATACCTGCAATGAATACTCCAGCAAGGATAGAAATACCTATTGAAAAATCAATTCTTGGAGAATTGACGAATAAGGTAATAGAAGAATCTAAACCACGCTAGAAGCGTGGAAGACCGATTGGTGCAAAAGACACTATACCACGAAAATCAAAAGCAAATAAGAGAATCCCATAAGGAATATCCGCTCTAGAAGTAGCACTTATTCCAAGAATGGGAATAGCCCCAGAAGAGGTACAAACCGCTCAAGAAGTAGCACTTATTCCAAGTGTGGGAATAGCCCAGAAGAGGTTCAAAATCTCAGTGAAGGGATAAGAGATGAACACCAAGAGATCTCAATAAATTATGTACATGATGAGAAAATATGGGATTGAAGCAAAGTCATGATTGATGATATATTTGCTTTCTCTATAGCATCAGATATTACTTTGATTCCTGACACGGATCCTGAACCGCAAAATGTGGAAGAATGTCGAAAAAGAAAAGATTGGCCAAAATGGAAAGATACTATTCAAACTGAGCTACAATCTCTATTGAAAAAAGAAGTATTTGGACCAGTAGTTCAAGCAATGCTGGGTGTAATCCCGGTTGGAAACAAATGAGTATTTGTACGAAAGCGAAATGAGAAAAATAAAATTGTGAGATATAAAGCCCGACTTATAGCTCAAGGGTTTTCACAAAAACCTGGTATTGATTATCAGGATACAGACTCTCCATTACGTAATGGATGGAGTCACTTTTCACTTTCTGATAGGTATGGCAACCATGGAAGGTTTGGAAACACGTCTAATGGATGTGCTAATAACATACCTATATGGCTCACTTGAAAATGAGATTTACATGAGAATCCCTGAAGGATTGAAAATGGCTGAATCATAAAGGCCTAGTCACATATATTCAATCAAGTTACAACGCTCATTATATGTGTTGAAACAGTCTGGTCATATATGGTATAATCGACTAAGTGATTATTTAATAAAAGATGGATATATAAATGATCATGTATGTCCATGTGTTTTTATTAAGAAATCACAAAGTAGATTTTCCATCATTGTTGTATAGTTGGATGATTTGAATTTTGTAGGTACTCCTGAAGAACTCACAAGAACTACTACTTATTTAAAAGATGAATTTAAAATGAAAAGATTCTCAGTCGTTTTCATATGGATAAAGTTCATCCTTTGACTACCCCGATGGTTGTTCGATCTTTAGAAGTTGATAAAGATCCATTTCAGCCTCTAGAAAGTGGGGAAGAAGTTCTTCGACCTGAAGTTCCATACCTAAGTGCAATGGAAGAAGTTCTTGGACTTGAATTTCCATACCTAAGTGCAATAGGTGCTCTTATGTATCTTGCAAACTGTACACGACTTAATATTACTTTTGCTGTCAACTTGTTAGCAAGATATAGTTTTTCTCCGACTAAGAGACATTGGGATGGGATTAAACACATTTTGAGATACCTCCGTGGAAGTATAGATCTTGGGTTATTTTATCCAATAGATTCAACATTGCGATTGGTTGGATATGCCGATGCAGGATACTTATCAGATCCACACAATGGAAGATCACAAATAAGTTATGTATTTACATATTGTGATACGGCTATATCCTGGAAATCCACAAAGCAAACTATGACAGCTACATCTTCAAATCACTCAGAGATTCTCTCTATACATGAAGCAAGCAGAAAGTGTGTTTGGTTGAGATCAATTATTCAACATATTCAAAAATCATGTGGATTACCATCAATCAAAGACATTCCTACAATTCTGTATGAGGATAACGCTGCATACATTGCTCAACTTAGAGGAGGGTACATCAAGGGAGATAGAACAAAATACATTTCACCTAAATTCTTCTTCACACATGAGCTACAAAAGAAGGGTGATATAGATGTGCATCAAATTCGATCATGTGATAATCTAGCCGACTTATTCACAAAGTCGCTACCAAATGCAACGTTTACAAAACTTCGGAAAAAGATCGGAATGTGTCGACTGAAAGACTTATGACAACATTTCATCAAGAAGTAATGAATTCCTTTTGAGGGGAAGACTGTACTCTTTTTCCTTAGTCACGGTTTTTATCCCAATGAATTTTTCCTGACAAGGTTTTAACAAGGCAGACAATTAAGATATTTATGTAAAAGATATGTACTCTTTTTTCCTTCGTTAAGTTTTTCCCACTGAATTTTCTTAACAAGATTTTTAATGAGACATAATCTTCTATCGTAGAAAATCAGGGAAAGTATTATAATAATGATTCCCTCCTCCTCTAGAATTCTGCTTTTCTTTTCCTACTTCTCTTCTGAATGAACCTCGGCTTTTCCTATATAAAAGAAATGATACTGAAGGAATTAATAAGAACTTCTCTGGAGGTTTCTCTCTTTATCTCTTACTTATTCTCTCTAAATTTATGCAACAATTATAAGAGTATCATTCTATATTTTGCTAAAGTTTTATAACATAAATATATTTATTACTATATATATATTCGGCCGGTTCTTCGACTAGGGCGAAAAACACTGTAAAAAAGAGAAAAAAATAAAACAATAAAAAGTAATAAAACGCTGTCGTTGCAAACCTTGAACGACCACGCAGAGGCAGAGAACCTTTTGAAATTTGAGGGCAGCTTTCAACAGCCCTCTCTGACTCTCTCTCTCCAGTAACATACTATAGGGGTTTGCCTCTGCTATGCTTCTCAGTTCTCACTCAACAGAGCCACCACCAGTCTGAATGAAAGACGGATAAACCCCTGTAAAACCCTCTTTATTTGCAGTCCCCACCCCCAAAGCTTATCAAGACGGCTTCTTCTTGTTGTAAGAAGCTGAGGAAAGTTGCAGGGGTCATGCCAATGGGCTTTTCAACTCAAACTACTCCTTTTAAACCCTCTTTCCCTCCTTACTTCTGGTTATGTTCTTCGTATTCATCTTCTCGTTCCTATTGGGCTTCCTCGAAAATGGCCGTACTCAGGTTCACTTTCAGTTTTTATTTCACTCAAATCCTTAATTTTTATTGTTCATTATGTGGTGTTTTTATATTTTAGGTTTGTTTGTTTTGATTTTTCCCATACCCATTTGAAATCTCTGATGATTGGGTTGTTAATGTAATACTCTGTCGGCTCCATAAAAAGAGTCCCTTTTGCCCCCCCAAAAAAAAATATTTCACAAAAAGAGTCCATTTTTAGTGACAGTGGTTTAAAATGGCTCTATATAGTCAACTTTATTTCCATAATTTCATTATCATACCATATTACTAAACTAACAACATATTAAGAAGTTTTAGGAGCTTATATGAAAAAAAAATATCATTAATATTCACAAATTTTGCATTCGGGGCTCATTTTGTGGAATGGAGTGAATGTAATTTTACTGGTTATATTTAATTTATTCTTTTTGGTATGTTTATGTCTGTCTCTGTGTGTGTTTGTTAGTTTGTGCAACTTGTTGCATACATTAAAATGACTCAAACTTGGATTTTTGTTAAGCTTTTCGCATCTTATTGTTGGAGTTTGCATCAGAGAGTAACTGGATTGCCTGCTGAATTTTTCAACACTGACATTGTTCTGACCAAAATATTCTGAAGTTATTATTTTTATCAATGCTGACAATAAAATTGTATCGTAGAAACTTGCTGTGTTGAATTTCCATATATTATTGCAGTTTGATGGGCTTTGATAAGGTCTTTTACTGCGTATATAGTACTAACCATAGTAATGTATAAATTATGAATTGTTCATTTGGTTAGCATGAAGTGAAAATACATAAATTTCATACCATAGGAAAATTAGTTCAAGTAGAGAGCGATGAAATAGGTTGATTGTTTAAGTAGCTCAAGATGAAGGATAGTGGAAAAACAGTGGCTGGGTGGGCATGAGATGAAAAATCTGTGCAAATTTAGGTAGTGACAGTTTTTGTTCAGTACAATGTTGTCACCAGGTAGATTGTAACGTTTGATTTGCTTTTATTTTTAGTTTTTAAGTTAGTTCTTTACAAGTGAAAGTTGGATGTCCAAGTCATTGAGTTCATGCTAAAATCTTATTGTTTGCTGCAAATGCTGCTAATTTGTTCTGCCTTTTTTTACACATCTTTCGAGTTATACTTGATTAACCTTTCTCCTATTGTTTTCACATCTTCATGTTTTTACATTGCAGACCACGAGCTTGCATAATCATGAGTGGCAAAAACCATATTGTTAATGTAACCATAGTTAGTAGTCCCGTTAACACTAGCCAAAATTCAAGTTATTGCAACATGCCATTCAATAAAAACTCTAGATTTAAAGATGAAACAAAGATGGCGTATTTCTCTACACAGCTATCACAGGAGATGGAGAAGCATAAACTTGCAAACATTCCTGCCACTTCATGTACTTCTGAATCAACAAGTTCCAAAGGCTATTATTCAAATCACGGTGATGCATGGTTTGAACAGTCGCAAGGATTGAGAAAGAAGAAAATGGAAGTTCGTAATAATAATGACAAGACTGGCATGTTAGTAAGGGATAAACAAGATAAGCTCAAGAATCTCCAGGACAGGAGTGAACATGGCATGTTTCTTACTTCTAACCTTGACAATATTGTCACAAGAGAAGCTTCAGAAAACTTAGTTGGCCCGGCACAAAGAAATGATTTTCAATTTTACATACTATGTTCAAGTCCACCGCAGGCCAATATAGGTGTACAAACATATGATGCTAAGAATGAAGGTAAGGTAATTCCTGTAAATGGATCATTACCTGCTTCTGGAAAACAAGGTTATAGAATGAGTGACTTGTCTATGAATAATTCTAATAGCCCAACACCTAATAATCCAGCGAAAAAGAATCTCTCTTCAGCACGTACCCAAGAAGTTGCACAACCTAATGGTTTATCGGGAAACCACTCAACCAAAAGTATAGAAACAAGTTCTGGAAAAGAAGAAGATTTAGCTGCCAGTAATATTCAAAAGAATCCAGCTGTAACCGAAACCTACATTGTTGGTGCTGAACAAGCAAATGGTATCCATCTTCGGGAGAGACTTAATCGTATCTATGATGAGGTTCTTGTTGTTGACGATGTCTCTGTTGCCAAGGAGATTGTCGGGATGCTAACAAATGAGTACAGACATCTTGTCCATGCATGTGATACAGAGGCATGGTCTATACATCCTAAATACTTTTTATTAACAATTTTTGTATACATTTCAGGGTCATTTATGCCGCCTAAATGAATTATTTTCCTTCTTGTAAGAATGTGGTTATCTACAATCCTAATCTACTTGTAACCAAACTCTACCTATCTGCTAATAATTTACAGGTGGCCAGAATTGACGTGAAGCAGGAAACACCTGTTGACCATGGAGAAATTATATGCTTCAGTGTTTATTCTGGACCTCAAGCAAAATTTGGAAAGGGCAAGTCATGTATCTGGGTAGATGTTCTTGATGGTGGTAAGAATCTCTTGGCCATATTTGCTCCATTTTTTGAAGACCCATCCATCAAAAAGGTAATTGCATTTCTGGAACCATTTACATTGTCTAAACTTTTGTAATGAAATCTGCCTATTAATACACATAAGTAAATTAAAAATGTACTTGACAATTTTTATTGCCACTCTTTTACCTAATTAAAATGTACATGAATATGATTAGGCATTCCACTGTTTACAGGTTTGGCACAATTATAGCTTTGATAACCATGTTATAGAAAATTATGGGATCAAAGTTTCCGGTTTCCACGCTGACACTATGCATATGGCTCGATTATGGGATTCATCAAGAAGAACAATTGGCGGGTATTCTCTTGAAGCACTTACAAGTGATCGAGGCATCATGTCTGATGCTGGACTGTGCCCTAACGAAAGGCTTATTGGTAAAGTATCAATGAAAACCATCTTTGGCAGGAAAAAGGTGAAGAAAGATGGATCTGAAGGAAAAGTTACAACCATTCCTCCTGTTGAAGAGCTTCAGAGAGTGGAGCGTAAACCATGGGTTTGTTACTCTGCCTTAGATTCTATAAGCACGCTAAAGCTCTATGAGAGCTTGAAAAAGAAACTTTCTCGTAAGAACTGGAAACTCAATGGAGTTAGTGAAGGGTCAATGTTTGACTTCTATGTGAAGTATTGGCGTCCATTTGGTGAGCTTCTAGTTAAAATGGAGACTAAAGGGATGTTGGTTGATCGAGCTTATCTTGCTGAGATTGAGAAAGTGGCTAAAGCGGAGCAGCAAATTGCATCTGATAGATTTCGGAACTGGGCATCGAAGCACTGTCCCGATGCCAAGTACATGAATGTGGGAAGCGATACGCAGCTGCGCCAGCTCTTTTTCGGTGGCATTGTGAACAGGTATAACTTTTTTTAAAAACTTGAACAAATCAAACTTGACAGAACCTTTACCATAACACATTGAGGCTATGGGACCTATCACCAGAATAAGTTAGGGAATAATACGGAATTCTGTGATAAAGTGTGCTTGAAGATAACAACTAAGCGAGCAATTTATATTTTATAGAGCTCAAGGATATTCTGTTCTTAAGGCCACATATATTTTTATTTTTATATAAAGTATTGTCTTTAAACTGTTGCAGTATTATTAAAACTCTTCTTGGTATGAGAATTATTTGGAGAAAATTAAAATAGTATGTTGATGTTGACTTTCAAGTTATGACTTAAATTTTGGAGGAAAATATCATCGAAAGTAATGGTTCAGGAGCAGATAACTTGTCCTATCTTTTACACAAGAGCCATGCTGGAGTTTGTGGAATCAATACTTCCACAAATATTTGCCCTAATTTAGTCTAAAGTGTATTACTATATTTGGGTCATGATGAATGAGGCTGATCCAACTTTCTTGTGGAAAGTGTTTTATGTTATAAAGTAGAAGAATTTATTATATGAAAAGGGAGAATATAGCATAGGTGACAAGGAGTCCATCTGTCCTATAACAAGTGGCAATAAAGACAGAAATACCTCTATAAGAACTTATGGCTAGGGCTGTTCATCGGTAAATTACCGGCCCGTACCGAATCGGATATACTTAAAATTGGATACCGGTATACCGAACCGGTTAACCGGTACCGGTTTTAATCTCATATTTTCCTGGTTGCTTTTTAGCCATTAAAAACACCAGAGATTATACGATGACGTTTGGGAGAAAAACCCGTTCGTACATATCCATTTCTATCTGTAAACAAAACTGACTAACTGAGATATACACTAATAAACCAAACCATGGAAGAAATGACAGAGACCTTAAATTGATCAAGGTATAATATAATCATCTCCAATTAAATTGGGAGTTTAAATCACAGGCCCAAGCTTACCTATACCGATTAAACTGATATCACAGATTTATATGGACTTATGGAGTATAAATATAGAAATCAAAAGGAAAAGAGAAAGGGGGAGGGGCTAGGGTTTTGAACTTATCTTCCTCTAGTTGTTGTAAACTTCAAAGCTCCTGGATCCTCAAAGCCCGAGAAAGATTGGTGCCAATTAAGGCAATGGAGACTTCTAGCACCTCATTCATCGACGACAAAACTAAAGGCGGATTCTTTTCCAACACAGATGATTCTAATGGTTGTTCTTGGTACTATTTACTCTGTTTTCCCCCCACATATATAATAAAGTCATGCAATTTGCTTAAAGTTCTGGTACTTTCACGCTGGAGTTTTTTTTGCTAATTTATTGCGAGTGAGAAGAGAGAGATGGGTGAAGACTGAAAATTGAATAAATGAAGTATTGTTTGTGTTAGAGAAAGGAGACTAAGTGGATAGAGAGAGAAAGTGGGGGCAATTGGTAGGGGTGCTCAAAATATTCTGTTTTTTACCGAACTGGTTCATACCGGTACCGGCGGTATTGGTTTTTTCGGTACCGATTTTTCGGTATTTTAACACTCTTTGGTACTTGTAGCGGTAAGGTGAATTCGGTAAAAACCGAAATACTGAAAATACCTAAATTTAATAATATAATATTTAATAGTTAATGTTTTGTAGTTTTATATATTAAATAATTTTTTTTATATATTAATAATTTCTATATAATAGTAGTTTTATTAATTTTTTTTATTTTAATAATGTTTTGTAGTTTTATATATTAATTATTATTAATTTTTAATGATTTCATAGTTTTAAAAAAATTGTTAATATATAAAAAAATTATTTAATTATTATTAATAATTATATATATTACCAAGTTTACATAACCAAAAGCTGAAACCTATGATTGATTGCATCTAGGCTTTTGGTTCTTGCTTTTTCGGTATTTTCGAATTCCAGATCGGTTCGATTTTTTATCGATGAACACCCCTAGTAATTGGTAAGGGTTAAGTCACAATCAAATCAAAGTCAAGAATAGAGAGAAAAAAGTTAGTGGGGACATGGGGTTAAGTGAAGTCACAGACTCACAATCTTAAAGTTATCAGTCATGTATATAATAATAAAATAGAACGGTATTTCGGTACGTGACGGGATATACCATTGGTTGAAAATATTGCACCGTTCTCGATGCATCAAACATTTCAAAAAAATACGAGCATCGAAACAGGTTATAAAATATACCGAACCAATCGGTACGGTTCATCCGGCATCAGGAAAAAATTGGATATACCATTTTAAATGCACAGGTCTACTCATGGCTTAGGCCTATAAAGAAGTAAGAAAAAAGATCCCATCTCACATCAAAGCTAAAGATAAGTAGCTATCTCTTAAAAGTTGGGCATTACACTCGAATCCCGAAAAATAAAATAAATCACACTTTCAAAACATCTTTACGTCCTTGCTCCTTCCAAAACCTTTGTACCGAGTAAGCAACAAACTCTGATGATGAGGAAAATAAGAGTTTAGTTGTTATTGTTAAATATTATATATAATTATAATTTAAAAATAATAGTAAATGCAATTATTAATTATATTATATTAAAGTAAGTAGATTGTTTTCTTTTTAAAGTAGGTTCCCTACTATCTTACATGGTCATTAATAGGGTTTTCTTTAGTCCAGTATAAGCATTGTAATCCCTGTAAGTTTATTCTGGTCCCATTCTTTCTATTCTTGGCCTACATTAAACCCTCCATAGAGGTTGGACACACCTGCTCCTCCCCGAACACTTCAAAATAGAGTTCCACAAGCCTCATCGAACATTGATATTTTAGTATTAGTGGCTTAGTGCCATTTCAGACTCGAGAAAGAAAACGCGAGCCTTCTAGCACATTATCCAATGCAACTAGGGGAAGCTCAATATATTTAGGAAATTGTTAAATCCACAACTTAAAATATTATTTCCGCAACAAAAGTGTCGCTATAGATCCTATAGCGACTATTTTCACCGTCGCTATACATCTACAGCGACACTTATGTTGTGGAAATAACAAAAAATGTTGTGGATTTAACAATTCCCTATATTTAGTGCTAAGAAGCAAATATTTGTCTCAACCTCTCCACTTCTTAGATGAAATTTTCGTTATATTCAAATCATCATATAAAACTTGCCTAAGGAATAAGGATGGTTACTTTTGATTGTGGATGATTATAATATTCTCTCTAAGTTGTAATTTTAAGATTAGATCATTTGCTCGGTTGCCAATCAACTTGATAGGGACACAAAAACTTCCTAGACACCAATTTTGGCAATCAACTTAATAAGTATTATAGATGCATATATATTAGAAAGAGAGATGGACCTTTGGTATTTGGTTTCTTTGGAGTGGTTTGGTGATTCCAGGATCAGTGGTGGCTTTACTAGGAGCTGGAGCAGGGATAGGCATGATTATTTTACACTAAACCAGAGAAAATGACTTTTGAGTCCACACTTTATATGGAAGGTGAATAGATGCTTCGAGGACAAGGACTCAAGGAGAGGTTTTGTTTATATCAATATTTTCTTGGCTTATTGTATTTTTGGTAAACTGTGGTATATCATTGATCTATTGTATCTTTTGTGGATTTTTTTGGTGATGTTGCATTAGGAACATAAATTTACGTGGCTCTCCAAGTGGGGCATCTTTTGTGCTTCTTTGCGTACTGGTGAGGTCAATGAGTGCATAGGGGTATGGAGTTGATATAAGTGTTCTCATTGTAGTACTCTGTGTATTGTGTAAATCTTGTTTGATATACTTATAAAAAGTAAATTTACAAAACTAGTTGTCAAAGTGCATTCTTTTGAAATTCAAGGACCTGCAGATATTGAGAAAATGCAATGAGAAAACTTAGGATATTTATTTCTCGTGTGGAAGAAAAGCTTAATTAGTAAGAGCTACGATATAAGGTTAATTAAAAGAGCTTGGTCATGTTTTGGAAACAATTTATGACAGACAAATACAAATCTAGAGGATTATGTGTGTAGGGAGAGAGGAGTTCTCATAATAATGTTTGTAGTCTTTGTACACATGAACTAATATATCTTTATGCATGTCTATATCTATGTGCCTGTGGGTGTGCGGTGTGCAGACATACATCCTTGAATAAACTTATACCAAGTATCTTTCTTACGTCTTTGCAACGTGTGACACACACATTTTACTTGTTACTATAATTTAAAAGTTATTGACTTCAAATTACAGACCCTAAATATTATGTTTACTATTTCATAAAATAGACAGCGTATGTTTACTTTCTGTGCTTTCTACTGACTTTTATTCACTTATATTTTAAATAGAAAAACTGGTGACATCCTTCCAGTGAAAAAGGATTTTAAAATTCCAAACATCGATAAAGTTATTGAAGAGGGAAAGAAGACTCCCACAAAGTTCCGCAAAATTTCACTGCACAAAATCGGTGAAGATACGCCAACAGAATTGTATACTGCAAGTGGTTGGCCCTCTATCAGTGGAGAGGCTTTGAAAGCCCTTTCTGGAAAGGTTTCTGCCGAATACGAGTTTATAGATGAAATCCTTGAGTTTCAGCCAGATGAAAATGACGAAGTGCCAGAAATAGAGGTAAATGAAGGAACTCTAACGAAGGCCTCAGATATATCTGCTTATGGCACTGCTTATGCTGCATTTGAAGGGGGTTCAAAGGGTATTGAGGCTTGTCATGCCATTGCTTCTCTATGTGAAGTTTGCTCGATTGACTCGTTGATATCCAACTTCATCCTCCCTTTGCAGGTTCTAATGCTTCCTATTCACTCGTTCTAAAATTAGAATTCTTGATGCAGTTAGTTCATTCAACATGCTTTGTCTAGGTTGTTCAAACCTTTTCTACTTGGGGGAATGGTTGACTATCACTTCACATCTTTGTTGGAGAAATTACTGGTATTCCGTATTATTTTACTTCTTCTCTTCCAAACTATAAGATCATTATTGACTTTTTGAAGTATAAGACATTTTCAATTTCAAAATTGACATGAATTCCGTTAATTTTAATGAATACAATGATGAATATTATAAGCTATCTAAAGAGTACTACTCGTTGTAAACTTTATTGTTTCATAATTTTTGATGAGTTATCTGGGTTTGAAAATGTCTTAAATCGACTTTCAAAAGTCGATAATGATCTTATAATTTGAACGGAGAAAGTAACTTGTTTAGCTTGCAGTGGTGTTTTACTTGGCCATTATAAAAGTTGAATGAGCTCCAGTTAATAGGATCACGTTTTTTAACTGAATCCAGCCTGCTTTTCTTGACACAATCAAATAAAATCTGTGACCCATTACAATCAGTATGATGTTGAGTTTTAAGTATGTTGCTTGCTTGAAGTGGTCTGAGTGTATATTTGAGCTGAACTTGGCTGGTAATATAGGTTCAATTTCATAGAAGTCCTTCCTAATTGATATGGGTGTTCATTGTCATCAGTGATGTCCATCATCTGAAGTCCAATATGCAGTAGCTAGACAGAGAGGTTATTTGACTTATTGGAAATCAATTGAGTGCTTATTTGTAACACCCCCTTTCCGAAATAGAAAGAGAGGTTACTCAAAACCATAGTTGTTACGGCGCCACGACGAGTCATGGCGGTAGCCGACTGCCTGGACGCCTAGGTGACAAGGCGACCGCAATGGCGTCTGTAAGGCGACAAGTCGTTTACAATGTGTAATTTATATATTATTTATTTTACTTAACAAGTATATTGGCAATAAAATTTTATATACATTAAAACTCAAAACATAAAACTATGGAATAATATTAAAGGCATAATTATGTAAATACTTATCAATAACAATTCAAAAACAACACACTTGATATTAAAAATTAGTAAAAGAAATGAAGAATTCAACAAACACCACATAGAAAATAAAGTTGCAACCAACCATCACAAATATGTAGTCTAATAACTAATAAAAACACCACCATAGAAGCCAAAATAATGTTTAGACTCCTACACTAGTCTAGAAACATCATTCAATCAAAATCATCATAGAAAAGGTCATCTCCATCTCTTCCACGAGAACTACTCTCATTCAAAGGCGTAGGTGGTGGTCTTTCTCCAAAATCATCCTCCACATCTTCATCACCATTTGGAATTCTCTCTTCTTCATCAACTTCATTATCGGAGTCGGAATCCATCAACCTTGATTCCCTTGAAGTTGAACTACCACCACGTTCATGTGATTATTACTAGTATTAGCACGAGCACTCCTTGAAAGATTGCGACCCTCAAGCGTGTTGGATGCACCGGTTGCTCGATCCACATTATTCCATGTATCCCCCCGGGATGAACAACATCGGCATCATTATCGATCCATTCATTACCCCATTCAAAGTCATCAATGACTAATGGATCAAAATTATTGCCAAGTTCACGCCTCTTTTGGAACCTTGAGTTGATCTTTCGATTGTATTGGACATACACCAAGTCACTCAATCGTTTGTGTTCCAATCTATTCCTCTTCTTCGTATGAATCTAAAATAAATAGAACAAAAAAATAATAATATTAATGATAAAATTTTAATAATAGTGAATAATTTATTACTTTTGAAATTTGAACTAACAATAGAAAGTTCTTACAAACTCAAATGTACTCCAATCAAGGCCAGAACCTAAGAACAACAGAGGCCTAGAATTCTTTTTTGCAAACGAGGATAGCTTTCAATAGCTCGTGACTCCAAAAGCATTTCACCAATCAACTAGCAAACATTTAAAAGAAATATAAATATTTTTAAAGGAGGAAAGGAAGAATGTATATAAATTATAATCATAATTTAGCTTTTATATATTTATATATATTTGAATATACGTCATGAGGATTCTTTATTTTCGTCATTTAATCACCATTTCTCTTGCAAAAGTATCTCGAGAAGCATCATAGTTGTCGGCTAGATTGCTTATCTTGTCTAGCAAATCTAATTCGGGCACCATCTTTGCAAGAACGTCATTGAAGTCATCTCGTAAAGCATTAGCAAACAACCGACGTTCCTTTTTGATATCAAAGTACTTGCCCGGATTGAGAAACAACGCAATTTCTATAATTTTTTGCTCTATTTAATTTTCCCATCGCCAGCTCAACAATTTCAATCACCTTCTTATACGTCTTTGTTTGTTATTAAATGCATCTTTGATTTTTTCTTCGCACATTCCATCGCAAAGAATAACTTCCCAAGATAGCAAGCTTTCTTATCACTATTAACAATCCTCAAGACTATAAGAAGTGTCCATGACGCTCTAATGCAATCCTCAACAAGATGCTAAAATGTTGTTGAAATAATGATGATCGCATACTTTCTTCCCCGCTTCAAGAGTCAAACAACTTTGATTTTGACTAATCCTCGCTAATGAACAAATGCCTCAACGCATCTTTATTCTTGTATAAACTCTGCAAGGTGAGGAAAGTCAGAGTAAATCTAAGAATCATGGGTCTCACAAGATCCCTCCCATTCGCTTTTCTCCTCATCGCACTAAGAAGACGACCATGTCTATAAATGAATGTTGTAATTCTCCTTGCATTTGTGATTGTGGGCAGGAATTGCTTCAACTTGCTTATGTTCGGTCAAGGCAGTGAGCGGCACAAGGTGTCCAAAACAGTGTAGATCTCCTCTCCATTAGTATGTCCCGCTGCCTTGTAATTAGAGGCATTGTCTGTGACCACCTGAACAACATACTCGGGGCCAATTTCCTCGATCTTGCTATCAAGTAGATTTGCCAACATTGTGGCATCTTGAGACTGACTTGGAGGCATCAACAGAACCCATGAAATAAATCTCCTCCGGACTATTAACAAGGAAATTCAATAAGTGTCTTCCCCTTTTATCTGTCCAATCATCCGACATGAGTGAGCAGCCGTATTCCTTCCAAGCAACTTCATGTTTCTTCTTTAAGTCATCGGTTTTCTTTTTTGCCTTCTCAAGTAAAGGAACCCTCAACTCGTGATACGTTGGAGGCTTGAAACCCGGCCCATATTGCCCTATGGACTCGACCATTACTTCAAATCTCCTTGAATTTGCAGCATTGAATGGTATGCCACATTCGTAGAAAAAGTCGACAACGTGCATTTGGACTCTCTCCTTTTCCTCCGGTGTCCTCAAACGACTTTCAATACTCGTTTGGCTCAAACGTTTGTTATCTCTCCTCTACAACTTCTTCGGGAGTCTTCCTTAGAAGTGCTTCAACCGTCTTAGCTTTTGGTTGTGGAACTTGGAATTGAAATACATCATTCTTCCTTTTAGAAGCCGTCCCAGAACTTGGGATAGTGTTAGGAGAAGTATTGGAAGCCATGTTTGGACGAGCAGATGATCGTGCTTCTTGCACTTCTATTACATCATCATCATCATCATCATCATCATCATCTAGCTCAAGTGGCTTGTTCCTCTTTTTACTATTCAAAGCCGCTTGCATCTCTCTCATAATTTCTGTTGCTGTTTTAGGGCACTTCGCTACATCTCCAAAATTTCCTACTAAATGTTGCTTCAACTTTTTGATTCCCGAACGACATTGCTTCCCACAAAGGATACATTGCACTATATCTTTATTACTCATGTTCGGCCAATATCCATATTTCCAACCCGGGTCATTTGATTTGGCCTTTCTTTTCGGGTCCTTTGTTATATCATAACCATCGGTTCCCGAACTTTCTGTCATTTTATTTTCTAGTTTCTACATAATACAATCAAACAAATAATATATTAGAGACAATTGAGTCATTGACATATTTTTATTTTTACTTGTGAACAAAAAAAGAGTAAACAATAAACACCTCATATAATTTTGTACATTTTAAACTTTAAAGTACAATCATTTAATCACAATATATTTCTAAAATCAGCTTGCTTAAAATACATACATCAGAGACATGATATTACAGTGGAAAATTGACATTTGGCATATACTATGATGCTTGACACTTGTAAAATTGCATGTATATATATGACAACATATTAGTTATATCCTAATATTAGTCCAGTAGTCCAGTACGTACATCAGAGACATTATATACATTAGTTATCTCCTAATATTGCATACAGCCACACATAAGCCAAGTGTAAAAAAATAATATACGCTATACACATGAGTTATGACAGCCATACATAGAAAAACTAGGGAAAAAAAAGAAATAGAGGAGCAGAGAATCAGTCGTCGATAAAAAAGGAGAAGTTCAGAAACAGAGGAGAAGAGAAGAGAACAAGAACCTGTGAGAGTCGTCGCCGAACTTGGAGCTGGTCGGAGGCGTTGTCGCCGTCGTCGTTGCCTCTCGCTGCGATGGGCTGCGAAGTCAAAGGCGATAGGTGGTCGGAGGTTCGCTACAGAGGTTCGCTGTGTGGTTCGCGATGGGTCTGGAGGTTCTTCAATCTTCTTCGCGATCGATTTCAGCAAATAAGGGTTGTCTTATTTTTTTTGATGGGTCATGGGTTAGCCCATGGGTAAAAATCAGTTGGGTCAGTCATTCTAAGGCGCGCCGAGCTGCCTAGGCGGCCGCCTTAGAATCACTGTCTTATGTCGTCGTACGCCTTGGACACTTCTTTATCGCCAGGACGTCAAGGCGTCGCCTAGGCGACGCCATAACAACTATGCTCAAAACACAACAAAACTGATGAAATTAATAACAAGGCTCAAAGCCACAAAAGAATAGTCTTAATATATGATAATAATAAATGTTAAACTGGCTCAAACCACAATCTAAATTATTTATTACAACTCCAAACAAACTATTGGATCACAACTTAAACAAAATATCTAAACCATTTGGATAAAAGGAAGCTCTCGTCACACTTGCCTTTGATCCCCCTGATTACCTGCCGGAAGAAAAACACAGCACGAGCCAAATGTCCAGTACGGATATAGAGTACAAAATAAAAAACTGAGAACTAACTCAATTAAATGAATTGAAATGAACCGAAACAGACAATACTAACACAACGAAATAATAGGCTGAATCAAATGGCTGGGTGCTATTTCATACCGAGCTCAAAACAAAACAGAAATATACCTTGCCACCCAGGCAAGTCAAATAATGTCACACATGCAAATCAAATAATGCCACACAGGAAAGTCACACGTTGGACCGCGAATCCAATGTATGTAAAATCGAAAGGTGTGTTTGGCACAAACATCACCAATCCGCAGAACAGAACAGAACAGAAAACTAGGGTCGACCCATACGCCTCCCACAACAAAACACCAAATGGTCAACTCCCACAGGAGCACAAAACGGAGACGCCGTGGACTAATCACACCGCCACAGAAAGTGTCATGCCTCGGTGCCAAGAGGATATGCCTGTGGTACCCCCACAGGTGGTTATAGCTCAAGTATACCCTACGATATTCTAACAAAAATATAATGTCACAACACATGCGACAAAATATCAACACAAAGAGGTTCTAAAATGTACATGTTAAATTGAAACAAATCATCAACACATGTCTCCAAAAATATACTAACATGTACATTACTACAATATCAAAATAAATTTATAAACATGATACACTAGTCTAAAGAGTACAAATAAGAGTTCTAATATAAACGCCAAAACAACTATCACAATAAATTGACAAGAAATAATTATAATAGGCAATTCTAAATTTCGAAACAAAAAACGAAACGAACAAATTAAAAACAAAAGTGTCGCTGAAAGAGTACGGAATCCGTACCTGGAATCGATAATGCAATACCCAAATTTATATTCCAAATATACTCCTTAATTTTCTTTCGTTCGAACTAATTACACAAATTAACAAAATAAATTAATAAACTATACGCTAAATTACTAATTACAAATTTACTTTTTCTAAAGATATTATTATTATTTTATTTTTATACACATTTTAAACTTTTAAAATAACAGATCACTCATATTATTACTATGATGATACTGCATGATAATATATATATATATATATATATATATATATATATATATATATATATATATATATATATATAGGAGCGGATCTAGTCCAGAACTTTTGATTTTGTTAAAGTCCGGATTTTTTTTTTTTGCTTTTTTTTTAAACAACTAAAAAATTAATATTTTATGGAACTAGAATTTTCTATAATACAATATTTTGGATGTGATTTGGATACATATAACAAAAGCAGTGCATATATACTAGGCGGAAATTTTTTTTATTTTATTTTAATAATAATTACCCAAACCAGATCTTGATATATTTATTTTTCTAATGATTTACCATATTCATAATACAGATTGTAGCATATCATATCACAAAAAAGAAGTGAACTATATCAAGTCAAAGTGGATAATTTTATTATAGTTGTAATTTTTTGAACTTGTACCAACTTTAAATTATATAAATGATGATACATTGTATTATTTAGTTTAATTCAATATAATTCTTAAATTTATGTTTGGTTTCTTAAGTTTTAATATTGAATTAAATTCTTGAAATTTTAAATTTTATTATTTAATAGCAATCTTGTTTATGAATAAAATTACTACGTTAAAAAATATGTTTGAACTTTGAACAATTGCATGTTTGTGTTTGAACTTTGACATTAACAATATGAATATGTGTTTAAACTTTAAGCAAAGACCTTTATTATCTTTATTATAGGTTGTTTTGCTTTATATTATTGTTTTGTTTGGATAAATGTAAGATAAAATATTAAAATTGACTTAAAATAAAAAATTCCGCCCGCCTCCCGCCTAGCGCTTTTTAGAACGTAATTAATATACTAGTGCTATTCCTTTGTTAAAGTGCTTTACTCGGGGGCAATACCAAAGTAATACGGGCAAACATCCCTTTCCTTTCTAATAAGATGTGTGCTAATGTTTCTTTGTTTATTTTCCTGATTTTTCTTCTTCACTACGCTAGTTTTCTCACTTCAAGGTCTTACAGTTGGATAGTTTTCTTTCTTCTACAGGGTAGTCATATATCTGGCAAGAATGGTCGCATTCATTGTTCACTAAATATTAATACAGAAACCGGGAGGCTATCAGCTAGAAGACCAAATCTGCAGGTTCTATTTCATGTTTTTTTTGTCATTTCTATTCAAAATAGTCTGCCTTGACTTTAACCTAACATCTGTTTTACTTTAATAGTCTAATGGAAGTGGAAGCTATTAAAAACAAAATGGTTATTTCTTGGACCATAGTGCACTTTGTTAGGCGTTTAATCATGAAGTTATTTTATCTTGTATTATTTTCTCAAATTCTCTCAAAAGAAGTTTATAAAGGGGCTACTGAACTCATGAGCATGTTTACTGCAATTTTCTGTTACATACTGTTTCTTCTGAAAATGTCTTCTTGGAGTCTTCATACTACTTGCACGTTGTGGGTCAGAAAGTAGGCCCTAGGCATAAGTTATATTGTAGAATGTATTGTTTCTTTAAAGGTTATGGGCTGCCATCTGTAGTTTTAAAATTTCCAAAATAAAAAATACTAAATGCATCCACTTTGATAATGTTATATTGAGAAGAACACACTCGCTGATGGCTTTTTTCTGAACTGTTTTGGATGTTACGTCCATCTTCTGTAAATCACTGTAAATCAGAATCAGCCTGCTTTGGAGAAGGACCGATACAAGATACGCCAAGCATTTATAGCTGCACCAGGAAACTCCCTTATAGTTGCTGATTATGGGCAGGTGAATGAATTTAACTTTTACTCACTAGAGTCCAGCTGATTTTATAACTCTAGTCATTTATATAATTTTTGGTACGTTGATTGAATATATTTCGTAACTAGTTGGAACTTAGGATTCTTGCACACCTTGCCAACTGTAAGAGCATGTTGGATGCCTTTAAAGCTGGTGGAGATTTTCATTCGAGGACTGCAATGAACATGTATCCATACATCCGTGACGCTGTGAAACAAAATGATGTGCTTCTTGAGTGGTATCCTCAGCCTGGTGAAGACAAGCCTCCAGTTCCTCTATTAAAGGTAATCTGTAAATTATGTTTATTAGTTGAATGACACATTTAAAGAAACATCAATCATATGGTATAAGAATTAAGAAGCCTAATTTTTTATGTAGTTTCTTCCTATTTCTTTTCTCTCTTTTATTTTTTTGGGGTGGGGTGGGTTGGGGTGGGGTGGGGGTTGGGAGGGGGATGCGGTTTATAAGATTGAGATGAATGATTTCATTTAGGGTTATATAATTTTTTCTCTCATTTAAATTACAAATGAATGAAGTATGCCAGTTGTAGCTTAAGTTTGGAGAAAGAAGTAAAACTGGTATTGATAACAATTGGTCAAGTATGACGAATAATTGCACCTTGAAATGTATTTCTGGAACTGCACCCGTTGGCTGTTGCTGCAGATCAAATCACAGGTGCAGAGACGCTATTATTTCACAGCACTAAGTACGTTGTTAGGCACTCACCATTGCAAGTTTTTCTTTCAAAAATATAAGATATCCCACAACTGTCCTAAAGAAATTCATCCCAAAAAGTATTCTTCATTCTATATGATGGCAGCTATTTGCCTAGTGAAGGAAAGAGTTATGTGCCAAAAGTCGAAGCATGGGGGCCATGACCCTCTCTCTTAAGTCCCCTGAGAATACAAATTATATGCCAGTTGCCCACATCGATTTATTGATCTTTCATACAAGCCCCAAAATTAAACACTGATGTGATTTGTATGGGATCAAACATGTGTCCGTTGAGAGCATGTCAAATGAGATATTTTTTCGTGTAAAATTCCACCTAAAATGTAGTATAAGTCGTTACAATAATAATATTAATGCAAAAAACATGCTTGAGTGAGAAGTTATTTGTTAAAAAGTCAAAAGATGTATGTTTAGGTAATGATTTTCTAATCAATGCTACATTTATACTTTTATTAGGTCAGTTAGGGCCTTGCAAGAAAACAACAGACTAGATAAGGATAGCACTGCTTGTTTGAAGTTGGTCCGTCTGTAAATTTGTATTTGCAGTGTTGCTAATAATTGGAATTTTGGATTGGTTAAGAATGAATAGAAAGTAAAGCAGAGAAGCAACCCATTTTCTCGACAACTATGTTATTGTTCTAACCTGAGTCTAAACATAGTGAGGTAAGGACTAGATTGAGACACTTCCTGAGATTATCAGACAACTCACAACTGTTACAAATACGCCCCAAAAAAAAAAAAAAAAAAAAAAAAAAAAAAAAACAGATATTATTCGGTTTGAGTTATAAGGTACGCAAATAAATGGATACGAATAAGGATATAGACATATTTGTATTCGTTTAACATTTCACCATAAATGTATCCGATATTTCGATTCGTATCAGAGATAAACCATTCCCTTGTCCTCCTGGCCTCAACTATTCAAAGTCCTATTCTGTATAGAAGTATTATCAATCATCATATATTAAGTAAAAATAATTTTTTCAAATGACTTTCCTTGCATTATTTTTAAATTATGTCATTTCACTTTTAAAAAGTAGAAAATAACACTTTTAGAAATAATGTTATTAAACTTAAATGAATTCATTTAATTTTTATTAATGCATTTTTACTATTGTAAAGTGTAAAATTTCTAAAATATATCATTTAATAAGAAAATTATATACTATAAGAGCAAAACTATAGTTATTAGTTTGTTACAAGTTTTTAAATTCAAAACTTTCAAGTTTTTAGGATGCAAATTGATGATGGATTATACAAAGGTGAACAAGAGTTGATGATAAATTAGTAATATCTTTCCACTAAAAATGCTGTAAATTTGATACTTTATCTAGAATGTGTAAGTTTTGATTGATTTTTATGATCAATGATGGATGATGATGTGATTGACATTTTATTCCCTTTTATGATTAGGATGTTTAATTAATATGTATTATTTAAACTTTAAATAGGGATGGGTAATTATTCAATGTTTTCCTTTAATTTTTGTAAATAATTTGAATAAATTGTTTATTAGGTGATTGATAAACGAATTCGGATACCCAAAGATTCAAATAATATGTTCATTCGAATTAAATAAACGGAAACAAATATTATCTGTACTCGGATATTATTTCGAATACCGAATATGGATAGCATTTTTATAATCCGACGAATATTAGATACGGTTATGGATTGAGTTTTTGTTTTTTGGATCCGTATCCGAGCCGTATATATCCACGCGAGATAGTTAGTTTGGCTATATCTTGAGTTGGTATGCGAGATAGTTAGTTGCTTTTAGCTATATCTTGTGTTGGTTAGGAAAATGATAACAGTGTTGATTCTCTCTTTCCCCTTTAGGGGTTTTGATACATAAATATACCAATTTCCTTTACGGGGCAACCCATTTTCTGGATTACTAAGTCTCGGTTTCAGTGCGAGTCTAAACAAAATGAGTTAAGAACTGGATTGAGTCAATTCTGGAGATTTTCAGACAACCAACAACTGTTGCAAAATATTTTCATTTGGCTGTACCACGATTTCCTTGAGAAATGAGTGAACATTGTTGATTCTCTCTTTCGGTCTTACCCTTTAGGGGGTTTGATACAGACATACTTTTTGTTTTTAACAGGATGCTTTTGCTTCCGAAAGAAGGAAAGCGAAGATGCTTAACTTCTCTATTGCATATGGGAAAACCGCTATGGGGCTTGCCCGTGATTGGAAGGTACTCTTGCATTATCAATCTTTGATACGATGGTTGGCTTCTTTTTGAGCTTATGATTAATTAGAGGATGGTGATTACCATCTGTAATCTCAGGTTTCTTTGGAAGAAGCAGAGGAAACAGTTGATCTCTGGTATAGTGAAAGAAAAGAAGTGCTGCAGTGGCAGGAGATTCGTAAAAAAGAAGCTCGTGATGATGGCCATGTTCACACGTTGCTAGGACGGGCTCGCAAGTTCCCTTCAATTAAAAATGCTACTTACGCCCAAAGAGGTCACATTGAGCGTGCTGCTATCAATACCCCAGTACAGGTCTCTCTTTCTCTCTCTCTCGTGCACATTCACATATCTATACCGATATCTTTTTCTGTCTGTATTACAAGTATGAACATGCTTCTGTGTTCTAGATTTTTTCCATAAGTACCCTTTCAATTTTATGAAAACAGATACTTTGGACGTTATGTCCTAGAAATTTTTTGCCCTCTCTTTGGTTAGTAATAATGAAAAGGTTTTATAGAAATTGAATATTATAGCAAGTGAACAAGTGAGAAACATATGTCATTGCATAACTTTTTCTTTACATGTAAGTATAGTATCCATGTATGGTTACCAGTTATACATACATCAGTGCATACTTCTTGCTGTTAGACAGTGTATCAATGTTTAATAAACTGTTGCAGCAATCTATTCGGCTTTGCCTGACAATATAAAATGGATTAAAAAACAAATGATATGTATTCTACCCAAAATCCCATAAGAAATATTGAATATTTAATGAGAAACAGAAGTATAAATTAGTAAAAAGCCTAATTAGTTTCAGGTCCAAGAACATTATTTTGTGTATTTTATAGTATCAGCCTGGAATCATACATGTTCTGATATAGAAAAAGTAGAATGAATTTGTCCATATGCAGCAGCATACATGTCTTTATCATACTCCGTCCCGAGATAAAAGTTTTTATTATTATTTTGGATAGTTCCAAGTTAAGTGTCCACTTATTTTAAATGATCTATTCATTTTGATTTTCCGAATCAATTTCAAAAATAGGCTCATGATTCGACTTTGATCGGACTAGTCCCAAGATCAAGTCCTAGACAAGCAGATCTAATTTTAACAGTCGGAACAAAAATGGCTCCTTCTTTAGTGTGATTATATGAGGAGAACATACAAAAGTACTGGAATATTATTTTCGAGCGCTAGAACAATAGCTCTTAAAAATGGCTCCTTCTTCCGATTGCAGTATTAATTGTTTCATATTTTCATTCTCTATGCATCTCTATGCATGTTTATGGAGCATTATTTGCCATGTACAAAAAACTATGCAACTAAATGAGAAGCTAAAATGACTTTTTTGATAGAATTCAAATATTTAAAGAGTTAGAAGTAGTATTAAATGCATTAATGGAATTGATTCCAATGACAAGTAAGATAATTTTTTTCAAATTAATTAATAAAGTGCTATTATAATATACTCCCTCCGTTTCTTTTTTTTAATTGACGTTTTAGGAGAAAATACAAAGATTAAGAAATATAATTAATGCTTTGTCTGATTGATTAAAATGAGTATAAAATCTCAATATTACCCTTCAAAATTCATTGGAAATGATGAAAGTAAATAAATTAATATTTAATGTAGGGATAATATGGTAAACTAAGTCATTATACTTCCTTGAAGTCTGCAAACGACAAATAAAAAAGAAACAAATTTCATTCTCTAAAAAGACAAATAAAAAGGAACGGAGGGAGAATTTAGTTTTAAATATGTACAATTTTGTTATTTTATTCTCTTTCTTAATATGCGCAAAAAGTCAACCAGAACTTTTATGGGAGGGAGTAATAAAGAATGATGTCTATATAGGAAGTCCTTTGAGTCAATATATCAAATGCTAAATTATCCACTTTCTTCAAGCAAGTTTATTTCCTTTCCTTTCTTTTGCTACTTTACTAATCCAAACAACAATATGGATTATCACAACCTTTTCTTCTCTTCTCTTCTCCTTCATTCTTTCCTTTCCTTTCCCTTGTAATAATTCACACTGACCGTAAAGTTTATTGATTCACATATCTTGAGCTATCTCGCAAATTAATATACATAGAATAACTACCCATGGAAAGGATTGTTTTCTTCTTTTTTTCTCCCTTTACAGTTATGGGAACAAGTAGCAATGAATGAGGCATGCACACGTTAATGAATTACAATTTTCTTTTTTAATGTTTTATGTCAACTTTCGTTTATATATGATATATATATATATATATATATATATATGTATATATATATATATATATAACCTATATGCACTATGATTTTATCATCTGTCGTATGTCTCTCATTTAAATCTTATTTGGACAATTGCAACAGGGTAGCGCTGCTGATGTTGCTATGTGTGCCATGCTAGAAATAGAAAAGAATGCTCAGCTAAAAAAACTTGGCTGGCAATTACTTTTACAGGTTATGTTTATGATCTTTTCTTCCCCCACCCCCCCTCCCTCCTCCCTCCTCCCTTTCATCCTACACCAAAAAAGGAGAGAGAATCATCAGTAGCAGAATACCCACTCTTTTTCTGCTATTCTCTCACTTAGCAGGCATTTACAGCCGCCTTGCTTGTACTTATAAATTCTGCTATTTAACTATTAAATGACTATCTTGCTTTTGTCAAAAATAAAAAATGTCCATCTTGCTTCTTCAATGTTGCCTCCTTGTCCATCACGAAGTGTCATTTTCTAGAAATAATTTTAAAAAGAGTTTACTAATAGATGGTAAGAGTATTATTAATAACTAGTTTATAAAGTTCATGAGTATCGATTGCTGCCAGTAATGATGAAGGGCTGTTGACTGCCATTTGAATAGATTAATATGCGCAATTCAATTGTAGTTGGTGCTATAGCACTTGTCTAAGCGACAAGCTAACTTGTATGCCTTTGGTATTGGATTATTGGCTCACTGAAATGATATTCTGGAACAGGTTCACGATGAAGTAATCCTAGAAGGACCAACAGAGTCAGCTGAAGTCGCTAAGGGTATAGTTGTTGAATGTATGTCTAAACCCTTTAATGGCAGGAATATTCTCAAAGTTGATCTATCTGTTGATGCCAAATTTGCTCAAAGCTGGTACGCTGCAAAGTAGATCGCGGTCCATAAAAAACCACACTACTTGGATAGCAGCAGGCAAACAAATTGAGGTCCATTTCCATGCGACTTTTGTGAAAATTTTGGTGATTAACTAATATGACTTCATTCCTTAATAGAATCCATTTTCATGTATATTGCCGCCATTAAGAATGTGGCGGCAATGCTATTCAAGGAAGGACATGGCGGGTAAGTTTGCTGCTTTGGCTGAAAGTTATGTGTATTCTCATTGAAAATATAAAAGGGAATTGATATTTTCACATGTATTTTTGATATTTTCACATAGTCCTCTCTCACATGAGCATATAGTGGGTCTTACTTTCACGTGAGAAGAAACCATAGGAAAATATCAAAAACACGTGAAAATAGTGCTCTCCTATATAAAATCTTATTGGGAAGGATGGTGTAAATATGCATCTCTATGTAACTGAATCTGTGACAAAAGAAAGCTGGCATACAAGCCCTTAGTTTTTAAGACGTTTGACATATACATATTGCATACTCCTTCGGTCCGAAATTAGAGATATATTTACCCTTTTACTCCGTTCCAAAGATATGAAGTTGATTAAAAGATATTAGGGATATATTTGAGATATTTTGGAATGGAGGGAGTATAAATGAAGCTTTAATTTTAGTTTCAAAGAATTTGATAATTTTAGTTTCTGACAAACTGGCAGTCAATGGCCATGAATTCTAAGCACTATGTTCGAAATGTATTAGTAGAATTTGATATTATTAAGCGATTTTTTTTAAAAATATATATATTAAAATCCACACATTTTTGAGTTATTTGTACTAATGATTATGAAAACGTTTTGGAAGTAAGATTGAGATACTCCTAAAGTTCTAAATTATATATATATGGAAAAATATATGTACACAGCTGTGTATTACACAGTAGGCTATAGCAACGGTTTTTTGGGCTATAATGATGGTTTCACCCGTCGTCATAGTTATTTTGGGCTATGACGACAGGTTATCTGTCATCTGTCGTCATAGCCCAAAAAATCTGTCGCCATAGTCCTACTAATTATGTATATACATATAACTTCATATATATATATATATATATATATATATATATATATATATATATATATATATATATATATATATATATATATATTAGATTTAAAAATTAAAGATGCATTTTCTATTTTAAATTATATAGTTATGTGAATGTCTTAAAGGACATTCTTTATAGGAAATTGATATTTTTATTTAAAAAATTGATATTTGTACATGATTCTTCTCATATTAATAGTGAGTTTCACCTTCATGTGAGAGAGATTCATGTGAAAATATCATTTTGACATGTGAAAATATCAGTTTTCTCTTTATATTTAAAGTGATGCTAAGCATGGTATTCACACTCGGACCAAATCGGCAATCAAATTGGTAAAAATCGGAACTGGTCTGTTCTTCGGCCTGGTTTAGAAACCATTTTTGTTCAAAATTCATTTAAATCTAATGAATCGATGGTTGAATTGCCCGACCCAACGAACCGATGACTAGTTCGCGATTGTTCGTTTTGCTTCTTTGCCCAAATCTCTCTCATCTCATAGCCATCATCTCTCTCACGGCTCACCGGTCACCACCAATCGTCATCATTTCTCTCACGCAGCCAATCGTCGCTTGCGGCCCCAATATTGTGCACCTTTATTAGGATTCAAATTACTACTATTTGGGATGGAAGCTGAAGGGAATAAATTCATGGAAACTGTGTGGGCAAGGAAATCGTACCTTGTTAGGATTAGAGTTTCGTGTTGGCTGAGGAGGAGATAAATTCACGAAGAGCACGGAATTGATTGATTGATTGAAGAGGGGAAAAGAACAGGTGGGCGATTACCAACGACACGTGACAAAACTTCTAGAATTCGGGAACCGTGTTCGGGTTATTGGGATTCCAAGAGCCTTCTTCTTGAGTCCTTCGAGTTGAGAGAGAGTATCCAAACTCTTTAGTGCTTTTAGGTGGAATATCCAAGCCTTAAATCACTAAATGAGTTCCCCCTCTTCCTAGAATGTAAGGGGGATTTATAGAGTTTCTTGGAATTAAGTAGTCACATGTTAGGCACATGTTTTTCAAGAAAATTTCAGAAATACCATTTAGTCATTAGAATAATGCTCATATTGTTCTGTCCTTCTAACCACCAATCCAATCCTTCAATTAATTCTCAAAACGAGCAGCCTCCACGAGTCTTCTGTCTCGGAACACGTGGAGGCTTCTCTCAGGTCTAGCACATTTATTTTTGACTTTTTCGTTTTCATTCGATTAGGTTATGCGAACCTTAATTTGCACATTTAATGAGGTCGTGAAATCTTAATTGTGCATTTAATTCAATTAGGTCATGTGAACCCTAATTTTATACTTAGGCCCACAATATGTATCATGAATTTTAATTGGAAAATATAAGAATTGAGATGAATTTAGAGAAAAGTATGAAAAGAATCCTACCCACTATTGGAACGGTTGTTTGATGTTCTTATTTCTTGGAGTTTTTTTAAAATTACAATAGATCTATTGGAGAGAGAAATGGGTCAAAGACTCATTCAATTCCTATATTCCGATATTGCTTTTATGTGGGGGTATATTGATGAATAAATTATTTTAATGTAATTTTCGATCCCACATAAAAGTTGAAGCGGAGTCACATCAGCAAATTGTTATTAATTGTAGAATAAATTGTGTCAATAACATTACAAAACCGTGGGATATTTGTTTTCTCCGTTTGTTATTTAAAATTGGTATATGGAAAATGGAGAAGTAGAGGTTGTGTAGAATCTGACTTTTCATTATAAAAAGTCGAGAGATAATTGAAGTGAGAAAGAGGGTTATGACTTATGAATATATATTTAGTTTTTATTTGAATTATATATTAATTTAGTTTTTATTTGAATTATATAAAATAAATATTTTATAAATAGGTTTAGTTTTTTTTTAAATTAATTAATTGATTTTACATATTTATCAAATATTATATATAATATATATTAATAATTAATATATTTAATTATTTATTACATATTAATGTCGTCACTGAGTTAATAACGGTTCGACCACTTGTTGAATCAGTGATTCATTCATCCGATATCTTTTCCAATTAGATAACGGTTCAGGACTGAAAAATCTTGTTGCTAAATATATCGACTACTTATTATAAATGGCATAATAATAATATACTTAAAATAAAAGTAAATATAAACACTTTAATTTCTATTGCTGTGAAATAGAAATTTAAGCTTTTGCAGCATAACATGCTAGTCCTAGCTCGAACTTTCTTTAGGTATTTTTTATTAACTTACTGAAAGGTGATGGAGATCCTGCCCTATATTACAAATATCATACAACATAAGAATGTTTTTCCAACTAATATTAGTGACAATAATATTTTTTGCATGTATTAAAGTGTTTGGATACATAAATATTTATATTTAAAGATAATTTTATTTAAAATTTTGACTATTCTAATACGGCGTGTTGACTCGGTGGGCTTTGGACCTGAGAGGAATATGTGCATCTAAAATGATAATCCATAAAAAAATATAGATACTGAGATCGGCTAGAACAAGGTGATAATCAAGAGAAATTATTAAATAACTTAATAGAATTGATGTAACTGTTACATATGATCCGATACTGAATAAACGAATATATCTCCTCTCGATGGAAGAAGATTTTTCCGAGTTATTTTAATCTATAATTTTTCATTGAAATATATTTTTCGTTAATATATTATTATATTAGGATAAAAACGAATAGGAACACATAAAAAAAGAAATCTAGTAATTCATATGATCATATCGCAGGAATTCAAAAGCCACCAAATAATTTTCTCTTGAATTATGAATTTTTTTAGTGTTTCCTGTAATCTAAAATATAATTAATTTTGTTCTAAAGTCAATTTAATAAATTAATTACGTTAATTATATTATTTATTTAATTAATTAAATATATAAAATTTAATATCAAAATATACACACACTATATTCAATTGTTATCTTAATATAATCAACAAAAGGAGCCATCGGATAAATCAGGTCAACCCACTGTTCCACAACATTGAATTATCAGCCATCCAACTTTGATTAAAAGCTAAATCATATGGGTCGGGTGATCCTCCACTTTAGGTTTGATTTTCTTCCACGATTGTGGTTTTACAATAATGTCAATAATACTGCTCCATCCGTCTCACATAAAAAAAAAAGTCTTTAGTATTATTTTAAATTGTCCACTTATCCTAAATTATTGTAATTTTTTTATTTCGATAATTCATCTTTTATTTTTTTTTAATTAGATAATTAAATTATTATTTTTTTCACTTTCGTTTAAATGAACCCACCATGTTAAAAAGTTATGACGTGGATGCTGAGTAGATCCATCTCCAGCTTATGTGTAATTAAAAAAAGGTTATTTCAATCAAAAACTCTATGTAGACATAAAAATTAGACATGAATGTATTTAAATTTTACTTATTTGTATTTTGACCCCTAATGGTGGGTAAAAATATAAATAAATAAAATTCAAATACACTAATGTCCAATTTTCATGTCAGTCTAGAAGAGCTTCGTGGATGCTGAATAAGCCCATCTCCAGCTTATGTGTAATTAAAAAAAAAGTTATTTCATATAGTATTTTTTCACATTTATTGTACAACAAGGGGTAGAAACGTCAAACCATCTTTTATGTAACATTAAATTAAAACTAAATAAAATCACTTACTTTCTAAAGCATACAAATTAATGGACTCAATCTTCTTCTGTCCTACTCCCCAAAAATGTAAAGCCTAATCGGAATCATCCTCGAAAAATCCCTAACTGAAACTAAAAAGATGAAAGCAAAGGGAAAACCAAAGTAGGGTCTTAAGATCTTCTTCTTGAATCGGATCTAGAAACAACCCAAAAAGAGAACTAACTTATCCAAACTCTGGATAAGAAAGAGTATTATACATGCACTGACAGGAGATTGAAGAGAGGGAGCAAGATAATCCAACCTAAATCAAAATCCAGCTTGAATAAATCGAATCAAATGCATCCCTCACAACTATGTTATGACATTGCTATGAATTAGAAATTACAGAAAAAGAAACTAAGCTCACAGAAAAAGAAGAAATTGACAGAAAAAATAGAAGGTTCATGCATTCGATATGATAGATCTGAAATTAGATCCCAATAACACATATAGTAGCTTAGCAGCAGTACACTCTAGCACCATGCTCATCACATGACATGTAACAAACTCTAAACAGACTCATAAAGGAAAGACTTAAGTACCCTTACTGAATAAAATAGAAAGACTATTTTATCCCCCCCCCCCCAACCCCCAACCCAATCATTTATTAGATAACCCACTACACTAATTAAGCTTAACAGGTAATCTTCCTAACAATTCCCCCTCTCTTAAGAAAATCCTTGTCCTCAAGGATTAAAGTTTGGAAATTCTCTGCAAATCTTTTGTCATTCTTCCCAAGTAGCATCCTTAGGTATTGTGTTGGACCATTGCACCAGAACCATAGTCACTGTGGTTTGTTGTATTTTTGATAATTTTCTGTCAAGGATTGCGGTTTAGCTCAGTTTGATTTCCCTTCTTTAGTCATTTTAAAAGATAGTTTGTATAACTTTCTTCCTTCCAATTTTCTTTTTGAACTGAAACACATGGAAGACATCATGAATTTTGGTTTCAGGGGGTAATTTAAGCTGATAGACCACCTTCCCAACTCTTTTAACTATGGAATAAGGTCCATAGTATTTAGCAAATAATTTGAAGTTCTTTCTTACACTGACAGATGACTTACTGAAATATTTTAAAATAATATTTTACTAAAATAATTTAAAATAATATTACAGTAATTACATTACCGTAATATTTTAACCTTTTTTTTGTTGATAAAACACACTTTATTTACCTATAAACACTTTAATTTCTATTGCTGTGAAATAGAAATTTAAGCTTTTGCAGCATAAATGCTAGTCCTAGCTCGAACTTTCTTTAGGTATTTTTTATTAACTTACTGAAAGGTGATGGAGATCCTGCCCTATATTACAAATATCAAACAACATAAGAGTGTTTTTCCAACTAATATTAGTGTTGTTAACACCAAATTTTGTACACCTGGCGAAAATCACCAAAACAACAGGCCAAAATCGCGCTAACGGTTGATGGAGTAATTGTTGTGAAATCAAACTCACGAAATACACTCACATAAACATAAATAAAGAAATATAAAGTATGAACACAAGATTTACGTGCAAACCCAATTGGAAAAAAACCACGGAGAGAGAGAGAGAGTAATCCACTATAATAATATTGGGAGTACAAGTTGATAATATGGAGAGTACAAGTTGTGTATTTGTATTGTATCTCTTGTGTATGTTGTCCCCCCCCAATCCTAGCTTTGTAGCCAGTATATATAGAAGTCACCTCCATCCTCATCCAACTACGAGAAAGACTCCTTTTGTAGAATCACCTTATAACTACTGAATCCAATTAGGAGTAGGAGTCCTAACTAAACCTCCTTATCCCACCAAATAAGAAAACACAATCTTATTTTAATAAGGACTCTCCACGGTCACAATAAATACATATGGGCCATCACCAGATCTGGACCATTAAATAGATTGGGTTGCACTATGGCTAGTCCCAAATAATCACATTCCAACATTGCCCCCAGTCTCTTATTTATAAGGAACTTATAAATGAGAGAGTATACGAATAATTTATCCCAACAAAATGACCATATTTGTCGAAGATATAAATAACCAACCTTATACCAACCGAACCAACCATATTACTACCAAAGATATAAAGAACCAACCTTATACCAACCGAACCAACCTTTTCACTACCGAAGATAAAAAGAACCAACCTTATACCAACCGAATCAACCTTATCACTACCGAAGATATAAAGAACCAACCTTATACCAACCGAACCAACCTTATCACTACCGAAGATAAAAAGAACCAACCTTATTACTACCGAATATAGAGAACCAACCTTATACCAACCGAACCAACCTTATTACAACCGAAGATATAAAGAACCAACCTTATCACAACTGAATATAGAGAACCAACCTTATACCAACCGAACCAACCTTATCACAACCGAACACCAATTATAAAGTTCGTTCCGGGGAACTAAACGTATTCATTCTAAAGAACTGTACAAATGTTTATTTTGACCATTCGGGAGGACGTTGGTCCGTCCCAAAGGATGTTTGACGGTTCGGGAGGACGTTGGTTCGTCCCAAAGGATATTGTCCAATCGAGAGGATGATGGTCCATCCCGAAGAAGAAATCCGTTCGGGAGGACGTTGACCCGTCCCGAAGGATATTTGACCGTTCTGGAGGACGTTGGTCCGTCCCAAAGGATATTTTCCGATCGAGAGGACGATGGTCCGTCCCGAAGGAAGTAATCCGTTCAGGAGGACGTTGGTCCGTCCCGAAGGATATTTGACCGTTTGGGAGGACGCTGATCTGTCCCGAAGGAAGTTTACCCGACTTTATACCGCCATTCGACCTTTTATCCCCAAATATAGACAGCCAAAGACATGATGAAGCCGATGTGATATAGTCCGAGGCAAACTGCAATTATCCGAAGAGGATTGTTGTTGCCTAAAGTGGGTTGTTGTCTGAAGAGGATTTATATCTTCGGGATTTTTATCCGTAGAATGTTCATCCTTTCGGGAGATCAAAGCCTTCTCGAAGGACGTTTGTCCGACCTTATAACCTCTCCGACCTTATGCCGCCATAATATCCGTCCCAACCCCTGTGGGAGGCTTTGATCAGACTTTATATTTGTCGAAAGTAAACAGCCGACTATATGATGAAACCGGTGTGGCTCGAAGAGGAATCGCCAAAGAGATTGTCGAAGTGGTCCAAACCTAACTTCATCTGTTCTCATGTGGTCGGCAGATGTTGATAGTGACGAAGGACATCGAAACCTTTTATTTAATATGTAGAGGTGATTGCTCGCTCCCCTCTATTTGTGAAAATTAAGAGCCACGCATATTCTATCTGAGGCTTGTTATTCTCCCGACGATCAGTGTTGATGTCAGATGCTCGTTTTATTTTGCTGAAGCCGATGGGCTTGGATTGCCTTGGTTGGCTTCGAGAAGAATATAGAAGATGTTGTTGCTGACTCATAACATGATAGGCCCACACGAATTATTGTCGCTTATGTGGCAACCCTTTTTAGAATGTTAGCAACAATGCATCTTTTACTCATCTAAATCAATAATCAAAGTGATTAATGCTTTGATTTAATATATATAACATGAATATTATCTCCACCTTTTATGATAGAAACGATGTAACGTGTAAAGTAATAAATACTCGGTTATAATCATACTTCAATTGCTATTAGCAGAGGACACTAGAACAAGTATATATTTAATTTAATAAAAAAGAATCACTTATCTCCTTCGGTGAATCGGTGATTTTAAATCGACACTAGAACAAGTGTCTTGTTTCTCACAGATGGCGCCAATGTTAACGCCAATTTTGTACACCTGACGAAATCACCAAAACAGCAGGCCAAAATCGCGCTAACGGTTGATGGAGTAGTTGATTATATCAAACTCACAAAATACATTCACACAAACATAAATAAAGAGATATAAATATGAACACAAGAATTTACGTGAAAACCCAATTGGAAAAAACCACGGAGAGAGAGAGAGTAATCCACTATAATAATATTGGGAGTACAAGATATGTATATGGAGTATCTCTTGTGTTCTTCTCCCCAAATCCTAGCTTGTAGCCGTATATATAGAAGTCGCCTCCATCCGCATCCAACTAGGAGAAGGACTCCTTTTGTAGAATCACCTTATAACTACTGAATCCAATTAAGAATAGGAGTCCTAATTAAACCTCCTTATCCCACCAAATAAGGAAACACAATCCTATTTTAATAAGGACTCTCCACTGTCACAATAAATACATATGGGTCATCACCAGATCCGGACCATTAAATAGACTAGATTGCACCATGGCTAGACCCAAATAATCGCATCCCAACAAGTGCCAATAATATTTTTTGCATGTATTAAAGTGTTTGGATACATAAATATTTATATTTAAAGATAATTTTATTTAAAATTTTGACTATTCTAATACAGCGTGTTGACTCGGTGGACTTTGGACTGAGAGGAATATGTGCATCTAAAATGATAATTCATAAAAAAAAATACCGATACTGAGATCGGCTAGAACAAGGTGATAGCCAAAAGAAATTACTAAATAACTTAGTAGAATTGATGTAACTGCTACAGATAGTCCGATACTGAATAAACGAGTATCTCCTCTCGATGGAAGAAGATTTTTTCGAATTATTTTAATCTATAATTTCAATGAAATTAGAATACTTTTTTTGGTTGATATATTACTATATATTAGGATGAAATCGAATTGAAACACATAAAAGAAAGAAATCTTGTAATTCATATGATCATATCGCAGGAATTCAAAAGCTACCAAATAATTCTCTCTTGAATTATGAATTTTTTTAGTGTTTCCTTTAATCTAAAATATAAGATTAATTTTGTTCTAAAGTCAATTTAATAAATTAATTATGTTAATTATATTATTTATTTAATTAATTAAATATATAAATTTTAATATCAAAATATACACACACTATATTCAATTGTTATCTTAATATAATCAATAAAAGGAGCCATCGGATAAATCAGGTCAACCCACTGTTCCACAACGTTGAGTTATCAGCTATCCAACTTTGATTAAAAGCTAAGTCATATGGGTCGGGTGATCCTCCACTTTAGGTTTGATTTTCTTCCACGATTGTGGTTTTACAATAATACTGCTCCATCCGTCTCACATAAAAAAAAGTCTTTATTATTATTTTAAATTATCCACTTATCCTAAATTATTGTTATTTTTCTATTTCAAATATCCATCTTTTAATTTTTTCAATTAGATAATTAAATTATTATTTTTTCACTTTCGTTTAAATGAACCCACCATGTCAAAAAATTATGACGTGGATGTTGAGTATACTTATCTCTGGCTTATGTGTAATTAAAAAAAGGTTATTTCAATCAAAAATTCTATGTAGACATGAAAATTGGACATAAATATATTTAAATTTCACCTTTTGTATTTTGACCCCTAATGGTGGGTAAGAATATAAATAAATAAAATTCAAATACAACCATGTCCAATTTTCATGTCAGTTTAAAAGAGCTCCGTGGATGCTGAATAAGCCCATCTCCAGCTTATGTGTAATTAAAAAAAAATTATTTCACATAATATTTTTTTCACATTTATTGTACAACAAGGGGTAGAAATGTGACGCCCCCAAAATAGGTCCAATCCACTCAACCCAATCTGAGTCGCCAAATACATGGTACAGAAACAACTATAACTTCATTAATACAATTATCGCTCAAAATACGAGAACACATAAAATGTGAGTTTAAATACAAATATTATCTTCTAGACAATATACACACTCAAATAAGTCTTCATTATAATTATTGATACACTATTTTATAAAAATAGTGAGGACTGCTAAAACAACTATCTATGACCATCACTCTATACCTCGACTGGTTCCTGCTATATTCTCGTTTCCTAAGAAGAAAAATATAATAATAAAAAAAAGAGTGAGCTCAACTAGCCCAGTAAAGAATATTATGACTAAAATAATGTACAACAAATTATTCTTAGTCTTCAACAGAGATAAATCTGATAGAATATAATATACAACAAGTTTTAGATCAACAACTGCAGCGAAAACAACAATTCATTAGAAGAGTTAAGTAGAGAATGAAATCTACTATCATCTATGAATTTAAAAGTCCATCATCAATATTTTATCCCTGTAACATCAATCAATATACATCTTGAATCAAATATTCATCTTTGCAATACGGGCCGAAGATATTCATCTACATCACCAGTTGGTCATGTTCATCTCAACACCTGTCCATCTTTGCACTACGGGCCAAAGATATTCATCAGTAATCATTCATCTTTGCACTACAGGCCAAAGATATTCAGTTATATCACCATTTAGGACTGAGGATGATGAAAAATATTTTAAAGAAATCGAATCCAGTGATATAAAAGATCAAAGATTAGGAATTTGTACTTCGGTTTATTCAAGTTTAAAATTACTCCATAATAATCAATTGTGGAGCATAATTCAAAAATGAAGATCAAAACATGAATACAATCAAAGATAGTAACCATAATTGACAACTAGGACAAAGAAAAGAAAATCTCATTTTTTGGTGAATAGTGTCGTATACGTGAATAGTAATCCCGACACAAAAAGGTAAAAATTACATAAGAAAAATCATACTTCGTGAATAGTACCGTATTCGTGAATAGTATTATATACGTAAATAATGTCGTATACGTGAATAGTAACCTTGACATAAAAAGGTAAAAATTTCATAATAAAATTCATACTAATATTTCGGTATAATGATATTGAAATAATAACATCATTTACGAACAAAATAACATCCCTTACCTCAAAAGAACAATATTTCTGACTGGATTATCGGATGTAATGCTGAAAAAAACTTGCACTGAATAGCAACTCTCAAAGTATCTAAATACTCACAAAAATACGCTCGATATTATAAAGAGTGAAAACTTCAGATTCTGTTGTGATTTTCAATTATAACTAACCACCCTATTTATAGGAAAATGCCAGAACGCCAAAGCAGACTAAATTAATAAAATAATATTTTAATAAAATTTTCTACGCACACCTTCTTGACCAAAATATCAGCCACCACAAGTGGGGCCCACCAAAATTAGTATTATTCCACAACAACCAAAAGTGGGGCCCACCCATGTTTTTAATAAAAAAAATATGTATTTCTAAAACTTTAATAATTCATAATAAATAGCCCTTTTATCAGAAAAATTTGAATCTCATGTCTATTCTATAGGAAATCCAATTCTCTACAACTTTGTAGAAGAAAATTTTTCCAAATTCCAAACAGAAAATGCCCGAAATCCACATACGAACGATTTTTAATACCTCCATTCTGACAAAATACTGATAAAATATCTCGACATTAATTCCTTCATTTATATACACATAAAAATAAATATTTCCTTATCATATAAATCAATAATTAATTATTCATAAATAATATTACAGAATCACAATTATGATGAACTGAGTCGTTCACAGAAAGAAGGGGCTTTTCGATAAGGATTTTTCCTTCTTTGCCAAGCGCAATTAGGTGACCAACCCCCTTTTCTAGGAACTTCCTTAGACATTGCCAATAATGTTATCTAATAATATTATTCAAATAATATGAATTATTGATCTAATAATGAAAAAAATCTTATGCGATGATGATTATTGAAACAACAATAATATAAAATATCAACGCAAAGACTTATTGAATCAATAAAATAAAATATTGAGCAATAATTACTATAATAATTATTGAGTAAGTGCCTTCACTACGTAAGAATCAACAATTCAAAAATATTGTGCAAATACCGTGTCTTAACGTGCGACCACACGACATCGTATTTTAACCACCAGGTATTCCAATAGTGTTAACGGTATTAATTACGCCGTTATTTATAAGAACTCAAACTTATCATTTTCTTCATCCGACCATTTTCCGTTATGGGGCCCACAAATGGCTGCGTCGTTGTACGAATATTCCCCGACAGCAAGAATATTTCACGACCAAACGAATATTCCCCAACAACAATGAATATTTTATAATCACTTGCTTATTTTACAAAATTTGCACATTTCACCCATAACCAAAACATTATATCAAATTAACACCTTATTATTCGAAATAATAATTAGAGGAAATTCAATTTTATTAATAAAAACTCCTTATGAAATTTCATCCTCGAAATTGACGCACGTACCTGGTGTTTCGAAAAGGTGAGGGTACCTCGCTTTCATTTTCGATTCCAACTCTCAGATCATTTTCTCAATAGCATGGTTCCTTCATAAAACTTTAACTTGTGGTATAACCTTTGTGCGTAGGACATGTTCCTTCCTATCCAAGATCTTGACAGGTACCTCCTCGTACGTTAAATCTTCGGCTATCTCGTCTGGTTCTAACTCAATAATGTAGTTCGGGTCGTCCACATATTTACGTAACATCGATACGTTATGAACACGCAACATACTTAGAGGTAATGCGAGTCTATAGGTCATAGTTCCTACTCGGTCAAGAATCTCAAATGGACCAATAAATTGAGGGTTGAGATTTTCTCTCTTCATCGACTTTTGCTTCTGGAATAACGTATTCTTGTACCTTCTTCTTCATATTCATCAGTTCCGAGTTTGTGACTTGAGCAACCTTAACTTCATAGATTAAAGTCGGTTCTACACGTATATTTGACATCATCACATGGGTTCTTAGAGTCTTTAACTCGATCTCTATCATTTGTAAATTATACGAAATGGGTCTATGTGTTTGAAAATATCGCACTCATACCCGCATATATGCTCAACGCGTCAGCTACTACGTTTGTTTTTCCAAGATGGTATTATCAGAACAGGTGCCGGAATGAGTCTCCTCTTGAGTTTTTAGAAGCTCTTCTCACATTCCTTGCTCCATCCGAATTTTGTATCTTTACGAGTCAGCTGATTTAATGGAGTGGCGATTCAAGAAAATCCTTCCACGAATCTCCGATAATAACCAGCTAAGACTAGAAAACTACTTATTTCGATTACTGACTTAGGTTGCTCTCAACTGTGACTCATATCCCAACCTTGGATAGCACGTCACAATAACACCTATTGTTTTACCACTACACAAATATAACGTCCCCTACGGAGAGTCTGGCTTCGGTGCATTCCACAAAGGAAGTCACCAGATAGAGGCTTGGGTACCAACTCTTGTCGTTAGGATTTTAACTCCTGAAGTTCAATAAGAGTCATTCGATATGATATTTTAGAAATGAGTTTTGTATCGGGTTCAAGGTCAATACAAAATTCGATATCACGCTCTGGGGCCATGAAATTCTTCAGGAAATACGTCAGGAAATTCACTTACAATAGAAATATCATTCAAATCTGGCGTATTTTTGTTTAAATCCATTACACGGGCTAAGAAATCTTGACATCCATTTTTTAATAAACGAATCTTTATGGCTTGATATGACAGTGATTGACTTTAGTGGTTTGGTTGCTTGAACTCGTATAGCAGATTGGTTAGGAATATGAAAACTAACAACCTTACGAAAATAATCAATTTTGGCATGTTGAGTGGTTAACCAATCAATCTCTAAATTACATCAAATGCAAGTATCTTTAAAGAAATGAGATCAACAGGTAATGTGAGGGTCCCAACTTGAATCAAGCAAGATTTATAAATAGTGGATGTAATGAAAGTTTCTCCTAACGGAGTCTCAACGGATAAGTCAAAGTCTAATTTCTCCGGAATCAAGTTCAAACATTAAGCACAAGCAAAAGAAATAAAAGAATGGTTAAAACCGGTATCTAACAGGGTATAGACTTCGCAAGAGTTTATGATTAACTAACTCGTGACAACTTCGTTCGGGTTACTCGCTTTTTGAGAAGTCACGAAAAATGCTCTTCCTGAAACCACCGACTTTGTTTTGTCCGTATCCGCCTTTGGTGCCACCATCCCAGCTGGACTTGATTTCGCTACAGGACAAAATTGAGCTATGTGACCGTCTTTTCCACAACTAAAACATACCTTGAAAGGCTGTGAACAGTTTGGACTTGTGTATCCCTCCTCTCCGCATCTGTAGCATCTAACTGGCGGTCGTTCTCCTCCCCTAGAATTTGTTGTTGGCGCTGCTGCCGACGTCTTCCCATCATCGTTAAATCTTCTTTTCTTGAATTTTCCACTTGAATCATTTCTTCTATTATCTTGGGCGTGATTACCACCGAAGTGGTTACCATTTCTGGCTTGATAATTTTCTCCACAATGGTTATCATTGTTCCGATGGTCGTTGCCACCGGTATGATTATTATCGTGTTGTTGGTCATTCTCTTTTGGTTGAGCTGACTCATAATCCCGTTCCAATAACTGAGCCCTATTCACTACATCTGAATATAAACAAAGTTTGTGAGAAATGAGGTATTGACGTATTTCGGGTTTTAAACCTCTTAGAAACATCCGCGTCATACGTTCCTCATTCTCTACCAAATGAGGTGCAAACCTGGATAACTCTGCGAACTTAGCCTCGTACTGGGACACAGTCATGTTGTTCTATTCCAGTCTAATAAACTCTACCTCCTTCATATGACGAATACTTTTAGGAAAATACTTGTTATTGAACAGTTTCTGAAATGTTTCCCAAGACATATTGAGTGTGACTGGCTGGATACGTTTCACAGATTCCCACCAGTAATCTACCTCACCACGGAACATAAAGGTGGCGAATGGAACCTTCCGTTCCTCTGTGCATCCCAAGACATGAAATATCTTGGTAATTTGCTTAACCCACGTTTCCGCCTTAATTGGATCTGGCTTTTCTAAAAACTCCGGCGATCCCAACTCTTTGAAATGTTTGGCTATGACAAGCCGCGCGCTGCTATCATTTTCACCCGTATTTTGTGCACAAGTCTCTCTTGTCGGATTTTGCATGAACTGCAAAAAGCTTCTAAACATCCCATAATTCATCATTTGATCAGTGGTGTTGTTTACAGGAGGAATATTGTCGTCCTGTTGCACGTTCTCCTGGTTGGTGATTAAAGGTGTCTCCACGGTCTCATTCACTCCATTGTTAACATTTTCAGCTGTCATTCTCAAATACTGCCATAAAACAAAGGTTAATTAAAGAAATTGACATACCACATAATACCCTTATATTCTGATCGACCAACAAATAATCTTAGGTAGGACACACTAGCGAAGGATTTACTCGTCTCTCCACTCCTAGTTCTATTCTCCGATCTCCGTCAGATACCATATCCCTAAGCTCTGATACCAACTGTGACTCCCTCAAAATAGGTCCTAATACATGGTACAGAAATAACTACAACTTCATTAATACAATTGTCGCGCAAAATACGACAACACATAAACTGTGAGTTTAAATACAAATATTGTCTTCTAGATAATATCCACACTCATATAAGTCCTCATTACAATTATTAATACACTATTTTACAAAAATAGTGAGGATCGCTAAAACAACTGTTCAGGACCATTACTCATACCCCATTTGGTTTCTGCTTATATTCTCGCCTCTCGAGAAGAAAAATGGAACAAAAAGGAAAAGGGTGAGCTCAACTAGCTCAGTAAAGAATACTATGACTAAGATAATGTACAACAAATTATCCTTAGTCTTCAACAGGAAAAAATCTAATAGAATATAATAGACAACACGTTTTATATCAACAACTGCAGCGAAAACAACAATTCATTAGAAGAGTTAAGGAGAGAATGAAATCTATTATCATCTATGAATTTAAAAGTCCATCATCAATATTTTATCCCTGTAACATCAATCAATATACATCTTGAATCAAATATTCATCTTTGCACTGCGGGCCAAAGATATTCATCTGTATCACCAGTTGGTCATGTTCATCTCAACACCTGTCCATTTTTGCACTACGGGCCAAAGATATTCATCAGGTAGTCATTCATCTTTGCACTACAGGCCAAAGATATTCAGTTATATCACCATTTAGGATTGAGGATGATGAAAAATATTTTAAAGAAAATGAATACAGTGATATAAAAGATCAAAGATTAGGGATTCGTACTTCGGTTTATCCAAGTTTAAAAATACTCCATAATAATTAATTGAGGAGCAGAATTCAAAAATGAAGATCAAAACATGGATACAATCAAAGATAGTAACCATAATTGACAACTTGGACAAAGAAAAGAAAATTTCATTTTTCGATGAATAGTGTCATATACATAAATAGTAACCCCAACACAAAAAGGTAGAAATTCCACAAAAAAAATCATACTTCATGAATAGTACTCGTGAATAGTACTGTATTCATAAATAGTGTCGTATACGTGAATAGTGTCGTATACGTGAATAGTAACCTCAACATAAAAAGGTAAAATTTTCATAATAAAATTCATACCAATATTTCAGTATAATGATATTGACAGAATAACATCATTTACGAACAAAATAACATCCCTTACCTCAAAAGAACAGTATTTCTGACTGGATTATCGGATGTAATGCTAAAGGAAACTTGCACTGAATAGCAACTCTCAAAGTATCTAAATACTTACAAAAATACGCTCGATATTATAGAGAGAGAAAACTTAAGATTCTGATGTGATTTTCAATTCTAACTAAGCACCCCTATTTATAGGAAAATGCCAGAACGCCAAAGCAGACTAAATTAATAAAATAATATTTTAACAAAAATTTCTACGCACACCTACTTGACCAAAATATCAGCCACCACAAGTGGGGCCCACCAAAATCAGCATTATTCCATAACAACCAAAAGTGGGGCCCATCAATGTTTTTAATAAAAAACATTTATTTCCGAAACTTCAATAATTCATAATAAATAGCCCTTTTATCAGAAAATTTTGAATCTCATGTTTATTCCATAGGAAATCCAATTCTCTACAACTTTATAGAAGAAAGTTTTTCCAAATTTCAAACAAAAAATGCCCGAAATCCACATACGAACCATTTTTAATACCTCCATTCTGACAAAATACTGATAAAACACCTCAACATTAATTCCTTCATTTATATCCATATAAAAATAATATTTCCTTATCATATAAATTAATAATTAATTATTCACAAAAAATATTACAGAATCACAATTATGACAACCAGGTCGTTTCCAGGAAAGAAAGGGGCTTTCCGATAAGGATTTCTCCTTACTAGTGCGCAATTAGGTGACCAAACCCCTTTTCTAGACAGAACTTCCTTAGACATTGCCAATAATGTTATCTAATAATATTATTCAAATAATATGAATTATTGATCTGATAATGAAAAATACTATGCAGTGACAATTATTGAAACAACAATAATATAAAATATCAATGCAGCAATTATTGAATCAATAAAATAAAATATTAAACAGTAATTATTGTAATAATTATTGAGTAGTGCCTTGTTACGTAAGAATCAATAATTCAAAAATATTGTGCAATACCGTGTGCTACTGTGCAACCACGCGTATTACTATATTTTAACCACTAGGTATTCTAATAGTGTTAACGGTAACAATTACGTCGTTATTTATAAAAACTCAAACTTGTCATTTTTTTCATCCAAATAGTTTTTCCAAGTTATGGGGCCCATAAATGGTCACGTGTCGTAGTAAATGCGAATATTCTCGACAATGACAAGAATATTCCACGACCAAACGAATATTCTCCGAGAACAATGAATATTTTATAATCACTTGCTTATTTTGCAAAATTTACACATTTCACCCATAACCAAAGCATTATATCAAATTAACACCTTATTATTCAAAATAATAATTAGGGGAAATTTAATTTTATTAATAAAAAGTTGGGGTCTTACAAGAAACGTCAAACCATCTTTTATGTAACATTAAATTAAAAATAAATAAAATCGCTTTCTTTCTAAAGCATACAAATTGATCGACTCAATCCTCTTCTGTCCTACTCCCAAAAATGTAAAGCCTAATCGGAATCATCCTCGAAAAATCCATAACCGGAACTAAAGAGATGAAAGCAAAGGGAAAACCAAAGTAGGGTCTTAAGATCTTCATCTTGAATAGGATCCAGAAACAACCCAAAAAGAGAACTAACATATCCAAACTCTGGATAAGGAAGAGTATTATACATGCGCTGACAGGAGATTGAAGAAAGGGAGCAAGATAATACAACCTAATCAAAATCCAGCTTGAATAAATTGAATCAAATGCATCCCTCACAACTATGTTATGACTTTGCTATGAATTAGAAATTATAGAAAAGGAAACTAAGCTTGAAGAAAAAAAGAAATTGACAAAAGGAATAAAAGGTTCATGCATTCGATAGGTCTAAAATTAGATCCCAATAACACATATAGTAGCTTAGCAGCATTAAACGCTAGCACCATGCTCAGCACATGCTATATAACAAACTCTAAACAGACTCATAAAGGAAAGACTTAAGTACCCTTACTGAATAAAATAGAAACACTATTTTATCCCCCCCAAATAATTTATTAGATAACCCACTAAACTAATTAATCTTAACAGTAATCTTCCTAACAATTCCCCCTCCCTTAAGAAAATCCTTGTCCTCAAGGATTAAAGTTTGGAAATTCTCTGCAAATCTTTTGCCATTCTTCCCAAGTAGCATCCTTAGGTATTGTGTTGGACCATTGCACTAGAACCATAGTCACAGGGCTGTTGTGTTTTTTGATAATTTTCCTGTCAAGGATTGCAGTTGGCTCAAGTTTCAGTTCTCCTTCTTTAGTCACTTTAGGCAGCATAGTTTGTATTTCTTCCTTCCAATTTTTTTCTTGAACTAAGACACATGGAAGACATCATGAATTTTTGTTTCAGGGGGTAATTTAAGCTGATAGGCCACCTTCCCAACTCTTTTAACTATGGAATAAGGTCCATAGTATTTAGAAGATAATTTGAAGTTCTTTCTTACACTGACAGATGACTGCATATAGGGTTGTAACTTAAGAAAAACTTCATCTCCCACCTCAAACTCCTTTTCGATCTTTTTCTATCTGCATACATCTTCATTCTTTCTTAAGCTTTCTGCAAATTCTCCTTTAATAACTGTTGTAATTTTTCTATGTCATGTACAAACATCTGTACTGCAGGATTTCTCTATGGCCCGGACTAATGGTAACTCAGAATTGTAGGATCTATTCCATACAAAGCTTTGTAGGGAGTCATGCCGATAGATGTATGAAAATTGGTATGTACCACCATTCAAATAAGTGGCGACCACTTTCTCCATCGAGCGGTGTTTATGTCGGTCATGCACCTCAAGTACATCTCAATACATTGGTTGACCCGTTCACTTTGGCCATCAGTTTGGGGGTGGTAGGCTGAACTTAGCTTGATCTGTGTTCCCATGGCTTTAAAAAGTTTCTTCCAGAAACTACTAGTAAAGATTTTATCTATGTCAGATATAATGGCCTTTGGGGTTCCATGTAGCTTGATCACATGGTCTAATACTAACTGTGAAACTTGTGAGGCTGTGAAAGGGTGTAATAGAGCCATTAAGTGACATCCTTTGGTGAACTTATCTATTGTCACCAATATAGTGTCCTTTCCATCAGATTTAGGCAATCCTTCCACAAAGTCTATATGTAAGACCCCAAATGTTATGAATAAAGATTATTTTTCTCAAAATATTTTTTAAGTATTAAGGTGTTGATTTGATATAATGTTATAGTTGTGGGTAATATTTATAAATTTTGAAAAGTATGCAAATTGTTATAAAATATTCGATTGGTCGGGGAATATTCATTTTAACAGGGAATATTCGTACAACGGCGTAATCATTCATGGACCCCACAACGAAATTACTATCGGAATGAGAAAATGACAAAAATATATTTTTATGAAAATAACGACGAAAGTTTTATCGTTAACTGTTGGAATACCCGGTGGTAAAAGTACAGTAATACACGTGGTTGCATAGTAGCACACGGTATTGATTATTGATGCTTACATGATAAGTCACTTAATTTTATTCAATTATTGCTACAATAATTGTTGCATAGTATTTCATGTTATTGATTCAATTATTGTCATAATATTTTATATTATTATTTCAATAATTGGGACGACAAAGTTATTCGTATTATTATTAGCATAATTAACAATGTCTAAAAAGTTATGTCGAGGAAAGGGGTTTGGTCACCTAATTGCGCACCAATAGGGAGAAATCCTTATCGGAAAGACCCATTTTTCCTGGGAACGATCTGGTTGTTAATATTGCGTGTTATAATAATGATGAATAAATATTGTTAAAAATATTGAGGGAATTTTTATGAAGTATTTGTTGTAAATTTTGGCGTATTATTTGGACCCCCACTTACCCATTTTTCAAAATAATCAGTAGAAAGTTATTCAGTATATATAATAAGTGGTGGGGCCCACGAGTTATATATATAATGTGGTGGGGCCCACATGTTTATGACTTTTTTGGGGGGGGAGAAAACCTGATGAATTGGTCGGGAATGAGTTGAAAAATTGAGTATTTATATATAAATATATATTATAATAAGTTTTGTTTTTTTATGAAAAATAGAATATATTTTATTTTATTGTGCATAGTGTTTGCATAGTGGTTGTATAGTAAATTTCAAAAAAATCAGTCGTCCGTGAGAAAACCCGTGAATTCGTTCGAATATTGTACTGTGCAGTCCATGATTATTTTTTCTAAATAATATCCAGCCATTCTCCTATAAATAAGATGTTCAGTTTAGAAATGAAAATCACACCAGAATCAGAGAATTCTTCTTCTATAATATTGAGCGTATTTCTTTTGAGTTTAAGGAAGCTTTGAGTGTAGAAAATAATGAAAGTTTTCTTCAAAAATATCTCTGTTATACCAGTCGGAATTACTCTTCTTTTAAGGTAAGGGGTATTGTTTATTTCATATTCGCTTACGATATTATTTTTCGTATTCGTAAGAAATTTTATTTCGTTCATTATTTGCAAGAAATATTATCTTCATTTAATATTCGTAAGGAATATTATCTTCGTTCAATATTCGTAAGAAATATTATTTCCGTTCAACAGTTGTAAGGGATATTATTTTTGTTCAATATTCGTAAGAAATAATATTTTCTTTCATACTCTGTAGTATGTAAGTAATATTATTTCGTTTTAAATTCCGAATTCTATACTCATTTTGTTAAGTTTTGATTTCTATACTCCATGAAATTAGTATAATATCCTTGAAATTTGCGCTTCATCCAGTATCTTTTCATGAAAATATTATTCTGAGCATTATTGATAAGTTTTAGCTTTTTCATGTCGGAGTACTATTCACGGGGTACTATTCCCAAAGTACTATTCACGAGGTACTATTCACTCAGGGTACTATTCATGACAAAAATTGATTTCTTTTCGGTCCAAATCATTTTTGATACAATATTATTCTTGAATTTTACTCTACAAAACAGTATCATGTTGACAATTTTGACATAAATTCTGGATAAATTAAATTATAAATCTTTAAAAATTTGTCATTTGCTTTCTTTTAATTGAATTCTTATATCATTGTCATCATCCTCATGCTTATATTGTGATGAAAGTCATCTTTGGTCGCAGTGCATAGATGGATTGTTGATTGATATGATTATGACCAGGGATTACTCGGTATAATCATGACCGTAATGTTACAAATGATGTGAAAAAAGTCCTCATTGGCGCGTAGTGCATTGATGGACAGTTGTTGGCATGATCATGACCATTGGTGAAAACACGAATATCCTTAATCGGTAGTGCATGGATAATTCGTTGTCGTGATACTAATGAATATACTTGGCCGTAGTGCAGGGATGATTCAGTGACGTGCATTATTTATTAAGCCGAGTCTCAGCGATAAAATTGATGATAAACTTTTTAAATCATAGAAGATAGTAGATATCATGTTCTACTTGAATCTTCTAATGGATTATTTTTTTTCCGCTGCTGGTGTTGATTTAAAACTTGTTGTCTATTATATTATATTAGTTGTTATACAATTGAAGGCTAAGGATAATTTATTCTGCATTATCTTAGTCATAATATTTCTTACTGGGCTAATTGAGCTCACCCTTTGCTTCATTGTTCTCTTCAGGAAATGAGAACATAGCTGGGACTAATCGGGGAACAGAGTGATGGTCCGAGATGGTGCATTAGTAGTCCTCACTATTATGTGAAATAGTGTGATAATAATTGTAAGACCCCGAATTTTATGAAATAAAAGTATTCAATTTTTCTTATAATTATTATTCAGTAAAGGGTTAAATTGATTTCAATATCATTATACCGAAATATTGGTAAGATTTTTCTTGTGAAATTCTTTCTTTTTTTTCCGGGGTTACTATTCACGAATTACTATTCATGAGTTACTATTCATGAGTACTATTCACGAAGCATGATATTTTTTTTACGTAAGAAGGCACTACTCAATAATTATTACAGTAATTACTGTTCAATATTTTATTTTATTGGTTCAATAATTGCTGCGTTGATATTTTATATTATTGTTGTTTCAATAATTATCACGGCACAATATTTCTCATTATCAGATTAATAATTCATATTATTTGAATAATATTATTAGATAACATTATTGGCAATGTCTAAAAATTTCTGTCAAGGAGAGGTTTGGTCACCTAATTACGCGCCAGTAAGGAGAAATCCTTATTGGAAAGCCCCCTCTTCTCTGAAGGCTGCACTGGTTGTCATTATTGTGATTCTGTAATATTATTTGTGAATAATTAATTATTAATTTATATGATAAGGAAAATATTCATTTTATGTGGATATAGATAGAGAAAATTTTTAATGTGATAATTATTGAAAGTTGCTATTTTGTCTTTTCTGATAAAATAATTTATTTTAATATATTATTATATTTTAATAATATAATAATGGTGATATTTTTACAATGAATGTATGATATAAGAATAAATGAGGAGGAAGAGTATTTTTGTTACTATAAATGCTAAACACATGTTAAACATGTTAGTGGACACAATTTTTGACTGAAATTTGATTATAGCCTGTAAAATCGTCCGTATGTGGATTTCGATCAATTTCTATTTGGAATTTGAAAAAACTTTCTTCTGCAAAGTTGTAGAGAATTAAATTTCCTATGGAAAGGACATAAGATTTGAATTTTTCTAATAAAAGGGCTATTTATTATGAATTATTAAAGTTCTGGAATATTGGGTCTGAATTGATTTTGTTGCATCAAATGATAAAAACATGTTTTTCATTTTGGTGGGCCCCATTAACATGTGTGAATTGCTGAATTCAGATGGTAAGGTGTGCGTAGGAATTTATTTAGAAAATATTATTATTTTATTAAATTTTTTGCTTTGGTGTTCTAAGCATTTTCCTATAAATAGGGTGTTTAGGTTAGAATTAAAAATCACACCAGAAACAAGTTTTCTCTCTCTTTCTCTCTCTATATTATTGAGCGTATTCTTGTGAGTATTTTGATACTTTGAGTGTTGCTATACGGTGCAAGTTCGATTCAAACATTATAAATTTACATTTCAGATTTAAATACTTGTTCTTTTGAGGTAAAGGATATTGTCATTATTATAGTAAAGGATTGTAAGGGTTATTATGTTTTTCAGTTTCGTAATTTTTCTGACCTTCAAAAATTCTAGAAACATTTGAAATGATAATTTGATGAGTTTTCTTGATTGTGTCCAAAAATGGCGATTTTTGGATGTATAGATTAGGAGTTATGAATTTTATGGGAAAAGACTATTTTAAAAATAAACCCTTATAACTCCTTGTGGTTAACTTCAAAATTAATGAAATTTTTATTGGGAGTACATCTATATAATATCAGTATACCCTATAAATTTTGGAATTTTTTGATAAAAGTATAATTTATGATAAATGTCTAAATATTCAGCAGTTTTGGCCATATGAAAAATAGTAAATGAATTTTAAAAATTCCAAGAAAAATATATGTTCAATATGGGACTATGTTCTGTTAAATCCCAGAAAAGAAAATTTGTTTGTACTGATTTGGTATTTTCATGAAAATGAACTAGTTATAAGTAAATGAATTAAATATATTATGTGAAGTAACAAAATTGGAGAATAGGATTTTATGGCTTGAAAATCCTATATAAGGTATATGCAAATTTTTGATGAGAGATTTGATTATTGGTGATGAAATCTTATGAGTTTGACATTTTAGGATGATTAAATGAATTAATTAGTAAAGTGTAAACAATTAAAATAAATTATTTATTAAGAAATGATTAAAATATTATGGTAATATTAATAATATTAGATTATGAGATTATTAAGTGATTTATAACATTTGGATTAAGGTGTTATGAAATCGTTGATTTATGAATCTTACTCTTGGAATTAAATCCATGTTTTGATTATATTGTTCATATAACATTTTTATAATCCTGGTGATGAAACTTCTCTTTGACTTAAGTGTAAAGATGGGTAGATTATTGGTGTGATCGTGACTATGGGTTCTCTTTGGCCAATAGTGCAAAGATGAATTGTTGACTGGTATGATCATGACCATTGAATTTACAATTGAATATTTTTAGCTTAAGTGCAAAGGTGAATTGATCAACATGGTTATAATTATGGTTTATATAAATTCTGAAATGATTATGTATTTCTTTGAGATATTAATATCTTTGGGCACGTAGTGGCAAAAGATGAATTGTTGATGAATATCTTTGGCCCGTAGTGCAAAGATGACTGTTGTTGAATATCTTTGGCTGTAGTAAAAGATGTCCGTTATTGAATATCTTTGGCTTGTAGTACAAAGATGTCTGTTGATGAATATCTTTGGCCCGTGGTGCAAAGATGAATTTATTAGTATGATTATAAATAGGAGGCGTGATTTGGTATAACCATAATTTTTGATGTTTCGTAAAGGACGGTGATGAAAATTATCTTTCGTCTTCTGGATGAGAAAAGGAATTTGGAACCACAATTATGATTATGAGTTATTCATATGATTGTGGGATGAGGCTGTTAATTGATGTTACAGGGACAAAACATTGTTGGTAGACTTTTAACATAGAGAAGATAATATACATTATGGTCTATTTTGACTCTTCTAATGGATTGTTCGATTCTACCGACTATGGTTGAAAAGTTTTATCATCTACCATATATTCTAAATCTCGATTTATTATTGATGAAGGCTATTGATAATTTAATTATCTTTAGTCATGATATTCTTTATCGAAGCTAGTTATGCTCACCCTTTTTTTTCATAATTCTTTCTGGGTAATAAGAATGTTAGGTCGGCCGGGGATAACAAGGGAATAGAACCGGTGGTCTATAGTTGTTGAGGTTCTCCTAAATAGTATGGAAATAATTTTATTGAGAACTTTAGATAAGTGTGTCGTATTGTATACGTCATTTGATATTTAATTTTGGTGAACCGAATAGAGTGAGGTGAACCCAACTTTGGAAGGGTGTTTTGCCACTATCATATAAGATGTCTAATGACATACAACCTCGTGTTATCATAAGACAGGGTTGTGCACATCCATTTGAGTATATCTACGAGCACTACCTATATGATCTTGGAGTTTGGTTGAAACATAATGTTCAATCGCAGACGGTGGAGATAGTTATATGTCAAGAAAAGACTCACCATTGGAAGGAACATGATAGTAATCTTCTCATTTTTCTTTGAGGTCTATTGGATCAACCAAGGATAATTCTCTGGACATATGATATCTATCATAACTTAGATTCATGGCCTCCTATGTATGAAGGTTTCCTTGAGCACTTCCCAAAGATTTTAATTTCTAAAACAGTTATTGATTGTACCTTTATGTAGCGTATCAATGTGAGGTGTTGTCCATAGTTGGGACATGAGTCACAGTTGGTATTAAAACTCATAGTTTATGTGTTGTCGTATTTTGCACGACAATTGTATTAATAAAGTTGTAGTTGTTTATGTACCATGTATTTGACGACTCCGAATAGGTTGGATGGATTGGACCTATTTTGGGGGCGTCACAATAATTATAATGAGACTGAATTTGAGTTTGGATATTGTCTAGAAGACAATATCCGTGTTAAAACTCTCAGCTATGTTTTATCATTTTTTACACGATAGTTGTATAATTAAGTTTGTATTTGAAATCTGTACTATGTATCTGGCGACCCGAGACGGGTGATGTATACCTATTTTGGGGGTGTCACACCATAGTTATGACTTCCCAAGCTTGATTAGGAATGGGAATTGGCTACAGTAAACCTGGACATAGTACATGCTCATGCTTATTCCTTCGGTACACATCACATTGTTTGACAAAGTCAGTAAAGTCCTTCCTCAAACCAGGCCAGTAGAAAAGAGCTTCAGCCCTCTTAATAGTGGCTGTCATTCCAGAGTGTCCCCCTCTGAGCTCCCATGAATTGCTAGCTTCTTCCTCAGCTCTCCCTGATTTCCCACATAATTTTTTCCCTTTTTCCTCAAGATTCTTTTTTCAGACTGAAGAGTGGATTAGCATCTGGATTCATCATTAATGGTGCCAGAAATTATTGTGCTTCTAAGTCCCCTTCCAAGCTGCCATTAATTTCATCCTTCCAATTTGGGCTCATTTCTGTAACTGTGGTGCACTTGAATTCAATCTCATATTTCCTGGATAGGGCATCTGCCACCAAATTGTCCTTTCCCTTTTTATACACTATAGTATAATCAAATCCAAGAATTTTAGATACCCATTTCTGTTGCACCAGTGTTATTAATTTTTCTCCATAAAATATGTCAATGCCTCATGGTCTGTTTTAATGATAAATTTATGTCCTAGCAGATAAGTCATCCACCTCTGGACAGTCATAATAATGGCTAGCAATTCCTTCTCATAAGTTGATAGCCCCAAGTGTTTGTTTGTTAATACCTTACTAAGATAGGCCAAAGGTCTGCCCTCTTACATCAAGACAGCCCCAATACCAGTATGACATGCATTTGTTTCTATGATAAAAGGTTTCCTAAAGTCAAGTAATGTAAGCACTGGAGTAGAAGACAAAGCCTCTTTCAATCTACAGAAGGCTTCCTCAGCTTCTTTTCCCCACTGAAAAGCTCCTTTCTTAAGCAAGTTGGTTAGAGGTTTGGAAATAATTCCATAATGTTGTATAAACCTTCTGTAGTAGCCTGTGAGACCCAAGAAACCCCTTAGTGACTTCAAATTTTTGGGAACAAGCCATTTCCTCATTGCTTCTGTTTTGTTCTCTCATCCACTGCCACTCTATCTTCTTTAATTATATAGCCCAAATATTCAATCTCAGATTTACAAAAGTCACACTTAATTCTTTTAACAAAGAGTTGATGCTTTCTTAAAAGTGAAAGTACCTGTCTCAGATGTTGTTTATGATCTTCCAAATAGTGGGTGTAGAACAAAATATCATCAAAGAAGACTAATACAAACTTCCTCAATTGTTGGCTAAACACTTCATTCATTACACATTGGAAAGTGGCTGGTGCATTGGTTAAACCAAATGGCATCACCATAAATTCATAATGTCCTTGGTGGGTTTTAAAAGCAATTTTTTGAACATCCTCATCTTTGACTCTGATTTGGTGATAGTCACTCCTCAAATCTAATTTAGTGAACACTTTACTTCCTTTTAGCTCATCTAGCCGTTCATCTATGATAGGTATAGGAAATTTGTTCTTCACAATAATGTTATTTAAAGCCATATAGTCCACACAAAATCTCCAAGTGTTATCCTTCTTTTTGACTAAAAGAACTGGTGATGCATAAGGTAAAGTGTTGTGCTTAATAATACCATTATCTAGCATTTCTCTAACCAACCTTTCAATTTCTGTTTTTTGTATATAAGAGTACCTGTATGGATTAGCATTGACTAGTTTGCTGCGTGGAACAATTGGTATGTGATGGTCTTGACATCTAACTTGTGGCAGCCCTTGTGGCTCCCTAAAAAGATCTTCATATTCATCTAGAAAATTTTTGATTTCTGTGGAGGGTGACTGATCACCTAATTCTGCTTCTTCCATAACTGTTAATTGGGCTAAAATATAAGTCTCTTCTTTAGGATTCCAATGGAATTTTTCTTGTATCTGCATACTATAAAAGTTAGGGGTTTCTTCCTGGTTTCCCAAAATTATCTTTATTCCTTTGCCATGAATCACCACTTTCTTTTCTTCAAAGTCAAATAGTATAAGATTGGCAGTTTTCATCCATTGTATGCCTAAGACATCATCATATCCACCAAGAGGAATCACACACATTGGAGTTTGAAACTCCCCCTGCTCTATATGTCAGTTAAATTTTGACTATTCTGTCACATTTGATGAAGTCCCCATTGCGCACCGTTACTTTTACTGGAGTACATGGTTCAGTGGATAGTTGAAATTTCTTAACCAAAGTGGTAGACACAAAGTTTTGTGTGGAACCATTGTTTAGAAGCATACAAATCTGTTTGTTCTTAATCCTGCCCTTCAACTTAATAGTGTGAATTCCACTAGTACCAGTGATGGCATGTATGGAGACCCCACAATTATCTTACCATTGCAATTTCTCTTCTCCTTCATCTTGTATTATCATGGCTATTTATGAAATTCCTTCCTTTGTTTATTGTGGTTGTTCTTCTGTTTGTTCTTCTTCTGCAATCATAATGTAGATGTGTTTATTCTTACACATGTGGCCTATAGTGTATACCTCATCACAGTGGTAACACAAGCCTTTATCTCTCCTAGCTGCTATCTCAGTTGCAGTCAACCTTTTGATATGATAAGTTTTAATCTGTCCACTTCCTTTATTGCTTGCTGTTAATTCTTTAGGTACAAGTGAGTAAGACTTGAAGGAAGAGGCAGTAGTGTAGCCTCCACTCTTATGTGAACTTGATTGTCTCTTGTAAGGACTCCAAGTGAATTTCCTGCCCTTTTGTCTGATTTATTGCATCTCTGAGAGTCAGTGGTTTCACTACGTATAGGGCTATGACAATTTCATCCTTTAATCCACTCAAGAAACTCTCTACAAAATATTCTTCTGTGTAACTTTTGTTCTGAACCAACATAAAGGTTTTTAACTCCTCAAACCTTTTGATATACTCATCAATTTTGCCTCTTTGTGTAAGTTTATTAAATTGATTAGTCAAGTTCTCATGTAATCTAGAGGCAAATCTATTACAAATATGCTGAATAAAATCCTCCAAAAGTAGCCAAAGGTGTTCCTCTTAAAAGGATTGGTACTAAATATCAGCTTCTCCCTCCAGATATAGAGCTGCATACAGAACCTTAGATCTGGAATCCATGAGAGGGTTCAATTGGAAAAAAAAATTCACACTTTTTCAACCATCATTTAGGATCTCTTCCTTCGAATTTGGGAAATTCCATTTTTGGCATTGAAAAGGGCAGAAAAGGGCTGTGAGGCCTTTATTGTGCAACTTCAGGTGGAATTCCCCAAGATTGTGGGTTACCAGTGGTAGAGTTTGGTCTATATTGCATATAAGGGTTAGAAAAATTATGGTGTACTGAATACAAATTGCCAGGGAAATGTGATCCAGGCATAGAAAGGGTTGTCACTATAGGGGGTGGAGGTTTCACATAGGGGATTCCATATGTATCATTGAAGGGGTACCTCGGATTGATGGTATTGATCTGATTATTTGTATAGGATCTTGTGACAGATTCTGTGGATGGATGTGTAATTATGTGGCTGAATGGAGTTGTAGGTACTGGATTATTGTTTGGAATATGAATGGGAGATCTTATAATAATGGAAAAATTATTAGTGAAGGAACTAAAAGTTTGCGGTGTGGTTAATGGAGTAGAAGTGGTTCCAATTTGAACAAGGGTAACAGGTACAGAGATAGGGATAATAGACTGTGAAATCAATGAAGGATTCAGTCCAACTGCTGAATTTAAGAATTAAAAATTTGTACCCAAATTAATACCGTCATCAATCGATGTTGTCTTACTCAAAATTAGCATTTACTTCACCTTAGATCAATCGATTCAGGAGGGATTCCAATGCTTCACCTATCTTCTTCGAGAGTTCATCTTGAGAGGATTGGAGTCGTTGTTGCGTCTGGGTTACCGGATTCAAGCTGCTCCTTAAATACGCTTCAAAGCTCCTCTCCATCATCATTTGGAGTTGTTCCAGCCTATTTTCCAAGGACTTGAGATCTTTTTAATGTTTTTGTAAACTGGGTTTAGCGGCGGAGTCTGCCATAACCGTCGGCCCAAGGTTGCTCTGATACCATTTTGTTATAGCTTTGTTATGAATTAGAAATTATAGAAAAAGAAACTAAGCTTGTAGGAAAAGAATAAATTGACAGAAGGAATAAAAGATTCATGCATTCGATAGATCTGAAATCAGATCCCAATAACATATATAATAGCTCAGCAACATTACACGCTAGAACCATGCTCAGCTCATGACATGTAACAAACTCTAAAGAGACTCGTAAAGAAAAGACTTACGTATCTTTAGTGAATAAAATAGAAAGATTATTCTATCCCCCAATCATTTATTAGATAACCCATTAAACTAATTAAGATTAACAGGTAATCTTGGTAACAAACTAATGGCTTTGTTAATCTATATGAATATTACATGTAAATGAAGATCTGGAGCACAAAAGTGCCAACCTTTATAATAAGCAGCAACCTTAAACCCTAATAACAAAATAAACAACCAAAGAAAGACCTTAGATACAAGAATAAAACCTCCTTCTAACTGCCAAATTATATGAGTCTTCCGAAAGCGGACGCATGATCATGCTATGAATCATGAGGAGATCTTTGAGTAATCTGGCGTTTATGGAGGCCAAACAATCGGCGGCTGAGGAGATATAGAGGAGAAAGGAATTGGTATTACCATAAAACAGAAACTCATGTAACCTATGGTAATGAATTTTAGATGAAAAAGTAAAAAAGAATCCGAGGAGGGTTCCCATATTTTCCTTGACGCCAACTGTGACGCCCCCACAACAGGTATACATCACCCATCTTCAGTCGCCAAATACATAGTACAAAATTCAAATACAACTTAATTATACAATAGTCATGTAAAATATGACAAAACATAATCTAAGAGTTTTAATAAGAATATTGTCATCTAGACAATATCCACACTCAATGGAGTCCTCATTACATTTATTATCATATTATTTAACAGAATTGTGAGGACTACTAATGCTACCATCTGGACCGTCACTCCATTCCCCGACTAGTCCCGGCTACGTTCTCATTTCTTGAAGAGAACAGTGAAAGAAAGGATGAGCTCAACTAGCCCAGTAAGAAATATTATGACTAAGATAATGCAGAATAAATTATCATTAGCCTTCAACAATGTTAAACTGATAAAATACAATAGATATCAAGTTTAAGCTGCAATGAATAAGCAATCCATTAGAAGAGTCAAGTAGAGCATGATATCTACTATCTTCTATGATTTAAAATGTTTTTCATAAATTTTTATCATTTGAGACTCAAATTTTAATAAATAAACCACATCATTTAATCTTCCCGCACTCTGATGTGCCAAGGATATTCATTAAATCATCAATGGTCATGACTATACCGAATAATCCTCGGTTATAATCATACAAAAGCTCGCCCATCAATGCACTTCGTGCCAATCGAGGACTTTCACCACATCATTCGTTACATTACGGCCATGATTATACCGAATAATCCACGGTCATAATCATACCAAGTCCATCTATGCACGTAAGCCAAAGATGACTTTCATCACAATATAAGCATGAGGATGATGACAATGACATAATAATTCAATAAAACAAGTTCAAGAATAAATTTTAAAGATTTATAAGTTAATTTATCTTGAAATCAATTACGTTCAAATTGTCAACATGATCATCGCTTTGTGGAGTAAAATTCAAGAATGCTCGGAAGAATATTTCCATGAAAAGATACGATGAAGCTTAAATATCCGAGGATAATAAAGAATGGAATAATGAAGAATTCACCATGCATGCGATAACCGCATGCAGAAAAGTTATTCAATGAGAATAATAAAGAATGGAACCAGGTCTAGTGTAATCCGCACAAACAGGATATTCCAACAGAATAATAAAGAATAGAATAACAAAGAATTCACCATGCATGCGATGGACCGCACAGACAGGTTATTTGTGAGACCCCGAATTTTATGAAATAAAAGTATTCAATTTTTCTATTTTGGTGAATAGTTAAATTGATAAAAGTTTAAAGTTCAGGGTGACATTTGAAAATTTTTCAAAGTAAGTGATGATGAAGTTTTATTTTATTAGTATTATTAATGTAATAAAACAGAAAAGTTTTTTATATAAAACAGAATACTTTTATAAAGTTATTCGTTTTATTAGGTTAATAGTAAAATCTTTTTAAATAAAATAGAATACTTTTATAAAGTTATCTGTTTTATTAGACAATAATTAGAATATATTATATTTTATTATGCATAGTGTTTTCATAGTGCCTGCATAGTGTTTGCATAGTAAAATCTTTTTATATAAAACCGAATACTTTTATAAAGTTATTCGTTTTATTAGATTATAAATAGAATATATTATATTTTATTGTAAATCAATATGGATCGTCCGTTTAAAAGTAAATCAATCTGGACCGTTCATGAATTAGTTACTATGCAGTCCATTCTCCTATAAATAGAAGCTCATTCCTTCATTATTTCTTACGAATTCACTGAAACTCTAGAGAGAGAAACTATAGAGAGAGTTCTTCTTCTATAATCTTGAGCATATTTCTTTAGAGTTTAAGAAAGCTTTGAGCATAGTGCAAGTTTTCTTCGAGTATATCATCGCCTCTACCAATGAGTACTCTTCTTTCAAAGGTAAGGATATTATTTGTTGTCTTAGTAAGGGTATTATTTCTTTTATATTCATGAAGAGAACTTCATTATTCCATTTTTATTATTACTGTTGGAATAACCTGTATACGTGGACTACCCTATACTTGTGAAATTTATTTGTTATTCCATTCTTTATTATTATGTTAGAATAACCTGTATATGTAAGTACCGCATATATGGTGAAATTATTCTATTATTCCATTCTTTATTATTCATTGGAACATCCTCGATTGTGAATTTACTTTCGATTGGTTAGTTCTTTATTATTCTATCGGAATATCCACATGCTACGTGCTTTCTGGGGACCGGTTCCATTATTTATTATTTTGTCGAATATCCCGTCTGTGCATTTACGCCTAGAACACGGTTCCATTATTTATTATTACGCCGGAATATCCCGTTGTTTCTGTGGGACCTTGTTCCATTATTTATTATTCATTGGGAATAACTCGTCTGCATGCGATCTATCGCATGCATGGTGAATTCTTCTGTTATTCCATTCTTTATTATTCTGTTGGAATAACCTGTCTATGTGGATTACCACATGCATTGTGAATTCTTCTGTTATTCCATTTTTTATTATTTTGTTGGAATAACCTGTATATGTGGATTACCACATGCATGGTAAATGATCCTTTATATTCACTTCTTATTAAATTGTGGAAATAATCTAGTTACATTGATTATAATGAGAGTCATAATAAAAGCATTGGACTAATGAAAATAATGGGTATATGAAGTATTAGTAAGTGTTATGATGAGTTATGTTGGTTATTATATGAAAACATGAAAGTTTCTTAGAAATCACAAAGGGTTGAAAAATCAGATTTTGGTGAAAATGGAACATGAAATTCAATTGACCATATCTCCTATTATATTTCGAATTTTTGAGTATGGTCAAGTTCTAGAGTTAGATCTATGAGTTTTCTAACTTATCCAAGTGGAAACACTCGAAAAGGTGTTGTAGATTTTTTGGTATTGGTGATTTTAGCAAAGTACGAAAAAGTGAAAAATGGGAAAATATCTACTGCCAGAAATTTTAAAAGGGATGTTTCGGCTACTTAATTTGTGAGAAAAATTCTGGCCTTTTGGGACATGAAAGTATATGGTATAAAGTATCTCCTGTCCAAAAATGGGTTCATTCCGACTTAAAATGAGCAAGTTATGACCATTTCAATATTTAAGTTTTTCCGACGAAAAACGCTATAACCGGAGTTCTATAACTCCGATGACCATGAAATTTAAACTGGAAGCTCACGTTAACATGTGTAAGATCCTGCCAAGATTTAGGAATTTTTGGAGTTAAACTTGAGGTAGCTAATTTCATAAGAAATTAATTAAAAATTGATTTTTGAAAAATAGTAAATGAATTTTAAAAATTTCGTGAAAAATATATGTTCATTATGGGACTATATTCTGCTAAATCCCAGAAAAGAAATATTTTTGGGACTGATTTGGTATTTTTCATGAAAATAGTTTAGTTACGAACATATGAGTTAAATATGTTATGTGAAGTAACAAAATTGGAAAATAGAAATTTATGGCTTGGAAATCCTATATAAGGTATATGCAGATTTTTTATAAGGAATTTGATCATTGGTGATGAAATCTTATGAGCATGGCATTTTTGAATGATTAAATGCATTATTTGGTAAAGGGTAAACAATTGAAATAAATTATTTATAAGTTTAAGAATTGATTAAAATATTGTTATGATATTAATAATATTAGATTATGAGTGGTTGATAATATTTGGATAAATTTAAAGTCTTTAATATTTATCCTTGTTTTCGTTTGATTAATACTTATATCATTGTCGTCATCCTCATGTATATATTATGTTGAAAGTCATCTGTGGCTCGTAGTGCATAGATGGACTTGGTATGATTATGACCAGGGATTATTCGGTATAATCATGACTGTAATGTTACAAATAATGTGGTAAAAGTCCTCATTGCCCGTAGTGCATTGATGGACAGTTTTTGGTATGATTATGGCTATGGATTCTCTTCGGCCAAGGTTACAAAGATGAATTATTTTATGGCATGATCAAGACCGTTGATGAAAACACAATTATCTTTGGCCCGTAGTGCATGGATAATTCGTGGTCGTGATACTAAAAGAATATCCTTGGCCTATAGTGCAGGGATGAATTGATGATGTGGATTAATTATTGAGCTGAGTCTCAGCAATGAAATATTAATTCATGGATGTGATAATAATGAATATCCTTGGCCGTAGTGCATGGATAATTCATGGATGTGATATTAATGAATATCCTTGGCCGTAGTGCAGGGGTGATTCGATGATGTGGATTATTTATTAAGCTAAGTCTCAGCGATAAAAGATTGATAATAAACTTTTAAATTCGTAGAAGATAGTAGATATCATGCTCTACTTGACTCTTCTAAAATACAGTTGTATGTCTTTGGCCTGTAGTGCAAAGATGAATTGTTAATGAATATCTTTGGTCGTAGTGCAAAGATGAATTTATTAGTATGATTATGAGTAGGGATTGTGATTTGGTATAACCATGATTTTTGATGTTTCAGGTGAAGATAGGTGATGAAAATTATCTTCGTCCTAGGTGCGAAAAGGAATTCAGAATCACAATTATGATTATGAGTTATTCATATGATTGTGGACAAGAATTTGTTGATTGATGTTACAGGGATAAAACATTATTGGTGGACTTTTAACATGGAGAAGATAATAGACACGATGGTCTATTTGACTCTTTAATCGATTGCTTCGTTCTATTGCAACTATGGTTGAAAAGTTTTATCATCTACCATATATTCTAAATCTACGATTTATTATTGATGGAAGCTATTGATAATTTAATTATCTTTAGTTATGATATTCTTTCTTTGGGCTAGTTGTGCTCACCCTTTTACTTCACAATTCCTTTCTGTGTAATAAGAGTGTTCTTTGAGTCGGCCGGAGATAACAAGGGAATAGAGCGGTGGTCTACATGGTCATTGAGGTTTCCCTAAATAGTATGGAAATAATTTTATTGAGAACTTTAGATAAGTGTGTCGTATTGTATACGTCATTTGATATTTAATTTTGGTGAACCGAATAGGGTGAGGCGAACCCAACTTTGGAAAGGTGTTTTGTCACTATCATACAAGATGTCTAATGACATACAACCTCGTGTTATCATAAAGACAAGTGTTGTGCACATCCACTTCTTTGAGTATATCTACGAGCACTACCTATATGATCTTGGAGTTTATTTGAAATATAATTTTCACTTGGAGACAGTGGAGATAGTTATATGTGAGAGAAGACTCACCATTGGAAGGAACATGATAGTAATCTTCTCATTTTTCTTTGAGGTCTATTAGGTCAACCAAGGATAATTCTCTAGACATATGATATCTATCATAACTTAGATTCATGGCCTCCTATATACGAAGGTTTTTCTTGAGCACTTTCCAAAGATTTTAATTTCTAAAAGCAGGTTTTTATTTGTACTTTTTATATAACGTACCATTGTAAGGTTGTGGTAGAGGCACCATGAGAGTTACATACATTTGTATTAAAACTCACAGTATACCTGTCGTCGTATTTTGCACGACAGTTGTATAAATGAAGTTGTCAGTAGTGTATTTTCTGGCAACCCAAGATGGGTGATTTATACCTATTTTGGGGGCGTCACATTATTCCAACAGAATAATAAAGAATGGAATAACAAAGAATTCACCATGCATGCGATAGACCGCACAGACATGTTATTCTAACAGAATAATAAAGAATGGAATAATAGAAGAATTTCACCATGTATGCGGTACTTCGCATAGACAGGTTATTCCAACATAATATTAAATAATGGAATAACAGAAGCTCTATTCATGAATACAAAAGAAATAATACCTCTTACCTTAGAAAGAAACTGGATACTGGAGTAGAGAGGTAGCAGACTTCTCTTCTTCTTTCTCTCTATAATTTCTCTCTATAATAATTGCTCTATAGCTTTAGTGAATTGGTGAGAAATGAAGGAAGAATGAGCTTCTATTTATAGGAAAATATAGTTTCGATAATTGCACGTTTTGGGGCTCGAAATATTACAGTACAATACCTTCAATTTTTCTTTCATTTTTAATTTAGTCCTGTAAGTATTATCAAACTTGCACCACCTCCCCTAATAGTAAATAATGTGAATCAATAGTTCAATCATGTGAATCAATAGTTATAATCATGTGAAAATACGAATTACGATATAAGTACCTCCATCTATACCTCCATTTTTAACTTAGTCATGCAAGTATTATCAATCTTGCACCAACTCCCCTAATAGTATAAGAATGTGAATCAATAGTACACACATGTGAACAAATAGTTATAATCATGTGAATTAATAGCAATTAATTGCTCATTTATTCGGTTAATTACCCGACTGGTCAATATAACCTCCAGACATCAATTATTATCGAAATAAATGTCGATTTCTACTAATACTAACAATCCCAACACAATGGAAATATTTTTCTAAAAAATTTTATTTTTGAAGTTTGACTTTTTCTGAAAAAGTCAAATGTTGACTTTTTGACCAAAAAGTCAACCCCGATAAATTTTGTATTTATAGTCTATTTCTACTAATTTCATCGCTCCGAACTCAAATATCACGTCCGCGTCTCCAAATTCAACTCTGAACTCAAATTCAATTTTTAATAACATTCATCATTAATATTATAACTCACAATATTTAACAACCAGGTCGTTCCCAGGAAAGAGAGGGCTTTCTGATAAGGATTTCTCCTTATTGGCGCATAATTAGATGACCAAACCTCTCCTTGACAGAACTTCTAGACATTGTAAATATTGCAATTTAATAATATAAATAACTTTGTCGTCTCAATTATTGATTTAATAATATAACATATTATGCAGATGATACTTTGACAATAATTGAATCAATAATATGAGAGATATGATGCAGCAATTACTGTAGCAATAATTGAATATAATTGAGTGACTTCTCATGTAAGAATCAATAATCAATACCATGTGCTACTATGCAATCACACGTATTACTGTACATTTACTACCAGGTAGTTCAACAGTTTAACGGTAAAACTTCCGCCGTTATTTTTATAAAAAGAATTCTGTCATTTTCTAACTACGACAATACTTTTGTTGTGGGGTCCATCAATGATTATGTCGTCGTACGAATATTCCTTGTTAAAACGAATATTCCCCGACCAATCGAATATTATATAAGAACTTGCATACTTTGCAAAATTTGTAAATATTACCTACAACTATAACATTATATCAAATCCACACCATAATATTAAAAAAAGAAAATATTTCGAGAAATTTAAATCTTTATTTATAAAATTTGGGGTCTCACACCAACGATGGGGTTTGTGGGATCAAATCAATCTGGGTTTGGAAAGGATGGATCAGATTTGTAATTGAGCTTTGAATTCCAAGAAATACATCTGGGAGCTAAAATGGAAGACGGAGAAATGCTATAATCTGATTTGACATTTTTACCCCTTATTATATAATAAATGTGAAAAAATATATTTCATGAAATAACTTTTTTTAATTACACATAAGCTGGAGATGGACCTGCTCATTTATTTTAATTTTTAATGTGGCAAATCTAATTGAACAAATATAAAAAAGTTATAATAATTGAGGGTAGTAATTTATATTTAAGTCATTTATTTTTTACAATAATTTGTCTATAATACTTTTAGTATTAATTGTCATATTTATATTTAATATGTCTATTTATGGAGCATCACTAGTCATGTGTAGAAATTTATATAATTAAATATGAATAATTTTGTCATTTTATCATATTTTTTAATATGCGTAAAAAATCAACAAAAACTTTTATCAAGAGAGGGTAGATTTTAGTGAGGATTAATGTGAAAAAAATGTAATTAAGGACAGAGAGATATATTATAGCACTCTATTTAGTAATATTTGAATTTTGTTTTTCTACCAATTGTATTACATGTATTCACATATATCGATATTTAGTATCAACATAAATTTATGATCGTATATGACAGAATGCTATATATCGTTAAAAGTCAATAATATTATAAATTTTAAAAAAATACCACTAATTATACGATTTAATATTTGAAGACTTAAATGAGTCGGATCAATTTTAACATTAAAAATATCTTAGATTTTTTGAAAAGAATTAATATTAATTTTATAATTTACATCAGATGGATTATTATTATTATTAAAAATAAAATAAAAGGAGCATAAACTTGTTATAAAATATTACTAAAATCAAGAACAAAGAAGATTAGAGAAAAGAGAGTATTCTATTTGTATTTTGTCTCACCATCATTCATTTTACAAATGTTATTATATATAGATATAATAACATCAATACTAGGAGGTTACAAAACTCAAAGGTCATGAGTTTCAAAACTAAATGGACATGGGAGTTACATGTATCTAGACATCCATAATTTTATAACACTCCCCCCTTGGATGTCTATTGTATAGCCATACACATTGAAAGCTACCTCATTAAAAACCTTACCAGGAAAAATCCAATGGAAAAAAAACATTGGTTAAAGGAAAAAGAGTGCATCGCATATTAATTAGCTCCCCCTCATGAATGTTTCCTTAAGTCCTTCAGCTGTCGCATTCTAATATTGCGAGACAATCCTTCAAATATTTTAGTTGGTAATGCTTTGGTGTACAAATATGCTAGATTATCTTTTAAGCAAATTTGTTGAACATCAATGTCACCGCACTTATCAAGGTCATGTGTGAAAAAGAATTTTGGTGATATGTGCTTTCTTCTATCTCCTTTGATGTATCCTCCCTTTAATTGAGCTATACATGCAACATTGTCTTCATACATAATGGATAGAGTTCTTTTGTAGCAATTTTCTAAGAATATGCCTCGTTAAAAATCTTACCAAATAAAAAACCAGTGGGAAAATTTTTGGCGAATGAAAAGAGTACAATATTCTTGTATAACTTTTAGTGCCTTGGGATTGCCTCATTAAAATCTTGCAAAGGAAAACCCAGTGGGAAAAAACCTTAGCGAAGGAAAAAGAGTACAATCAACACATATCCTTTTTACTCCCCTTCATAAGTATATAGAATTTCCATTGTTCATGGTAAAAATATCTTTAAGTCGAAGCATGCCAATATTGTGCACCATCTTCTTCAAAATCATAGTTGGTAATGACTTAATGAATATATCAACCAAATTATCCCATGATCATATATACTTGATATCAATATCGTCATTCTTCTGGGGCTCATGTGTATAAAATAATTTTGGTGCAATATACTTGGTTCTATCACCCTTTGGATAAAATAATCCCAAATCAATAGTCTCACGTAAAATATGTTTAATTTCATTACAATGTCTTCGAGTTAGTGCATAACTATACATTGCTAGTACCAATTACATTAAGATATAGTACTTCAGGACCAACAATCAAAAGTTTTTTCATCATTTTCTCGTGGTTAAAACGGATATTTCTTGATATTAAGTGACCAACCCATCATTGGAGTACTCAAAGGATTAACATTATACATGTAAAGTTACTTCAGGACTTTTTCTATGTATGTTGATTGATGAACAAGAATTTCATAGTTCAATTTGTAAGCCAAGACAAAAATTTGTCTTACCAATATCTTTCATCTCAAATTTGTTATTTTTGTCGACTTTTCTAGAGCAAGATCTTTCATCAATAAATACAGTAATAATAACAAAACCAGATTATGATCTTTTGATAAAAATGCATGCACAATTTGGATTATTCTCAAATCCTTCTTTCAAAAGATATCAACTCAGACGATTATACCACAATATGTATCTGGATTGCTTTAACTCATATACATACTTTGAGATGTATAATTATATGTTTTAGACATTTTATATCCTTCAGGGATTTTCATGTAAATATCATTATCTAATGATCCATACAGATATGATGTAACAACATCCATTAATTTCTCTTGTTACCAAGCTAATTAAAAATCTAAATGTAATTGCGTCCATTACATGAGCATATGTTTCTTCATAATTAATACAATGTCTCTGCGAGAAATCTTGTACTACAAGTCGCGCTTTGTACCATAGAATTTCATTTTTCTTATTTCGTACAAATACCCATTTGTATTCAACAGGCATCACACCTTTAGGTGTTCGGACTACAGGTCCAAAAACTTCACATTTACTTAGTGAATTTAATTCTGCTTGAATCGTCTCTTTCCACATTGGCCAAATATTTCTATATTCATCAACGATTTGTGGTTCATATACATGATCATTACTTCAGGTAATATCAATAGCAACTTTATATGAAAATATGTTGTCGACAACGATTTTATTTCTATCCAATATATACGTCTCCTGTATATACATAATGTATCGAGATCTCGTTATTTTCAGGTACCTGATCCTCTTCAGGGGATAACTCATCCTCTTCAGGGAATAACTCTTCAAGAGTTTTATTTACAGGAGATTTTTGTTCATAAGTTTTGGATAGATCGATAAATTTTGTAGCCTATTTCATGGGTATAGACTCTTTATAGGTTGCAACTTATTTTTCTTGTACTTTTTTCTTTTGGGAAATTTTATTTTTTAACACCGATAGATTTTCCACGCTTCAGGTGTGGTTTTAATTCAAATTGCTGTTGTATTAACTGATTGTCCTACAAGGACTTCAATCCCTGCTGGAGTATTAGTAGCTTGAATGTAAGATTTCACTATTTTCTTATTATCAGTTAATACTTCTGGTAATTGATTTGCAATTCATTTCAAATGAATAATCCTTTGAGCTTCTAGTTCATATTGATTTGTATAAGGATCAAGATTAAATAATGTTGAAATATTCCAATTAATCTCTCTTCGTGCTTCAGGCAATGATCTCACGTCGTGCTTCAGGCAATGAATTTTCTCCCCCTAATGGTGGGAAGACTATTAAAATAACAATCCTCAAAATATACCTTAAAAATATCACTCTGAATTCTTTCTTACAAAGATGAACACCAAATAACAATAATTAAATATGATAGCTTGGTAATTAATTTACTTTGATATAATCAACAGGTAAAGGAATCTTCTGGTTCTTTAAGGGATGTTCATGGGAGTTTTCAATAATTCAATACATCATTATTGATCCTAGATGATCATGCCAAATCATAAAAACATTTGGATCCGAACACTTCTAGTGTATTGCAAACTTCTGGTGTATTACAACATTTGTTTCAACTATTCTCATTTTTAGTATAATATAATCCAGAAGAGAAAATATACAGTTTTTCTAATATGAGATTCTGGCCCGATACTATTGAAGTAATATAAAGAAATTTTTCATTGCCTTCAATATTGGTTTCAATATGATAACCATTATAACATATATCATTAAAGATGAACAAATTTCTGCTTGCTTCAAAAGAATATAAAGAAACATCAATACAAAGTTTTGTGCCATTTGACAACATTATAATCGCTCTTCCAGAGACTTTAATTGAGTTTGATGAATAATCACTCTTCCAGAGTCTTCAATTATGTTTGATGAATAATCGCTCTTCCAAAGCCTTTAATTAAGTTTGATGAGCTTCTGGCCCATACAACTTTATATTTGCAAAACATAAATTTAACTTTATTACTTAAAACATAAATAAAACATATAATAAAAATACTTATTATAATGTCATAATACAATAAAAGTCAAAATAATTCATGGGATCTTCAAGATCATTATGACCAATAAAGTTTACTTTAATTCTATTTTCGTTTCTTTTATGGAGTCTTGGTACAAATCTACCAAATGTTTAGGAGTACGACAGGTACATTCTATTTTTTATATTGATAGTTCTTTTTACGCCCACGACCACAACCATAATTTCCTCTATATTTATCAAATGAGGTTCCATTCACTTCAGGGAATGGAGTAGAACCAATCGGGTGAGATTGTTAGTTTTTCAACAAAAATTCATTATTTGTTCAGGCACTAGAAGAAATGATATCACTTCTAGGAATATAATTTCATTTATGGCTTCAGGGAATATTTTTTGAACTAACGCTCTCGATATTGCTGCTGCGGGAGTATATTCGAGGCATGAAATATAATAATTTTTTTTCTAACATGTCTTTATCAATATATTTTTTTCATGGAGATGATGGCGAATAAAAATAATTGATTTTGCATGATCCTGCAGGGATGCATGTTTGTCAATCTTAATTATATCTCCAAAGTTGTCTTATATGAATATCAGTATCAAGAGTCCATGACAAGTAATTCTTTCTCGATATATATCCAGGACAACAAATTCAAATTCATAAGATTTGACATCTATATAAATATAAAAATACGTAAGAAATTAAATAACTAAATATAAATTTATAAGAAGATAATAAAAATATTTACCCTTCTCTAGTCACTTTCAAAGTGGGAGAATTGAGAGGTGGAATAATTATTTGTTTATACTAATACTACTACATCACAAAAGTAGTGTACTTACATAATTTGTATTCTCAGAAACTTTAGAATTGTCCATTATCATTATTGTCTCACGCGTTTTTTGTTAAACAACATGTTTATATATATATATATCAAATTTAATTGTAATGAAACAATACTTACAGTGAGTTGAGAGAACCTTTTTTTTCTTTCCGAAATTCTCAAAATTGGGTAGAGTTTCGTGCTGATAACGTGTTATAAAATATTACTAAGAATAAAGAAGATTAGAGAAAAGAGAGTATTCTATTTGTATTTTGTCTCACCATCATTTATTTTATAAATGTTATTATATATAGATATAATAACATCAATACTAGAAGGTTACAAAACTCAAAATCATGAATTTCAAAACTAAATGAACATGAGAGTTACATGTATATAGACATCTATTATATGAATTTAGACATCCATAATTTTATAACAAAACTTCAAATGTAATCGCTAATATGTTAATACTCCCTATTTCACAAGAATATTCTTGCTTAAACTTTTTCCTAATTTATTTATTAAATTTTAAAATTAAAATAATTTTAATTTATTTAATTTTAATTAATTAATAATTAATATTATAAACCACTTAATAAATATTATTAAGAACAAAATTATTATCATTATAAAATTTTACAAAATTAAAATTTCATAAATTAATTAGGATAAAGTTAATGAGACTTAATTTTTTTTAGACGGGGGGAGAATTAAATTTATATCCAACAATTTTTTTTATATTAAAATTAAAAGTATTTAGATCAATAACTACAGGAGATTAGTACTCCAATTTCCTATTTCTCTCTCTCTTTCCCTAAGAAGTCAATCCACAGCAAAACCACCTCCAACCGCCGAACTTCCCACTTTCCGACTGCCGATCACGGCCATCCCACCTCCATCCTCCTCCACTCTCTACCACTAACAATAGCCAGTAAAACCCACCTGGTTTCGTTGACTTCTATTTTTGGAAACTAAAAGTAATTGCTTGTAAATTGGTTCATTAAAGAAGCCGGCAGATTGCTTTTCATAGCATGAATACTTTCTTCTAATCAAAGATTTGATTGAACTTCAGGTACCCTCTCCCTCCTATTCTCCTCTGATTCTCTATTCTTTATAAGAAAATAGGTTCAGTTTTTGGGAGTTTCACCAAATGAACTTAAGCTCTTTTTGATATATTGAACTGGGTATTTTGTTTTTCTTAGCTAGCTGATTGAATTGATTTGAAGTTTTAATGATAGTGTTTTTTCAGTTCTTGATGTTAAAAATTGGTGATGATTATGTAGTTTGCCAATTTTGAGGTTTTATCAAACATTTAGGCTGCAGCCTGCAAGATGTGAAATTCTAGACTTGGAAAACGGCTTGTGGGTAAATTGGAGGCGTTTTGATTAGATAATTCTAGATTTACTTAAGTTCTGAAATTGCATGAACAGTTTTTTCAATCTTTGTTCTGCTAGCTCTTTTGTTCAGAGTTCAGACAAATGCTTTCTTTTTTTGATATGTGATTTTAAATGTTGCTTTACAATTGTTATTTTTTTGCTGTCAGCTTCTTCTAGTTGTCAGATCTTGTATTTAATTCTTGTTGTCTACGGTCCAACTTCTTTAGAAAGTTCAAATGTTGGGAGAATTCTAGCCAAAGTAGAGATTGTTGAAATTGGCATGAATTTACATGCATTCTTACTCACGGTGTTGGTTTCATATGGAAACCCATTTAAAATGTCAGAACCGTGTTTTTATATAATGGTGGGCCAAATGAATGTTATGTCTATACCCAGTTAGAGTATTTTGTAGAAAATGGTGAGAGTCTTGTCCATAGAGTTATTTCTCAGTAAAAGAAATAGTGAACAAGAGAGTTGTATTCTCCAGATATTTTTTACAGTTTTTTACGTGTGTTATTATCTTACTGTGTCTACGTGTGACGATTTTCTCAACAATTGAATTATATACACATGACAAGTGTAGGTTAATGGATATGTACGAACTTGTGTTATGGCAAAATAGTCTAGGTAGGTGTAAATTTGTGGAGTCAGCAATTATCACATACTCTAGCTAGAAGATCATATTTTGAGAAATGAAAGTTATTGCAATCAAATGTCACATAGAAAACACACACATCACACAAAGAGTATAAGTTTTGACAGTTTGGCTTATGGCCTATATTCATGCATGAAGAAAAGATTAAAGTTTCACTAGGAGGTCAAACTTCAAGTTACAATAGATGTTTATGTTTCTCTCAAACTCCTGAGGCCCACCACATCCAATCTCTTTTTAAGTATTTCACAAGGAAATTCTGAATATATTTTATTCAAATAAAGATGACCTTAAAATTGAACTACTTGTTTACATTCTCAAATCTCAATGCAAGCCTACCCAAATTATATGAAACTGAATTTCCTCTTGAAGCCAAAGTAAACTCTTCAATTAATAGATTGGAATAGTTTTTGGACATTTCTTTTGGTCTCACATGGGTTGTTAATCATACAACTTGCTGCTATTCTTATGCATATTCACTTTAACTTTTGAGATGGTACATAACTTTTTAACCCCACTTTCAGAAATAGACAATGGATATTGGCCATCAAAATATCCCCAACAACTTTAAAGTTCAGTAAGAGCTATTTCGCATTACTTCACATTATGTGGCCTTTGTATCGTTTTCTTCTTGTTGGTTAAGCATTTTTAGCATATTGCAACAAGTCAGTTTGAAGTTTATATAACTCATCTTTATTTGTATACAGATAATCTTTTGCAATGAAGACTCTTGGCGATGATAAATTCGATGTGGAAGGTGGTAAGTTTGAAAATGACAGAGAAAAGTTGATACGAAGTACCAGGGTAGTTAAAATAAACAACCAGGCCTTATTATCTGGTCTAGCATATTGCATTTCATCCTGTAGCATGATACTGGTCAACAAGTATGTTCTCTCCAGCTATGATTTTAATGCTGGAATTTCTTTGATGTTCTACCAGGTTAATTCTGTTTGATATGTCTTCTAAATTAAAATTTTATAACTCCAGTATTTCACAATTATTTCATTTGCCTAAGAAGTTTCTTCCATGTCTGCAGAACTTTATTTCGGTATTAATTGTGTCTATGTTGAGTATTCTTGGTATAATATCAACTGAACCACTCACGTGGAGATTGATTAAGGTGTGGCTGCCAGTGAACGTAATTTTTGTTGGGATGCTAGTCACAAGCATGTTTAGGTATGTACCTTTTCTTTTCTTTTATCATCACCTATTATCTCGGTTTTCCTCTTCTACACCTTAATTTCATAATTGTTTATCCATCCACAATATCAGTTAACAATTTGTTAGCCTTGTCCTTATTCTGAATTTGTTCATCCAGTGTATTTCATCTATATTTGCTTACCCCCCATTCTTGTTAGAAACACATTGGAGGTTTTCTGATCGTAGTTGCAAAAATGGTAAAACTTATGTTAATACCTTCTTCCAACCAACTTAGGATTTTGTTTGACTAGAACCTTTAAGCTCCTATCTGAATGCTAGATTTTCTTAAACTTTATTCCAGTTGAGAAAGTATCTGTATCAATTACTTTATTAAAATGTTTTCTTGTGATTGAATTTTTCCGCATCATCCCTAATTTTATTTAAGTTGTGCATTGAACGGTGTAAAGCTACAGATCTCAAGTTTCTTTCCTTGATAGTTGAAATTTGAATTTCTCTTGCTGGATTATGGGATGCCCATGTTTCTATCAAGTATTCTCTGTTTTCATTTATTTTCTTGCTTTCTAATCTTCAATTTATATAATGGAAAACAGCCAAAAGTGAAGTAAATTCTGTACAAGGAAGCATTTTACCCTTATTGATTGCCTGTTGCCTCATTGATTGAGATGCAATTTGATGTGCCATATGTACAAAATAGTATGGTTATGGACTTGCATTTTATGACTTATTACCTCAGTCTTACATACTAGAATGTTGCTTAGCATCCATGTATTTTGCAGTCTGAGGTACATTAATGTCGCCATGGTCACAGTTTTGAAGAATGTTACAAATGTGATAACAGCGGTTGGTGAAATGTATCTATTCAGTAAGCACCATGACAACAGAGTTTGGGTCGCACTTTTCTTAATGGTATGTTGATATGATTTTGCGATTTCAATCCTTTTTTCTATAAACTTCTTTATCCTCAAAAACCAATTCTTGTATTCTTTAGGAGTTTGAATTAGTATGAAAAATTATGCATGCTTCTGACTTGCTCTTTCACCATCAAATTTTGGCTGAATTTCCCGTCTTTTCCCCCCTTTGAAAAGGAAGTATTGATGAATTAATAAGGCGCCAGAAGGGGATGCTTACTTTCCTGTCTCTGATATAGGTCGTGTTTTCACTAGTGTCTTTACAGGTTTTGGGATCATTGTTCAACTCTTGTTTTTTCATCCTACGAACCCTGATACAATTTGTTGTTGCAACAGAAATGAGGAAATATCTTCTTCCTCGTTAATTGCGGGACAATCTTTATGCCCCTCTATTCACTTGGTTTGGCGTGTTTAAGGTTATGCCACAGTTGGCTCTAGTGTTAGAAATGGAGCTTTGTGAGGAATCATTTACTGAACATTTGGTCAATGGCTATTTATGTTTTTGGTGGAGTCTTTGGTATGGCCTTGAAGTCATTTAGAAAGTATTGACTGTTGCAATCTGGTGATTAAAACAAAAAAAAACTATATTTATGTAAACATTTTATGCGTATACCACTGAAAATGTTTTCACATGCCAAAAGACCATATTCATTTGCCAAATATTAATTGCTCAATATTTGGTCATGACCAATGTTATGTGGTTCGTTCCGATACGCGGTACAGTACATACCTAAAGTGAAGTACGCTAGGGTATTTTTATATAAGTTCTTATAGTTAGGAATTCCCTTAGATTCTAAATGAAATAAACCTAAGTTTTATTGAAGACTTTTAGTGGTTGTTTTATACATAGTTTAGGATAAATGTAATATTTGAATATTCAATACTATGTTAGAATATTGATATTTGTGCAATTATAAGTAAAACAACCACAAAAATTTCGATACGCTAAATTTAGAGTATTGGTATGTAAGAGTATCGTGTTTGGGTACGTAAGTACCAATACGCGGTTCACTTGGTTAATGAGAGTATCCAGTAACCGTGGTCATGGCGACCAGGGAATGAGTACCCTTGAGAGAGAGAGTCGGAGGAACAGACATTTGTTTCTTGAAACTTCTCTCTGGCACCTGTGGAGTTCTTGTAGAAACAAATATTATTTTGGTTTATTGTATACTTTAGAAGATATCATTTTTGGTGTTCACATTTCGCAATTGTTTTAGAAACTTTTATATATCTTTAGTAGCATTTATAACTATAAACTCTTATGTGCACTCTATAATACTTTCAAATTATTTTTCATAAAATGCAATTCAGTGCTTGTCTTATATGTGTTTAGTAAAATTCACATTTGAACTTCTTCTTTTATCATTTTGGTGTTAAATTTTTGTTTGTGAGCAGCTGAAATTTAGTATCTGATGTTTATATTTGTGGCACAATGTAAAGAGGCTAATGTAGTAGTTCTCTCCCCGAAAAAAATGATCTTGTAAAATTAGGTGAGGGGTTCCTGTCCTTGGGAATTTCGTCATCCCATGCTTTGAAGTCAGGATTTTAATTTTTTTGATGGAGTAGCATCAATAACCACTAGTGATATACTCTCTCCTTTCCAACATATAAGATTATTAGTGACTTTTTGAAGTCAACTAAAGACATTTTCAAACTCAAAATTGACATAGATTCCATTAATTTTAGTCAATACAATGATGATTATTGTAAGCTATCTAAAAAATACTACTCACTGTAAAATTTGTTGTTTCATAATTTTTAATGAATCTTCTCAATTTTGAATTTGAAAATGTCTCAAGTTGACTTTCAAAGTCAATAATGATCTTATAATTTGGGTCAATTCCATTAATTTTAGTCAATACAATGATGATTATTGTAAGCTATCTAAAAAATACTACTCTCAAAAGTCAATAATAATCTTATAAATTGGAACGGAGGAAGTATATGTATAATGAATAAAAATCGGAACTTGAAATGTTACCCTAACACTTGAAAATTTAAAGGATCTTTTTTTCATCTGGAAGATATCGAGTGATTTAGAATGTTTTCCCGCCTAAAGCTTTTAACTCAAAACAATCAGAGCGTTAGATTTCGGTGTATGTTATTCTTATTATTATAATTATTTTGGATAAGCTGTGGTATTGTTATTGTTCACATGTTCTTTGTGCATTTCTGCCCAAGTAAAAAAAGGGAAGGTTAAAGTTTTATTTCCTTTGCATTATGCAGATCATTTCAGCGATCTCTGGAGGTTTTACTGATCTAGCTTTTCATGCTGTTGGATATACATGGCAGATTATTAATTGTTTCCTGACAGCATCATATTCTGTAAGTATATTTTTTGCTTGTACGCTGAGCATATGCCATGTAGAACACTTTTTTTTTCCTTTCTTTCTTTTACCTTTTAGTAGTTCATTTTTCAGTCTTGTGGCTCGAGTTATTGTCGTTGATACTCAACATCAGAAAATGTTTTCCCACATTTATCTCTTCTTCTTTTTTTGCTGGCATTTTTATTCTACTTACCTTCCCCTTCTTCTGTTTCTCTTTCCTATCAATAAATGTGGCTGAGTGAGGCAGATTATCATGTTATAGAAAGTTTAATATCTGTTATTATTTCGATCGCTGACTAAAGGACTGCACTAGGTAATATAGCATCTTCTTTCATAACTGTGTATATAAAATATATATCTATTTTAATTAAAACAGGGGGCAGTTTTAATTTTCATATCAAGCATTCAAAATGTTGGATTGATCTAAAAGTGGACTGGAATTAATGTTTCACGATTAGTCAGATAAGAAGCGAAAACTTCTTTCTTTGTTATATGAGAAAATTTATTGACTAACAACAAACTCAGAACAGGATTCTTTGCTCAAAAAACAAGCTCAAATATTAGTATTAATATATATTCAATTTATTATATACTCTTCTCCATGTGTTCAACTTAATATTTATATTTTTATATATACTAGTGGTGTGACACATGTTGCACGTGGTCTGAAAATAGAGAATAGTGTTTGTAATAGGTGGTTACTTTCATTTTGGTGGGTAGTTATTTAATTATTTTATTTGAGTTATAGTTTTAAGATTACCTTTTGTTTTGTCAAGTGTAAGATGATTTTGCCATGTTTCACATCCTTAGCTGTGACTTTTATCTAGATTGCTCATTGAGTTTTTTAATGAAGCTTCTCCTGCAAATTATATTTATTTATTTTGGTGAGGGTGGGGTCAGGGGTAGTGGGGATAGTAGATTAACAATGCAGCCATGAAGAATGCTTAGCTGCTTCAATAAGTAGTCTTTTTGTGTTTTCATAGGAGCTAACATAAATACAAAGATAAAACAAACTATTAAGGGTCTAATATCCTTTTTAATGGAATATCCCACAAGGGAGCTTCCTCTGAAAGAAAACAGCTTGATGACTTCCTGACATTCCCTTTTAGTTGAAGCTTCTTGAGCTTCAAAGCTTGCTGATGTAAAAGCATGCTTCTCTCACAGCCAATGCTTCACAGAGCTAGACTAGGTGAAGTTTGCATTTGCTAGGCAAATTTTCCCTCTGGTAGTTAAAATGATAATACAGAATTCCATATAATACTCGCATGGTTGTTTAAATGATAATATTGATTTCTGTCTGACTTACCTAGCGTAATATAACACAGCAATTCATAAAATAAGTATATGATACAATCCAACACTACCTAAATATCATAAGAGAAGATAAAATATATCACCAAGTCCCCTTGGGTTGATAATGCCCATTAGTTTGTGCCTCAAAAGTAGGTTAACGTTCATTACAGAATTTTACCAGGTGTTGCAGAAGTTTTATTTTATGCTATTTAAGTTATATATAAAACATATAAGTAGAGTTCTCTAGATATTTTTATACTAATATGTTGATGACCTTGTAATCATTATCTTCACCTATTATATGTATTAATCAGATGTCAAGCAATATATTAATTACTTTGTTTAATATTTTGTATTAATATAGTACAGGGATTAAAAAAGGTTAAATTATCCTTATTTTTACAAGTTAAGGTCTAGTTAGTCATTTTGGTAAAATCAGAATCTAACAAAGCATTAGCATAAAATAAGTATCTACCTTAAGATTTTAGAGTATTATGAATAATAATAGCTTGTAAGAGAGACCAGAGGAGAGCTTGCACTTATAGAGTTATATTGCACTTTTGTGGCTTAAATTCGATTGAAGTGAGACTAGATTTTAACATTGAAGTGAAATAAGGAATCAGAGAGGAAGGAGATCACCACAATGCAAACTCAGCTATGAGAGATCTGAGGGGCAGGGAAAGTATGAAAAGTGTGTGCGCGCGCATGCTTTTATGTATAGATATAATGTTGCAGCTCTGAACTTGGTGTTGGGGCCAAGATATCATTGGCATCTCGGAGTATTAAATCAACTGCCTGCGGTAGCAAATATTTTGCCATGTCCAGCCGATATAGTATATCCCTTTATAAAATATATACATTTCTCAGGATAGGTCCCGTAAAGGCCCATACCTAGTTAACTTGGCCAATAATTTGAAACTTGCTCTAAATTTTTGTTCTTGCTTTAGGTTACTATATATACGTATTCCTAAAGATTATTTTGTGATAAGTGAATCAATATATTAAAATGCACCAAAAGGGGGTGAAGCCATGTACACGAAAGACATACGAAGCATATAATAAAGTTAGCTAGTCTGGGACATTTAGTTGCAGGAATACATACAATAAAAGCTCTTTCCCTAAACCATCTCAAAGCTCACCGAAAATCCAAAGCCCACCACTATATATCTGATGAAGCTTGTTGGTAATCTATTTAATCTGATCATTATCTGTTTATACGCACATGTTCTTTATTTTGTTCAGTTAAATTGTTTCTTGAATTTACAGCTAATAAATTTTAATGTTGTTCTCATTAAATTGTTTTTGTGCAGTTAACGTTGCGTAGGGTCATGGATACAGCAAAGCAAGTCACAAAATCTGGAAACTTGAATGAGTTTACAATGGTTTTACTAAATAATACCCTCTCTTTGCCCCTTGGGCTACTGCTTATATTTGTGTTCAATGAAGCAGACTACCTCTCTAGAACGTGAGTTTCGTTTTACATCAATCTATAACACTGTTAGGAAATGATAGATAACAGTAGAAGTATTCTACAGACAGTCCTTAGGTGTATCTATAGAAATATATTCTTTGAAAATAATTATTGGTATATGTTCTTACAATTATCTCATATTTTTGTTTGGTTTAATATTTAAAGGATATATAAAGATCCAACTAATATGCAAACTTTAACAAGATAGGGAAAACTGAGTTTATGGCTAGTATGTGAGATGGATAAAATCGTAATTCCTCTTTTATCCATTATGCTATTCAAAGTATCCAGTATCATTCATTTTCACTTATTTGATCAACTTAAGTCTTAAACTCTCTATAAAGTTTTGGAGCAAAGACAACATCATAACTGTGGTGCTTGTAAATAGTTTCCATATGGAAGTGAAACATTTGCAAAACTCCTTGTGTCATTTTTTCCTCTCCAGCTTTGCTGGCACCCCAGCATGAAGAAGCATGTGGACACATACTTGAAACTGTTGCTGGATATCTGTTGAGAGAAAGTCCGTTACTTATGTTTGAGCTTTATTTTACTTGTATTAGATTTTCTCAACGGCAATAAGAAAACTGTGAGATTGTTTTCATTGTGGAAATATTTCGTGTGTGACAAGTCCCATATATACCTTGTTAAGGTTATAGCAGTTCACAAATATTCTGCTCTACTACTAATATAAGATCAGTTTTGACTTTTTGAAGTCAATTTGAGATATTTTTAAATTCAAAATTAATATGAAAATTGTAAACTAACTAAAACGAACAATTAATTACAGAAAGTTGTTTAATTACAGAAAGTTGTTTTTTTCAAAAGTTAAATGAATCACGTCAATTTTGAATTTGAAAATATATCAATTTGACCTTAAAAAATTCAATATTAACATTTTATTTCGAAACTGAGGGAGTAACTAGGATTAATCAGCTTAGGAGTGGCCCTGGATTTTTTCCATCTTTTCTTACTATAACTTTGTGTTGTCACTTAACCAGCATTCCTTTCTTTGATGCTTAGCTTTCCTCCAACATAAAAATTGTTTACTGAAACTCACTTTTATTTGTGATGATTGTCAGACCACTTTTGAGGCTACCCACCTTCTGGTTGGTGATGACATTAAGTGGATTTTTGGGTTTAGCAATCAGCTTCACTTCTATGTGGTTTCTTCATCAAACTGGGGCTACTACATACAGGTAGAATGGTTTTATTTTTATCATAATAGTTGTATCATACTATTATTGTTGCTTTTCTCAAACCTATATCAAGTAGGGTCTAGTGTTTTAAATGGGACTCGGTTGGATCTGCTATTGATTTGTTTTGGAGCATGGAGTCAGTTTTGGTCGGAACCTTTCATATATTTTCTTGGAACCTTCGTATCATATTTTCTTGTAGATTTCTATACACATTGCCTGTTGTTCATTATTATTTTTCATCTTATTCTAAAAAGTCCTTTTTGCATTCTGCAGCCTTGTGGGGTCATTGAATAAGATACCTCTTTCTGTTGCCGGCATCCTTCTTTTCAAAGTCCCAACCAGTCTGGAGAATTCCGCAAGCATATTGTTTGGTCAGTTTTCATTTTACTGGCCTTACCTACCCAGAAAATATTTAAACCCTTTGCTAACCGTTAGCTTGAATTGCCATTTGTAGGCCTGTTGGCAGGAGTGTTCTTTGCCAGAGCAAAAGTGCGGGAGCGATCGCAATCTTGAAACTTTGATCACTGTTATTATTCTTACACTGGCCTTAATTAAGAATTAGCAGCCTAGATTGTCTGCTCTGGGTAACTTGAACATTACGGCATTAACACAGATCAAAATTCTTACACGAAGAAAAAGTTAAGTGGATGTTTGAAAAAGTGATATCCTTCGGAGGGGTTTGATCCTGTGATTTTCCTAGTTGAGAGTTTTTTAGTGTATGATTGTGTTGTAACAATGGAAAAGACGGGGGCTAATTCTTTCAGCTTCTTCTGATCTATATTGTAAGTGAGTTTTAGACAGTCAAATTATTGATATATTTATAAGAAAGCAAAATGATGTATAGGTGAAAAGGCAAATGCATCCTCCTTTTATTCTTCTCAACAGAGTTTAGTGTGCGTTCTGGACTAATGGTGCTTGGAAGTTTAACATGCCCAAGGGTTGTTATACTCCTTGTACTTTTTACACTTGAGTTTGGAAATGGATGGAAATCTGCTTATGCAGTTATGCTACTGTTTTATAGTAATATAATGAAAATGATATAACTGTTTACAAATATTTTACCAAGATGAAGAAGATGAATTGCGATGAGCGTAGAAGTGTAGCAATATAATAAAATAAATTATAGTTATTTTTTTTTTAATTTTTACCTATATACGTCGTAATTATTTCAAAATTTTGACAGAAAGTTTTTCGCAATATATAACATGACTAGTAATATAATGCTTTAATATCACTTGTGATTGATTATATTATAAAATATTTTAAAAATATTTAATAACACTCATTTGAGATAAAAATTCGAGACCGCTAACATTATAACAAAATCAATTGGCAAAAAAAAGAGGTCAAAAAATTTGGTCAATTTTTCTGCTAGAGGTTTTTTGTTTTTTTATTAAAAGATGGAGGAATGTGGATGGAAAATTAAATAATATAATTAATATTTTATTACCCAAATTCAATAAAAGGGTAAAACAGTATTCTAATTTAAATGTTACATTATCATTTTTTTTCCTTTTTATAAATTTACAAACAATACCATAAGAAAACAAGTTTATTATTATATTTTTTGTCCTAATTTAAGGGGGATGTATTCAATTAAGATTTTTAAAATTTTTTTTTAAGTGACAGACTTTTATAGAGTTTGTGAATTTTAATGATTTTTAAAGACTTTAAAGACTTTTTTTAAATGACTTTTATAGACTCCATGAAATAAGTGATAGACTTTAATAAATTTTTTACCAAGATTTTGATAGATTTTTGTATACTTCTAATATATCTTGTAGCTTATATTAATTGTTAATTAGCTCATGTGCACAACCTCTCACTCTTTTTTCATGAACTACACAAAATCTCATTATTTTATTAAATTGTTGTGGCATGAGATTTTATATATGTTGAAAGCATTCATATTATTCTACTCATTTCATGATAAATTTGGATACTCGAATACGAATAAAACTTTAGAAGCTACAGACGCAGCACAAAAACTAAGCACACTTTTTATTGAACTATATATACTATATATGCGTACGATTTTTTAGTATGAGTTTCAAACTCTATTTTTCATAAAATAATATGACAATAAAAATTTATATGATCGCAAAACTTTTGCCACCAAGTTATAAAAAATTTATCAGAAATTGCCAGAGATTTTTTTTTTCTTAAAATTATTAATAGTTGTTAGTGAATCAAAATTGACCGTTAAAAAAATAATTATGTGAATTTTTAATTTATTTATGATGCTAGAAATTAATTAATTAAAATATTACGTAACTAATTTTTTAACAGTCGACTGTTGTCATCTTTTAATTATTTTTTAAATTTGATGAGTTTTAGAATTTATCAAGATTCGTATATATCATATACTATATCTATATATATAAATAATTAATAGTAAAAATCAAATTCTTTGTTTAATTTTTTAAAGTCATAACGAGATATTCTTATAATAAAAGTTTGTGTAATTTATCTAATTTTTAATAATTTTAGTAAAAAAAATATAAGCGGTTTATAATTTTAATAATTATATTTTTTAAAATTAGATTAATTTATATTCATTTTAAGTTAAAAATTTACCGGAGAGTTTTGCGACTTTTGGATTTTTCATAAAATCTCTATGCAATTTTTTTACAGGCGATTTGAATTTCTACCTTTGTGTTTAATATTTGGAAGTGTTTAAAAGTCTTTAGAGATGATGTCAAACTTTGGATATGGGTTAATAATTATAAATTTTCTTCTAAAGTCCGTCAAACTCTACCATTTAATAGAAATCTGAAAAATCAATGACTTTTTGAATACCAAAATACTTTTATAGACTTTATAAAAGTCTTAATTCAATACCACCTAACTTTTAAAGACATTACAAAAGTTGTAATTGAATACCACTAAACTTTTATAAACTCTTTAAATATCTTAATTGAATACAACCAAATTTTTAAAGTCTTTAGAAGTATTTAAAAATCTTAATTGAATACACCCTCCTAAAAAGTTGTTGTTTTTTTCTTTTATTTTATAAACTCCTCAAATACTAGTATTAAAAAAATGTCAATTCCATATGTATAATAAAAGAACTTAGAGAGAGAAAGGTGTAAATTTGTAAATGGAGAGATCGGAGGAAGTTACTTCAGCAGCTGCATTAATACTCCCTGGCACCAATACCAACCCTAATTCTTCTTCTTCTTCTTCTTCTTCTTCTTCCTCCTCAATACCTCGATTACAATGGCCACCCATTGATGGGCCCAAGTTCGGATTCTTATTCCTTCCCGGGCTTTGGGCTGTCAATTGCTTCTACTTCTGTCCTGTCCTTCGTCACTCCCGTTATTTTCCCCAAGTCCGCCCCTGTAAGTCTTCCCTCTCTCTCTCTATATATATGTCACTAACTATCTATGAACCTGTTCTTGATATTTTAGAAGAATTATTGAGTTGTTGCAATTTAGAAGAATTAATGAATTGTTGAAATGTTTCAGCTTTTTATCAGAAATGTTTATTTGTAGCAATGTGTGTGTTATTAATTATCAAGAATTAAAAACTTTAAGAGGATAAAATATATAAAAATATTAAATTTGGAGGGGAAATTATGAAAACTTGGGGACTGAATAGATACTTCTGGTAATGTTTATGATTTATTCTATAAATATTGGGTGGGTTTTAAGTTCACGCTGGTCTTTGTACTTCTTGTGGGCTTATTTTAGTAATATATGAATTTGGTGAACTTGCATTTGCAACTGTGCCTGTATTTGGCCACTGTTTATCAGTAGTTTGAATTATAGAAGATTGTCATTTCATTTGAGACTGTGTTTGTTTGTGTTGAATTTGTGTTCAATATAAATTATAGCTAATAAAAAACTGGATTCATGGAGGCTAGTATGCTTCATCCGGATCTTTATAGCTGTTACGAAGGAAAATAATAAAAAACACATAAGAGTCCTAGATTTTAATATATTAGACTTGAAATGGACTTTAGTTCTTTTGAAATTGTTGTGCGGTTTATTTTCCTGGAATCATATTTTATCACGGAGTTAATGTTATCTTGTCCTAATTATTTTTCTTTTCCTCCAATCAAAAAAGGGAATATAATTTTTCTTCCCTTAATATAAATTTTTTATCTTTGATTCAAATCTAACTTATATTCTATTCAGTCCCAAATCATTACCCTTCCTCTTTTCTAATTCCAAATTACAGCCTTGAAATTGCTCTGGGGTTTCCATCTTTGGTGCTGAAGTAGAAGATCCAATGTTAAACCTATTTGTTATTACTTTCATTTTTTTTAGCAGTATGAATTGAATTGACTAAGAAATGTCAAAGTGGGTAAAACATATGTACATGTGAAGTGTTCAAAAGAAACAGTGAAAACAAAACGACACGTATGTTCCAAAAACTTAATTAACCATGTGCAAAACCCTATGCCTACCAGAAAAAAAAACAAAAAAAAATACTTGGCTTGGCCTCGGGAAAACACAAATAGATATGATAGTATGATAACTACGTTAGAGCTAACTCTCCCAAAGATTGACTAACTTCTTCATTAGACACTCAGAACACCTTTTAAAACCTTAAACCAATAATGTGCTAGTGCTATCATTCATAGCTACATGATGTTGAAATGTGAAAAATACTGTTTAGTTGAAAATTAAGAGTCATTGTATATTTAAAAGGTGCAATGTTGAGTATGCATAGAATGAGGAGGAAGGGAAAGTAACTATAATTTGAAAATGTGAACTGTACACTCTTATCATTTCAAAAGGAAAAGTAGAGGTGTTGTGGGAAGTCTTAATTCTGAATATTTTCTTATCTTTACTAGGATATGGTTGTGAAAGTATAGGCAGGTCATTTTCCCTTGGGAGAGGTATAGTTTTTGTCTTCTAGAGGTGGGGCTATTTCTTTATTTTTGGCATAGGTTTTTTTTTCTGGTTTCTTATACATCATCTGATCAATGCAGCATGTATACATTCAGCCCCCGACATGTTTTTTCTTTTAAAAAATAAATTCTGATTAACTATAAAAAATATGGCTACGGAAATTATTATCTTAGATAGAAGTTCTTGTATTGGGCTGAGGATCATGGATTAGATATATTCCCAAGACAACTACTGTGTCCCAACAAGCTAGGACTTGTTAAATTATCAGTTTAAAATTTAAATTATCTTAGTGAACTTCTACTTCCTTTTTCCTTCGTCTTAAAATGAGATGCCATTTTCTCTTTTTAGGATGGTCCAAAATGTATTTCCACTCTTTAACATCAATTTACAATTTTTCATTATATTTTAATAGTTTGTGATCTTAGCAATTAATTATGTTAAAAAGTCACATTTATTAAAACTTTGATGGTAAAAGGTAAAAATTAAAATCGCATTTTGGGATGGAGGAGAATTTCCTTATTATACCATATAGAATTAGGAAAGTTGATATAAGAAACTGTTATATGACAGTGATATAATTTAATCTTGCAGGAGTTTCCTTTTACTTGATGAATGGGACTCTCTGATCTTTTATATATATATATATATATATATATATATATATATATATATATATATATTGTGTGGTGGCTGGAGAATTTTTTTCTTCCTATTTTACTGCTAAATGTTTATTTGTGTGCAGCAATTTGTCAATGTTAAGGCAGTTTTTATATAATTTCCAGTCGATTTTACAATCACAAATTTTCACATAAAATTAAATTGAGGCATATTAGATAGCCATTTTTTCAAGTCCCCTGCGCCTTTATTTTAATGGTTTTAACTGTCCTCCTTTTTGTAGATGTTGTAAGATCAGCAATTGGTTTTGCAGTGTTCACGGCTGTCTTTGGTTCATGGGCACTTGCCTTTGCCGTTGGAGGAGAGCGCCTTTTCGGCCATGTCTGGAATGAACTAGTAATGTATAATGTTGCCGACAAATATGGTTTGACAGGCTGGATCTACAAGTCATAAGCCTTTCCCTGTAACTTGTCTGATAATTCGAGCAGTGTCCTTGTGTATTCTTTTAAGAACAATATGCAATCCAATTGCGCAGGTGCAGCACATGATGTTGTTGATTGTTTGTAATGACATTTTACATATTAAACCAATATATTGTTTTCAAATTTTGTACTAAATTTTCACATTTAATGTCCACGTAATTTTTTTATGACATTGGTAATTGTAATTAAACGACTAGATACTAAATAGTTTTGCAGAATGGGTGTATTGAAATAAAAATTGAGTTTAATATTATTGTTGTTAGGGTTTGTTATAACACTAAATTTGAGTTTGGAGTAACTTGGGAGGATCTTGTTTTCTTGACACTAGTGTACGAGCTGTTGCTGTTGCTCCAATATAAGTTCAAGTTAAGTCCAAGTCTAAGCTTTGGTCATGCAAGACGGGCAAGTTGGAAAGTCCCTCATTGTAATATTACTACGAGAAGTATTTGTGTCGGTAACTATATATTTTTTTAAAAAAAATAGGTAAAATATGTAATAGATAAAATTATAATTCAAAAAATATAATGTGGATAACATTAGATAAATATGCAGGGGCAGATCCAAAATTTGCTTCCAACAGGAACATATTTTAGTCCTTGGCGAATTCTCTCTTTTGTTAGTTCCGTTATAGATGGTCTAGTCCAACATTCGCAACAAGTTCCTCTTCTAAATTGAATTCAATTTGAGATTAATAATTGATATTTTGAAACGGTTGTTGAATTAGGGGTTTCATTTGAGAGATTTTATCATCGACTCGAATGACTTGTGATGTTAATAATTCATTTTTGGAACCAGGATTTGTTCCCAACAGGGGCGAATGTAACGAATACTCTCTCTTGTTAGCACATCTTTCAATTTTCATTATAGATGGTCTTAGTCCCGGATCAGTAACAAGTTTATCTTCTAAATTGAATTCAACTTGGGATTCAGAATTGATATTTTGAGACGGTTCTTGGAAAGGAGTTTCATTTGAGAGATTTTGAGTAGTCTCACCAACTCGGATGAATTGTGATGTTAATGATTCATTTTTGGAACGTTTGAATTTTGATTACATGTCATGAATGTCTAAATCAATCAAAATACAAATATACAAGAGCCCCAAAGAAAAAATTATGTTATGCAACATAAATAAAATTTTATAATATACAACAAATAAATATTCATAATTTCAAACTAAAAAATAAATTTCAAAATAAAAAATATTTAGATACAATTTAAAAACTTACTGCGATTACTTGTCGTTGTTTAATTGGATAAAGTTATAAAAATGCACCTGTGGTTTTACCTGAAATCCTACGAACTATTTTTTGTTTTCCAAAAGTAATTCTGAGATATGTCTCTCATGTTAACAGACATGCCACCTAGACTAACATCATGTATCATTGACATGTGGACATATTTTGTTGACAATGCATGAAGAGAAGAAATGAGTTTATCTTCCATTTCAGAGTTACAACACCAAAATCTCCATTCTCTGAATAGTTTTTGCCTCAAATACATACTTCGTCTCCTTTACTTTTACGAAAATTTTTACACAATACATACCAAACATATACACCCAGATTCATTCAAAAATTTTACACAATATATACCAAACATATACACCCAGATTCATCCATGGCTTATCCCTTTGAAACTGGAAGCTGAACAGAAATCTATCAAGATAATTCACTGCAAGAACAACAGTAAGAGCAGAAAAAGGGTAATGGGCCACAACTTTCAGCATCCACTCCACAGCTGCGCCGTGAGATTCAGCTAAAAATGAGTTATTTTCAAGATTATAACACAGCCCACTTTACTCTTCTTTTGAGAATAAAGAGGAGAACTCTTCTTCTTCCCAAAACAAGTCCTGGTCTAGTAATATTACTTCATGTTTTGGGCTGAATCTGATGATATTATAGTCCTCTGTTTCATCCTCAAAATAAGATTCCTATGTTTCATTATCCCAATGGTCCTCTTGGCAGTACAAAGAATCTAAAAGAAATACAGGGTTTTGTTACAACATTTTTTTCTCTTTCGGCTTGAATCGAAAAATACATACAACCCTAAAATCATCGAAACCAAATCCCACAACTTAATGTTTGGTTCGAGACTTTATCCAACTTAATGTTTGGTTCGAGACTTCTTATAAATGCAGATATCCCTGAGGTTGTTACTTTTAAAAATAGGTATATTATGTTCTTCTTTAAACGCCTTATTCAAATCTATTACTTCTACAAATTAATTTACTCCTTAACTACCCTCACTGTTGTCTATCAGCATTTGTGATGCCAATTCCGATAAAACTACAATAACTCATTTATCCAGCCAGAGCGCAATATCTATTACAGATGAATTCCTCCAAATCTGTGATAGGAAAACTCTTGAAGAGATACGGGATGCAACAGAGGTAAAACCGTTTTTAAAACAACTTACTTCTTTCACAACAAAAACTAATGTTCTGTTGTTCACTTTTTTTTTTGACACTCCAGGAGTCATCGTGTGTGGTACTTGCTACTATTCTGTGTATAGAAACCGAATATAATTGGTTCTATAATTCCTGCGAAAAATGCCGCAAAGAAGTAAAACCAGACAGCGGAAAATATTGGTGTGATAAATGTTTTGACCATGATAATTCTGTTACACCGAGGTATTGTGATACAATATTTTGTTATACGTTATATCTACCTTATGTTTATACTTTGTTCACTCTGTTAATATTATCTAACTTTGTAAATGTAACTTTTAATTGTAGATTTAAAGTTCAAGTTAAAGTAATGGATGATACGTCTGGTGCATCTTTTGTTCTATTTGATCGTGAAGCCCAACACGTCATAGGAAAATCAGCTTATGAATTGAGGGAACAATTGATTAAGGTAAAATTAAAATAGAAAAAAACGCATTACATATTTAAAGTATATAGTCTTAACCTTATGTACATAACTGTTTTTAATTCATGTTTTTTAAATGCGTTAAAGGATGGATACTCTGATTGTTTTCCGGATGAACTCAATTTATTGTTGCAAAAGAGGTTCCTTTTCAAAATACAGATATCATCTTATAATTTGAAGGCAAATTATGCGACATACACAGTTGCTAGGATGACTAGCAATGAAAAAAATAATTGAATCCTACACAAGTATATGTGATGAACCTCAGGTAATATCAATTTTACACATACAATTTGGTTGATGTTGAATCCAACAATAAATTTGTTTATACATATGAAAAAATAATTGAATCCTAGGCAAGTTAAATTCTGTTACTACAGTCTATACAGGGTGAGTCAATGCTCGATGTTGTCAACTGTGTCACACCTATAAGCAAAAGGCCTATACATTCAATCAACGATGATGATGTACAAGGATCTCAGTCAACAGATGTTGAAATGTCAACCAACAAAATGCAGAAGAAGATCAAAATCGAGAAAGATGACAACTTTACTGCTTCAAATTAATTTCAATCATTATCTCATTTTACTACGTAACTTGGTTGTTTTAAGTATTAGTAACTTCTGAATACATTTAGTATAATCATCTTTGAGTTTTTAATTTGGATTATTTGGATGAAACTTCCTTATGTTGTTTTGCTTCTTTTTGTTCATGGAATTTCCTTAAAATGCTAATCTATTGTTATCATAATATGTTCTGTGTGACATGTATGTCATCTGAACATGTCACTTTTTTCCCTTTTTGTTTATCTGATATGCAAGAATGAGATATAGTTTCAGGCACAAACAACTCAAAGCGGAACACTTTCCTACGCATGTTAGTCTAATTAGATTAGAGTTTGCCATTGGAGATGAAGAGATTGATTGCAACAACTCAATTAATTGCAGTCACAGTGCCATTTGAGATGAAGAGATTGATTGCAACAACTCAATTAATTGCAGTCACACTTTATTTGTGACAGAGCTTGAACCGCCATGAGTACTTTAAAAAAAGAAATAGTTTATGGATAAGTGAGATTTCGAGTAAAACTACATAGTCATTTTTGCATCTTTGTCCTAGTTTAATTTGAATGATTCTTCAAATAATTATAATTTTTAAGCGGAAATTAAATTTTCTTTCTATATTCAAACAAAATTAAGTCACAACATTCAAAATAACTCACAATTCACAAACACAACAAATTCAAAAAAAAATAGAGTGCATATTCATTTAACTTCAATCCCCAACAAATTAAAATAAATTTAAACTTTAAACTCTCAAACAAAAAAACCTAATTAGTTACCTTTTAAGTCTAAAATATAACAAAAATATCAAATAAATTGAATTGGGTTTAACTTCAAGTCTCCAACCAACAACAAATTCAAACAAACTACAAAATTTAAATTATCAAACAAAAAAAAAGTATTAATTTAGTTACCTTTTAAGTCTCACATGTACAAGAGGAAGGGATTTTAAAGTCACAGGGACTAGGTCGGCTTGCGGTGGTCATCACTTCGTGGAGAAGAGAAGAAGTCACCTCGCAAAGCGGTGAAGTCGCGGAGATGTAGAAGAATAAGAATTCAAAGTTCAACTCTTTCATTAATCTCTCTTAAATTTATTAACTCATATTTTTGCCCCTGCACCTATAGGCTATAACTATATAAAAAAAATTCAGCATAGGCCTATGTTGTCCTGTTAGTACATCCGCCCCAATAAATATGTAGTTATTGAATTATCAATATCCAATTACTGAATATAGGTAATTTTAATTTTGAATGTTAGGCAATGGTAGGGGTGCTCATCGGTAAAAAATCGAACTGGTATCGAAAAAATCAAACCGGTACCGATCCGAAATTACCGGAAAACAAGAATCGGAACCGGTACCGAATTACCGGTTCGGTACAAAATCGGTTCCGGTTTTTTCGGTTCGATTTTCGTTTATACCGCATGATAATATATATAATTATTAATAATAATTAAATAATTTTTTTAATATATTAACAAATTTTTTTTAAATTAAGAAATCATCTATATAAAACAATTAATACAGATTAATTATGTGACCAAAAAACAGTTACAAAAATTAATTTATGTCATTATTATTGTGTATAATACATATATGCACCGAAGAGGAACATGTATCATGTATGTATACTGCTTTGCTCATCCGGTTGTTCATACAACATTACTTCTTTAGTTTATATATGCATTGAAGAGGAGCACCTCCTTTAACTTTTAACTACCGTTCGGTTTTTCGGAATTTCGGTTTTTTACCGAATGCAAAAAGGTAAGTACCGCTACCGGAACCGAAAAGTATAAAATAACCGAAAAATCGGTACCGAAAAAAACTGGTACCGTCGGTTTCGGTATCTACCGGTTCAGTAAAAAACCGAAAAACTGAATTTTTTTAGCACCCCTAGGCAATGGTGTTCTAAATTCATAAGTTGGATTTAAATTAAACAAACCCAAAATAAACTTTCCTATGGAGTTCTCAGGGGAAAAAAGAGAGCCACCCTACGGTAGTTTTGCTAATTCATAAAATCAAATGCTTTGATATAGTTTACAAATTTAAACAATTACCATAATTGGACTTATTATAACTTCACCAAAAAATAAACACAAAATCACCCTATGCACCGATAATCTTTGTCCTAGTTAATTTTCATTGTTTTTTTTTAATGTTTAAGTTTCATTGTTTTTTATTTTGAATGCTCACTTTTCGAGGACTACAATATAATTTAATTATATCTATTATGATATCAAGAACCAATCAAACCACTGTAAGAGAAATAAATAAATTCACAAACCAAACACGCCTCACATAAAATACACACTTTCACTATAAGAGGAAGAAATAAACTCACATAAGTAAGAATTGAATGTGATATCTAAATGTCACAGTACCTCAGTCTTATTAAACCGCTAGGCTAAGATCTCATCAAACCGCTAGGCTAAGATCTCATCAACAATAATTTTGTTATCTCAAATCGAATAAAAGAGCTTGAGATTGTGTAATTTGGGTCAAAATCGAACTCAAATCAAATTAAATTAAAATTTACCAACTCCCAATTCATAGTTGCAAACTTGCAATAGTGTATTAGTAGGTTATCTTAGTTTGTTGATGAGATCTAGTGATTAACTTTTAGATTGCAGGTTCGATTTTCACTTGCGGATTCTCACTTACGTAAAATAAAATGTAATAAAAGTAGTGCAAAAAATTAATTATAATCCTAAATTATCTTTAATTTCCTTTTGTGGAGGAATTTTTATGTTCTTAAAATAATAAAAAAAATGTAATATTGATAAGGCCTAAATATGAATTAATACATTGAGTTTTTAATTTTTTTCTATTTTGGGGATTATCTTCTTAATTTTTTCAATTAGGAGATTAAACTTTTTTTTTTTTTTTTTACTTTGGGGATTGTCTTCTCAATTTTTTTAATTTAGGGATTAAACTTTTATTTTTTGTTGATTACGTCTAATTGATAGTATCACGTCAGAAAATTGATGACATAATAGCGACACGTGACTAAAAAAATACTTATGTGTAATATTGAGTTTCATTTTAACATTTATTTAATTATTTTTTTTTGTATAAAAAGGGTAAATATAAGTTCATTATTAATTTTAAAGTAAATTTAATAAAAATTTTACCCTTTTTAGTATAAAAATTAATTATATTGATTATTGATGATTATGAAATAAACTTATAGTTTAGGGTATACCTTAATTTTTAATATCAAAAATAGTAAAATTGTTATTATGTTGATTATTAATAATAATTATGAAATAATAAGATTTTAATTAGTAGTACATTTATATATTTTAAAATATTTATCATTATATTGTATTGTAGTAATGATTTTTTTTTAAACCGAGTTTGTAAAATTTAGCCATTTAATTTTAATTTTTATTTCTCATAATTGACAAAATTAAACTTTCTATCGGATGACATAAACCCGTACTCAAAATTTTGAGGGTTTTGCGTCTCTCCAATCTCTTCCATCTCCCCCATACCAGACTGACTAATTTTTCTCTCTTAGCACCCACCATAGCCACCAAACGTAAGAACCAGACTCTTATCTAATACCCATGAACACGATTCTCCAATAAACACGATTCTCCAATAAAACGCATGAGCAGGTTCTTCGCTAAAACCCATGAACACTGTTCTTCACTAAAACCCATAGCTTTCTTTGGCGGCAAATACAGGTAGAGACATAATCTCAAGCTCTTCTATTCGATTTTATACAACAAAAGTCTTCAATTTCATGCATACAGTTGTGAATTTGCTTCAAAACTTTAGTTTATTTGTAGTATTAATTTCTCCTTGGAACTATTTTACTGTACATTTCTGTTATATGTATGTGTGTGTATATATATAGAGAGAGAGTAGAGAGGGTTGTGATAATAGGATGAATTTTCAAGGGCGGTGAAAAAATACATAAAATCTATGTCGGAAATGGGTATTAAACAGCTAGTAGTGCGCACTCCGCAGATTAGTGAGTCGGGTGTTTTTGTTCGATTAAGTTGTGATGGAGATTGCTAGGACCAAGTTGATAGAGGCAAAAATTGATTGGGATAGAGAAGATGAACTCTAATCTAATTATGCACCGCAGACCCTGATTGAGCTACTGCTTTGATGATTTAGGAAGAGATAAGCCCTACATATCCTATTCCTTTTGTCCCAAATGAGTCTTACTTTTTTCTTTTTAAAATATTCCGGATCTTTGGAGAATATTAAAATAAGAATTTAATAAATAAAATTATTATTGTGAGATAAAATGGATTTGAATTTATAAATATGTGAGAATCGAGCATATTGTACATTATATATTTATGAATAAAATAAATTTTATTAAAATATATGTTTTATGATTATATTATACAATTAAATATAATTATAAATGTGATAATTGTGAGAACCGTAAATATTGTAGAACATATATTTGAATAAAGTAATATTTTATTCAAATATATGTTTTAGACTTAAATATCTATAAATGTGAAATGTGGCAATATAGATGTTATGGATTATGCGTGATAAAAAAAATAATATAAACAATATAATAATAATAATAAATGAAAAATAGAAAATTTGTGCGGAAGAGATTAACTTATATTGGTTAATCCTCTTAAAGAAGTAATTAAATAACTAAGTGATTATTTAGTTATTTAATGAAGGAAATGGAGTTATATATATAATGTGTAAATAAATCAAATTATGAAAATTTAGTATTTATTTGATTTAAATGAGTATTATATTATTATCAAATAAATGGTTTAAGAACAATTTAAAGAAAGAAAAATGAGGGAATGTAATTATTATATATATAATAATAATTCAAATAATTGGGGAGGTAAATATGGAATATTTCAGCAATTTACAATGATAATTATATTAATATAAGTAAGTAGTTTCTTTTAATGAAAAGATGTGTAATAATAAAGTGTAGCAATGAAAATATTATGTGTAGATATAATAATATTATATATAATATATATGTGTTGTGTGGCTGTAGTATTTTATACAGGTTATAGAAGTTAAGTTAAGTTAAGTTAGTGATATACCAAGCACAGTATGCTAGTCACAGTAGTAAGCATGAGCTGTTATAAGCTCAAGGAAGGAAGAGGCCACTAAGCAATTGTCTTAGATAAAATTTAGCAGAGCATATTCAATACCCACTCTCCTTATTTTCAGTACACCTCCCATTCCTTTCATTCCTTTCTTCTGTAGCTGCTGAATCATGTGTAATCCAACTATATGACAATTTTCTTGGGCTTTACTACGATCATCAAATTTGGCAAGAAAATAAAACTTAAAGGACTAAAGTTAGCATTAATCGGCATCAAAGGACAGCAAGGCTGTTGCAGCAGGGAATTCAAGTTGAATAGCAAGTAAGACGTAATTTATGAGTTTTATGAAAATTATAAGAATTAGTTGGTCATTAAGATTATATAATTGCAATCGGGCTACAATTGAACTATTGTTTGTACTGTAGATTGTAAGGAGACTAGTTGTTGTGCGGAGTAATAAAGGAGGAGAATATAAGGCTTGAAGCATGTCTAAATGATAGTGAAATTTGTCCCTAAAATTAACGCCTATAACGTGTTGCAATGTTCTAAAAGGCGCTAGGCCGAGGGGCCTAGCGCCTAGGGGTCCTAGACAGGATTTTGTTTTTAAGCCAATTTTAATATTTTATCTTACATTTATCTAAACAAAACAATAATATAAAGCAAAACAATCTATAATAAAGATAATAAAGGCTTTTGCTTAAAGTTTAAACAATCTTTAACGTATTAGTTTTATTCATAAACAAGATTGCTATTAAATAATAATTTTTAAAATTTCAAGAATTCAATTCCATATTAAAACTTAAGAAACTAAACATAAATTTAAGAATTATATCGATTTAAACTAAATATTACGAATGTATCATCATTTATATAATTTGAAGTTGGTAAAAATTACAACTATAATAAAATTATCCATTTTGACTTGATCTTGTTTACTTCTTGTTGTGATTTGCTATGCTACAACATGCATTATGAATATGGTAAATCATTAGAAAAATAAATATATCAAGATCTGGTTTGGGTAGTTATTAAAAAAATAAAAAAAACTCCGCCTAGGCCTCGCCTAATTTCCTGGAGGAATTTTTTGGCCTAGGCGAGGCGGCAGAGGGGGCCTAGCGCCTAGGCGGGGCCTAGGCGTCCGCCTTTTAGAACACTGACGTGTTTGATTTTATGCTTCTTAGGACTGTTAAGTGTAAAATGAACAATTAAGGTAATGTAATGTATAAAGTAACCTTTATATATGTTATAGAGTATAGATGGAATGTTTTGCATAAGCTAAATGAAGTTTAAGAGCTGTTTTGAAGTTAATTTGAAAATTGGGTTTAGTTGAAAAATTGACCGACATGCCATTTTTAAGGCCGTGTAGAATGGGTTTACGAGGTCTGTTTTTGATTGCTAGTATTTTTTAAAAATAGTATGTCATGTCAAGTATAACATATTAAAAATTGGTTTCATTTGGACTTACGGTTTGAAAGTTATTAATTCGTAAAGTGGGTAGTTTGACCATGGCCCTTCAGATAGGCAGCAGCTGTAGAGAATCGCATTTTCTTCGGTAAATAAAATATGAATTTACTTAAATAAATTTTTTATTTTATTTAAGTATGTGTTATTTTTTTGTATATATTATCATGAGCAGTATAATGTGTGATATGGTGTTATGACAAGTATAATAATTGATATTTATTATATTTAATAAATTGTGAGAAGCAAATTTATGATAGAAAAGAAATCAAACTATGAAATATTTGATTTATTGAATCTCTTATATAAAATTATTTATGTAAATAAAATATGGGAGCAAGACGTGATAAATATATCTAATTATATTTGTTACGTGAATGTGTGAGAAAGTTAATTAAAAATACATTTGATATATTTTTGTGAGTATTAGAGTAATTTATGATAAATAAATCACTTTAGTATAATAAAATTTATTTATTAAATAAAATATTTTTATTTAATAAATAACCTCTAATTTTGATAGAAATGATTTACGGATATTTTATAATATCCGAATTTTTGAAATGCATTTTAGTATATTTAAAATACGTTATATGTTATGCGATAAGTACGGAGAGAGAATAAATGAGTTATATTTATGTGATCCAAACACAGCCTTAAGTTAAAATTATCAGTTAAGTAAAATAGCAGCATGAGCTGTGATATGTAATAATCCGTGCAAGTATTAAGTAGGAGCTGTCTTTCTACAGTTGATATAGGCTAGTAACTCAGATGGGCTATACAGAAACCTAGGAAATTTAGAACTACAACTAAGTTTCTCTAATCTTCCTTTTTCTTAACTGACTCCTCTTCTCGCTAAGCCTATTACTCCGAACTCTTCCCTGCCTAATAACAACTGAGCTTTCCTTGTGGTTCTGATCTTTGTTATTCCAGCTAGTTTCAAAGGGTTGTTAGCACAGTAAAGGTGAACGTTAGAAGCAAGTAAAGGTATGTATCTCTTCTTTGCTATGTTTTCTTTATAAATGGAGGAATTAGTTCTATAACAAAACAGTTAGTAATATGGGTTGTTTAGCTATGTATGCTTAACTGGAGTGATACTAATTGATTATAGAGATCATGATTAACTAAGATGGGGCTGTTATATGGCATATTACATTTGAATCAAAAGGAAGTAACTTTTGAAAAAGAGTAAACTAGTTAGTTATTAACTACTTGGATACACACACATTTGACTGTGTATTTGACTGCTATGAACTAAATTTAGGCACAAGGAGATAGGTTGGGCTGTGGAGTAATAAGGGGGATAAAATGGGTTTATGATATAAACCAATAGCTTTGAATTTGGTAACACAAAACTGTGCACACCACATGTTTGACAAAAGTCCCAAGTGGACTGTTTTGTCTAAAAGTCAGACATTAGGCAAACTCAAAGCTGGAAATTGAATTTTATATTGCATGTAATGATGACTAAAGTGCTTTAACATGTTAACTACAAACAAAGTACACTTTTTAGGCTAAAGCTAATAGTTGAGATTTTAACATGTTAAGGTAACATGGAGTGCTGTGTGGAGCAGCCTATAGAACCCAAATTATGAATCTAATCCTTTGATAAAATGGGTTGAAATATTATTTGCACCATCTATATAATTTGGGCACAAACGAGGTTGTGTATAACTTATCAATCTCTATATTGTTAAAGGGTCAAGATAAGTGAGAGAATGGCTGGATCGATAGGCAAGGAAAAGGGAAGGGGGGGGGAACTGTTGCTCATGGGCAGCAGTGGCAAATAGCAGCAGTTGCTAGTAGTATTGGCAGTTTGGAAAGCATGATTTAGAAAGTCTAGCATTCTTGGTAATAAACTGCTAATATATAAAAAAATTATGCTAGAAGTTGGGCTTAAACTGGTTTGTATAGCGTAAGTTATAAAGTTTCATAAAGGAAGGATGAATAGGGGGAAACAAGACTGCTGTCCTTGACAGCAGCGACAGCAGGTAGCAGTAAGTAGCGAGTTCCAGCAGCAGATTTATATGAAGATTTAAGTTGGGCCTATGGTGGCTTCATGTTAGTTATAATGTATTGAAGAATTTGCTTATAAATCTCTAACACAAGCAATCACATGAGTTATAATTTTTTTTTATTGTAATGGAGTTATTAGATGAGGAGTTTGGTGTTTACCAAAACAGGGAAACTTCCTTGCACTCCTAAATGTTAGATATTAATTACCTTTGATGTCTGGCTAATATTTTCTTAATGGGGTGAATACATCACCTATCTAATATCTAAAATTCAGTTATAAATGGATCAAAGATGTGGCGAATAAAAACTAAATAATGTAAGGGGTAGGGAAAAAGGGGACTGCCGCCTAATAGTAGCTGTGGGCAGATCAAATTTCTACTGTAGCAACGTGATGAACCATTTCTTTGACAAATGTGTAGCAGTTCAAAAATCTTTACCTATAAATGTTTAATTTCTAAACTTCTAAAAAATACAAAAGTGTTTAGAATCTATAACATAATCAAATTGTGATATAGGTGAGATAGTAAATCTTAATAAAAGATAGTATTAGTGAAATCATGTCATGGGTTTAGCTTAGGGGCTGTTGGGTTCAATTGGGGCTGCAAGGCCAACCTAGGCTACCCCAAACTTAACTAAGCCCCACAGGGCCAAGCAAAGCTTGGTTGCCACACAGTGGATTAAATTGGGACTGTTTTGGTATTACGAAGAAAAAAACAGGAATGTCTGACATTTTAGCATACAGTAATGAACTACAAGTAATGATAAGAACTATAAATTACCCAATCAAGTGCTAACTACACCCAGGACATGTAATTCACTATAAATGAGTTTGTAAGCTATAAGATAGCGGTTGACATACACTTCTAATTTGGAACTGCTAAGCCAAGTTTAAACTGTTAGTACCTTAAAAAGTTACTAATGTTACAAAAGGACTACTTTGGCCTAGCTTAGAAACATAGTTGTTATGGCGTCGCCTTGGCGTCCCGGAGATAAAGAAAGTCCAAGGTGTACGACGACTTAAGTCAGTGCTTCCAAGGCGACCACCTAGGCATCTCGGCGTCTCACGGCGTCGCCTAGGCGACACTGAGCTGCCTAGCGACCGCCTTGGAAGCACTGACCCAACTGATTTTTAGCCATGGGCTAATCCATGACCCATCAAATAAAAAACAAGAGAAAACCCTTACCTGCAGAAAAATAGGAGAAGTCGATCGCGATTCGCGAACTAGGCTCTGACGAACTCCATCCTCTACAGCCCCGACTTCGCAGCGAGAGGCGACTTTGACTTCGCAACCCATCATCGCAGCGAGAGGCGAGTAGGCGACGACGACGGCTACGACGTCTCCGACCGACCAGCTCCGTGCCTCCGACCGAATGAGAGACAACGTTCGGCGACTCCGATCGACGAGGAAACTACGATCGGCGCTACCCGCTACGTCTTCTTCGTTTTTTTTTCTTCACCTTTTTCTTCTTACAAGACTGATGGCACTGTCTAATAATATAGTAACAGGGTGTCGAATTTTTTTTTTCCTTAGCCTTCTTTCTTTTGCTGGGTCTTTATATATATAATAAATAATTATAATTATAAATATAATTATTATAATTATAAATTATAATAATAAATATAAACTATTATAAATATTATTATTAAATTATAAATATATAAATATTATCAATATATTAATATATATATATATAATAATAATATATAATATAATAATAATAAATTATATATATTTATATATGTATTTATTTATAATTTATATATGTACACTTTACATTTTATGCATTGATATTTAACATTTATTTACTTGATGTGGTTTATAGTGGTACAATTTATCTGCTTTGTTTTTGGATTGTTATTGTTAAGTATTTACATAATTATGCCTTTAATATTATTCCATAGTGTTATGTTTTGAGTTTTAATGCATATGAAATTTTATTCCCAATATACTTGTTAAGTAAAATAAATAATATATAAATTGCACATTGTAAACGACTTGTCGCCTTACGGACGCCATGGCGGTCGCCTAGGCGTCCATGTAGTCGGCTACCGCCATGACTCGTCGTGGCGCCGTAACAACTATGCTTAGAAATGAACTAAGTTTGAGTAAACCACTTATTAATATGACTTGCCAAGTAGATTGAGAACTAAATTCTACCCTTATGATATACAAACATATTCAATTCATGAAATATCTTACGTATTCACCTTGAATACCTAAGTTATAAAGAAGATTGCAAAGTATATTTATAACAAGAAAGAAGAAGATAAATATGACCTAAAATCATATAAGGGTTATGAATTGGGAATAAGTCAAACCCTATAAAAGAAAGAAATGACTATTGTAAGAACATGGATGAGGTGTTTGAAAAATGTATAGAAATATCTCAAATATAGAAACATAAACTAAAAACATGATCACTGTGATTATGTGATATGTGAACATACAAGCTATATGACTTGGCTATTTGGCTAATATGCTTGTAAATGCAAATAATTGTGTAGGATCTATGAGAATACACAAGTTAAGCTGAAATTGTACCAATAGTTTACAAACAAGGTAGATAAATCTTACTATTTATTGAGCAAGTATTATGAGATTATTCATATATGGACAGGTTCGACATCATCTCATGATTGGCCGTTGCATCTACCAAAGTATCTATATTGGGTAGCGGGTGCATGTATTTTGGGCACTTGTTCAAGTCCCTAAAATCCATACATTTTCGTAATTGTCCATTGAATTTCTTTACTGGTACAATACTGGATCTTAATGAATCCTATTTCCAACAACTTCTTTATCTCCTCTTTTATTTGTGTTTCGACTTCTGGTGAATAGGTGCGAGGCGCTTGGTTTACAAGTTTAACTCTCGAACTTATGTTCTCAGATTATGCTCTTCCAACTCCTTGTTGATCCCGGGCATCTCATTATAGTTCCAAGCAAACACATCCCCATACTCTTGTAGTAGCTTCACCAGCTCTTCCTTTTGGCTGGCGTTCAGCTCCTTGTTGATGTAAGTCGGCCTTGACGTTCCTCCTGTTGCCAAATCGACTTCCTCCAATTCATTTTGATGAGGACGTTTTAGTCGGTCGTCAAAGCATTCTGGAGCTGGTTCCACCTTCTGCTGCACAATTTCTGCCTTTTTCATTGCTACTAGAGTGGCGAACACCTCCTGAGCTGTCAGGTTTGGATGTACCCTCGGGCTCCTCCCCCTTGCATCGTCACAAGCGAAACACTATTTTTCCGTCGAGTTTAACAACCCTTTTCCACTTTGTCTTTTGTTTTTCTTCTCTTCTTTTTCCTTCACACGTTTTTGATTGGGCTGTCTGTTTAACATTGATCAATGTTCTAAAAGGCGTTAGGTGGGAGGCGGCCGGCTGAGGGCCTAGTGCCTTGGGGGCCTAGGAGGAATTTTTTATTTTAAGCCAATTTTAATATTTTATCTTACATTTATCTAAATAAAACAATAATATAAAACAAAACAATCTATATTAAAGATAATAAAGGCCTTTGCTTAAAGTTCAAACACATCCATATTGCTAACGTCAAAATTCAAACACAAACATTCAATTGTTCAAAGTTCAAATATATTTTTAACTTATTAGTTTTATTCATAAACGAGATTGCTATTAAATAATAAAATTTAAAATTTCAAGAATTTAATTCAATATTAAAACTTAAGAAACTAAACATAAATTTAAGAATTATATTGAATTAAACTAAATATTACAAATGTATCATCATTTATATAATTTGAAGTTGGTACAAGTTCAAAAAATTACAAATATAATAAAATTATCGATTTTGACTTGATATTGTTCACTTTTTGTTGTGATTTGATATGCTACAACCTGTATTATGTATTATGAATATGGTAAATCATTAGAAAAATAAATATATCAAGATTTGGTTTGAGTAGTTATTAAAATAAAATAAAACCTCTCCACCTAGGCCCCCCCTAATTTTTTGAAAGGATTTTTTTTGCCACTTTGGGCTTAAGTGAGGTGCCAAGGGGGGCCTAGCGCCTAGGCGGGGCGCCAATGGGGGCCTAGCGCCTAGGCGGGGCACCAAAGGGGACCTAGGCGGGGATTTTTAGAACATTGACATTGATTATGTTTTTATCCTTGCCTCTTCGGTCTGCTGCCCGCTTCCTTTGTTCTTTTCCTTTTTCTAGGTCTACCACAACAGATTTCTTATTTTTGGAATATTCACCTTGTTTAGAGGTCTTCTTTTCCTTATTTGTAAGCACAAATTTGTCCTCTTGCACCTCCTCCCAGCTTGTTAACTTCAGAGAATTAGGCTTGGCAATATTGTTTTCTTCTTCTTTCATCGAAGAAAGCTGCCTCGGTGATGTGTGCCTCCTCCGGCCCAAAAGGGTTTCTTGTCGCTGGTACCTTAACCTCCTTGCCTTTCCAAATTGCCTTCATGCATTGGTGAAAGACTGATGGCACCACTCCATAGTCGTTCTGCTAAGCTCTTCTATGCTACATCAACCTCTGCTACATGGAACATCACAGGTCCCCGGATCTTCCCAACTTGCATATCCACCTTGATGTGTCCGAGGGTTCTCGTGCTTTGATTGGCGAACACTTTGATGTTTGTTCTTTCCTTCACAATCTTCTTTTCTGGCAGGCTTTAAAGACGGGGTAGGGCATGATATTTACAGACACTCCATTGTCGATGAACACTCATTAATTATTTTTGTCACATACAGTGGTCTATTATGCGGGTATCTCACTTCTCTATCAGCCTTAGAGAAAGAGATTTTGTTCTCCTAGTTAGGAAAAAATTTCTGAACTTAGCTTTGTTCATCAACGCGGTAACTTGCAGATCTGGATCAGAATCGTCTTCCATCACTTCTGTGTTCTCTATCATCTCCACTTCTCTTCCTTCTGGTGCGTCACTATGGGTAACAGTGTTGCACGTTTCTTTCCCCTTGTGGTTGGAATGACTTGTCTAGCACGTTGTTTCCTCTTTCCAGTTCAATTTTTCTCTTGCCACCAACTTCTCATGGTAGATCCTCTGCAGACCGTAACAATCTATAGTGGAATGTCCGACATATTGGTGGTATACACAGAAGTCTGGTCTCCTCTTCATCTCTTTCGTAAAAACAAATCCGGGCTTTGGAGGTTTCACCACTCCATGCTCTACTCATTGCTCGTTCAAATCCCTGAAGGTCTTCTCATTGCACGTAATAGCCTTTGGGATTGGCAATCTCGAAAACTTATCTCCTGGCTTTCCTCAGTTCCTTTCATTTCTTCCACTTTTTTTCCTCTTGCCCCCTTGTGGCTTTTGCTGAGAGTCTGTTAAAGCCATAGTAGCCGTTCTTTTGCCCTACCACGTAACAGTCGCATGGCTCGCGGGCAATGTCATAATTCCTCCCAAGTCTTGTGCAAATGATGAGAGTGTTGCAAAGTAATCACATGCTTTAGTGATCAAGTGGGGCTTAAAGGCATCTAGGGCACCATTGTTGCATATGCTCACTAGATTGTTCTTTTCAATCGGCTCTACACATTTCTCCGCCTGAGCCCTGAATCTGTCGACGTAATCTGACATCTCCTCATTCGGCTTCTGTTTGAATCTCATTAGTTCCACAATGATCACCTGTTTCAGCACATAGAAAAACTTATTAAAAAATTGTATCTTCAGATCATCCTAATCTTGGACTGACCCTTTCTCTAGATTGTAGTATCAATTGAAGGCACTATCTGTCAACGTTTTATTGAACTCACAGAGCAAGAGGTTGTGGTTGATTACTTCATCATAACCCAACTATGTTGACTCTACAAACCTGGCTATATGTTCTCTCGCATTCCCTTTCTCTCCATTGTACTTCGGGAAATGTGGGTGCTCAATATACCCTGTTGGGTAAGGCTGTCTCTGGATATGTGTCGAGTGTGGTGGAGTGAAGTCCAATTTTGAAGGTCCGGTTGTTTGTCTTCGAAGTTGGTTGATTACGTCAAGCATATCATCCTTGGTCACATACTAATTCGACGTGCGAACTCTCTGGGTGCTGCAATGTACTGATGCATTGGCGGTGTATGAGGTAAAGAGATTGGCTGGTGTATACTTGCATTATGTAGAATTTGCATTGGTTGTGTTTGTTGGCTTGTTCGTTGAGTAAGACTCAGAATGATTAGCATCTGCACTTGTGAAAACGCTGGGAGTGTGGTGGGAATGATGGTTGGTTGAGGCTGACTTGCTTCCAGTTTGGGTTGTGGTACATCACCACTGTTTTGGGCTCTAAATGGATGATTGGAATCGTCTCTCTCCGTTGCTGGAGGCGCATTTTGATTTTCTTTGTTCTCATTCACTCATGTTCGTTCTACCTGCGAACTTCCTAGAAACATAACTTTGAAGGTTGAGATCTGCATCAATTGCTGGCGGAAATTCCCCTTCTCCTCCCTGCTGCCTCTGCATTTCTGACATTGTGGCCATCATCATCCCTTGTCCTTCCCGTGCCTCCTTTAACGCTTTGAACATCTCCAGCTACACAACATTCATCGTCATCTGCTCTCCAGCTGCTTCCTCACCCTGTTTGCCTGTACCTGCTTGGTATTGGTGGGTTGTTGATCAGCCATTTTTGGTGAAGTCAAACTTTCTTCTGAAGCGTCTTCTAATAATGGTTTGTCAAAATCCAGATTCGCACATTGGAAAGCTTGATTCGCCTTGGAGTTGGATCCGATGAGGTAATACTTGTTGTTGGTGAAACTCTTTCCCGTAGTTCTTCGAGTTGTGAGCATTCATGAATTCTACACCTCTCTAGTATAGTCGCCAAAGAAATGTGGGCAAGGTTAGGGTTAGGGTTTCGTGTTGGTTGAGGGGGAGAAAAATCTACGAATAGTACGAAATTGATTGATGAGTTGAAGAGTGGAGAAGAACAGGTGAGCAATTACTCCAATAATACGCGGCAAAACTCTTAGGATCCGAGAGCCTTCCCGAGTATGAAGGATGTAAAGAGCCTTCTTGACTGTCTAGAGTTCAGAGAGAGTAAAAAGATTCCTTCTATTAGAATGTAGGGGATATTTATAGAGTTTCTTAGAAAGTGGTCACGTGCCTGGCACATGTCTGGATGTTGTGCCTGGCGTGTGACTTTAGTGAAAATTCCAGAAATACCCTTAGTTACTCGAGTAATATTCAAATCATCCTGTCCTTGTAGCTACCAATTCAATTCGTCAATCAATTCCCAAAATGAGTCGCCTCCACGAGCCTTCTGTGTTGGGATTCGTGGAGGCTTCTCTCAGGCCTCGCTAATTTATTTTCAGTTTTTCGTCTTTTCATTTAATTCTTTAGTTCGCGTGTGAACCCAAATTTGTACTTGGGCTCACAAAGACTAACGAAATGTCCCTGCTACCTAGAAAGGCATTTCAAAACTGGAAGAGTAATATTCAGTAGACGATATATTCGTTATGATTCAATAAAAAACTAACAAAAGGCGAATTTTTAAAGCAAGAAAATATGAGTGCCACAATAGAAGAGTAGTAAGTCTTGTTCTAACTATAAGATGTTTCCATTGTCCTAAGCCTTAAACATTAATTAATTGAGAATGATTTCATAGATTCTGTTCTGGAGTAGCATGTTTTTTGCCTTACTAATTACTGCTTTATGTGTAAGTGCGCAGAAAAGACGGTAATTATCTTTGTTATATTGTTCAGTTTCATGTGAGACCTTAACCTCCTTCTTCGTTGTTTCGGCTTCGTTATTCGCTGGCATATTAGTTCTGCAAATAAAGAAGTTTCGTCATGTCATGCAAACAAAAACAGCACACTCGATCTGGTGTTGTTATAGATTATTTTGGTCTGTGTATATCATTTTCCCCCATCATTTGGATGATGAGGTTGTGTTTTCCTCCGAACCCTTAAATTACTGGTATGTTTGGCTACACGGAGTTGTCTTTCTATAATACTCTGAGCTTGTGTTCTATTTAAAATTTTTGAAGTATTAGTTGTACTAGGAGACCTCGTAATTACAAGTGTAATACCCTCAGTTTTGTCTAGAATATCAGGCAACTAATTTCTGCTCATGGTCTGAATTGACTGATAGGAACTGGAAATGGGGGGATATTTTTTGTATGATTTCAGTTTTAGGAAGACTCGTGTAGATAACAAGGTCAGAAAAAGTATCTGATATAAATTTAAATCCATTAAAAAGTTTCGATTTTATTCCCCTCTTGTAAAGTGTAAATCTTAGGTATTCCCAACTGGAGTTTACTTTTTTACTTTTCTAAAGTTCTGAATACTTACTGAATAATTCACATATATTTGATTTTGTCCTTTAATAATAATTTAGTTAAGTTTGATTTAAAGTCTTTGTTGTTCGTTTCCACCCCCTTTTTCTAGTTTGTGTTTTATTCAGTGTATTTCATTTGCTGTTTTGAATTAGAATTAGATTATTTTGTAGACATGTTTGACATTGTTTCTATATCCAGTTTGAATCAGTCAGAAGATGTCTGCAAATTCTGTTTTGAGCAATTACCCTCTCTTTGCTCCTACTTCTTCATCTTCTGAATTTTAGTCATATATGCATACACGTATATTTAATTTAAGCAGTCAATCAGGAATTACACTGTATCCTCATCCTATTTTCAAATATTGTTGTGTCCTTGCACATTGGAAGGTTGTATCTGTGTTCCATAATTATATCATTGCTTTGCACGAGAGAATCGAAAAGGTTGGAGGGTGTCCTTTACTTTACGAAAATTGCTTTTGGATTTAATTTCCAATAGTGAATGTAGGAATGTAACTATGTAAATTTATGTCGCAAGGCATTAAGGCAAACATATTATTGGATTCATAAACTACTTGGAGTGTAAATAGACTGAATATGGCTGCACTTTCCACAAGTATTTTGATCTCTGATATACTTTCTCCAACTCTTTGCTTTTTTTTAGCTGATCTAATTGTTAGTTCCTTTAGATTCCATGAACCATATTTACTGGTTGATATTGATAATAAAAATATTCATGATTTATGACTTATATAAAGGGACTAATAATTGTGTGTTAGTGCTATTAGTTTGCCTTTCATACTTTAATTTTATTTTACAAAACTATATCCTTTCATATTTCTTTAATATGATGTGTTTTTTTTAGTTATCTAAAGTTAATTGATGCATTTTTGCCCCAGCAATTATTGATGGTGGATGCTAGTTTGGCTGAATTATAGGTGCGAGTATATAGCAGATGGATATAATTGAATCCATCTTCAGTATTCCTGTGCAAAATCCAGAAGGTGAAGAGTTCTCTTCGACCGACTTAAATTGGACCAAGTTTGGAAGTGCTGAGCGTTACGATGATGTGGCAGTTATTCCTTATTCCCGAGTTGATACATTTATAATTGGAGAATGTTCTAGAGTAGAATGCCCAACACGGTTTCATATTGAGAGGGGAAGAAAACGATCCAAAGGCAGCTTAAAGGATAAGGAATACAAGACTGATGAATATCTGGAGTATAGGCTGTAAGTTCTTAAAGTTTGCATGGACTGTTTTATATGTCTTACTCATCTCTTTTCATTGGTATTAGCATTCATTGGACTAGAGAAAATACATAGCATGTTAATTCTATAGAACAAATTAGCCGCTCCACTTATTTTCTGAAACTTGATGTTTTAATTCCAGCTTTTGGGGGCAAGATGTCTCAAGTTTGATTCTTAAAATCCCTTTTTTACTTATTTAAACAAACAGTTGAACATCAATATAACTTTCTTAATGAATAACCCTAGGATTGCTCCAGTGGTAGTGAACATAGTGATATATACCTCAATGAGGTATAGATCATGTGATCAAAACTCATAGAGGCGCTTTGGGTCCAGGGGGTTCTCAACCTATCCCAAAGGAGGTAGTGGCTGCGAGTTTCTCCATAAAAAAAACTAAAATAATAATCACAAATGTTGAATGTTTTGATATCACTTGAGTAACTATAGCGAAATCGTTTGTTATGAAACATAAGACATTCAAAAATGGGGTTGAGAAACTAGTTGTCTGTTTTTATTGATAAATTGGCTACTTGAACTCTAATTGATCTGAATGGACATTGGGTTTTTCTCTTGTAAAATAAACTTTGAATCATGTCTAACTCCTCTTGCCATCCCAATTTAGAATCCTGTCCTTTTTTGCATTTTCCAAAAAATGTATTTCTTTATAAAACTTGGACGTATTCCAAAGGAAACTGATATATATGGAGACAAAAACATGCTGACTTTTGTGCCTAGTAGACACAGTGTCTAAATGCCCCTGAACTTGAAATTATTTATGGACCATGTCATTGTGTCTACTTGGCACAAAAGTTGGCATTTATTTACAGGTCATGCTATTCCTTTTTTTTTTTCTTTCAATTTCTTTTCTTTAATTTGTCTTTTAATTTGTTTTGTCTTTTCTTTTAATTTTATTTCTATGTTCCTTTTTCTTTTTACTCCCTCACTTTCATATTGGGATTCATTGCAGCCTTCTCCAACTAGTTTGGGTTAAAAGCTTTGTTGAGTTGAGCAGGACTCTATTCCAAATCCGCCATCTAATTTTATATTCTTATCAATATGTGCATGCGATAATTTGAAGTACTTTCTAGTTAATATGTAACACAAGTTTTTCCAAAAAAGCTTCAAACTGAAAAGCTGACAATTTTATTTTGGATGGAGGCCGTATTTCCCTAAGGGTACCAAATTTGTTCTAAATCTCATATCGTCTTTTCTTCCCATTTTTCCCCTCTGAAGGTATTGGTGTTCTTTTGGTCCTGAGAATTATGGTGAAGGTGGGGATATATTACCAAGCCGAAGATATCGACTTAACACTAGAAACCGTGCTGCTAGACCTCAATCCATGCGGGGTTGTACATGCCATTTCATAGTGAAGCGTCTATATGCTCGTCCATCTCTTGCAGTTATAATATACAATGATAGGCGCCATGTAAACAAATCTGGATTTGTCTGCCATGGGCCACTTGACAGAGATGCGATTGGACCAGGGGCCAAAAAAATTCCATATATATGCAATGAGATTCAACAGCAAACTATGTCTATGATCTATCTTGGCATTCCTGAGGAGAATGTGTTAGAGAAGCACATTGAGGGGATTCAGCGATACTGTGGTTCAAATGCGAAAGTTGATAGCCTTGCTTCACAGTATGTTCATAAACTTGGGATGATTATAAGACGCTCTACCCATGAGTTGGATCTTGATGACAAAGCTAGCATTCGACTATGGGTTGAACGTAATAAGAAATCTATTTTATTTTATCAAGATACTTCAGAAACAGATCCTTTTATTTTGGGGATTCAAACTGAATGGCAACTACAACAAATGATTCGTTTTGGGCATCGCAGTCTTATAGCAGCTGATTCCACATTTGGTATAAAAAAACTTAAGGTAATTATACTAATACAATTGCTTTAAAATTTTAATTGTGTTTATACCAATGATGTATTTGAATGGCAGTACCCCTTGTGCACACTTCTTGTATTTGATTCACGACAACATGCACTCCCTGTTGCATGGATCATTACTCGTAGCATTGCCAAGCTAGATGTGTCTAAATGGATGAAAGCTCTACTAGATCGTGCTATTGCTGTTGACCCTGGTTGGAAGGTCAATGGGTTTTTGATTGATGATGCAGTGGCAGAGATTGATCCCATAAGGCAGGTGTTTGCCATCTATAAATTTATGTTTAGAACTCGATTCTTATATAACTCTGTACTTTTCATTTATGAATCTGACTGACCTTTCAGGGAGACCTTTTCATGTCCCGTGTTGTTTTCCCTCTGGCGTGTTCGTAGATCATGGCTGAGAAATATTGTCAAAAAATGTAGTAACATTGAAGTTCAGCGAGAACTTTTTAAACGCTTGGGAGAAATGGTATACAGCATTTGGGGCGGAGTGGATTCTTTTGTTGCCCTTGAGAAATTAACCCAAGATTTTATTGATCAAACCAACTTTGTGCAGTACTTCAAGGCTGCTTGGGTGCCTAAGATTGGTTAGATCTCTCTCTCCACCCACCTCATTTATGTAATTTTCAAATTTCTATTGCTTGATTTTCATTAATTTTCTTTTTCATGTTGCATAGAAATGTGGCTTACCACAATCAGAAGTCTCCCACTTGCGAGCCAGGAGGCATCAGGTGCCATAGAAGCATATCATGTGAAGTTAAAAGTGAAACTGTATGATGATTCACATCTTGGTGCACTCCAGAGAGTTGATTGGTTGGTGCATAAGTTAACAACCGAATTGCACTCTAGCTACTGGCTTGACCGTTATGCAGATGAAAGTGATTCCTTTCAAAGTGTCAAGGAGGAATATATAGCTAATACATCTTGGCATCGTGCACTGCAAATTCCTGATACTGCTGTTACCTTGGATGATAAAGACCACCTCTTTGCCAAGGTTTTGAGCCAGAAAGACAGCAGCTCGACACATCTAGTGTGGAACCCTGGATCTGAATTTGCATTTTGTGATTGTGAGTGGTCGACACAAGGTAACCTTTGCAAGCATATTATTAAGGTCAATATGGTCTGTGAAAATCAACAAGGCTACCAAAATTCTATGTCGTTTCAATCTTTTAGAGGGATGCTAACGGATCTGTTGAAGAAGCCAACAGATGATTCAATTTCAATGGATCTGTCAATGGCCTGGACACAACAGATGCTTGATCAAATTCAGAAACTTGTTGAACTTAACATTGCAAAAGATATTGGCAGTGTAGTAAATAATCTGCCATTGAGATGGGTTAGTAAGAAAGGTAGAACATCTATCGGCAAGCCACAATCCACTCTTGCCCTACCCTCTAACACAAGGACTGCAACTGCACCTAAAAAGAATCAAAAGAGGAAGAGATTGTCGCGATTAAGATAACTTTGATTTGGGAAATAAAGGATTTTTCCTTGAGTAGTAGATCTACTTCAACGTTAAACTGGTTTTAGTTAAAGATTCAGTCGTTCTGATGATATTTTTAACTTACCGCTGTATTTTTGAAGTGGGATTAGTTTCCACCAACAGGATGAGAAGGGATTAGTTTCTACCTCAAAGCGATTGAGCTCAGCGTGGTATATTTACCTTTTCTGGTTACTTCTTTCCCCCTGAATATTTAGCTATTTCATTCTGTTTCCTTATATTTTTAGGTATATCTATCCTCAATTTACAGACTTTAGTTTGAAATTTTGGAGAAGATTAGGTTCCCATTGTCAACCATATGTTCTAAGAGGGGTTTTTGTTGCTTGAAATTATCAGAAAAATGTATAGACTGAAATCATTATTTGGAAATATTATCTTGTACACTAGCTTGCTTCATTGCTTCAGCTTTTGACCTTGCCCAAGTATTGTGATGTTTTTATGCTTCTGGTTCTATCTTTTCTTTTAGGTTGTTTCTGAAATGCCTCTATTTCCTTATCAGCTTTTTTTCTTTAAGCTTTTTAGAATGCACAAGGCATATAAGTTTCTATAATAGACGTACTAGTTTCTTCCTGGTAACCCTGGTCAATACTCATCTAATATGGGCAAAATAAATGTATGTACATGGCATACAGCAGAAAAACAAAGCTCAGAGGCCATGGACAGCATAGAATAGTCTTTGGCTTGTTATGGAGGAATAATAGCGCCCCAAGTGAACCCGAAAAGGTGAAGATTATAGATACAATGAATTAAGGAACTAAAGGTTGAAGATTATAGTTGGAACCCGATTTCCATCTATAAATTCATAGGGAAGTGAAGGCAGCGCGGCTGCTGTTGCAGTAGTTGAGCTCGATCGAGTACGAAGCTCTCTTTCTTTACCATCTCCACAAGAGAATTGAGTGCATCAGATATTTGTTTCAAAAGAAAAAAAGAAGAATGGTTCTTCTAGGAAGCCAGCCTCCTGCAGCTAATTAATATTTACTTGATTTAAATGGAACAGAGTCGGTCTCATTTTACTGTCATCAAATTGTTTCATATTGGTGATAAACAGGAACCCTTGTAGGAAGGCAATAGGGAAAAAAATCCCAACATAAGATAGTTGACCAATATAATACATGCAAGAACTATTGCATCACATCTTACACCGTTCATTACAATGTTATGATAGGCGAATTGCCAATCATAACACTGGTGGTAGGAGAACTGCCTACCGCAACAGTCAACGTTGTATTGCGTTAGGCGGTATTTTATTTTATTTTTGAATTATAATTGTATGATCTGTAAATGAATGATTTAACTGAAATAAACTCACAACCACCATCAACTATGGATATATTAGGTTGGTGTATATATGTATAGGAGAGTGATTCATATATATGTTACCATTGGCTATGATTCATATACACTAGCTAGCTACTTGTATATATTATCATGGAGGAGGAAGTAATTAAAGGCGGCCAAGACCACTTGGTCAGTAACACTCATTTATTAAAACTATGTTTTTTTGAAAATTATTTTAAAAAATAAGTGATAGTTTTGGAGATTATTTTAAAAAACAAGTGGGGCAGTGGGTGACATTTTTGTAAATAAAAGAAAAATAAATGAGACCATTCTCTTTTAAAAATCTCTAAAATAACGTAATTTTAATATAAGAGTGTTATTTAAGGAGGAGTGTTAGATAAGAGAAGTGCTCTTGATCCTTTCTCTTTCTCAATATATATATATATATATATATATATATATATATATATATATATATATATATATATATATATCAGGATCAGATCATCTCAGATACTCTTTATCTTACTCATTCAATTGTTCGACGGTTGATTCGATATCATACAATCGTTGCTCATACTTTTATGACGCTATATGTTGTCTGTCATTCAAAAGTATATAGACGACGATTGTATGACCAAAATCGTCGTCCATCCATCGCTAAAGGGGGTGGCGAAAGTGAGTAAGATGAGGAGAGTATGATTGATCTCGCTTTCTATATATATATATATATATTGGAAAAATGAAAATACACAATGTGACAGTCGTCTATGGCAACGACAGTTCAGCCGTGGCTATATAAAGTTGTGGTGACTGATCTTCCTGCTTTCTCTATTAGCTAAACTTTGCCTTTTGATTATTATTTTCTCCATGTTTATAATTAAACAGGACACCCTTAGCTTACACATTGTTGGTCAATCATAACTTCAAGAGTCATTGACTATTCATAACATTTAAAAATGAGTAAAATGAGTATTTCACCCAAATTTCTACGTGATTTGGTAATTAGTTGTTTGGCTGAGGAATAAATAAAAAATTCATTAAGGAAGAATAAGGATAATGTTAGGGGGTCTTTAGTTGTTTTTTTTTTTCATCTTCTTAAATGATGCGAGGTCCTTACTCTAGTTGATTAAATAATAAAATATACTTTATTTAATATTACATCATTTAACAATAAATAAAAAAATAAATTAAAACTCATAACATTACTCATCCGTTAAACCACTTCCTCCCACACCCAGACTCGATAATAAAATATAAAAAATAATTAATATTTTTAAAATACTTTTTGATATTTTCACATAAAAAATATCGTTATAGATATATAGTGCCGTCACTATTTCATGTGAAAATATTATTTTTTATTATAAAAATATCAGTTTTCAATATAAAAACATGTAACAATCAATCATCATAGGATACTAATTGTTTTATAAATTAAAAAAAAGAAGAACAAAGAACACAAATATATACTATTACAGTGTAGTAATTAATTTCAACCTAAGGGTCTAAAAGAAACTTGAGAAATTAAAGGGGTCATGAGGGGAGTTGGATAAAAACTTGGTAAAGAAAGATATTTTATCATTAGCCTATCACCTTTGGTCTATGGTCTATGTCATGTATAACAACTAAAGTAATTCAAATTTGATTTTGAAACATACTTTGAAGAATTAATGACAAGTAAAAATATGAAATATATATAAAATTATGAATCTAAGATGTTTCCTTACTCAAGAAATTAAAAGGAAATACGAAATTATGAAAGAAATTAGTGCAGTTACTAATTCTAATCACACAAGATCAAATGCTAATTTTTTTTTATCATCTCAATCAATTACTAATTTTTTTTATTTTATTACAAGATGCAACATAATAATAGCCTAACACTCTTGGCATACCATAAACACCAACACTCCTCCCTATACATAAAAAAGTTTTATTTATTAAAAGATGTTAAGCTAATGAGATATCCGATATTATTTATTTATTATTATTATTTAAAAAAATAGAAGAAAATTTTGAAATTTCTCATTTTCTTTTCATCAAGTTTAATAAATCACTTGTTTTTTAAACTTACCTTTTATTAGTATTTTTTTATTAACTAATTATTTATATATTGGAATTAAAAAAGAGTCAAATCAAAAATGGTCGAGTGTGGAAAAATAGATTTTTGAAATATATTTTATTATCCCGAATGTCCTTTTTTTCTCCCACAATATTTAGTCATGTCTAGTGGTAAAATCATTTTTTGATTATGGAAAGATCACATATACGCGTCTATCTTTCAGCAAGAATAAAAATCAGTCGGCATACTTCAGAAATTAAAACATACATATATGGTAGGTCCAAACACAAAAACTCACCACACAAATTGGCACATAAAAGTCTCTTTGGAAGAGCAGAACTTGCCAATGGGAGTGAGGAAATCTCACCTTATCCACACTCCCACCACAACATATAATCAATCAATCACACTACTAATCCACAACCCAAATAAACAAACCACCACAACCTCCCTCTTCACCTTATTCTGCACGCACTAAGCTTAATTGCTACCAAATGGCAGCCATGAACTCCAGTGTGTTGGCATGCAGCTATGCTATATCCGGTACCGGATCGTCGGAGCTAAGCTCCAAGTTGCCTTCAGTTGGATCCTCAGTTGTTAAAATGCCAGTTATCAGGGCTCAACAGGCTAGACTTTCTGATTCCAGAGAATCACGCCATGACGGTGTCCAAGGAAGAAGGGCTGCATTTCTTTGCCTCGGAGCTGCCCTTTTCGCCGCCGCCGCCACCACCACCACTTCTTCTGCCAATGCTGGAGTTATTGAAGATGCACTCGAGAAATCCAAAGCCAACAAGGTTTGTTTAGTGTTTGCTAATGTCATTTTTTCCTTTCTAGTAAAAAAATAAAATAAAGTCTGTAAAATTGTCCATTTTTATAATTATGATAGGAATTGAATGATAAGAAAAGGTTGGCTACGAGTGGAGCTAACTTTGCTAGAGCATATACAGTTCAGTTTGGCACATGCACTTTCCCATATAACTTCACTGGCTGCCAAGATCTTGCCAAGCAAAAGGTTTGTTCCTTTTTGTCATATATTGATTCTACAAAAGGCATTTGATTTGATTTTTTTTTTTAATAAAAAAATGTAATTGGTTTCTTGGTTAATTATGCAGAAAGTGCCATTTATTTCTGATGATTTGGAGTTGGAGTGCGAAGGAAAGGAAAAATACAAGTGTGGTTCCAATGTGTTCTGGAAATGGTGAAGAGTGTCAAAAATCTATGCTTCTTTACTCTCCTCCACCCATCATGTATCTATTTTTTTTTCAATTTGAAAACTTATGATACATTTGTTCTGTAATTTCCTCCGTTCCTTTTCTGTTCTGTTGTTTTTTTCTTGCATACCTAGTAAAAAAATAAATGGATAGAATTGTATAACCAAACAGGGTTTAGCTAGGCTAAAGTAGAACAAAAATTAATAAATAAATACAATCCTTCGCTCCAAATTATAAGATCATGTTCTCTACCTCAGAATTGACATGATTTTTTTTTTTTAAAAAAATTAATCAATAAAATAATAAATATTGTAAACCATCTCCGTACAAAGTACTATTCATTGTAAGCAAAACTGAAAACAAAAGGTAAAGGGAAATCGAGCTAGACTAAAAGAAGAGTATACAACAGTCATATTGACATAATCCCAGCAATCTGCAATTTTAATTTCAGCTTCCATTTTGAATGTAGTTTTTCTATATGTGATGCAGTTCTTTATATCCAGCAAAAAAATCAAGTAGACTGTTGTACATCCTGAGATTCACAAAGGAACAAATAAAAATGGTGTTCCTTGAGGAAATTTGGAAAAAATTAACGAACAAAAATGTGTTCAGTCCAAACTCTTTTAGTTGCTGGAGGTGCATATATAATCCTTCGCAATGGAAGGGTGCATCCCAACACGAGTAGTGACCACAAAAAGATTCAAGAATTTCAAGTTAAAACATTGTCGCCAGCTGCACGCATGCCTCAATCCAGCTGTGGTTCCGTTGTGTTTCACTTTTGTCCAATTTGCTCGCAATAGACTTGGACATGGATATTCGGTGGAGTTAACTTTCAAGTGATTTCTGAATTCAAACCATATTTGATTTCCCTAATACATTCACAGAAGCTCAGGAATACGAACACCAAGTTGAAGAACCATTGTTTTGTAACTCGGGACATGGTGGTGGAAAAACCCCATCTGTAAAACCGGAAACAAATTCACAATTCCACCTCACAGATGGTGCTAAGCCTAGTATGCTAACATTTTTCATGCATATCCCTTCAAACGGTGCATTCTCAATACCCGCCAACAATGGGGCTTTTAAGGTATCCAAACTAACCACATTGCTTATGGAGATGCCCTTTACCTTTGGGACAGATTTGGGATCCCATTTCTCATCAGGATGGTCATTGGCCCCTCTACTGAATCGTATAGGCACCTTAACTCTCTCCATTGTAATGTTGCTTATGGTGATATTTACAATATATCCACCTCTCCCTTTATCTGTTTTAATTCGAACCCCAGCTGCTGAATCTCTAACATGCAAATCCTCCACAATGACATTCAAATACCACCAGACATTTCACTACCAATTCCAACTCCGAACAAGTAGGAGTTGTGCGGACACTCTGCGAACAATTATATTTGAACTTGGACGAGCCATGGTGATACCATATTGGTCCCAACCACTCTTCACTGCCACAAGATCATCCCCACTCTCAATATAACAATCTTCTATGCACACATTCGTGCTTGAATCTGTGAATAGCAGTCACAGTCTCAGTTTCAAATTGATTTAGCAAATTAAAATATGTTTAGGTCACACACTCTGTGCAACAATGTCTAAACACTAATGAAGAATAAATATCATACCTGGGTCTATACCATCTGTGTTTGGAGCCTTTAGAGGAGCCAAGATCATCATATCTTTAATCACTACGTTGCTGGAATAAAGAAAGCTACTGTTTCAGTTCCCGTGGAAAAACTTCATGAGAATGCATTTTAAAGAATAATAAAACATAAGCCTTCACAGTTTTATGCTCAGATTTTGTCACTGTTATGATCCAAGAAAAGTAAGAATAACCAAGGAAGGATTACTTTGGCTTTGCTAAATCTTAAGAATTTCATATATGAGCTGTTCTTTAATTATGAGAATCAACATTTGATTACATCCTTAAGAGATACCGTGTAATGATATTTTGAGTTTGTTAGGAAGAAAAATAGGTTTTTTGGCCAATTCAGAGTGGAGTCATCTCTATTAAAGCTTGATGTATATATATATATATAGTCTGCTCTCTCCAATGAATCTGGAAGCGAAGCCAAGAAGCGAACCGCTATATAGCGACGGTTTTTTCGTCGTCATAGCATATAAAAAAACTGCTTTCTATGCTATAGCGACGGAAAAAAGTCGTCGATATAGCGGTTTCGTTTTAGTTCTTAAACGGACTATATATATATATATATATATATATATATATATATATATATATATATATATATATATATATATATATATATATATGTATATATATAAATACAGATATATTATTACTGATGAGGCTATGATGACATGATTTTTTATAGGTAATAGCTATGAATAGCTATGATGACGGATGAAACCGTTATATAGCCCAAAAAAAACTGTCGTATAGCTTCATAATGTAATACATATATACATGTACTGTACATACATTTTTCCCTATATATATATATATATATATATATATATATATATTCCTCCGTCCTAAAAATGAGATTTCTATTTCTTTGTAATATACAAAGAAAATGATACACCAGTGAAATTATAAAGTAGAGACCATTTGTACTTTGATAACTAACCAAGATCAGGGCTCATGTGCTATTGTTTAGTTTCTTTATATCAAGATGCTCATATCCCCACACTCAGTTATGTAACATCCTAAGGTGGTATTAAATTCTCAACAAGGATAAAAAGTCATTTAAAGTTAATAGTACTCCTTTCATTTCAAAGAATACAATCAGATCAAGATGCTATAGCCGTATACACAGTTATGCATACTCCCAAAGATTGTCAACAAGGATTAAAGGTCATTTAAAGTTAATAGTATTTCCTTTCCATTTTAAAGGAAAAAAGTAATACAATCTAAATTAAAGTAGAAAGCACTAGGCTCCTTTCTGAATTCTAAATGCTACTAAATGATTATATATGTTACAAATGATAACACTCAATTGGCGTGAACTTTAAATACTAGCAAGAAGCAATTATTGTTCCCACAAATCGTGTAAAAAAAAATTCAAAACAAAAATGAGAGTGGAAGACAAGAAATCAGACCTGCAGTAAACAGGATGGATAGTCCAAAAAGGAGAATTGAGAAAGGTAAGATTATAGATGAGTATGTTGTGTGAGTTCATCAATTCAAGGAGGTGGCCTCTGGTGTGCTCCAATGTCCTATTCCACCACAGCTCCCACCACATTTTCCCCTGACCGTCAATAGTGCCATTCTGCCCTGTGATTAACCAGAAAATCCTTATCAGACGGCCCTTAACAATTTGGTTGTAACCCATATGTGGATCACTCACCACCTTGTTATATTTTCTGACAAGGTAAATCATATATTTAATCCCCATCACATGGACGTTGTTGACCTATTGTCAGGAAAATTGAACTGAAATTCTTGTTTTCGGGAAGCCCCAATGCAATGGGTATATTAAAGTTTACAGTTTGTTAAATATGAAGAAACAAGAGATCTCACAGGAAGCTTACGACAAAAATATCTGGTAATTCACTTTCTAATCTCCCTTGGCCACAGCTAGTACTTGATTTAAGATACACTTTATAAAATTTACTTGAGCTAACTTTAGAACACTATAATGATGTCCCCCCTTCCCCTAAGTTGAATTTTATCACACTAGCTATTCTTGCCAATGTAATAGTCCCAATAGCAAAATGTTGCTGACTTTGTAGATGGTCTAAAAAGGGGCCGACATTGATGAGCAGGCAGAATAATTCAATTTGTCACTTTGAGCAACTATTTGAGAATTTGTAGCTAAAGAACACTGAGGAGCCTCAGATGTGTTTTAGTGGGTTTGACTAAAATATTCTTTTTTGATGTCCCAAAAAAAAACTAATAATTTTTATTGGTGATGCACTACGGAAGAAGAAATTCAAGAAGTTTATTATTAATTTTATATTGTTATTTAGAGATAAATATTGGATTATTAATGTAATTATTTTCGTAAGATATTCTAGAAATTTTAATTATGGTAGTAGATTTTAATTAGGAGATTTTTAATTAGGGTAGTAGATTTTAATTAGGAGAGTTTTATTGTAGTAGTAGATTTTAGTTAGGAGATTTTTTTTTAAAATTAGGGTTTTTACTTAGTCCCCAAGTATTGGGCTTTCTATTAAGCATTATAATATTTCATTATTTGGGAGATTATTGAATGAATTGATTTGAGATTAAAGTTGTGTGTTTTTGTGTGTGTTTCTTTATCGATTCTCTGCGGGGATAGGTACTATTATTCCTTCTTTCCTACCTCGTCCTACATTATAATGGTATTAGAGCCAAAATTCCTGATATCATTTGATTTCACCCAATTCCTTCCTACCTTATTTTTCCGGCCTTCATCAAATTGACGAAGTTCGCTAGAAAATCGACAACAATTTTTCGAGATGAAAGCACGATCTACAGTAGAATTCGCCGTCTATGTTGTCTCCATATATCCCAAAAAAACAGTTCAACGTTACTGTTCATCGCTACAGTGCGCGAAGTGTAAGACATTATTCGTCAAAGGGGGCTGGTGTTTCTTCTGCCAAGTTACAGTTTCATACGCCAAGTAGATTTTAATTATGAGAGTTTTATTGTAGTAGTAGATTTTAGTTAGTTGAGATTGTTTTCTTTTTGAATTAAGGTTTTTTCTTAGCCCTCAAGTGTTGGGTTTTCTATTTAAGCATTGTAATATTTCATTATTTGGGAGATTATTGAATGAATTGATTTGAGATTAAAGTTGTGTGTGTTTCGGCGGTTGGGAGATTATTGAATGAATTGATTTGACATTAAAATTGTGTACTTTTGTGCGTCTTTCTTTACCGATTCTCTGCGGGGATAAGTACTATTATTCCTTCTTTTCTCCCCGTCCTACATCATAATGGTATCAAAGCCAAAATTTCTGATATCTTTTTATTTCACCCAATTCCTTCCTATCTTATTTTTCTGACCTTCATCAAATTGACGAAATTCGCTAGAAAATCGACAACAATTTTCCGAGACGAAGGAATGATCTGCAGCAGGAATCGTCGTCGTCGTATATATCCCAAAAATAAAACAGTTCAACATTACTGTTTATCGCTACAGTGCACGAAGTGCGTGACATTGTTCGTCAAAGGGGGCTGGTGTTTCTTCTGCCAAATTACAGTTTAATACCCAAGTAGATTTTAATTAGAAGAGTTTTATTGTAGTAGTAAATTTTAGTTAGGAGAGATTGTTTTTTTTTTTTGAATTAGGGTTTTTACTTAATCCCCAAGTATTGAGTTTTGTATTTAAGCATTGTAATATTTCATTATTTGAGAGATTATTAAATGAATTGATTTAAGATTAAAGTTGTGTGTTTTTGTGTATGTTTCGGTTGGGAGATTATTGAATGAATTGATTTGACATTAAAGTTCTGTACTTTTGTATGTGTTTCTTTACCGATTCTCTGCGGGGATAAGTACTACTATTCCTTCTTTCCTATCCCGTCCTACATTATAATGGTATCAGTCAAAATTCCTGATATTTTTTTATTTCACCCAATTCCTTCCTACTTTATTTTTTTGGCCTTCATCAAATTGATGAAGTTCGCTAGAAAATCGACAACAATTTTCCTAAACGAAAACACGATTTGCAACAAAAATTGTCGCCATTGTAGTCTCCATATATCCCCAAAAAAATAGTTCACCGGTACTATTCATCGTTATAGTGCGCGAAAGTGAAGCGAAAGTGAGCGATATTGTTCGTCAAAGGGTTGGTGTTTCTTTGCCAAATTACAGTTTCATACCTCCAAGTTTTTGAAATTTTCAATTAAGCCTCCTTAAGTTTCTAAAACTTTCAATTTAGCCCCTAAAATTTTTGAATATTCAATTTAACCTCCAAAGTTTTTGAATTTTTCAATTTAACCCCCAAAGTTTCAAAAATTTTCAATTAAACGCCTCTACATATATACAATGTCTTCCAGGTTTAACAATCCAGACTTTCTTTGGGTTAAAATAAAGCAACTTGAGCATCAAACTTTTGTCATATACAAGCAACTTACAAGGTCTTGTGTCCCGTATAGTGATGAGTATTGAAAATTATGCGATGAGCTTGCATTTTTTGAAACAAGTCTTGCAAATTTAAAAGCACATTATGAGTACATAACCACATGCTATGTTCGTTCATATTTAATTTGTTCAAACAGAAAAAAATGTTCGTCCTAATCGTGTTTGTTCAACTAAAGCTACGTGTTCGCAAGAGGAGATCCACAAATTAAATTCTTACAAGACAATTGAAGTATTAAATGTATCGACAACCAAATTGAAATTGCTGAGGATAATTAAAGTTAAGTTTGACCCCAAATGCGAAAATATCAAAGAAGATAAAGTTGAGGTTAGTCATGCTGGTTTTCTCTTTTCGGTTGATACATTTGAGTCCTAAGCTACTTCAAAATTTTATATTATGTCATTGTTATTCCTGATAATTGTGTTCATGACATTAAAACATCGGATGCGAATGTTTTGTTGGAAGGAATCTCTCGAACTATGGTTTATTATTCTTCGATATTTCAAAACTCGAAGACGAGTTTTTTTCAAAAGTGAGGAGAATGATACAATACAGAAGAAGAAATTCAAGAAGTTTATTATTAATTTTGCATTGTTATTTAGAGTTTAATATTAGATTATTAATGTAATTATTTTAGCAGGATATTTTAGAAATTTTAATCATGGTAGTAGATTTTAATTAGGAAATTTTTAATTATGGTAATAGATTTTAATTAGGAGAGTTTTATTGTAGTAGTATATCTTAGTTAGGAGATTGTTTCCTTTTTGAATTCGGTTTTTTACTTGGTCCCCAAGTATTGAATTTTTTATTTAAGCATTGTAATATTTTATTATTTGAGAAATTATTGAATGAATTGATTTGAGATTAAAACTATATACTTTTATGTGTGTTTCTTTACCGATTCTCTACGGAGATAGTTACTATTATTCCTGCTTTCCTACCTGGTCCTGGATCAATTGTAGCATCACTATGAATCCATGCGTCCCTTTTGACAAGTAGGCCTAACATTTAGAGATATAATTTACCTTTATCAGGATTATGCTTAAGATCTTATCTTCCTTCCCACCACCATCTAACAATAATTAAATAGTCAGAATAAGATATAGAAAGCACCTCCTCTTTTGTTGACTAATATAATCTTTAAAAAGAAGAAAGCGTATAACCCACTTCCATATAGGTTCTTTGTATATATATATATATATATATATATATATATATATATATATATATATATATATATAATTATCTTGATGATGAGGGAAATCTTATCATAATGATACTATTCTAATTTAATACCGTAAGTAAACACTTGAGACTGTTTGGATATAATTTTCCGTTTTCAAGTTCATGACTTCAATTAGTCTTTATCCAGCCATTCCTAAAACAGGACAAGTGGACAACGAAAGTAATTTGATACATTTTCAACAAATGATAAACTCATTAGCAAGATTTGAGAGCTGATGTCATTTGAGATTTTAGAAAAAATGAACTTCACGTACCAGTAATGACAACATTGGAGAGATCATTTCCATGGATGAGGCTTATATGTCTCCCTCCCAACCTTTCTCTCCCTCTCCCATAAGAAGGCAATGGCTCGATAATAGGCCATTCCTCTGGGTTCTACAGTTGAACAGATACAAATATCATTTAAGAAAAGAATGACTGTATTTAAGAAGTAGGAAAGTTGTAAGAACAAATGTACTAAACAAAATGAGCTTAGACACTAAATGGCCCTTGTCTTGAACAAGCATCAAAGCAACATAACTATTCCTTAACCTTATTAAATTTTCCAATAATGGTACTTCAAATCGCGGCTCTTTTCTTAGGGAGTACCGAGGTGCTTCTCTCATTCAATAAAAATTTTGCAAGCAAGACGAGGTGTTATGCTCAGAAATATGAAGAATACTACTGATATCCAAAAAGAAAGTTCTCTAATTTTTAGGATGTGGTTTGATTATGGCCAAAGTATCATCCGAGAGGAAAATACAGCTTTATTTACAGTACATCGCCCATGCCAGCAAATCTTTTTTCTATCCATTAAAAAATTTTCATTCTTTGATTTAATTTTTTGTTTGGTACATTGTTCTTTTGATTTGCGAACAAGTGGGTAACACTTGGGGAGAGAAAATATCAACACTGATATTCACAATCTACAAAGAATCAACCTTTTTTGTTAGAATGATTTGGGGATTAATTTATACTTGTAAAAAGTCTAACATTCATAAATTTTAAATGGATAGATTATGAACCAACCTTTCCAATACACTGTACCAATAATAGCCACTTTCTTTCCCAGAAATTAGAAAACCCAGGCAAAGTAGAAACAAAAAACTTACCTTCATTATCAGTTGGTAACAAAATAAATATAGATTTTTTTGGGTGATAAAATATACACTTCCACCAAGAAAATTACTTAATATTCCCCTACCAAAAACATTAAAAACTAATAAAAAGGTCATTATCAAATCTCAAAACAAAAAAGAAAAACCCAACACAGTTTTTACACACTACAAAACTTATACGTTTATATCAATATGTATACATTTTTACCCATTCTACAACACAAATATCCCCATTTCTTCTTAAAAACACCTTTGATTAAATTATGGGCTTCTGCTTTGTATCACATAAATAATGACAATCATTTTGGGACAATGGGGAAGAGAAACGTACCTGAGAACCCAATATGACTGCACCTTCCTCAAGAAAAAGAGTGAAGTTACTGGTTAAATTAAAACTCCCTGTAACCCATCTCCCCTTTGGAACATTCAGCTGGGACCCACCTCTCTCCCTGTAACTCTCCATATATTTCATCGCCCTCCAAAACGCCACCGTATTCGACGTTTTCCCATCCCCCACCCCTCCGAAATCCCTTATCGATTTCACCACCTTCCTCGGCGGCACCTCCCGGAAGAACCCGACGCAGCTGGGCCGCGCACCCGTATCCAATAATCTGATTCCCGGACCCGAAACGGCCCATATCAGAGAAACCGTTTCTTTGTTGATTTGTAGGCTCAAAATTGCTAGAACTGTAAATAGGATCAGTACAAATGCCCATGAAGGCCTTTTAAATCCTTCCAAAATTCTTTTCAATAATGGGTTTTCACTATCTATCATTTTCACATGTATAAATGCATAAAACACACACACATATATATAGCTCTGTATTACTGTATATGATCAATGAATTTCAGAGCAGAGAAAACCAGTGTATAATATATGTGGTATGTGTGTGTATATATATATGTGTGTGTGAATTAAAATTTCTATACATCTATATAAATGAAGAGAGAGGAAATTGATTGGGGATTGAAGAAATGAAACAGAGCATATTAGCAATGGTTTTTATGGGTTTATGAAAGAAAGGACGGACGTGAAGAGGGGGCTGTGCGTAGTCCGCACTGGGGTGCACGTTAGTGTGGTCACATGACGGGTAAGAAAGTTTTTAAGGAAATGTGATCTTCCATTTGTTCCGTTGTGAAGTTCGAATCTGGTGTGGTTGTGAATTGTTTAGATATCCAATAGGTGTTGTCCACGTCAGATTTATTGAAAGTAATTTGTTGAGTCCTGTCGGTGGCGGAAGACTATTGGTGGGTTGTAGTGTGGGTTTGTGAGGGTTGATGCAGGTGATTAGAACTGCGAAAGCGTGTAAGGTTGTGATTCGTAGGTGTGGACAAGGGAGAGCATTCCACCAAAGGTGGGGTGAAGAAAACGTCCTTCACGGGACAAATTTGAGAATATTTGTTAGGGGAATAGAGCCTAACGCTTAGGGGAAATTGATATTTGTATATCTTAAAATATTATTATCTCCGTTCCATAATAATATTAGTTTTAATTTTATACACATGAATTAAAAAAATTATTTAATAATTAAAATTTATATAAAATTTCAACCCTATACTTTATGAAAAATTGAAAACTATTAATATATGAGAGAAAATTTCTTGAGATATTGAAAAAAGTTAGGAGTGATATAAGAAAATAAATAATTTATTCTCTTAAATAATTTCTCAAAATATTTTTTTGAATATTATGGTGTGAATTTGATATAATATTATAGTTGTGGGTAATATTTATAAATTTTACAAAGTAACAAGTTGTTATATAATATTCGATTGGTCGGGGAATATTCGTTTTAATAGGGAATATTCGGACGACGGCAAGACAATCATTAAGTGGACCCTTACTAGCGAAATTATTGTCGGATTGAGAAAACGACAAAAATATTTTTATGAAAATAACGACGAAAAATTTATCGTTAACTGTTGAAACACCCGGTGTTAAAAGTACAGTAATACGTGTGGTTGCATAGTAGCACACGGTATTGATTATTGATGCTTACGTGAGAAGTCACTCCGGTTTTGTTCAATTATTATTACGAGAATTGTTGCATAGTATCTTCACGTTATTTGATTCAATTATTGTCGATATGTTATATATTATTAAATCAATAATTGAGATAACAAAGTTATTAATATTATTATTTACAAGATTAACGATGTCTAGAAGTTCTGCCAAGGAGAGGTTTGATCACCTAATTGCGCGCCAATAGGGAGAAATCCCTATTGGAAAGCCCCCTCTTTCCTGAGAATGACCTGGTCGATTAATATTGTGAATTATAATAATGATGATAAATGTTGTTAAAAATATTAAGGGAATATTTATGAAGTATTTGTTATAAATTGGCTTATTATTTGGATTCCCCATTTACTCATTTTTTAAAATAATCGATAAAAAATTATTTAAAGGTGGGACCCACCTGTGGAGGCCACATGTGGGGCCCATATGTATTGAAAAATTGATTTTAGAAATGGGGGTGGGAGGGAGTTACTTATAGGGGAGGGAGTTTATATATATAAGGTTGTGATGTGTGTGTATATATATAATATAATATGTGTGTGAGTGAAAAGTGGTGGGAGAAAAGAAAGAGAGAAAGTGATGTGTGTGTGTGTGTGTGTGTGTGTGAATTAGAAAGGGGGGAGGGAGGGGATGCCTTGGATGAAAGGGTGTTTATATGTATATAATATAGATATAACATGTGTTTATATATATATATGTATTTTATTATTATTTTGATGAAATAATGCAATCCGTGAATTCATAAAGCATCCGTGACTGCTAAAATTTCTTTAGTGAAATTATCATTTGGTACACCCGTGATCAAACAGTACCCTTCCATTCCCCTATAAATAGGATGCTTAGTTAGAATTGAAAAAACACCAGAAATTCAGAGAATTCTTCTTCTATAATCTTGAGCGTATTTATTTAGAGTTTTAAGAAGCTTTGAGTTTAGTGCAAGTTTTCTTCAAGTATATCCCCGCCCTACTACTGGTGAGATACTCTTCTTTATAAGGTAAGGGGTATTATTTCTTTCGTATTCATGAAGAGACTTTCATTATTCCATTCTTTATTATTCATTGGAATAACTGTGACACGCGACTACCCTATACTTGGTGAAATTCTTACATTATTCCATTCTTTATTATTATGTTGGAATAACTCGCATATGCCAAGTACCTCATACATGGTGAAATTCTTACGTTATTCCATTCTTTATTATTACATTTGAACATTCATACGTGCGTTTACGCATGACCGGTTCCGTTATTTATTATTCGTTGGAACATCCCGCTGGATTAATTTACTTTGACACTGGTTTCGTTATTTATTATTACATTGAATATCCCGCTCGTGCGCTTACGCATTGATTTGGTTCCTAGATTATTATTATTACATTGGAATAACACATGCGTGTGGTCTATCGCATGCTCGGTGATTTCTTTTGCTATTCCATTCTTTATTATACTCGGTTGGTTAAAGTTTTGGCTTTTATACTCCATGAAATTAGTGGAATATCCTTGACATTTGCGCTTCATCCAGTATCTTTTCATGGAAATATTCTTCTAAGCATTCTTGAGTTTTACCCCACAAAGCAAAGATCATGTGACAATTTGGACGTTAATTGGTTCTAGATAAATTAATTCTTGAACTTATTTTATTGAATTCTTATATCATTGTCATCATCCTCATGTTTATATTATGTTGAAAGTCATACGTGGCTGTGTAGAGCATAGATGATGATATTCTTGAATATCTTTAGCTTTGTAGTGCAAAAGATGAATGATTAATCGATGAATATCTTTGGCACAGTAGGTAAAAGATGAGCAGTGTTGAGATGAACATGACCAACTGGTGATATAAATGAATATCTTTGGCCTGTAGTGCAAAGATGAATATTTGATTAAAGATATATGTTGATTGTTATTACAGGGATACAATATTGATGATGAATTTTTAAATCTTAGAAGATAGTAGAATTCATTCTCTACGTGACTCTTCTAATGGATTGCTGTTTCCGCTGCAGTTGTTGATCTAAAACTTGTTGTCTATTATATTCTATCAGATTTTTCCCTGTTGAAGACTAATGATAATTTGTTATATATTATCTTAGTCATAATATTCTTTACTGGGCTAGTTAAGCTCACCCTTTTTCTTTTTGTTCCATTTTTCTTCTCAGGAGGTGAGAACATAGTAGGATCGAGTCGGGGTATGGAGTGATGGTTCTAGAAAGATGTTTTAACAGTCCTCACTATTTCTGTAAAATAGTGTATGAATAATTGTAATGAGGACTTATTTGAGTGTGCATATTGTCTAGAAGACAATATTTATATTTAAACTCACAGTTTGTGTTGTCGAATTTTGCACGACAATTGTATTATTGAAGTTGTAGTTTGCTTTCTGTACCATGTATTTGGCGACTCAGAATGAGTGTTGTATACCTATTTTGGGAACGTCACAGTTGGTATCAAAGCTTAGGGATATGGTCTCTGGTGGAGATCGGGGAATAGAACTAGGAGGGGAGAGATGAGTAAATCCTTCGCTAGTGTGTACTATCTAAGCTTATTTGTTGGTCGGTCATAATATAGGGATATTATGTGATATGTTAATTTGTTTAATTAACCCTTGTTTTATGGCAGTATTTAAGAATGACTGCTGAGAACGTTAACAATGGAGTGTATGAGACTGTGGAACAACCTTTAGTCACAAACCAGGAGAACGTGCAACAGGAAGGCAATATTCCTTCTATAAACAACACTACCGAGCAAATGATGAATGATGGAATGTTTAGGAGCTTTTTGCAGTTCATGCAAAATCGACATTGAGGAGACTCGTGTACAAATCTGTGTGGAAATGATGGCAACGCTTGATGCATCACAACAAGCAGTTTAAGGAATTGGGACCACCAGATTTTTGGGGAAAACCCAATCCGATTAAGGTGGAAACGTGGGTCAAGCAAATTACTAAGATATTCGATGTCTTGGGATGCACGGAGGAACAGAAGGTCCCATTCGCCACCTTTATGTTCCGTGGAGAGGCAGATTACTGGTGGGAATCCGTGAAGCGTACCCAGCCAGCCGCACTTAACATGTCTTGGGAAAGATTTTAGAAATTGTTCAATGACAAGTACTTTCCAGAAAGTATTCGTCATATGAAGGAGGTAGAGTTTATTAGACTGGAACAGAACAACATGACGGTGTCTCAGTACGAGGCAAAGTTCGCGGAGTTATCTAGGTTTGCACCTCATTTAGTAGAAAATGAGGAACGTATGACGCGGATGTTTCTGAGAGGTCTAAAACCCGAGATTCGTCAATACCTTATCTCTCATAAATTTTTTCTGTATTCAGATGTTGTCAACAAGGCTCAATTATTAGAGCGAGATAATGAGTATACTCAACCGAGGGACCACAACTAGGGTCATACCGGTGACAGCAGTCATCGAAGCGATGATAACCAGCGAGGAGGAAAAAATACGGACAAAAGCGGTAACCACTCGGGTGGTAATCGTGGCCATGATAATAGGAGAGGTGAATCAAGTGGAAATTTCAGAAAGAGGAGATTCAACAATGACGGGAAGACATCATCAGCAGCACCAACATCAACAACAAATTCTAGGGGAGGAGAACGACCGCCAGTTAGATGTTACAAATGCGGGAAAGAGGGACATATCCGCCCAAACTGCCCACAACAATCCAAGGTATGTTATAATTGTGAAAAGGAGGGACATATCGCTCGTGATTGTACTATAATGAAACCAAGTTCAATGGGGATGGTGACTCAAAATCGCGCCCGGATAAGTCGTAAATCGGTTCTAGAAGAAGCGTTTGTCGTGGTCGCCAAAATGTGAGGAACCTAAACGAGGTGATCACGGGTAAGCTAATCTTGAACTTTTGTGAAGTTTATACTTTACTAGATATCGGTTCTACCCATTCTTTTATCTCTCTTGCTTGTGCTCAACGTTTAAACTTGACTCCAGAGAAATTTGACTTTGACTTATCTGTTGAAACTCCGTTGGGTGAAACCTTCGTTACATCTACAGTTTATAAATCTTGCATGATCCAAGTTGGCACTATCACATTACCTGTTTATCTTATCTCTTTAAAGATACTTGCTTTTGATGTGATTTTAGGAATTGATTGGTTAACCACTCATCATGCCAAAATTGATTATTTTCGTAAGGTTGTTAGTTTTCATATTCCTAACCAACATGTTATGCGAATTCAAGCAACTAAACCACTAAAATTAGTCACTGTCATATCAAGCCACAAAGCTATTCGTTTATTGAAAGACGGATGTCAAGCTTTCTTAGCCCATGTTATGGATTTGAATAAAGACAAGTCAGATTTGGATAATATTTCCATTGTTAGAGAATTTCACGATGTATTTTCTGAAGAACTTTGATCTACCCCGTAAGCGTGATGTTGAATTCTTTATTGACCTTGAACCGCATACAAGCCCATTTCTAAAATCCCATATCGAATGGATCCTATTAAACTTCGTGGAGTTAAAAGTCCAACTACTGGGAGTTATTAGACATCGGTTTCATTCGTCCCTAAGTACATCTCCTTGGGGTGCTCTGTTTTATTCGTAGAAAGAAGAAAGAGCGGGAGTATGCGACTTTTGTATTGACTACCGAAAATTGAACCATGTCACCATCAAGAATAGGTATCCGCTACCTCGCATTGATGACCTGTTTGACCAGTTACAAGGAGCATAATTCTTTTGAAAGATCGACCTTTGTTCTGGATATCATAAGCTGAAGATTAAAACTGAGGATATTCTAAAGGCCGCTTTCAGACTCGATGACGGAATTATGAATTCTTAGTCATGTCTTTTGGATTGACTAATGCTCCCGCCGCTTTCATGGATATGATGAGTAGTGTATTTAAAGAATATTTGGATCGATTCGTTGTTGTCTTTATTGATGACATCCTCATCTATTCCAAAAGCCGTGAAGATCATGAGCACCATTTGAAGCTGATACTTGAAATGCTTCGTGAAAACAACCTTTATGTCAAGCTGAAGAAATGCGAGTTCGGCTTGAGGAAGTAGCATTCCTTAGAGCGCGTGGTGTCAAAACATGGAGTATCCATGACCCGACGAAGATTGAAGCAATACAAAGTTGGGAGCAACAAAAGTTGGTGATCGATCACGTAGCTTTCTAGGTTTATTTGGTTATTATCGGAGATTCGTGGAAGGATTTTCTCGAATCGCTACTCCGTTAACTCAGCTGACTCGGAAAGATACAAAATTCGTATGGAGCGAAGAATGCGAGAAGAGTTTCCAAGAACTTAAGAGGAGACTTATTTCTAAGACTGTTTGCAATACCATACCATGCATGGATGGATTTGTTTTCTATAGCGATGCTTCAGGCAAAGGGTTAGGATGTGTTCTCATGCAACATGGGAAAGTCATAGCCTATGCCTCACGACAACTCAAAGAATATGAGAGGAATTATCCTACTCATGATCTAGAGTTGGCAGCAGTCGTTTTCGCGTTGAAAATCTGGAGACACTACCTGTATAGGGAGAAAATGGAGATTTATATGGACCATAAAAGCCTCAAATATTTCTTCACCCAAAAAGAACTCAACATGAGGCAACGACGTTGGCTTGAGCTGTTGAAAGATTACGATCACACTATTCAATATCATCCTGGAAAAGCGAACGTAGTAGCTGACACATTGAGTAGAAGATCATATGCGAGTACGAGTGCGATATTGTCAACACAAAGGCCCATTTTGTATGACTTGCAAAGGATGGAGATAGAATTAAAGACTCCAGGGACCCACATGATGATGGCGAATATACGAGTAGAACCGACTTTAATCGATAAAGTTAAAAGTCGCTCAAGCTACTTAAACACAACGATGCGTTATGAAGAAGAAAGTGCAAGAAGGAGCTATTCCAGAAGCAAGAATCAATGAAGAAGGAATACTTCAAGTTAACTCTAGACTTTGCGTTCCTAACGATTCTGACTTGAAGCATAGAATCATGATGGAGGCACACAACACCCCGTTTGTAATCCATCTTGGGAGTACAAAAATGTATCATGATATTCGACACACATTTTGGTGGAACAATATGAAGAGAGAGATCATGAAGTTTATCTCGAGGTGTTTAACTCACAATCAGTAAAGTAAAGGCGACATCAAGTGCCAAAAGGTCCATTGCAACCACTTGAGATTTGGAATGGAAGTGGGAACACATTACCATGGATTTAATTCTGCATGTGTCTTCCCAAAGTTTCTCAAGGCATAGATGCGATTTGGGTTATTGTTGATAGATTAACCAAGTCTCGCTCATTTCTTGTCGTCGTGAGACTTATTCCTTGAACGTCTTGCTTTCATATATATACGTGAATGAGATTGTGAGATTGCATGGCATGCCAAGTATCCATAGTTTGAGATCGTGACCCAAGATTCACTTCAAGATTTTAGGTTAGCCTACAAAAAGCTATGGGCACGCAGTTTACGATTGATTCAAAGATACCATCCTCAAGCGGACGGGCAATCGAAGGACTATTCAAACCCTTGAAGATCTATTAAGACTCTGTGTCCTAGATTTCAAAGGAAGTTGGGATAAGTACTTGCCACTGGTGGAATTCTCCTTCAACAACAGTTATTAAGCAAGTATAGGCATGGCTCCGTTCGAGGTGTTGTATGGACGAAAGTGTCGTTCTCCAGTATGCTGGGACGAGGTGGGTGAAGCAACTTTGTTGGGACCGGAATTGGTACGCATGACTATAGAAAAGATCCAAACGATTCGACAACATATTCAAACCTCACAGAATCGACAAAAGAGTTATGTTGATCTTCATCGAAAGGATGTGGAATTTAATATTGGAGATCATGTACTGTTACGTGTTGCTCCATGGAAGGGAGTTACAAGATTTGGGAAGAGAGGAAAGCTCAATCCACGATTTGTTGGTCCATTTGAGATTCTTGATCGAATAGGAAATGTGGCCTATAGACTCGCATTACCTCCAAACATGTCTCGTGTTCATAATATTTTTCATATATCTATGCTTCGTAAATATATGAAAGATCCGAACCACATTATTGAGTTAGAACCGGACGAGATAGCTGAAGATTTAACGTACGAGGAGGTACCTGTTAAGATTTTGGATAGGAAGAGCATGTCCTACGCACGAAGGTTATACCACAAGTCAAGGTTTTGTGGAGAAACCATGCAATTGAGGAAATGACATGGGAGTTGGAATCATAAATGAAAGTGAGGTACCCTCACCTGTTCGAAACACCAGGTACGTACGTCAATTTCGAGGACGAAATTTTATAAGGAGGGGAGGTTGTAAGACCCCAACTTATAATAAATAAAATTGAAAATTTTCCTCTATTCATTATTCTTGAAATAATAAGGAGTTAATTTGATATAATGCTTTGGTTATGGGTGAAATGTGCAAATTTTACAAAATAAGCAAGTGGTTATAAAATATTCATTTTTGTCGGAGAATATTCGTTTGGTCGTGGAATATTCTTGTTTGTTTGGGAATATTAAATGCGACGGTATGAGATTTGTGGGCCCCATAACGAAAACGGTTGGATGAAGGAAAATGACAAAGTATGAGTTTTTATGAATAACGACGTAATTATTACAATTAACATTGTTGGGTTACACGGTGGTTAAAAATACAAAGAAGATACGGATATTGCAAAGATTGTTGAATTATTGATTAAATGCGTAAGAAGGCACTACTCAATAATTGTTACAGATGAATTCTTTATTCAATATTTTATTTTATTGATTCAATAATTGCTGCGTTGATAGTTTATATGATTGTTGTTTTAATAATTGTCATTTCACAGTATTTCCCATTATCAGATCAATAATTCATATTATTTGAATAATATTATTAGATAGCATTATTGGCAATGTCTAGAAAGTTTTATCAAGGAGAGGTTTAGTCACCTAATTGCACGCCAGTAAGGAGAGATCCTTATTGGAAAGCCCCCTCTTTCCTGGGAACGACCTGGTTGTCATAATTGTGATTCTGTAATATTATTTGTGAATAATTAATTATTAATTTATATGATAAGAAAATATTTATTTGATGTGGATATAAATGATAGATTTATTTATGTGGTTATAAATGAAGAAATTAATGCTGAGGTGTTTTATCAGTATTTTGTCAGAATGGAGGAATTAAAAATCACCTGTTTGTGGATTTCGGATATTTTTTGTTTGGAATTTGGAAAAACTCAAAGCTACAAAGTTGTAGAGAATTCGATTTCAGGCAGAATGGACATAAAATTCGTATTTTTATGATAAACGGGCTATTTTCTATGAATTACTGAAGTTTCAGAAAATAAAATGATTTTTATTAAATTATAGATGGACCCACTTTTGTTTTAACACATGTGGACTGCTGAATTTTGGTTCCAAGATGGCTGGCTTGGTTGGTGAAAGTTGGCGTAAAAGAAAGAAAAAGAATAATAATATTTTATTATTTAGTCTCCTTTGGTGTTCTAGCATTTTCTTATAAATAGACGCTTAGGTTAGAATTGAAAATCATACCAGAAACAAGTTTTCTTTCTCTCTAGATTATCGAGCATATTATTGTGAATATTTTGATACTTTGAGAGTTCTTTGTTTAAGCATAAGTTTCTTCGCTTCTATATCCAGATATTCGATCGGAAATGCAGTTATTTTGAGGTAAGGGATGTTATTTTCTTCTTAAATGATATTATTTTCTTCAATATCATTATGCCGAAATATTGGTGAACTTTTTAATCAAATTTGGAACTTTTTGTGTCAGGGTTACTATTCACGTATACGACACTATTCACCGAAAAATAAAAATTTTCCTTTTTGTCCAAGATGTCTATTTTGGCTACGATCTTTGATTGTATCCATGTTTTGATCGTTATTTTTGAATTCTACTTCAAAATTGGTTATTATGAAGTATGTTTGATCTTGGATAAACTGTAACATGAATCCCTAATATTTGTCCTTCTATCTCACTGGATTCGTTTTCTTTAAAATATTTTTCATCATCCTCAGTCTTAAATGATGATATTACTGAATATCTTTGGCCTGTAGTGCAAAGATGAATGATTAACTGATGAATATCTTTGGCACGTAGTGCAAAGATGAACAAGTGTTGAGATGAACATGACCAACTGGTGATATAAATGAATATCTTTGGCCTGTAGTGCAAAGATGAATATTTGATTAAAGATATATGTTGATTGTTGTTACAGGGATAAAATATTGATGATGAATTTTTAAATCTTAGAAGATAGTAGAATTCATTCTCTACGTGACTCTTCTAATGGATTGATGTTTCCGCTGCAGTTGTTGATCTAAAACTTGTTGTCTATTATATTCTATCAGATTTTTCCCTGTTGAAAACTAATGATAATTTGTTGTATATTATCTTAGTCATAATATTCTTTCTTTGGACTAGTTGAGCTCACCCTTTTCCTTTTGTTCCATTTTTCTTCTCGGGAGGTGAGAACATAGCGAGGATCTAGTCGGGGTATGGAGTGATGGTTCTAGAAAGATGTTTTAGCAGTCCTCACTATTTCTATAAAATAGTGTATGAATAATTATAATGAGGACTTATTTGAGTGTGGATATTGTCTAGAAGACAATATTTGTATTTAAACTCACAGTTTGTGTTGTCGTATTTTGCACGATAATTGTATTATTGAAGTTGTAGTTTGCTTTCTGTACCATGTATTTGGCGACTCAGAATGGGTGTTGTATACCTATTTTGGGGGCGTCACATTTGTCGAGGAACCCGAACGAAGTTATCATGGGTAAGTTAATCATAAACGCTTACGAATTCTATACCTTATTCGATATCGGTTCTACCTATTCTTTTATCTCTCTTGCTTGCGCTCAACGTTTAAATTTGACTCTAGAGAAGTTAGACTTTGACTTATTGGTTGAAACTTCGTTAGTAAAAACCTTCGTTACCTCCACTATTTATAAATCATGTTTGATTCAAATCGACACTTTCACGTTACCTGTCGATCTTATCTCTTTGAAAATACTTGCCCTTGATGTGATTTTAGAATTGATTGGTTAACTACTCTTCATGCTTTTCGTAAGGTTGTTAGCTTTCATATTCCTAACCAACCTATTATGCGAATTTAAACAACCAAACCACTAAAGTTAATCATTGTCATATCAAGCCATAAGTAAAGAGCCCCGAACCTTTCGTTGGTGACTTCCTTATGTGAAATACACCTAAGCCAGACTTTCCGTAGGGGACGTCGTGAATAACGGTGGCAGATTGATAGGTATCAATGTAACGTGCTATCCAAGTCTTGGATGAGGGTCATAGTTTTTTAATGATATTTGTATTATTGATAAATTTTTTGACATATTCTTAAAGACTTCTTAGCCTACCCCTAGAGCGTGAAATTGAATTTTGTATTGACCCCAATACAAAACCCATTTCTAAAACCCTCAAGTATTTCTTCACCCAAAACGAACGTATAATGCACCAAAGATGATGGCTCGAGCTATTGAAGATTACGATCATGCCATTCAATATCATTGTGGAAGAGCGAACGTGGTAGCTGACACGTTGAGTAGAAGATCATATGCATTTACAAGTGCGAATGTACGAACCTACGTGAAGATAACGAATATACGATTAGAATGGACTTTAATTGATAAAATTAAAGTCGATCAAGCTACAGACTCAAATTTGATGAATGTGAAGAAGAAGGTTCAAGATGGCGTTATTCTAGAAGCAAAAGTCGATGAAGAGAGAAAATCTCAATCCTCGATTTTATTGGCCCATTTGAAATCCTCGATTGAGTAAGAACTGTGGCCTATAGACTCGTTTTACCGCCAAGTATGTCGCGTGTTCATAACGTTTTTCACGTATCGATGTTACGTAAATATGTGGATGACCCGAACCACATTATTAAATTAAAAATAGACGAGATAACGGAAGATCTAACGTATGAGGAGAAATATGTTAAAATCTTGGATAAGAAGGATCGTATTCAACACTCAAAGGTTATACCTCAAGAGTTAGAATCTGAAATGAAGTCAAGGTATCCCCATCTCTTGGCGTAGATACCGAATAAACGACGTAAATTTTGAGGCGAAATTTCATAAGGAGGGAGATTGTGAGACCCCAAATTTTATGAATAAAGATTTAAATTTCTCAAAATATTTTTTGAATATTATGGTGTGGATTTGATATAATGTTATAGTTGTGGGTAATATTTATAAATTTTGCAAAAGTACGCGAGTTGTTATATAATATTCGATTGGTTGGGAATATTCGTTTTAACAGGGAATATTAAATGCGACAAAGACAATCATTAAGTGGACCCCTGGCGGAATTATTGTCGATTGAGAAAATGACAAAAATATTTTTATAAAAATAACGACGGAAGTTTTACTGTTAACTGTTGAAACACCCGGTGTTAAAAAGTACATTAATACGCTGGCGTGGTTACAATAGTAGCACGATATTGATTATTGATGCTTACGTGAGAAGTCACTCAGTTTTGTTCAATTATTGCTACAGTAATTGTTGCATAGTATCTCACGTTATTTGATTCAATTATTGTCGATATGTTATATATTATTAAATCAATAATTGAGATAACAAAGTTATTAATATTATTATTTGCAAGATTAACGATGTCTAGAAGTTCTGCCAAGGAGAGGTTTGATCACCTAATTGCTCGCCAATAGGGAGAAATCTTTATTGGAAAGCCCTCTCTTTCCTGGGAATGACCTGGTCGATTAATATTGTGAATTATAATAATGATGATAAATGTTGTTAAAAATATTGATGGAATTTTTATGAAGTATTTGTTATAAATTGGCTTATTATTTGGACTCCCCATTTACCCATTTTTTAAAATAATCGGTAAAAAATTATTTAAAGTTGGGGCCCACCTGTGGAGGCCACATATGGGGCCTATATGTATTGAAAAATTGATTTTAGAAATGGGGGTGGGAGGGAGTTACTTATAGGGGAGGGAGTTTATATATATAAGGTTGTGATGTGTGTATATATATATATATATATATATATATATATATATGTTTATATATATATATAATATAATATGTGTGTGAGTGGAAAGTGGTGGGAGAAAAGACAGAGTGAAAGTGATGTGTGTGTGTGTATGTGTGAATTAGAAAGGGGGGAGGGAGGGGATTCCTTGGATGAAAGGGTGTTTATATGTATATAATATAGATATAACATGTGTTTTTATATATATATATATATATATGTATTTTATTGTTATTCTGATGAAATAATGCAATCCATGAATTCATAAAGCATCCGTGACTGCTAAAATTTCTTCAAATGAAATTATCATTTGGTGCACCGTGATCAAACAAAGATACCCTTCCATTCTCCTATAAATAGGATGCTTAGTTATAATTGAAAAACACACCAGAAATTTAGAGAATTCTTCTTCTATAATCTTGAGCGTATTTCTTTAGAGTTTTAAGAAGCTTTGAGTTTAGTGCAAGTTTTTTTCAAGTATATTCCCGCCCTACCGTCGGAGTACTCTTCTTTATAAGGTAAGGGGTATTATTTCTTTCGTATTCATGAAGAGAACTTACATTATTCCATTCTTTATTATTACATTGAATAACTTATATACGGACTACCCTATACTTGGTGAAAATTCTTCGTTATTCCATTCTTTATTATTATGTTGGAATAACTTTACGCATCTGATACCTCATACATGGTAAAATTCTTCATTATTCCATTCTTTATTATTACTGTTGGCACATCCCATACGTGCGTTTACGCATGACTTGGTTTCGATTATTTATTATTCTGTTGAAAACATCGTATGCATGCTAATTTACCTTTGACTGGTTTCGTTATTTATTATTACATTGGAATATCACATACGTGCGTTTACGCATTACCGGTTCCGTTATTTATTATTACATTGGACTAACTTATATCTCATGCGGTCTATCGCATGCCTGGTGATTTCTTTTGTTATTCCATTCTTTATTATACTCAGTTGGTTAAAGTTTTGGCTTTTATACTCCATGAAATTAGTGGAATATCCTTGATATTTGCGCTTCATCCAGTTTCTTTTCATGGAAATATTCTTCTAACCATTCTTGAGTTTTACCCCACAAAGCAGTATTATGTTAACAATTTGGACGTTATTGGTTCCTGGATAAATTAATTCTTGAACTTGTTTTATTGAATTCTTATATCATTATCATCATTCTCATGTTTATATTATGTTGAAAGTCATCTGTGGCCTGTAGTGCATAGATGGACTTGGTATGATTATGATTAGGGATTATTCGGTATAATCATAACCGTAATGTTACAAATGATGTGGTAAAAGTCCTCATTGGCCCGTAGTGCATTGATGGACAGTTGATGGCCTGATCATGACCATTGATGAATACACGAATATCCTTGGCCCGTAGTGCATGGATAGTTTGTGGTTGTGATACTAATGAATATCCTTGGCCGTAGTGCAGGGATGATGTGGATTATTTATTAAGCTGAATCTCAGCAATAAAAGTGATGAAAAACCTTTTAAATCATAAAAGATAGTAGATTTTATTCTCCACTCGACTCTTTTAATGGATTTCTTGTTTCGCTGCAGTTAAACTTGATGTTTGTTATATTGTATCAGTTTAACACTATTGAAGGCTAACGATAATTTATTCTGCATTATCTTAGTCATAATATTTCTTACTGGGCTAGTTGAGGTCACCCTTTTGCTTTCATTGTTCTCTTCAGAAAATGAGAGCGTAGCGAGGACTAGTCGAGGAGCGAGTGATTGGCCTCAGATAATAGCATTAATAGTCCTCACTATTCTATGATATAGTGTGACAATAAATGTAATGAGGACTCCATTGAGTGTGGATATTGTCTAGATGACAATATTCTTATTAAAACTCTTAGATTATGTTATGTCGTATTTTATACGACTGTTGTATAATTAAGTTGTATTTGTATTCTGTACCATGTATCTGGCGACCCAAGATGGGTGATGTATACCTATTTTGGGGGCGTCACAGTATTTCTGTGATTGGCTGGTTTAATTGACCAAACAGGCAATTAATCGGATACATAAATAATTAATTGCTATTGGTTCAGATTCAAATTATTATTGGTTCACATGTATGGAACTATTGAGTCACATGCATGTACTATTAGGGGAGGTGGTGCAAGATAGATAATACTTGAAGGACTAAATTAAAAATATAGGTATAGATGAAGGTACTAAACTGTAATAATTCAATCCCCTAAACGTGCAATTATCAGAACTATGTTTTTTCTATAAAAGCTCATTCTTCTTTCATTCTCACCAATTCACCAAGACTCACAAGAGTAACTATAGAGAGAGAAACTATAGAGAGGAAGAAGAAGAGTATTCTGCTACTTCACTACTGCAACATTCAGTCTTCTACTAAGGTAAGGGGTATTATTTATTTCATATTCGCTTATGATATTATTTTTTTTATTCGTAAAGAATATTATCTTCGTTCAATATTCGTAAGGGATATTTTTTTTGTTCAGTATTCGTAAGAAATAATATTTTCTTCCATACTGATTTGTAGTATGTAAGTAATATTATTTCGTTTCGTATTCCTAATTCTACACTCATTTTATTAAAGTATTGCTTCTATACTCCATGAAATTAGTAGATTATCCTTGAAATTTGCGCTTCATCTAGTATCATTTCACAAGGATATTTTTTTGAACATTCTTGTTGAATTTTAAGCTTTTCATGCCAGAGTACTATTCATGGGTACTATTCATTTATACGACACTATTTATACGTACGGTACTATTCATACATACAGTACTATTCACATATACGGTACTATTTACAAAGTACTATTCATGGGATACTATTCATAAAGTACTATTCATAAAGTACTATTCACGGGAGAAATAGTCGGGAAGTAGATAGAGCGGACCGTTTCCCCCTTCGAGCTTTGCCCTCCTCCCCTCGGGGGACACACCAACTTCCTTCGGTGATGTTAGCAGCCCTTGTTTTCTAAAAAAGAAGAAAAAGCACTAGAAATCCAGAATGCCTAGTAAGTGAGGTTCAAACTACTAATGTCGATCCCAGAATGAGTAACGTTCTTGACTTTTTCTCCGTTGCCCACCTCTTGCCTTGCGTTATGACCCTCACTCTGCCTCTTACTATGAAATTTGCTCCCGCCCCAGATCTGCTCCCAAAGGGGCCGCCTCCGGGCTTGACAGCATTTAAACTAGGGAACTATCTAGGGACAAAGACAAACAAGTCCAGATTAAGCCCTTGCTCCTAATTTTTATTTTACCCTAACCCAAGTCTTAAGAGACTTAATCCCATTGATTGAATATAATAACCCCCTCTTGTCTCTTATTTAGAATTCAGAGGTCACACAAAGTACTATTCTTGAAGTACTATTCACGAACTACTATTCATGGGGTACTATTCACGGGGTACTTTTCACCCGGGGTACTATTCTTTTCTGTCCAAATCATTTTTGATACAATATTATTCTTGAATTTTACTCCACAAAGCAGTATCATGTTGACAATTTGGACATTATTGAATTCTGGATAAATTAAATTATAAATCTTTAAAATTTATCCTTACTCTCATTTAATTGAATTCTGATATCATTGTCATCATCCTCATGCTTATATTGTGATGAAAGTCATCTTTGGTCGTAGTGCATAGATGGACTGTTGATTGGTATAATTATGACAAGAGATTATTCGGTATAATCATGACCTGTAATGTTATAAATGATGTGGTAAAAGTCATCTTTGGTCCGTAGTGCATAGATGGATTGTTGATTGGTATGATTATGACCAGAGATTATTCGGAATAATCATAACCATTGGTGAAAACACGAATATCCTTGGCCCGTAGTGCATGGATAATTCGTGGTTGTGATACTAATGGATTTCTTTGGCCCGTAGTGCATGGATAATTCAATGATGTGAATTATTTATTAAGTTGAGTCTCAACGATAAAATTGATTATAAACTTTTAAATCATAGAAGATCTAATGGATTGCTTATTCCGTTGCAGTTGTTGATCTAAAACTTGTTGTCTATTGTATTCTATCAGTTATTATACTGTTGAAGGCTAAAGATAATTTATTCTACATTATCTTAGTCATAATATTTCTTACTGGGCTAGTTGAGCTCACCCTTTTTGTAAGACCCCGAATTTTTTTTATAAATAAAATGGAATTTCCTTTATTTATTATTTTGAAATAGTAAGGGTTGATTTGATTAATGTGGTTAGTTATGGGTAAAATCATAAATTTTACAAAATAAGCAAGTGGTTATAAAATATTCATTGTTGTGGGAATATTCGTTTGGTCGTGGAATATTCTTTTTTTGTCGGGAATATCCAAATGAATGGTGCCGTAGATCATTTGTGGGCCTCATAGCAGAATAAGCTTCGGATGAGGGAAAGCGACAAGTATGTGTTTTTATAAAACCGAGCGTAGTTATTCTACAAGATTAACACTTGTTGGATTACCGGTGGTTAAAATACGATAATATGCGTGGTTGCACAAAGAAGACACGGTATTACATGCATAAAGTATTGTTGAATTATTGATTAAAGACGTAAGAAGGCTTTACTCAATAATTGTTACGATGAATTCTTATTCAATATTATATTGATTCAATAATTCTTTGCGTTGATATTTTGTATCATTTGTTGTTTCAATAATTGTCATTACAAGATTTTTCATTATCGAAGCAATAATTCATATTATCTGAATAATATTATTAGATAACATTATTGGCAATGTCTAGAAAGTTCTGTCTAAGGAGAGGTTTGGTCACCTAATTGCGCGCCAGTAAGGAGAAATTCTTATTGGAAAGCCCCTCTTTCCTGGAACTGCCCCTGGTTGTCAATATTGTGATATTGTAATATTATTTGTGAATAATTAATTATTGATTTATATGATGAGGAAGATATTGATTTTATGTGGATATAGATGGAGAAAATTTTTAATGTGACAATTGTTGAAAATTAATATTTTATCTTTTACGATAAAATAATTCATTTAAATATATTATTTTAATATATATAATAGCGGTGATATATTTTATAATGAATGTGGGATATATGAGTATATGAGGAGGTAGAGTATTTTGTGGCATTAAATGTTTAACATATGTTTTGTGTGTCGGTGGACACAATTCTTGATAGAAAATTGATTATGTAATCGTAAAATCGCTCATTTATGGATTTGGATAATTTACATTTGGTATTTGGAAAAACTTCCTTCTGCAAAGTTGTATAGAATTGAATTTCCTATAAAAAGTCACGAGATTCAAATTTTCTAACAAAAGGGCTATTTATCATGAATTATTGAAGTTCCGGAGTTCCGAAATAATTGATTTTTGGAAGTTTTAATTATTTTATATAAGAAAAACGTTTTTTGTGGTTGTTGGCACATGGGTGGCTGATGTTTTTGACCAAAGAAGGCATGCTAGAGTTTTCAAAACATGTGGGTAGAAATTTGGAATAAATAATAATATATTTTATTAATTTAGTCTCCTTTGGCGTTCTAACATTTTCCTATAAATAGAGGGCTAAGTTAGAATTGAAAATCACACCAGAAACTAAGTTTTCTCTCTTTCTCTCTCTATATTATCGAGCGTATTCTTGTGAGTATACTTTGAGTATTGCTATACGGTGAGAGTTTTCACAAGACTATTATCTAGAAATTCAATGAAATCACGGTTATTTTGAGGTAAAGGATGTTATTTCTTTCATGAAATGATATTATTTTCTTCAATATCATTATGCCAAAATATTGATTGAACTTTTTATCAAATTTGGAACTTTTTCATGTCATGATTACTATTATTCATGAGTTCTTATTCACGAGTTACTATTCATGAGTTCTTATTCACGAAGTCTTATTCACGAAGCGTGAAGATGTTTTTTGTGAAATTTCTATCTTTTTGTGTGGGGGGTTACTATTCACGTATACGGCACTATTCACGATATCTGACATTATTAACGAATCAAGACTTATTCATAGAAAAATGAAAATTTTTCTTTTTGTCCAAGATGTCTATTTTGGCTACTATCTTTGATTGTATCCATGTTTTGATCGTTATTTTTGAGTTCGCTTCAAAATCGTTTATTATGAAGTATTATCGATCTTGGATAAACCGTCAGTAAGGAATCCCTAATATTTGTCCTTCTATCTCTTTGGATTCGTTCTTAAAAATATTTTCATCATCCTCGGTCCTTAATGGTGATACTTGATGAATATCTTTGGCTTGTAGTGCAAAGATGAACGATTAAGCCGATGAATATCTTTGGCTTTGTAGTGTAAAAGATGAGCAGGTGTTGAGATGAACATGACCAATGGTGATTTAAATGAATATCTTTGGCTTTGTAGTGCAAAGATGAATATTGATTGTTATTCTGAGGATAAAATATTGATGATGGACTTTTAAACCTTAGAAGGCGGTAGAATTCTTTCTCTACGTGACTCTTCTAATGGATTCTTGCTTTCCATTGCATTTGTTGATCTAAAACTTGTTATCTATTGTATTCTATTAGATTTTTCCTGTTGAAGACTAACGATAATTTGTTGTATATTATCTTAGTCATAATATTCTTTCTTTGGGCTAGTTGAGCTCACCCTTTTCCTTGTTGTTCCATTTTCTTCTCAGGAGGTGAGAACATAGCAGGATCGAGTCGAGGTATGGAATGAAGGTTCTAGAGAGAGTTGTTTATTAGTCCTCACCATTTTTGTAAAATAATGTATCAATAATTATGATGGGGATTTATTTGCGTGTGGATATTGTCTGCAGGCGGCAATATCTCGTATTTAAACTCACAAGTATGTATTGTCGTATTTCACACACGACATTTGTATTATTGAAGTTGTAGTTATGTATTTGGCGACTCAGAATGGGTTGGGTGGAATGGACCTATTTTGGGAGCGTCACAATTGGTATCAGAGCTTAGGGATATGATCTCTGGCGGAGATCGGGGAATAGAACTAGGAGGAGGCAGAGTAAATCCTTCGCTAGTGTGTCCTACCTAAGCTTATTTGTTGGTCAGATCATAATATAGGGATATTATGTGACATGTTAATTTATTTAATTAACCCTTGTTTTATGATGATGATTTGAGAATGTCGATCGCGAATATTAATGATGGGAGTAAATGAGACCGTGGAGACGCCTGTACTCACCAACGAGGAGAACGTGCAACAGGCTGGCAATGTTCCTCCTGTAAACAACACTCACTGAGCAAACGATGAACGATGGAATGTTTAGGAGCTTTTTGCAGTTCATGCAAAATCGAACGAGGAGACTCGTGTACAAAATACGGGTGGAAATGATGGCAACGCTTGCGATTGCATGCTGACCCAAGCGATTCAAGGAGTTGGGACCACCAGATTTCCATGGAAAGCCGGATCCGATCAAGGCAGAAACGTGGGTCAAGCAAATTACCAAGATATTCGATGTCTTGGGGTGCCTGAGAGAGAACGAAGGTTCCATTCGCCACCTTTATGTTCCGTGGAGAGGCATATTACTGGTGGGAATCCGTGAAGCGTACCCAGCCAGCCGCACTCAACATGTCTTGGGAAAGATTTCAGAAACTGTTCAATGACAAGTACTTTCCAGAAAGTATTCGTCATATGAAGGAGGTAGAGTTTATTAGACTCGAGCAGAACAATATGACGGTGTCTCAATACGAGGCAAAGTTCGCAGAGTTATCCAGGTTTGCACCTCATTTGGTGGAGAATGAGGAACGTATGACGCGAATGTTTCTGAGAGGTCTAAAACCCGAGATTCGTCAATACCTTATATCTCATAAATTTTCTCTATATTCAGATGTTGTAAACAGGGCTCAATTATTAGAGCGAGATAGTGAGTATACTCAACCGAGGGACCACAACCAGGGTAGTCATCAGAACGATGATAACCAGCGAGGAGGAAAGAATACGGACAAAGGCGGTAACCACTCTGGTGGTAATCGTGGCCATGAAAATAGAAGAAGCGAGTCGGGAGGAGATTTTAAAAAGAGGAGATTTAACAACGACCATGTGAAGACGTCAGCGCCAGTAGCAACTGGTTCCAAGGGAGGAGAAAGACCACCGTTCGTATGTTACAAATGCGGGAAGGAGGGACATATCATTAAAATCATCCACAACATTCCAAGGTATGTTACAATTGTGGAAAGGAAGGCCACATCGCCGAGATTGTACTATAGCGAAACCAAGTTTAGCGGAAGTGGTGATTCCAAGAAACATCCGGATAAGTCGAAATCGTGGTTCTTGGAAGAAGAGCGTTTGTCGTGGCCGGTAAAATGCGAGGAGGAACGAACGAAGTTAGTACAGGTTAGTTAATTATAAATTCTTAAGTTTATACCTTACTGAAGATGGGGTTCTACCCATTCTTGTTATTCCATTATTTATTATTATGTTGGAATAACTCGCATACATGGGCAATCGCATATATGGTGAAATTCTTCTGTTATTCCATTCTTTATTATTATGTTGGAATAACCTGTCTATGCGAAGTACCACATACATGGTGAAATTCTTATGTTATTCCATTCTTTATTATTCTGTTGGAATATCATGTCTATGCGTAGACATGCATGACCAGTTCCATTATTTATTATTCTCGTTGGAATAACACAATACATCTGCAATACCGCATACATGGTGAAATTCTTCTGTTATTTCATTCTTTATTATTATTATGTTGGAATAATCTGTCTATGCGAAGTACCGCATACATGGTGAATTTTGTTTTTATTCTATTCTTTATTATTCTGTTGGAATATCCTATCTGTGCGTATTACGCATGACCTAGTTCCATTATTTATTATTCTGTTGAAATAACTTGTCTATGTGAAATTGTGAGACCCCAGATTTTATGAATAAATATTTAATTTTCTCGAAATAATTTTTTTGAATATTATGGTGTGGATTTGATATAATATTATAGTTGTGGGTAGTATTTATAAATTTGTAATGTATGCAAGTTGTTATATAATATTCGATTGGTCGGAGAATATTCTTTTTATCGGGAAATATCCGTACGAAGGTACAATCATTGGTGGACCCCATAATGGAATTATTGTCGGATTGAGAAAACGACAAAAATATATTTATGAAAATAACGGCGGAAGTTTTACCATTAAAACTGTTGAACTACCCTTAGTAAAAAGTACGATGTCTGGCGTGATTGCATAGTAGTACACGGTATTGATTATTGATGCTTACGTGAGAAGTCACTCAGTTTTGTTCAATTATTGCTACAGTAGTTGCTGTATCGTATCTCACGTTATTGGATTCAATTATTGTCGATTGTCATATATATATATATATATGAGTTTTGTTTTATTAGTATTATTAATGTAATAAAACAGAAAAGCTTTTTATATAAAACATAATACTTTTATAAAGTTATTCGTTTTATTAGGCTAATAGTAAAATCTTTTTATATAAAACAGAATACTTTTAAAAAGTTATTTGTTTTATTAGACAATAATTAGAATATATTATATTTTATTATGTATAGTGTTGCATAGTGCCTGCATAGTATTTTGCATAGTAAAATCTTTTTATATAAAACAGAATACTTTTATAAATTTATTCATTTTATTAGATTATAAATAGAATATATTATATTTTATTTAAAAGATTTTGCTTTAAATATGGACCGTCCGATTAAAAATAAATCAATCTGGACCGTTCATGGATTAGTTACTATTCAGTCCATTCTTCTATAAATAGAAGTTCATTCCTTCATTATTTCTTACGAATTCACTGAAACTCTAGAGAGAGAATTCTTCTTCTATAATCTTGAGCGTATTTCTTTAGAGTTTAAGAAAGCTTTAAGCGTAGTCCAAGTTTTCTTCAAGTATATCACCGCCCTACCGTCGGAGTACTCTTCTTTATAAGGTAAGGGATATTATTTGTTGTACTCGTAAGGGGTATTATTTCTTTCTTATTCATGAAGAGAACTTCTGTTATTCCATTCTTTATTATTATGTTGGAATAACCTGTTTTTATGCAAAGCACCGCATGCATGGTTTTCTGTTGTTATTCCATTCTTTATTATTCGCCGGAATATCACGTCGTGTGTTTTCTGTGGGACTGATTCCATTATATATTCTTACGTCGGAATATCCGTCATGCATGCGCTTACATGGACACGGTTCCATTATTTATTATTACATTGGAATAACACGTGCATGCGATCTATCGCATGCATGGTGATTTCGTTGTTATTCCATTCTTTATTATTCTGCCGGAATATCACATGCGTGCGTTCTACGGGACTGGTTCCATTATTTATTCTTACGTTGGAATATATTATGCATGCGTTTCTGCTGGGACCGGTTCTATTATTTATTGTTCATTGGAATAACTTTGTCATGCGCGGCAATCTTGCATGCATGGTGATTTCTTTTGTTATTCCATTCTTTATTACACTCAGTTGGTTAAATTTTTGACTTCTATACTCAATGAAATTAGTGGAATATCCTTGATATTTGTGCTTCATCCAGTATCTTTCATGGAAATATTCTTCTGAGTATTCTTAAATTTTACTCTACAAAGAAGTATCATGTTGACAATTTAGACGTTATTAGTTTCTGGATAAATTAATTCTTGAACTTGTTTTATTGAATTCTTATATCATTGTCATCATCCTCATGTTTATATTTTGTTGAAAGTCATATGTGGCTTGTAGTGCATAGATGAACTTGGTATGATTATGACCAGGGATTATTCGGTATAATCATGACCGTAATGTTACAAATGATGTGGTAAAAGTCCTCATTGGCCCGTAGTGCATTGATGGACAGTTGTTGGCATGATCATGACCATTGATGAATACACGAATATCCTTGGCCCGTAGTGCATGGATAATTTATGGTTGTGATACTAACGAATATCCTTGGCCGTAGAGCAGGGATGATGTGGTTTATTTATTAAGATGAGTCCCAACGATAAAAGTGATGAAAAACCTTTTAAATCTTAAAAGATAGTAGATTTTATTCTCTACTTGACTCTTTTAATGGATTGCTTGTTCCGCTGCAGTTAAACTTGATGTCTATTATATTTTATCAGTTTAACATTGTTGAAGACTAATGATAGTTTATTTTGAATTATCTTAGTCATAATATTTCTTACTGGGCTAGTTGAGCTCACCCTTTCTTTCACTGTTCTCTTCAGGAAATGAGAACGTAGCCGGGACTAGTCGGGAAACGGAGCGACGGTCCAGATGATAGTATTAGTAGTCTTCACTATTCTGTTAAATAGTGTGACAATAAATATAATGAGGACTTATTCTGAGAGTGGATATTGTCTAGAAGATAATATTTGTATTAAAAATCACAGCTCTCTTGTTGTATATTAAAGATTGTATTTGTATTTTGTACCATGTATTTGGCGACTCAGAATAGGTGATGTATACCTATTTTGGGGGAGTCACAGTTGGTATCAAAGTTTAGGGATATGATCCCTGGCTGAGATGTGAGATAAGAACTAGGAGGGGAGAGACGGGGAATTCCTTCGCTAGTATGACCTACCTATGTTTATTTGGTATTTAATTGGTCGGTCAGAGTATAGGGATAATATGTGATATGTTAATTAACCCTTGTTTTTTGGCAGTATTTGAAAATGGCATCCAAGAATGTTGAGAACATCAATGGAGCACAGGAGACCGTTGAGTCTCCACAGATCAATAATCTGGACAATGTGCATCAGGAAGGCGACAATCCTCATGCAAACAATAACACTGACCAAATGATGAACGATGGAATGTTCAGAGGCTTTCTGCAATTCATGCAGCATCAGGAAAGAGAGACTCATGTCCGAAATGCAGGTGGAAACACTGGCAACTCTCGGACGGTCTTCGCTAAACAATTCAAGGAACTGAGACCACCGGAGTTTTTTGGAGAGCCAAAACCACTTAAGGCGGAGACGTGGATAAAGTAGATCTGCAAGATATTTGATGTCTTGGGTGCTCCGAGGAGCAAAAGGTTCCCTTTGCCACCTTCATGTTGTGTGCAGAGGCAAATTCTGCGGTGGGAATCAGTAAACGCACTCACTCGACAGCGACTCAAGATGTCTTGGGAGAAGTTCAAGAGTCATTTCAATGACAAGTACTTTCCCAAAAGTATTCGTCACATGAAGGAGGTGGAATTTATCAAGTTGGAGCAAAACAACATGACCGTATCGTAGTACGAAGCCAAGTTTGCCGAGTTATCCCGGTTTGCGTCCCATTTGGTTGATAATGAGGAGAGAATGACGTGAATGTTTCTAAGAGGTTTGAAACCCGAGATACGTCAATATCTTATCTCTCATAAACTGTGTTTGTATTCAGATGTTGTTAATAGAGCTCAGTTATTGGAACGCGATAATGAGTCAACCCAACCAAAAGAGAGCAGCCGGCAAAATGATAATACCAGTGATAACAGTCATCGAAGCGGTGACAATAAGCGTGGGGAAACTATCATGCCAAGAATGGTAACCACTTCGGTGGTAATCATGGCCAAGATAATAGAAGTGGAAATTTCAAAAAGAGAAGGTTCAATAATGATGGAAAGACGTCAGCACCAACACCCGTTTCAAAGGAAGAAGAACGACCACCTATCATATGCTTCAAATGCGGAGGGGAAGGACACATCAGTCTAAACTGCGCGATGCCGTCTAAAGCATGTTATAATTGTGGAAGAGAATGTCACCTAGCCCGATTTTGTAGTTCACTGAAGACAAGTTCAGCTAGGATGGAGGCACCAAAGGACGTCCCAAAAAAGACAAAGCCAGTACTGCAAGGGAGAGCGTTTGTCGTGACCTCCCAGAAAGCAAGGAACCCAAACGAGGTCATCACGGGTAAGCTTATCATAAACTCTAGCGAAGTTTATACCTTATTTGATACCGGTTCTACCCATTCTTTTATTTCTCATACTTGCGCTCAATGTTTAAATTTGACTCCGGAGAAATTAGACTTTGACTTATCTGTTGAAACTCCGTTAGGAGAAACCTTCATTACATCCATTGTTTATAAGTCTTCTTTGGTTCAAATCGGTACCCTCACATTACCTGTCGATCTTATTTCATTGAAAATACTTGTATTTGACGTAATTCTTGGGATTGATTGGTTAACCACTCATCATGCAAAAATTGATTGTTTTTGTAAGGTTGTTAGCTTTCATATTCCTAACCAACCTATTATGCGAATTCAAGCAACCAAACCATTAAAATCAATCATCGTCATCTCAAGCCATAAAGCTATTCGTTTATTGAAAACGGATGTCAAGCTTTCTTAGCTCATGTATCACGGATCTAAACAAAAATACGCCGCTTTTGAATGATATTTCTATTGTTAATGAATTTCGATGTATTCTCCGAAGAACTTCCCGACCTACCCCAGTGTGAAATCAAATTTTGTATTGACCCCAAAGACAAAACCCATTTCTTAAACCCTCAAATATTTCTTCAACTAAAATGAACGTAATACGCGCCAAAGACGTTGACTCATTTGCCGTGAAGATTACGATCGTACCATTCAATACCATCGTAGGAAAAACGAACATGGTAGCTGACTCGTTGAGTAGAAGATCGTATGCGGTTACAAGTGTGAATATTACGAACCCACGTAAAGATAATGAATATACGAGTAGAATCGACTTTAATCGATAAAGTTAAAGCCGTGCAAGATACATACTCAGAGCTGATAAATGTGAAGAAGAAGGTTCAAGAGGGCGTTATTCTAGAAGCAAGAATCGATGAAGAGAGGAAATATCAAACCTCGATTTAATTGACCCATTTAAAATCCTCGATCGAGTAGGAACTGTGGCTTATAAACTCGTTTTACCACCAAGTATGTCGCGTGTTCATAACGTTTTTAATGTATCGACGTTACGTAAATATGTGGAAGACCCGAACCACATTATTAATTTAGAACCGGACGAGATAGCGGATGATTTAACGTGTGAGGAGATACGTGTTAAAATCTTGGATAAGAAGGATTATATTCGACACTCAAAGGTTATACCTCAAAAGTTAGAATCTAAAATGATGTCAAGGTACCCTCACCTCTTCAGCATACCAGGTACGTACATAAAATTCGAGGGCAAAATTCCATAAGGAGGGGAGATTGTGAGACCCTAGATTTTATGAATAAATATTTAATTTTCTCGAAATAATTTTTTTGAATATTATGGTGTGGATTTGATATAATGTTATAGTTGTGGGTAGTATTTATAAATTTTGTAATGTATGCAAGTTGTTATATAATATTCGATTAGTCGGAGAATATTCTTTTTGTTGGAAAATATCCATACGGAAGTACAATCATTGGTGGACCCCACAATGGAATTATTATCGGATTGAGAAAACGACAAAAATATATTTATGAAAATAACGGCGGAAGTTTTACCGTTAAAACTGTTGAACTACATGGTAGTAAAAGTACAGTAATACGCGTGGTTGCATAGTAGTACACGGTATTGATTATTGATGCTTACGTGAGAAGTCACTCAGTTTTGTTCAATTATTGCTACAGTAGTTGTTGTATAGTATCTCACGTTATTGGATTCAATTATTGTTGATTGTCATATATATATATATATGAGTATTATTAATGTAATAAAACAGAAAAGCTTTTTATATAAAACAGAATACTTTTATAAAGTTATTCGTTTTATTATGCTAATAGTAAAATCTTTTTATATAAAACAGAATACTTTTATAAAGTTATTTGTTTTATTAGACAATAATTAGAATATATTATATTTTATTATGTATAGTGTTGCATAGTTACTGCGATAGTATTTTGCATAGTAAAATCTTTTTATATAAAATGAATACTTTTATAAATTTATTCATTTTATTAGATTATAAATAGAATATATTATATTTTATTTAAAAGATTTTGCTTTAAATATGGACCGTCCGATTAAAAATAAATCAAACTGGACCGTTCATGGATTAATTATTATTAGGTCCATTCTTCTATAAATAGAAGTTCATTCCTTCATTATTTCTTTTAATTCACTTTGAAACTCTAGAGAGAGAATTCTTCTTCTATAATCTTGAGCGTATTTCTTTAGAGTTTAAGAAAGCTTTGAGCGTAGTGCAAGTTTTCTTCAAGTATATCACCGCCCTACCGTCGGAGTACTCTTCTTTATAAGGTAAGGGATATTATTTGTTGTACTCGTAAGGGGTATTATTTCTTTCTTATTCATGAAGAGAACTTCTGTTATTCCATTCTTTATTATTATGTTGGAATAACTTTTGTTTATGCTAATCACCGCATGCATGGTGATTTCGTTGTTATTCCATTCTTTATTATTCGCCGGAATATCTTATTCGTGTGTTTACGCGGACTGATTCCATTATATATATTCTTACGTCTAAATATCACGTGCGTGCGTTTACGCTGCACTGGTTCCATTATTTATTATTCATTGGAATAACACATCTGCATGCGATCATCGCATGCATGGTGATTTTGTTGTTATTCCATTCTTTATTATTCTCGCGGAATATATCACATGCATGCGTTTACTTTGGGACTGGTTCCATTATTTATTCTTACGTTTGAATATATATTGTGCATGCGTTTACATGGGACCGGGTTCTATTATTTATTGTTCATTGGAATAACTCAATACATGCAATCTTCGCATGCATGGTGATTTCTTTTGTTATTCCATTCTTTATTACACTCAGTTGGTTAAAGTTTTGACTTCTATACTCAATGAAATTAGTGGAATATCCTTGATATTTGTGCTTCATCCAGTATCTTTCATGGAAATATTCTTCTGAGTATTCTTAAATTTTACTCTACAAAGAAGTATCATGTTGACAATTTAGACGTTATTAGTTTCTGGATAAATTAATTCTTGAACTTGTTTTATTGAATTCTTATATCATTGTCATCATCCTCATGTTTATATTTTGTTGAAAGTCATCTGTGGCCTGTAGTGCATAGATGGACTTGGTATGATTATGACTAGGGATTATTCGGTATAATCATGACCGTAATGTTACAAATGATGTAGTAAAAGTCCTCATTGGCCCGTAGTGCATTGATGGACAGTTGTTGGCATGATCATGACCATTGATGAATACACGAATATCCTTGGCCCGTAGTGCATGGATAATTTGTGGTTGTGATACTAACGAATATCCTTGGCCGTAGAGCAGGGATGATGTGGTTTATTTATTAAGCTGAGTCACAACGATAAAAGTGATGAAAAACCTTTTAAATCATAAAAGATAGTAGATTTTATTCTCTACTTGACTCTTTTAATGGATTACTTGTTTCGCTGCAGTTAAACTTAATGTCTATTATATTTTATCAGTTTAACATTGTTGAAGACTAATGATAGTTTATTTTGCATTATCTTAGTCATAATATTTCTTACTGGGCTAGTTGAGCTCACCCTTTCTTTCACTGTTCTCTTCAGGAAATGAGAACGTAGCCGGGACTAGTCGGGAAACGGAGCGACGGTCCAGATGATAATATTAGTAGTCCTCACTATTCTGTTAAATAGTGTGACAATAAATGTAATGAGGACTTATCCTGAGAGTGGGTATTGTTTAAAAGACAATATTTGTATTAAAACTCACAGCTCTCTTGTTGTATATTAAAGATTGTATTTGTATTCTGTACCATGTATTTGGCGACTCAGAATAGGTGATGTATTCCTATTTTGGGGCGTCGTAAAAACTGACATACATGGTGAATTTCTGTTTTATTCCATTCTTTATTATTCATTGGAATATCTTGTCTGTGCGGATTACGCATGACACAGTTCCATTCTTTATTATTCTATTGGGAATAACCTGTCTGTGTGGTCTATCGCATGCCTGGTGAATTCTTCAGTTATTCCATTCTTTATTATTCTGTTGGAATAACCTATTTATATGGATTACCGCATGCATGGTGAATGATCCTTTGTATTCATTTCTTATTAACTTGTGGAAATGATCTGTCTACGTATGGCGGGCGAAAATCTATTTGCAGTTTCATATATTCTATTATACTCAGTGGGTTAAAGTTTTGGCTTCTATACTCCATGAAATTAGTAGAATATCCTGGATATTTGCGTTTCATCCAGTATCTTTTCATGGAAATATTCTTCTGAGCATTCTTGAATTTTACTTCACAAAGCAGTATTATGTTTACAATTTGGACATTATTAATTTCAGGATAAACTAACTTATAAATCTTTAAAATTTATTCTTGAACTTGTTTTATTGAATTATTATGTCATTGTCATCATCCTCATGCTTATATTGTGATGAAAGTCATCTTTGGCTTACGTGCATAGATGGACTTGGTATGATTATGACCAGGGATTATTCGGTATAATCATGACCTGTAATGTTATAAATGATGTGGTAAAAGTTCTCAGTGGTCTGTAGTGCATTGATGGACAGTTTTTGGTATGATTATGACCAGGGATTATTCGGTATAGTCATGATTATTGGTGATTTAATGAATATCCTTGGCCCGTAGTGCAGGGATGACTCGATGATGTGGTTTATTTATTAAGTTGAGTCTCAACGATAAAAATTGATGAAAACATTTTAAATCATAGAAGATAGTAGATATCATGCTCTACTTGACTCTTCTAATGGATTGCATATTCTGCTGCAGTTAAACTTGATGTCTATTATATTTTATCAGTTTAACATTGTTGAAGACTAATGATAATTTATTCTGCATTATCTTAGTCATAATATTTCTTACTTGGCTAGTTGAGCTCACCCTTTTGCTTTCATTGTTCTCTTCAGGAAATGAGAACGTAGCCGGGACTAGTCGGGGAACGGAGTGATGGTCCGAGATGGTGTATTAGTAGTCCTCACTATTCTATAAAATAGTGTAACAATAAATGTAATGAGGACTCTATTTGAGAGTGGATATTGTCTAGAAGGCAACATTCCTGTTTAAACTCTCAGCTATGTTTTGTCGTATATTACACGATGGTTGTATAATTAAGTTTGTATTTGTATTCTGTACCATGTATTTGGCGACTCAAGATGGGTGATGTATACCTATTTTGGGGGCGTCACACGTTTATATAAATTCCATTACCCTATTTCTTCTTGTGGGTCCTATCACATACCTTCATCAAATTTGGAGTTCTTTTTTTAGCTGTTGTCGAATCCACCTTATGCTTGGAAAATGGGGCAGAACTAGTAGTGTACTAGTCGAGATCTTGAGTTACTAGTGGATGCTTCATAGCTAAAAATGGAGGTGTGACCGGAGGAATTAGGCGTAGACATGCCATTTCTTGATCCTAATTAATTAGACCTCCAACAAGGTTTCCTAAGAATTTCGTAATGCAGAACTTAAAAGGGATGGTGCCTTAACATTATTTGTTAAGTAATGAGTGAGTCTTATACTTATAAATTGAGTACTTTTGATTTGATGATTTGTGAGTTTTCGAGTATTTTTCTTTCCTTTTATGTATTTTTATGCTTTTCTGTAGGAAATGAAGTTGGAAGCTATTTGGTTTTATTTTAGTTAAATTGGAGCTATTTGGTTGCGTTTTAGTTAGATGGGTGTATATTGCAAATTTTTAGCTTTTGGGCCTTTGGAGTTTTAATGGAGGTTTGGATGGTGTTATAGTTTTAGAATGAGAAAGTGGTCTTCATGAAGTTTTTAGAGCACGTCTCAAGCTTTTTATAAATATTTGATCTGAAAAAATCCAAGTTCGTTTAGGCCTCCAAACATTGTTTTAGAGTAAGCTGATCTGAACCCTGCTTGGATTGGATTCTTATTCAGACAATTAAACTTAAATGGGTCATAACTTAGGTTTTCGAAGTCCGAATTAGGAGATTTAAAAATCTAAATTCATTTACACTTCCATGGCTACAACTTTCATGAAGCTCCCAAGTTAAGATTCAGTCGTTATCTAATAGGATAACAACTCACAAGTTTCAGCATGAAATCAAATTAAGAAAATTAGAATGCCTAGCTCAGCTGCACTAGGGAAGAGTGGAACAAATCTATAGATGTTGAAAACGAGAGCAAGGCTTGTGTGGCTGACTTGTTTTGCTTTCCTGCTCGACTTGAAATGTCTTAATTGACTTGGGATTGTTTTGTTAAGGCCTAAATTGATGCAAATTCTATTAAGACAAGACCTTATAAATATATACTCAAGGTTGATAATTGGAGGAGCTAACAATCCAAAATCTAACTTAATACCATCAAAGCTTGGGTTTCTCATCAGATTTCAAAGAGCAAGAAGAAGTACAAGGATTGAAGGCAGAATTAGAAAGCGAGGCTTCGTGACACAATTTTTTTTCTTTCCTCTTCCTTCTATTTCTGTAATCTAAGATATTACTTGGTTTTTTGTTGATATTTTATTCCTACACTATGACTTCACTTTTTATTGAGGTTGCAATTGAACCCAATGATTAGCTTAAATTGATTTATTCTCGTTTTGATTATTATTGATCATATTTGGATCGTTTATCATATTTTGTGCTTATTTATGATTGTCTAGCTAAAAATTATAGTGATATAACCTAGATGAACTTGGAAGATGAATTGATGACATGTGAAAGTTTATTCTAGGGTGATTAAAGAGATTTGCATATAGGATATATAGGAATATACCTATATCGTGACATATGTCAAGTTAATTGTTCATAAGACTTAGGAGCTTGCTTGTGTATAGGATAGACATATACCTATATGCCACTTGTAACTTTTATGAGAATTAATGCTTAATAAATCTACTCTTGATTATTTTACATAGGAATATAGTGAATATTTAAGATAAGTATTTTTATCTAATTACTTGCAAAAGGGTTATACGAATAATTATGAATTCTCAGTTGACAATTTATTTTGATCAATTAATTGAAAAGAGAGTAAAGAAATTTAAATGAAGAATTGGGGGAAATTGTAACCTTAACCTTATAATTTGATATTCATCCTATTTTAGTAATTTAGTTTTAGTTTACTTAATTTCATAATCTTTTAATCGATTGTTTAAATAATATTGAATTTATATAAAGTTAGTATACTTGGTTAAAATTATTAGCATATTCCTCGTGGGATCGACACTATACTTACTACTATATTATTTGTTGATCGTATATACTTGCACGTATTTTTCAATTACCAAATTACACAACAAATTTTTGGCGCCGTTGTCGGGGAATATTACTAATACTTTTTTCCAAGATTAATTTCAATCAATTTGATCTTAATTTAAATGTTATTTTTGATTTTAATTATTTTGTTTTAATTTTTTTTTCACAGGTACACCATGACTAACCATAATTTTCAGTGGCCTTATAAGAGAATGACTCAGGAAATAGAGGGAGGAATTTATGGACTCGATGCATTGTCAGCACATATGAAGACACTTTCGAAGAAGATTGAAGCTTTAGCGACGTAACCTATTCAAAGTGTAGCAGTGATATGTTATTATTATGGTAGAAACCATATGAGTCATCAATGCGCCTTCAGTTTCGAGTCGGTACAGTATGGTGGCAACTACCCCAACGATTATCATCATGATTGGATGAGTCAACCAAAATTTATATGGAGTGATGATAGTCAAGCCCTTCCACAAGAAGAAAAAAAGTCAAACTTGGAGAAACTTCTCTCCAAGTACATAGTTCTAAATGAGGAGAGGATGAATAGCTTGCATGTGTCAATTCAGAATCTTGAGAATCAGGTGGGACAACTTGCTGACACCATCAACAACTTTCCGCAAGAGACGTTGCGAAGTGACATGGTTCCCAAAACTGAAGGATTACCCGTGCCAAAAGATGTGGATACTGAAAAGGAGGAGAAGAGTGGGGACCAGGAAGAGAAGGCAGGAGAAGCTCTAACTTTGAGTTCCAATGTCGATAAGCCGATGTCGATAGTTCCCCATGTGTCTTTTTCATGAAAACTAAAGGATCCAGTTAGCTTGACGATCTCGTGCTCAATTAGTAGTCATTTCATTGGCAGAGCTTTATGTGACAATGGAGTCATTTTAAAGTTGAAGCCGTTGTGGGATGAGAGAGGCAAACATGTCAATCTACTGTTAGTTTTGAAGGAATCTAGAAATGTTAAATTGCTGCCAGCGAACATGTTTGTCAATTATTAAAGAGGAATTGGATAGAAGATAAATGAGTTAGACTGACGACTATAAACCAAATTAAATGCTTATTGGGAGGAAACCCAAGTTTAATTTTTATTTATTGATGTTTAGTTCTATAGGAATATTATTTATTTTAGTTTATTTCATTTTAATTAGTTGTGTCAAACGTTTTCAGGAATCGAGTATGGAACAAAAATGGAATATGCTCCAGACTTAGCGGACGAGGAGGGCGCTGAAGTGTCCAATCATCCAGTTCTCATGGAAGTCCTCTTCTTTAATTTTTTCTATTTTAGCCATTAAAAATAATGTCTAGTTTAAGTTTGGAGGTGTGTTCTTTTTTTGTTTATTTATTTGGCATTTGATTTAATTTGTTAGGTTTGCATGTTAGTTTTTACGTTTTTTAGGATAACTTGAGAAATTGTTTTGATTGAATTTAATTATGACTGAAAAAAAAGAAGAAATGTGATTACTTTTTAACTCTTGTGAAATTGAGAACATGCTAGTTTATATTTTGACTTTTTAGTTGGTTTTACATTGTTGGTGATCCTTTTGCACTTAAAACCCATATCGATCTATTTAGCTAGTTGAGGCCTGGGAAAGATTTATACGAGTGAATGTTAATGGGAAATATTATTGAAACGCTGTAAACTTAAAAATTTATTGGAGCATCATTTGAGCGAAATTGAGGAATTAATATAAGTTTGGATGATATCTTGGATTGTTTGATAAATTGAAAATTTTGAACCTTCCCGAGTAGAAAGAATGGATCATGTGGTGGGTTGAGATGGAGCGTAAAATGCACTCGTTTAATAAGAAGTGAGATGGAGCGTAAAACGCACTCACTAAAAAAGAGAGAAAAAATGTGTTTATGAAATACTTGGGAGGAATTCATGTGACGCCCCCAAATCCGGGTTCCTCAAACCTCAAATTCGATGATCACGATACATCAAACATATCACATTTAACTACCCATTCGTTATAAATTACATCATTCATTACATTTCCATAATAAAAACATACCTTAAATACATAATTGTAACATCATCCTAGGTTAACTAACCCTAACGTTACATACCCTAATATACAAAAGGCTTAAACAAAAAATATAATATAATAATTATCATTACACAATTAATTCTACTCAGTCGCCTTCGCTTTGCCTTTATCCTTCTTAGACCCTTCGGCTACCTCAACTTTAGCTGAAATATTTTATTTAAGCAAGGGTGAGCAACTAGTTTGCTTAGCAAGTTAAAGTATACAATAAAGGATCAAGAACAAAAGAGTCTAACTTTATAGAACTTCAACAATAATCAAAAGATTGAAATAGCTGAACAATATATCATTTTTCAATAACAAGAATTTTCTTGAATCCCAAGATGAATAACATATCAAGAATAAAAGATTACAATTCTATCGATGGTTCAATAATATTCAATTGATTAAGAAAAATTAGTAATACTGCAACGATATTCAATAAAATGGGATACTCCCAAATTTCATGCTGAGTGATCATAAATGGATCAAGAACTACTAGAGGAATCATCAGTTATAAAAACTGAATTACCTCAAGAATATAAGTTAGTTATAAAAATAAATTATACTCTTCTGCAAGTACATGAGGTGATCATCCCCATTGTACCCTATATTATGCATAATACTCAAAAATAGCGCAAGAGTCAGATGTCCGACAATAAAGTTCCCCTTTTTATAAGGGTTGTTCATCTCAGTTTTACATCATGAGTCCGTACCACAACAATATGGTTTGGATTGCTTTCGAAGAAAGTTATGATTTCAACATATAATATCAATATTGATCTAGCCGAAATAAATGGCATAAATCTTTCAATAACAACTTAGTTCAAATAATAGAACGATCTTTCAATAACAACTTAGTTCAAATAATAGAACGATTCATCAATTATTAGTCTAGCCAAAACGAATAGCTGAGACATGACTCATAAACAGTTCGTTTGGGCCTCCAAATATTGTTTCTAATTAGTAAGCTGATCCGAACCCTGCTTGGATTAGATTCTTGTTCAGACCAATAAGCTTAAATGTGTCATAACTTAAATTTTCGAAGTCCAAATTAGATGATTCAAAAGCCTAAATTCATTTACACTTCCAGGGATACAACTTTAATAAAGATCCCAAGTCGAGATTCAGTCATTATCTAATAAGAAAAAAGTTCACAAGTTCCAGCATGAAATCAGAATTAAGCAAATCAGAATTCCCAGCGCAGCTGCGCTGAGGAAGAGTACAACAATGCTATACATGCTAAAAATGAGCGCAATTGCACTGTTTTGGGCGTCACAAAACTTGGGGACATGCTGGGCTTGCGTGGCTGATCTGTTTTGCTTTCTTGCTTGACTTGGGATGTCTTAATTGACTTGGGATTGTTTTTTGAGTTCCATATTGATGCAAATTCTATTACGCTAAGTACTCAAGGTTGATAATTGGAGGAGCTAACAATCCAACATCTAACTTAACACCGTCAAAGGTAGGGTTTCTCATCAGATTTCAAGGAGCAAGAAGGGGTGCAAGGATTGAAGGCGGAATTAGAGAGTGAAGCTGCGTGACACAATTTTTTGTTTCTTTTCTCTTCACTTATTTTTCTAATCTAAGATGTTACTTGGTTTATTTTTAATGTTTTATTCCTACGCTATGACTTAACTTTTTATTGAGATTGTAATTGAACCCAATGATTAACTTAAATTGATTTATTCTCGTTTTGATTATTATTGATCATATTTGGATCGTTTATCATATTTTGTGCTTATTAATTATTTTCTACCAAACCATTATTGTGATATAACCTAGATGAAATTAGAAGATGAATTCTAGACTTAGATCTGAATATGATAATATCTGAAAGTTTATTCTTCTTAGGGTGATTAACGAGATTTGTGATACCGGGCGGGATAGCGATTATCCTGCGGGCGGGTAAACAAATGAATTCACAAAAATCAAAAGTCTCTCCAATTCAACCCACAAGCCGAGTATTTATATAGCTAACAAAACTTTCTCTCCAAGTCAGTCTAGAATCTTCCTAGAGATAGGGAAATAAGAAATAGAAATAAAATCCTCCTAGGGATGTGAAAAAGATTCCAACAAACTTTCTACAGATACGGAAATATATCCTAACAAAAAACAACTTATTATAAAAGATTTACTGCCTAATAAAATACTATTACTATAAAGAACTAAATAATAATAATAAGGTCCATCGACTTCTGAAGTTATGACGCCTCTTCGGAAGAAGTTCGTCACACCCGAAGTCATGACGCTATCCGAAGCCGAAGTCATGACACCATTCAAAGCCGAACCCCGACCCCGAAGACATAGACCGAACTTTCTGACCCCGAAGTCAACCGATACCTTGGCGCTGATCCCTTAACTTTTGGTCCTTTAGCATCGTCATCGTCCTTCCCGACCTTCCAGGATCTTCGGCACGAAACCATCCTACATCAGTCTCTCCGTGTTGGAAAGAACTCGTCCTCGAGTTCGACACAGATAGAGTGAAAACTGTACAAGAAGATACTTCGGCAACTAAAATATTATCCTTTTGATTCGATCCTGGGACAAGATATATCTGTTGTTGAATGTCCCTCATCGCCGATAGTCCTGATGGAAGCTCTTCGGGTAATTCATGTACATCGGCTGACACTCCAGTGCTTTCAGCTATCGAACCGCTCCCACAAGAAAGTAGGACATACACCACACCTTCACGATCGGCCTCTGTTAGGAATCTAGTCATGGATAATAGGTTTGGACTCCCAACTGCTTGAGCCAAACTGTCCCCTTCTCGCCGAGGTGCTAGTACAACTTTATTTCCTTTAAAATGAAGGGAATACGTGTTCTTCCGACCATCATGAATGACTCTTCGGTCATATTGCCATGGTCGGCCCAACAACACATGACATGCGTCCAATACCACCATATCACACAAAGCTTTATCAAAATATTTATTGTCGATGGAAAAAGATACTAAGCACTTTTTATCCACTCTTACTTCATTACCTTTTTTTAACCATGACAACTTATATGTTTTAGGATGCTGATCAGTTTTCAACTGCAATGTCTTGACAACCTCTTCGGACACTATGTTCTCACAACTGCCACCGTCAATGATTAACTTGTAGACTTTATTTGTTATGGTGCAAGTTGTTTGAAAGATATTGGTTCTCAACCAATCCTCTTCGGAATCACCTTTATGATTTGGTAGACTCTTGCGAACGATCAGGGTCTCCTAGCTATCTTCATACAATCCATTCTCCTCTTCGTCGCCGTCATCATCATAATCATACTCAGGTTCTCCATAAGGCTCTCCTTCATCTTCATATTCTTCATAGAATTCTTCTTCAATTTCTTCTTCATCTGTATATTCGTCATATATAGGTTCTCCATATTCATCTACTTCTTCCTCAACCAACTGTTCATCATCAAAATCGGAATTAAAATTATAAAATTCCTCATCACGATCAAGGTGCAAGAAATATTTCGGGACTTCCTCGGTCGGATACTGTCCATAAGAATAATACTCTTCCTCGTCATAATCAAGGTGTGGGAAATACTCCGGGACTTCCTCGGTCGGATACTGTCCATGAAAATAAAATCCTTCCTTGTCATAACTCGATTCAAAATCATAAGATTCTTCATCGTATTCAAGGTGTGGGACTTCCTCAGCCGGAAACTGTCCACGATAGTGATCAAGGTGCAGGACTTCCTCCTTCAGAACCTGTCCACGTCGACCCCGAGTCAACGCTTTAAGACGCTTGGTTAACTCTGTAACCTGTCTCTGTAAATCCTCAATCATCGCGTCTTGAATGTTACGATCCTGGTTCGGGTCTTCCTCAGCCGAAATCTGCCCTCGATGACCACAATCACGACTATCAGCCATTAAAACTGATGAGTCTATAATTCCCAAAAGATGTTTGAGCTTTGATACCAATTGATGCCGGGCGGAATAACGATTATCCTGCGGGCGGGTAAACAAATGAATTCACAAATAAAGGAACAAGAAGTTTACCGGAAAACATAGAGAAATCTCTCTCTAAAGTGTATAATATATTTATAAAAATCAAAAGTCTCTCCAATTCAACCCACAAACCGGGTATTTATATAGCTAACAAAACTCTCTCTCCAAGTCAGTCTAGAATCTTCCTAGAGATAGGGAAATAAGAAATAGAAATAAAATCCTCCTAGGGATGTGAAACAGATTCCAACAAACTTTCTAGAGATACAGAAATATATCCTAACAAAATAACAACTTATTATAAAAGATTTACTGTCTAATAAAATACTATTACTATAAAGAACTAAATAATAATAATAATAATAATAATAATAATAATAATAATAATAATAATAATAAGGTCCATCGACTTCTAAAGTTATGACGCCTCTTCGGAAGAAGTTCGTCACACCTGAAGTCATGACGTTATCCGAAGCCGAAGTCATGACACCATTCGAAGCCGAACCCCGACCTCGAAGACATAGACCGAACGTTCTGACCCTCGAAGTCAACCGATACCTTGGCGCCGACCCCTTAACTTTTGGTCCTTTAGCATTGTCATCGTCCTTCCCGACCTTCCAGGATCTTCGGCACAAAACCATCCTGCATCAATTTGCCTATAGGATAGGAATATACTTATATGGTGACATATGTCAAGTTAGTTATAAGATGGACATATAGTTATATGCCACTTGCAATTTTATGAGAATTGATGCTTAATGAAATTTTTTCTTCCTTTTCAATTCACTCCAACAAAATCCATATACAGAGCACACATGCAAATTTAATTACAAAAATGACATTAAAATTATGAAGAAAAAACTTGAAAATTGCTAGAAATTTTTTCCTTTGTCAATTCTAGAACATTCATAACTTCAACTATTTTCTTGTGAACAACCTCTGTATCCATTCAAGTATTTAAAAAATTCATAAAAATTTTAAAAACTAATAAAAGAATTTAAAAAAAAACCTTTTGATAAGAAATTGGGAGTCATAAATAAATCAATTTTTTTATTAAAAAAAATCCTTACTTTCATAGCCAATGTGTTCAATAGCATCCATGAACTTTTTATGTATACCATCATTCCAAACAATTCTTGGTTTTTTATCCACTGAAGAATCATCTTAGTATCATCATCTTGTTCTTTCCTTTTTTGCATATTAGTCCCCCAACTTTCCTCATCACTAGACGATGTACCCACTTTATTTTCCCCAGCTACATACTCAGACATTAGTGATCTTTGTTAACTGTCCACGAGTTCAATTCCCTCTATTTGACCCTTATTTAGTTATTTCCATTAAAGAGTTTATATAGAGGTTAATAATGACATTTTTACTAATATTTTTCATATAGTACACTGTTGCACCACCTGCTAGGCCTTTTGAATCAATTTTGTCAACCCCGTCAGGAGAAATCACTGCATTATATCAAGAAAAAAAAAAACCTTAGTAACATGTTTTGGATGAACAATTTGTGTAATTTTTTTAACTAGACTTGATGATCGAAAAATTCATTCAACTCTTGCCAAGTAAATTAGCAAAAAACAACATATAAACTATTTATTTTGTACCATAACCATTAAAAGAAAAGAATGTCTAACATAGAGAAAACAAGATCTCATAAATGAATCACAGAGAATTAATCAATTGTCTCATAAAAAAAAAAGTTAAATCCAATACAAAGGTGAATAAAATACTTGCAAAAAAACACAAAAATTGAAATTATAATTTAGTGCTAAGCTAGCTTTAATATCCATTTTTTCCTCCATCTCTTTATTTCACTACTGTAATGTACACTGAAACTAAATCTCCTTTACCCTGATCTCACCTTTTTGACTTTTCATCTCCTTCTCCTAAATTTAAAGCTTTTCACCTACTGATAAAAGCAAAGATTTTGGTACAAAATTCTAATCAAATTCCTAATCCTTCAGCAACACCAAATCCCTTCAAAAGTGGGTTTGTTTAGTATATTGATTGATGGCAAAGAGGAATGCAGAGGAAATGGCAGGAAATCAGATGGTGCTGGTGAAGGAAGAGAGAGAAAAGGAAAATACAACACAGCTACGACCACCACCACCACCGGAGGAGGTGGAGGCTCTTATTAGTTCTCATCATCCGTACGCATTTAATGTTTCTGGACCTCACAATGTTTCTTCTCCAAATTGGAAAGACCACATCAACTCTAGTTGGTAAGTACCTCCCCCAAGTTAATATATCTCATATGTACGTGCTTTTGAGTGAGAAACAACGTAAACGCCTCCCCCTAATTAATCTCAATTGTATGTCCTTGTGAGTGAGAAACATAGTTTTGCGTTTGCATCTCACCTGAAAACCTACAAAAAGTCCACCGGATTTGGAGGCTCTAGAATGACTTTCCAATGTTTAAGTTGACTTAAACACTGATATGAAGAGAGAGAATTATTACGGAATTTCAGATTATGTACTGTTTTGGAACATCTCTTATTTATTGTATGAGAGTCATCTCATTCTATAGGTAAGAATTAGAATCTTAAGTGGCTAGAATACTCCGCGAGCAAAATTATTATATTGTCCTTCAATAATAGAGATCTACAAATAACATGTGATAATTTGTCATTCGTGAATTATTTTTACCACATTAACACCATTGATCAGGCAATCAGTTGCTGCTGGACCTGCTGGTAATATGTAGCTCGGTTTGGTTGATCTGGGGGTCATAATGTATTGATCATCTCCTAAATGAGCTGATCCATTTAATGGCAGTACTTGCAGCCCTAATCAAAACAAGACAATTATGTCTAGTCATATGTGTTAGAGAAAACTTTTATATATATATATATGTTTTAATGAGAGAGAAAGTACCATTTAATCGGTGTGGGCAAAACATTCCTTTCCTTGAACCTTTTTGATTTATAATATTTTGTTATGAGGAAATTTTATATATATATATATATATTTATATGAACTTATCTTGTAAAAAATAATTTGTCAAGGTTAGTACTTGACACTATATTTTTAAGACAATTATGCCCTCCGTATGGTGCTCAGAGTTGATAGCACTCGTCTCCCAAGATATAATGACTTCGTATACCTTAGCAGCACTATAAAAGATATACACAACGAACCAAAATTGAATGCTCTAACTCTCTCTTTTAGAACTATGAAAATGATAAAAACAGAATACTAAAATGACTATTAATGCTAATTGCTTGTGAAAATTGAGTGAATTAAAAGGCTGACCCCTCCTATCTATTTATAGGAGGGTTGGTGACCCTTCGGATGGGTGCCTAGCCCATTGAAAGGGCATGGGATGCTACTGAAAAGGCATATATTGTATCCATTGGTCAAAACGACGTAGTTTTGATCATATGCAGTATAAGCGCGTCTATTCGAGCTTATAAAACGACGTAATTTAAGCATTAACAGAATCAAAACTATGTAGTTTTAGTCTTAGAAGAAATGGCGAGACAAAAAATGACGTAATTTTGTCGCCCAGATTCGGACTTATACCCTTTCAAATAGATCTAAAAGCTTTTTCAAAACGACACAGTTTTAATAAATACCGTTTTTCAAAACAACACAGTTTTGATAATTCTAAAAACGACACAGTTTTGATAAAAGAATTAAATAAATAAATTTTAAATAAATTTTAATTAAAAAATTTAAATAAATCTTGTCTAAAAATTATATACAGGACCCATGTGCCTCGAGCCCGAGCCAGGCCCGACAGACAGCGGCGCGCGAGTTCGATCCTAGCCTTGGCTAGGTCCTCTCCCTTCTACAATAATAAATGTAGAAAAAGAAAATTAAAAGTGCGTTTAAAATTACGCGTGTATCTTTTCACATAGTTGACGATAAATTTTGAGAAACAAGGAATTGATGTAGAAATAGTAATTATAAATTAAAGATCAAGAAGTAGACAATAAAAAATGATATATATACTATAGTTTGACAAAAGTAATTTACCTCTGAGATCAGCAACATTATTTCTATTTCCTAGTAATGAAATGCCATGAACATCGACCATATCCTGTAAAATAGGAGTATAAAATTTGTAACTGCAAATAAACACATTGACTGACATGAAAAAATATATAAATTTATTAAAGGTAATTAAAGGGACAAAAAAAAATGATGTTGTATCTTATTACCTCTAAATTTACAAATTTCTTATTCATTTTGCAAGTAAGAGCCCAAATAAGACTGACATAATATATATAACACCCTAGTCCCACATCGAAAGATATAAGAAAAATTTATCTGTATATAATGAATTAAGTTACTAACAATAGTAACTTCAGTCATGACCTTTTGGATGAGCCTGGGATTCGATCCGAAGTTTGTTCTGGACTTGAGCATGAGTTATTTCATATGGTATCAAAGCACCAGACAATTCTGATATCAACATTTATTTTTTTAATTTTATTAAACTTAGTATGCACATTCCTTCTATATGCGATCAAAGATGTGTTCATCTAAATTGTGTAATAGCAAGTAGATACTATGAATCACTTCTATATACAACTTACGAAAAAACCTAAAATAATTTAATACCATTACTATTTTGCTTACAATTAAATTGCTTGAGTTTAATAATTATATCACTAATTGTTAAACCAAAAAATTCAAAAAATAAATCAAGCTTTAACAATTACAAAGGTAATGTACATTATTTTACATAATTACACTAATATAATTTATTAGATCCAAGTAAAATCTCAATCAATTAAAGAAAAGATTTGATTATATTAGATCAACATCATTCAAGAATATAAATGATAAAATAAGATCGAAATTGTCAAACTCAATATAGAAATAGTTTGTCGGGTAACGAACAAACATTTATATCAGATCACAAACTTGTCATTTTGAGGGTAAAATTAAATAAGAACGAAGCCTGCAATTGTTAATGTTTGATCAGATATAAAAATAAAAGATCTAGAAAGAAAGGTAGATAGGAAAATGTATACGCAATAAAATTAGCTAAAGAGGAATATAGAATGAAAGAGAAGAAATCATTACCCTGTCGTTAATGGACGGCGGTGCATCACGATCTTAATGCTTTTTAGGGTTTGAGATACTAGAAGAGAGGTTTTATAATTTGAGATTTGATATTTTTACGAGTAAAATTTGATATTTTTATAAAATATCTTATATGAAGTGTGAGAAAGCAGTTGTAGTACTATTCATGTAAGATGATTTTTTTGTGAAACTATAACTTTTACTTTTAATTATAAAAATATCAATTCTCTAAATTATTACTGTAATTTAAAGTTAGGCCTTAGTAAATTGGACAAGACTGCTCAAACTCGGCTCATATTATGATGGATTAATTACATATATTAGTACATTTTTAAAAATAATTACAAAAATCATACAGTCATAAAATAATTACAAAAGTATTACACTTTTTTATTTTTATTTTCAATCTTAACATAATTAAAGTCCTTAAATTAAGGGATTAATATGTAATGGCTGACATGGAAATATTAATGGGTTGTTTTTATTTTGAATGACATGATAACCGCGATTACGTGTTTTCTTTTTTAAACCCTCGTTTGCACGATGAAACCTTTTTTCTGTTTCTGTTCGTCTTCTTCGCTATTTCTCTCTCTGTTCGTGTTTTTCTTCAGACATTCTTATTGCCATTTTCGTTTGGGTTTTGTTGTATAGTCTCTGTTCGTGTTATTCTTGGACATTACATTGTCGCCATTTTCGTTTTATTGTATAGTATACATTTCGTGTTGTTTTGTTTTGTTCTTACGTCTCTCATTAGTGATTTTTTCTGCATTACGATTCGATTAGTTTTGTTGGTTTTGTTCGTTCGATTTGTGTTGAATGGTCGATAAAATGAAGACGTCACGAAGAGAAAGAGAGAATCGAGAGGATGATTATGTAAAGGGCTTGAAGAAGTTTGTTGTGGAGAGGAAGGGAAGGGGAGTGTGTTGGTGGGGAATCGAGTAAGAGTGAGCGTGGTGGTGTTACTTGCATGATGGTTACTAACATATAAGCTGTTTGGTTACTTCATTAGTATATTTTTTATTCTTTGTTGACTTATGATTTGGATTTATGTGTTGGTTACTATTAATATATATTTTGGTTACTAACATATAACCTGTTTGGTTACTTCATTAGTATATTTTTATTATTGTTGACTTATGATTTGGATTTATGTGTTGGTTACCATTAAAACATGGTTTGGTTACTATCATATAAGCTGTTTGGTTACTTCATTAGTATATTTTTTATTATTTGTTGACTTATGATTTGGATTTATGTGTTGGTTACCATTAAAACATGGTTTGGTTACTATCATATAACTGTTTGGTTACCACGGGTTCATAATGTAGAAGTCTTTTCAAGAGAATGAGAAGCGACCATGAAGAAGAAAGTAGCAATGACCAAAAAGCTCAAGTTTCGAGAAAGATTTGTACAGATTTTTGATTAGTTCGATTGTCGTTTTCTTGTCTTACGAATTGTGTTTTGTACTTTGATTTTTGTTGGATATCCATAACCATTTGTTATGGTTAGTGAGTATGTAATGTTTATTGGAGCTTATGTAAATGGAATTACATATTTGATTATATAATCAATTATTTGATATTGTTTGTTGGTTAAGTATTAAGTTGTATACGATACATTATTTGAAAGGTGCGATTGGTAACTAAACATGCATAGAAGGGTAACCATTTTATTTTTTTTGTAGTAACCGAGATAGTTACAAGCTTGTATCAAGAAATAAATTAAGTGTTAAATCATGTGAGAGTATACATGGGTTGCCTAAAATTAGTTGGATATACAAGTTGTTTCTGTTTTGGTTACCATTAAAACATGTTCTGGTTACATTCATATAACTACTTGGTTACTTCTTTACTATGTTTTGGTTAGTTCTTTACTATGTTTTGGTTACTGTTACCTTATGGTTTGGCTACTATTATTGTGCTCTCGATGTGGGATTTTGGTTACTGTTATTTTTATTCTGGTTAATATGTAATTGTTTAGTATACATGGATTGCCTAAACTGGGTTTCATTATATGAAATTTATGTTTTGGTTACCATTAAAACCTATTATGGTTACTATCATACAATTATGTAGTTCTTTGTTTTATTATGTTACATTATGGTTTGTTATTAGTAAGCAGATAGTTACAAGCTTGTATTAGGACAAACATCAATCGTTAAATGTACATGTGAGAGTTTTTATTTATATATATGGTTACTTATAGATCTCATATTAAAATAAAAATAGTTTGAGAGGTGCAGTTGGTATCCAAACATGCATATAAGGGTAACCATTTTAGTTTTTGTTAGTAACCAAATAATTAAAAACTTATATCAGAACAGTTATCAAGTGCTTAATGTACATGTGAGGGTTCCCATTTATCTAGCTGATGGATACTTTTAAATTACATAGTTATAAAAGTTATTTGGAAATGGTCTATGCCAGTTGGTAACTAAATATGAATATAGAGGTAACCATTTTATTTTAGATGGATAACCAAATTTACATAAAAATATTTGAAGCGATTACCAATTGTTCAATGTATATGTTTACTTTATATTGATAACTCATGATGGAATCAAAATTAAAATATTAATCAACATCAATTTTGGTTCTTTGTTCACCATCAAAAATGTTACCAACCATGTGGTTAATAGTTACTAGCGATGAAACAATTATATATTCACTGTAAATAATTAAATTTGTTGTATTGTTTCTTGTCAATAGCCATTGTCTAACTGTTGAATAAACATTGTAAAGTAACCAAATCAATATTGAGCAAGTAACTAAATTACATAATCTTAGTAACGGAAAATAAACCAAATTTTTACATGCAATTTTGAAGGCCTAAATGATGGAATTCGACCAAAAAACCCTGCAGTTCACCAGCAAAGCTTGTGACTTTTGATCGTTGACCCGTTTCCAATGAAATTAGACTCTGAAAACGCCAAAATCCGACACTCCAAACTTGACAGAAATTGTCAAATTGTCACTGCAACCAAATAAATATTATACTGTAACCAATTAAATAGTATACAACAACTAATATATATAATCAGATTAGCAGTTGTATGAAGGTAACCAATGTATTCAATGAGTAACCACCAATATAAAAGAAACAATTATAAAACTGAATAACAGTATAGAGTAACCAAATAAACACCTTACAGTATCTAAATACATATTATACAGTAACCAAGATATATGTAATTAGTAGCCAAGATTATAAAAAATATTTTTACATTCATTTTACAACCAAAATAATCAGTAATGACTTTGTTACAAATTAAAGACTAACGAGATGTATGAAGGTACCTACCAATGTAGTTAATCAAGAACTATCAATATAAAATAATCACTATAAAACACAAGTAATATAATGCAAGAACTATGATAATATTGCACAAATAACCAAGTCAAGATTATATACTAACCAAATCCAAATTAGGCGAAGAACCAACATATATTTACTTAGTATACACAAGATAAATACATTACGCATTGCATTTTTATAGTAAAAACAACCGGTATAATTTGTTTGTTACCAACTAAAGGCAAACTTTTGTAAGAATGTAACTAATGTAGCTAACAAGTAACCATTAATATAAAAACATAAGTATAAGTGTACATTAATATGCTTCAGCAACCAATATTACAGTAACCAATTAATCATTACAGTAATTAAGTTTGCATTAGTCAGTAACCAAGTCAGCATTAGTTAGTAACCAAGTCAGCACTATAATTTTACAAAGTAACCAAAGTCAAGATTACTTGATTGTATATAGGTAACCAATATATATAATCAGATTAACAGTTGTATAAAGGTAACCAATGTAGTCAATAAGTAACCACCAATATAAAAGAAACAATTATAAACTACAATAACATTATACAGTAACCAAATAAATACCTTACAGTATCTAAATACACATTAGTCAGTAACCAATATATATGGCAATATTACTGTTAGCTTATGGTCTGTAAAGTAACCAACTCAATGTCAGACAGTAACCAAACTACATAATGTTAGTAACCAGAACATGAACTGGGGGGTAATATTATGCAGTAACCATTGCAAATTTACACAGTAACTAAGTCAGCATTATATACTAACCAAATTCAGATTAGACAGTAACCAACAGTTGCAGGAACCAATATATATGGTAATATTACTGTTAGCTTATGGTCTGTAAAGTAACCACCAATATAAAAGAAACAAGTATAAACCACAATAACATTATACAGTAACCATATAAACACCTTACAACATCTAAATACATATTAGACAGTAACCAATATATATGGTAATATTACTGTTAGCTTATGGTCTGTAAAGTAACCATCACAATGTCAGACAGTAACCAAACTACATAATGTTAGTAACCAGAACATGAACTGGGGGTAACATTATGCAGTAACCATTGCAATTTTACACAGTAACCAAGTTAGCATTATATTCTAACCAAATCCAGATTAGACAGTAACCAACAGTTGCAGGAAGGTAACCAATGTATTTAATAAGTAATCATTAATATAAAAAATATCAGTAGAATAATGTTTAAAATTATAAAGCAAACATATAAACATTATACATCAACCAAATTAATAATAAACAGTAACCAAATCAATAATAAACAGTAACCAATTTATATGTATTTAGTAACTAGAGTATAAAACATATTTTAAAATGCATTTTGCATTCAAAACATTCATTATTTCGACTTTTGTGACCATTTAAAAAAGCGAAAAAAGTTGAGAAAGGTAACCAATAGGCGAATCTGAAGTAAACACGGGGTAACACTTATGCATATAAATTGGAAACTCAAATACCTCGGTATACAAAATTGTAACGAATCAACAATCGATGTAAAGACGATCAACAATCAGATCTTGAAGTTGTCGATCTTTTATGTTTTTCTTCGATTTCAGAGTTGCGTCGCGACAAGAGATTTCTTCTTCTCCGGTAGATACGTCGTTGATCTGTTCTTCTCCGATCTCAGAGTTGCTGTCGATCTCAGCGTGCCGTCGTGACAAAAATTTTCGTCTTCTCCGATCTCAGTATGTCGCGCCAGAAGATTTGGATTTCTCCAATATCAAAGTTGCGTGTTCTGTTCAGTTGCTTAAATGTAGGAGCGTGTTTTGTTCAGTTGCTTGAATATAGGACTGATTTTATCAATTTTATATTGTGTTGTTTTATTTTTATAATTATGTTGTGTGTGTTTTATTTTTGTAATTACTTTCTAATTGTTGTATATTAGTGTTAAGGACCCTATTATGATTTATCTTCCCAAGCAGGAGAAAAGCCCACTCAACTTAATAAACCTCACCTCATTGACTGGCTTTGGGCCTTTAATGAAAAGACATTAATATTCAACTTAATAAACCTCACCTCACCTCACCTCTAAAGTTGATATCGTTAAGCATCCAACTTTTTATCTCCTCTTTTTATGTTGTCAATGTCTTCCTCGTTTCCGAATCAGGATCTTCTTCTCTGTAAGGATCTTGTGAGAGTTTTGCTGTGGAGTTGACAACACATCAAAAATAAGATCTAAAAGGACGTCGTTTTGATATGATTTTTTTTATAAGTTGACAAAAATTAAAAGCCACCAAACGACGTCGTTTTGATACACAGACAAAAAAGAGAGTTGTGACCCATTAGATCTCCTTTTTAATGTGTTGTCAATCTCACAACAAAACTCTCACAAGATCCTCACAGAAAAATCCTCATAGAGGATCCGGATCCCTCGTTTCCCGCTATTGACTATTCTAAACTACATAATAAGTAAATAACATAAAATGATTTTTAATGATAGCTATTAACTTGTTTTTTCGAATAATTAGAATTTTCTCCGCATTGAAACAAACTGTTTCATCATTTATGGTGTTTGACAAATAATTTGTTATTTTCTTATTTTCTAACCCCACTACAATTTTTTCAATCACTTCATAAAATCATTAGATTGTCAAATGAGATCTTCAAAAAACAATTGATAAACATCTTATTAATTCAACTCAAAAATACTTTTTTATCCCAAAAAACACCAGAGATTAAGAATTTATATAATTTAACATTAATTCAATATAAGAAAATTGTAATAAATATTATTCTAATGTACTAATCCTATTACGTCTTCTTTTTAAAGTAATGGTTAAGGATTACAAACCCACCCATTAATATATTTATACATCAATTCAAAAGAGATACACCACTAATTCATGTATCTGGTATGGTGTGCTGCGATGCACTATTGGTTCAATAACAAATACCAATATCCCTCCACACAGCCTTTAGTTTATTTATTTTTAAAATTAAAATTGCACCAACCAAGTCATTGGTTCGATTAAAAATTTCCCAGTTAGATTCGATTTGATTGGTTTTAGTTCTATTTCGGTTCAAATTGTCATCCTTCTTATGTACATGCATGTCACTAATTTTGTCTTAAAACTCCATATTACAAGGTGAAAAATCTATTTACGTAAATACCAAGTTGGATATCCCTCGAGCCATTGCATACTATATAATTTTTTCCACCTTTTCAAGTTTAATAATTTTCAAAAGATTATATCATTAATTTCCTATATATAATTATCTCAATATGTTTTATTATACATAAACATAAGTGTTAACACTAGACTATGTGTATGTATTAATTATTATATATAATTATATCGGAACGTGCTATTACATAGAATACAATCAATTAATCAATTAGGTACTTACATGAATTGAGAGAAGACATTTTGTATGTATCACACTTTCACTGCGCGCAAGGGTGAAGGTTTTTAATTATTTCTCTTAATCTTATGATGAATGTATATGTGTGTATAAAGTTCTTGAGACGACAATTAGGACCAAACCCTAACTATTTTATTTATAGAATAGTTAAGGGTCATAATCATCCATCAAACTTATGAAATTCTAGGCCCATTATACCAAATACTATTAGGAATATTATTTAGGAACAATTACATATTCTATTATATTTTTTAAAATAATTACAACAATAGTTCACTCATAAAATATTTACACAATTAATACACTTTTATATTTATTTACAATATTAGTGCAATTAGGATTCCTTAATTTAGGGAATTAGTATGCAATTAGGATTCTTTAATTTAGGGGATTAATATTGATTTACTTATTAAATTAAGTAATTAATAAGTAAATTATATAGCACACCTTCTCTTTCCTTAATAAAAATCACGCTTCCTTTGCCCTTGTCAGTCTTCTCCTCCGCCCTCCTCCACCATTAACGTCATCCTCCACCATTAACCTAGACAGTCCCAACTTGTTAACGCCATCCTCCGCCCTCCTCCACCATTAACGCCCTTCTCCTCCGCCCTCCTCCACCATTAACCTAGACAGTCCCAACTTGTTAACGCCATCCTCCGCCTGCGATTTTTTCATAGTACAATTGCTGCAATTTTTTATAGTACAGTTGGTAGCCAAACATTCATACCAAGGTAACCAATTCAGTGTTATTAGGTTTCTAATTTATTTTTAAAAAATCTATTATAGATTTTTTTTTATTTAATGGTGCAGTTGGTAGCTAACACTTTATACAAATATAACCAATTCAGTTTTATTGGGTTACCAATTAATTAAAAAAAAATCTATTGTAGATTTTTTTTTATAATGCAGTTGGTAGCCAAACCTTAATACAAAGGTAACCAATTCAGTTTTATTGGATTACCATTTAATTATAAAAAATCTACTATAAATTTTTTTTTTCATAGTGTAGTTGGTAGCCAAACCTTAATACAAATGTAACTAACAAAAACTAAAATTGTTACCTTTGAAAGTTTTGGTTACCAACTGCACTGAAATTTCTCTTGGTTACCCACAAAAACTAAAATGGTTATCTTTGTATAAATATTTGGATACCAACTGCACTAAAATTTATCTTTTTTTCCTTTTAATTTCTAGACTAAATCAACCTTCGTCATAATGGCAGTTGTGGTCGTAATGGATGAGGAGATTGGCGTCCATGGCGGCTACACCTTCAAGATCTACAGATCTACATCTTCAAGGTGTTGAAGCGGCGACGAAGGGGAGGAGGAAGATGACCGGCGAAGGGGAGGAGGAAGATGACGTTTCCAAACTTTGAATATTTGAATTTTAATTATTATTTTTGAATTTGAATTTGAATTTGTTTTTTTTGTTAGATCCAAGATATTTGAATTTGAATTATTAATTATGGTAGTTATTTCTCCTTGATTTTAGGTTTCCTTATTATTATGAATTGAATCCTATACTAATTTCCTAAATTAAGGAATCCTAATTGCACTAATATTGTAAATAAATATAGAAAGTGTATTAATTGTGTAAATATTTTATGAGTGCACTAATAATGTAATTACTTTCTAAATGTTGTATATTATTGTAAAGGACCCTATTATTTATAGGCCACATAATTAATTATCAAACTCATAAATAAAGTGATTAAATTAATACAATATGTAAGCCCAATAATTACATAAATAGTAGATCCACATAAAGAATAAAATATTCTAACATTCAGCCACCTGGCCGAAATACTATTTATATATAAAATATAAAACTTACAATTATTAATTTGGCCAAATATTAATTTAATGTCTACATCTTAATCAAATAAAAACACCAATGTGAATTAATACAATCTGTGTGTCTCTATTAACACATGATCCCCATTAGTTACACAATTAGTACTTTTATTAGAACAAGGATTAACTTTAAGCATAACATGTATTAATAGAGTTTACATAAGTGGTAATAGATTAAACTCATTCATATGGTCCAAAACATAACTGTTTGCTCACAAGTTCTCAAGTGTGCACAATAAAGAGAACAACAAACCATAAACATAATGTGAAGTTCAAAACAACGAGCTCAAAAAAATGTCTTACATCAAAATAACTCACTAATTAAGACTACCAGTTAAACCCATGCCGACAACATACTCCAAAAAGAGCTTCGGTGGTAAGTCTTTCGTAAGTGGATTCGCCAACTTATCATGCGTACTAATATACTTAATGACAACGACTTTGATCTTCAACTCTTTCCCTGACAATAAGTACTTAGTATGGAGGTATAGTCCATCACCACTCGAACTGGTGTTGTTGGAAAAACTAACATCAGAATCATTATCACAAAATACTTTCAATGACCTTGAAATGGAATCTACAACCTTAATTCCTGAAATAAGATTCCTCAATAATACGACATGACAAGTAATATGATAACAAGCCATATATTCTGTCATCATCGTGGAAATGTTAGTTAACTCCTGCTTATGACTTCTCCACGAAATAGGGCCTCCTGAAAGCATAAAGATGTACCCTAATGTAGATTTCTTTTCGTCTTTATATACACTTAGCAAAATTAGAATCAAAATAACCAATAACTTCAAGGTTATCTATTTTTTTTCCTGAATGTAAGCATAAAATCCTTACTCCCACTGACCTTTAAGTATATGCATTGATCCACCATATTTTTCTTAAAATCAAAATTATTCATCACCTTGTGAAACTTAAGATACCATTGTCGAGAAGCTTGTTTTAACCCATAAATAGACTTCTTAAGTCTACATTCCATATGTTCATTGCCTTTAACCAGAAAACCTTCTGGTTATGTCATATAAACATTCTCATGCAAGTCACCATTAAGGAATGTAGTTTTAAAATCCATTTGATGTAACTCTAAATCATAATATGCTACTATAGTCATGACTATTCTAAATGAATCTTTTCTGGATATTGGAGAGAAAGTTTCATTATAATCCACACCTTCCTTTTGAGTGAAACCCTTTGCAATCAATCGTGCTTTATACCTTTCAACGTTCCCCTTAGGATCTAATTTGGTCTTATAGACCCACATGCAACCAACATGTTTAACACCTTTTGGTAACTCTTCAAGATCCCAAACGTTATTAAGCTCCATTGATTTCAACTCATCATTCATGACTTCAAGCCATTGAGTTGATTGAGTACTCGTAATGGCCTCTTTATAGGAGATATGATCATTAATCTTACTTGAATCATAGACAATCTCATTAAGATATGTTATAAAATCATCAAAATTAACAGGTTTTCTAGGTCTTTTGGACCTACGTAAAGGCTGCACAATTTCAAGAATATGATTTTCAATAATGTTATTAACCTACATTGTGAAATTAATTATCAATCTTTGATTAGTCGATTGATTGATGATTTTGATGATGATTAAAATCAATGAACTTAATAACATTGGGATCTTGAAAAAAAAAATTAAATAGACCAATAGCATCTGCAATCGGTCGATTAGTACTTAGTCTAGTATTTGATAACTACTCTGAAACTAGCGTAGAGATCGATCGCTAGTACTAGTCGCTGACACGTGTGCCACGTCACACCTGACATATGACTCAGCATTAGTCAGAATAGCGACGACGTCGGTCGCTGATTGCGGTCGCTACTATATCGATCACTATTGTTGGTCGCTGATGTCCTTCCAGCGACCAGATTACCTGCGACTAATATCAGCGACTGCATGCGGTCGCTGATACTCATCTGCGACCATATACGGTCGCTGATAAGCCTTTTTGTTGTAGTGTATGTCGTGGCTCAGCTATCTCAAGGGTATCATTTGCCTCAATAGGAGGTTGTTGTGCCTCACCCTCTTGAATTAAAAGACTAGAAACCTAAATCCTATTTTCTTTAAGATCAATTTTTCTAGGCTCACCACTCCCATTTAAATCACCATTCTCTAAAAACTCTACATGCCTAGTCTCAATAATTCTAGTGGTATGTGAAGGACAACAAAATCGAAAACCCTTAGATCTATTAGGATATCCAATGAAATGATAATTAATAGTTTTAGAGTTAAGTTTATTTATTTGTAAATTAAAAATCTTAGCCTCGGCTGGATAGCCCCACACCCGTAAGTATTTTGAACTAGGTTTCCTACCTATCTGAATTTCATAAGGAATGTTAGGAACAAATTTGCTAGATTTGCTAGGAACGCATCATTTTGCATTTTAAAATTATTATTTATTTGGACGAAAATTTATAGAGTCAAATGTTTCACTTCCTCTGTCTCAAAATAAATACATATGATAACCCAAATTTTGTTAGAAATAAAGGAATGGAATGTGGAAAGTTTAGAAAATGAAAAGTTCCCTCCTTATCAGTTATTGGGATGTTTAAAGGTTATGTTTACCTTTTCCTCTCTCTTCCCATGCCTATATATATATATATATATATTCAAATCAGATAGAAGAAGTGTAGTAGAAGAATAAGAAAAAGTGGTAGCCAAGTGAATAGAAGAGAGAGTTAGACCATCACCCATCTGAGAAAATGGTATTAACCATTATGTCCATGGTTGCTTGTATATTGGAAGATGTAAAAATATCATAGTGAAAGAAAAGTGTGGATGACCACTTGAATACAAATATTTATCAATATGCATTTTGTTTTATTTATTATTTTATAATACGTTATCAGCTCGAAGTTCTACCCAAATTTGAAAAAGGAGTTCTCTCAACTCAATGTAAGTATTATTTCATTACAATTAAATTTAATCACACATACACACACATACACACACACACACATTATTTTATCTATAGCTATTATCATTGCTAGTCATGGCTCACAATTATTCAGCAAAAGCCACATGGATGGTTATAGTCTTTAGTTTTATTATTGCTTTTTATATCAATTTATTTCTAATGATCTTTTGATATATTTCTTTTTGGCATGGTAGCATATTTGATATATTTTTATTGATTTTTTTTGATATATTTCTTTTTGGCATGGTAACATATTTGATATATTTCTAGTGATCTTTTTGATATATTTTTGTATGAAGTTACAATGACAAATATGCTTAGTAGTGTTGGTTTGTTATTTAGTTTTAGTGGACAAATTTAGTTTCGTGTTTTACTGCATTTCTATAAATTGTTTTATTATAATTAAATTTGAACATATATAATTATTTAATTTGATGGGAATATCTTTAGTTGTTTAATATTCAAATCTTATAAATTTGAATTTGTTGCCCTTGATTTATATCGAGGAAGAATTGTTTGTAATGTAATGTTGATGCTGAGATTCATATAAAGGCAAAGAATCTTGGAGATACAATCAACGTTGGCAATCATGTATCCCTGTAGGATCATGAAAAATTAATTATTTTTATTCGCTATCATCTCCATGAAAAAAATAAAATATGAGTACATTACAGTAAAAGACTCACTTGTCTTATGAAATGATTTTAAAGGAAAGATGTTAGAATCAAAAATGTGTAATTCTCCTAAAAACACATTATAATTGGTTGCACCTGAAGTTGAAAGATTTTAAAAGTGTTGAGTGAGAACAATTCAATATTTTTTTTATAAATAATCTCACTATTAAAATTATGTAAAAAAAACACTGATGAAGACATGTTAGAGAAAATATTTATTATATTTCATGCCTCGAATATGCTCTTGCAGCAGCAATATCGAGAGCGGAAGTTTACAAAATATTTCCTGAAGCGATAAAGGAAACTATGTTCCCAGAAGTGATATTATGTCTTCTAGTGGCTGTACAAAATAATGAGTTTTTTGCTGAAAAACCAATAATCTCGCTTGATCAATTCTATTACATTCCCTGAAGTGAATGGAACCTCATTTGATAATCATAGAGGAAATTATGATTGTGGTAGTGGACGTGAAAAGAATAATCAATATAGAAAAGGGAATGTACACGACGTACTCTTAAACATTTGGTAGATTTGTACCAAAGACTCCATAAAAGAAAAGGAAATGAAATTGAAATAAACTTTATTGATTATAATCATACTGAAGATCCCATGAATTATTTTGACTTTTCAAATGGAGTGGATATAACTAATTTTGATATCTATGGTTTACTTAATGATATGTTGATAGAAATGTTCATACCAATTAATTATTTTTATTTCATTATATTATGACATTATAATAAGTATTTTTATTATATGTTTTATTCATGTTTCAAGTAATAAAGTTAAATTTATGTTTTGCATATATGAAGCTGTATGGGCCAGAAGCTCATCAAACTTGATTACAGGCTCTAGAAGAGCGACTATTCATCAAACATAATTGAAGACTCTTGAAGAGTGATTATTCATCAAACTTAATTAAAGTCTCTAGAAGTCAAAGGGCACAAAACTTTGTATTGATGATTCTTTATATTCTTCTAAGGCAAGTATAAATTTGCTCAGCTTTAAGGATATACGTTATAATGGTTATTATATTGAAATCAATAACGAAGACAGTGAAGAATTTCTTTATATTACTTCAATAGTATCGGGACAGAAGCTCATATTAGAAAAATTGTATATTTTCTCTTCTGGGTTATATTATACTAAAATGAGAATAGTTGAAACAAATGTTGTAATACACCAGAAGTGTGCAATACACCAGAAGTGTTCGGATCCAAATATTTTTATGATTTGGCATGATCATCTAGGATAATGATGCATTGAGTTATTGAAAACTCACATGAACATCCCTTAATTAAGAACCAGAAGATTCCTTTACCTATAGATTATATCAAAGTAAATTAATTACTAAACCATCACATTTAATTATTGTTATTTAGTGTTCATCTTTCTAAGAAAGAATTCAGAGTGATATATGTGGACCAATACACCCATATTGTGGTATATTCAAGTATTTTATATTTTTACTTGATGCATTAACCAGATGGTTATATTTATGTTAAACATCCTATTGCATATACGCATACTCAAAATGGTGTAGCTGAATCACTTATCAAGAGACTTCAATATATTGCTTGACCTTTGATTATGAAATCAAAATTACCTGTTTATGCTTACACTACAACAAAAAGGCTTATCAGCGATCGCATATCTGCAACCACATATGGTCGCAGATGAGTATTAGCGACCGAATGCGGTCGCAGATATTAGTCCAGAGTAATCCGGTGTCATTTGGACGGACATCAATGACCGAATTATTAGCGATCGCATCATGATGACCAAACTCGCCATTAATCCGACTCTCATCCGAGAGTTAGTTGTTATGGATGATGTGGCACATGAGTCGAGTGGACCATCGATCGATCGCTTAGTTTCAATGATGTTTTTTTTAAAATATTTTTCCTGTTTTGTTGATTTCCCCAAAATATCCTGCTTTGTACCTGCTTTCTATCCCAACACACAGCAATATATATAAGCATCCATATAAACATCCATCCATGATTTATATATTTCCCATCACATCCACAATAGTATATATAAACATCCATCCATATGATAGAATCGTAAACCAACACAACACAATACATCGTAAACATCCATATAATAGAATCGTAAACCAATACAATTGTCTAAAGAATGAATATAAAAGAGTACAAGGCTTTAAATATCTAAAAAACAAGTCTAACTCTTCATGGATCATCCAAATTAGGACCATGTAATTAACAAAAGAATAAAATATGTTAGATATATGTGTTGATACTGCTATGACTTAGGGAAAGCTAAATAATAAACAATGTAGTGAAACATATAAGTAAGACAGTGACAGTAAAAATATCGATATATACCTCATCGCCATCCTGATGTTGTGTTGCTGCTGCTGCCGCCACTGCATCCGCCAACTCATCAGGACTCAGAGACTACAGATGCCCGCCCAGTATACGAAGAAGATCACGATCTCGACAGATCGCTCTCACACAGTCAGCAGGAGTATGATAGGCTGGATGACCTGATGACTGTGTAGACTAGGTAGCAGAGCTGCCTGTGCCACTGATGGTTGGGAGTCGTTTTTGTCCTTGGCCTTTAACATAGTTTTTCTTCACGACTGACGCCCTCTCCCATAATTCTTGATCAATCGACGGACGCGGGGTGCCTTCAGGATAACGCTCGTTCATTAAGCCCTTATAAGTGTCATATTAGAAGGTCAACAATTAAATAGTTAAAAATAAATTAAGAAATGCTAAAAAAGGTCGTCGCAATTTATAAACAACATATTAGTATAAATTTAACTTATTACACATTATCTAAAATGACCTCAAAGCGACCATCATCGGGTGGCCACATACACATACAACCAATTGATAGGTTAACCTTGAGACTAAGACTCCTACAGTTCATTTACTCATATTAATATGTAAACAAATGATATTTTAGCTACAAAACATGATTATAAACATAACATACGTACCCTGGCAGCAATATGATGCAGCTGTGATATACTGCCGCCCCGATACATGCCTTTTGCCTTTTCGCCTTCATATACACCTGAGGATCTGTTCAAGGCGGCAGTCTTGCGCCTCTTGACCCAGCTCTCAGCTCTCCATTGGTCACACATCTACACCCATATGGGCTGTGTGCACCACCAGGGGCTATGCTCATGCATATACTGCCCACCTTGTCCTGGATGGTCAATCTCAGCATTATGCAGGGCTTTCTGTCGTTCCTTGTTCATATTATCTTTAGTTCGGACGGCGCACTTTTGCCAAAATAGTGTCTGAATAACTTATGCCTGCGCGTCGTCCCATTTATACCTTTTCTGCAAATAAAACAACAATAATAATATTAAAACTGTTATATTACCATAATCCAACATTACTAAACAATATTATTTGATTAACTATGTATTATCTATCATAGTGATAAAAAAATATACCTGAAATTTAGCCCAAAATGCATCCTTATAGGCGAGAGGTGTGCTCGCCCATGTAATCACTAGCGTAGGCCAGTTCTGTAAGCATAATTGTGAAATGCACTTCACAATTTTACTATCTTGAAAATCACTACAATATACAACAATTTACATTAAAATATATTTATAACAATGGAAATATAAAATGGTTATATATACACGATGTTTAACTTATGTACTTTCTAGAGGAGGACGGATCTGTATGAGAATACGATCATTCGGATTAGTCGAGGCCTTCGACACATGATTAGGGCCCCGACCCAACCCGCGCTTCCGTTGTGCTGGTTCAGAAGACATCTATAAATAAAAAAATTAGAATGTTAATATGAGTTATATGATTTACATATATAAATAAAATGACATTCATAAATAAGTAATTGTATGAAATAGTTAACTACGACAACTATAAATGAAAGATACATAAACATGTCGAGGATATAGAGAACATTTATACATGTAATTGTATGTAATACAATTAAAACTAAACATACATTTTGTAGAAAAGGACAATAATGACAATTAATTGTATGAAATAGTTAACTATGACAACTATAAATGAAAGGTACATAAACATGACTGCAAAATAGTTAACTATGACAACTATAAATGAAAGGTACATAAATATGTTAAGGATATAGAGAACATTCCTATATGTAATTGTATTTAATACAATTAAAACTAAACATACATTTTAATGAAAATCGTTGTCTGAGTCAGAATCATTTTGTACAAGTATTGGAGATTCATAACCATCTTCTTCTTCAGATTCAGTGTCAAGTGTCCGTTAATAACTCTTCCTTAGTATCACTATCATCTGGCACAATAACTGTCTCAGGATCCAATTCATCAGGTTCATCTCCACCTTCTAATTGAATTAATTCATTGTTGTCCTCTATATTTATTATTTCTATGAAGCATCTCCTCTTGGTAGAAATCCCCGTCTATTACTTGGACACGACTGCGCGCGGGAGTATGAATTACAACTTGCCAATTTGTAGACGGTCTATCCCTTTTCCTAACAGGACTAGGAGTGTAGTATACTTGTACTGTTTGAGTTGGTAAAACAAACGGTTCATTGGAGTACGCAGACCTATGGAGGTCAATATCGACGATTCCATGTCTGTCAACACGTATCCCTTTTTCTGAATCAAACCAACGACACTTGAACAAGTTAATATGACCCCCGTACGTGCCCTTGTACGACAACTCTACGATTTCCTCCAACTCCCCATAAAAGGCACGACCAAGCTCATTGTAATAATCTCCTTGAACACACACTCCAGATTAGTTGTTCTTTTTTATCATGAGCATATGTCTTTGTATGAAATTCACATCCATTTATTTTGTAACCATTGCGAATGACTTGGTCCCTGTCTGGACCCATAGCTAGGACTTGTATATTTGGAGGAATCATTCCCTCATTAAGAGCCTACAAAAATTCTATTAAATTAAATACATTCATAAATTAATACGATATATGTCATTCTTAATTAACTTAACTTACTTTGTCCTTTAGCCAAAGAGCAAATTTTTTATCACGACTAACTTGAATATCTTTATCAGTGATGCCGGGATGATTTTCTTTTAACTCATCATCGTATATTCTATACAATTTTATAAACATTAACATATATTAATATGAGATTGCAGGTTAAGATATAGGTCTAATACATATGAATTTTACATTTAAACCTCATAAATTCATCAATCTCCTCGCAATTGAGAAGAATGTAAGTATGCGCGACACTTAATTCTTGCTCAGAAAGGAATATACGCTTTACTTTTTCATAAGCGCAACCCGGTAAACCAAATACAGAAAGCCGACCATTTAGTTCAACATTGCCCCCATCATCATGTCTTGGGACTCGATTGGCCTTTGTTAAGACTTCGTCAGGAAAATAGTCTGAGACAAACGTAGATATCTCATCGAAATTGTATGCCTCACATATCGACCCCTCGACATAAGCTCTATTCTTCACCTTCCTCTTAAGGTTTCCCATGACCCTCTCGAAAGGGTACATCCATCTATATTGAACTGGGCCACCAACACGAGCTTCATAGGGTAGATGGATTTGCAAATGCTCCATAGAGTCAAAAAAAACCAGAGGGAATATTTTTTCAAGCTTACACGTGATCTCAATGATGTTCTTCTCAAGTATAGACATGTCCTTTTCATTTAACGTTTTTTGAACATATGTCTCTGAAGAAACGACTAAGATCAGTCAAAGCATCCCATATTGGTTTATCAAGCAAGTCCCAAAATGCTATAGGCATGAGTCTCTCCATGAACACATGACAGTCATGACTCTTCATCCCTTGCAATTTCCCACCTGTAACACACCTTGCAATGTTTGACGCATATCCATCTGGTAGTTTCAGAGACTTTATCCATGTGCACACATCTTCAACCTGCTTTTTGGACAATGTGTACCTTGCATGCGGTTTGACCATCTTACCATTAGTAGATTCATAAAGTTCTAATCCAGGACGCTTACAAATATCTTTCATGTCCAACCGTGCCTTATCATTATCTTTCGTCTTGCCCGCAACACCCATCACGGTGTTAAACACATTGTCGAACACATTCTTCTCAATATGCATCACATCTAGATTATGACGAATCAAATTTGTAGACCAATAAGGCAATTCCAAAAAGATGCTTTTCTGAACCCAATTATGAGACACGCCAAACCCATCGATGATGTCAGAGGAAACAATCTTACCAAATGGAATGACCTACAATCTCATCACACGGTCACGCATCTCCGTCCCCCAACAACAAATCGCGGTCTTTGGCATATCATGATCTACTTTCCCTTTCTTGAAGTTTTTCTATTTCTTGAAACGAAAGTGATCTACCAAGCAAGAAACGACGATGACAATCAAACCAAAGATGGCTTTCAACCATTTGATAGATTGAAAGACTTTTTGTATGATCCATACAATATGGACAAGCCAACTTCCCATGTGTACTCCATCCGGATAACATACCATAAGCGGGAAAGTCACTTATAGTCCACATAACTCGCGCCCTAAGGTTGAAATTTGTTTTCGTTGGAAACATCCCAAGTCTATACTCCATCCTCCCACAATACCTTCAACTCGTCTATAAGAGGTCTCAAGTAAACATCTAGGTTCTTTCCAGGACTCTTGGGACTAGGAATCACGAGTGAAAGAAACAAGTATGGTTGTTTCATACACATCCAAGGAGGCAAGTTCTACGGAGTAACAATCACAGGCCAAGAGGAGTACGGAACAGCTGAGTGGTCGAACGGGTTGAAACCATCAGTGGACAATCCAAGCCTCACATTTCTAGGTTCCAATGCAAACCCGGGATGTGCTAAGTTGAAATCTTTCCAAGCCTGCCCATCTGCGGGATGGTTCAGTTCTCCATCTTTGGTTGGAGATTTCGCATGCCAAGTCATATGTTCAGCTGTTCTTGAAGACATGTACAATCTTTTGAGTCGAGGTGTAATTGGAAAATACCTTAAAATCTTAAAAGGTATATTCGTCTTTTTTGTAGTCACACCCTCTTTATTAGGCCTAAATCGATCATGACTGCAAAACGTGCACTTTGTCTTCTGTTCATTTTCCTTATAAAATAACATGCAATCGTTCGGACATGCATCGATCTTTTGATATCCAAGACCCAACTTCTTCACCATTTTTTTTACAATAGTAGTAGTTATCGGGCAATTTTTCACCGACATGCAACATACTCTTAATGGCCCTCAAGAGTGACTCAAAACACTCATGGCTCATGTTGTGATCAGCCTTGATGTTAAGTAATGTCGCCACTGCAGACAATGTAGTGTGCTTCATGAAACCATGCCACACCGGTTCGCTACCTTCGTTTAACAACTTAAAGAATGCTTTGGCATCATAATTCATAGGTTGTTCTCTGCCTTATTCCCAATTAAAATCTGGCCCTACAATATAATGAACCATGTCATTCATACGATGGGTATTGCTGCCTGGATTGTGTACCTGTACGATGCCACTATCTCTTCTCTGCCCATGTGCCCACCAACATTCTTCGTAATTGTTCATGAACCCAGAAACAAGTAAATGATAGTTTACTATGTCTCTGTCCATATAATTTACATTCTTACACTTCAAACAAGGACATCTTATCTTGTTCTGACCATTAACACATTCCGAGTGACTATATGCATAATCTAGAAATACTTGGCAACCAGCTCTAAATTCTGCTGTAGCACCTATCTGGGCACTTGACTTTCGTCGTCTCATCCAACTACGATCTGAATAGAGGTCCATGATACCACGGTACCTATGTTGACATGAATTATTGTATTCCCTTGTTAGAGATTTACAATTCAACTCAATGCCATTTATGATGCTTATAAATACATATAGATGTATATGTACATATATATCATGAGTGTGCATCATATATGATTATTCGGTAATTGAACAAGGATACATGCCAAAACAAATTTACACAGCTTGAGATTGACTACCCAAAGGCATGGTATATTGTTGTGGATCTTAAATTAGAATGAGGTATGGTCTTATGTAATTCTACATATTTTAACTAACACCAACCTAAAGACAATAGATTCCTAGGGGTAGAATATGAATCATTTCATCATGCATGATTTGCATATGCATTGGGACAAGTCTAAATTACCCGACCAACGAAAAAATTTCAGCAGAGTCTCCCCTATAATATAGACTATCCACATGCATGAGGGCATACATATATGGCCATTTTTAGGCATATAAGAGCAACAAGAATGTATAAGCAATTAACATAACATCACATTTATTAAACACCAAGGAAGTATAACACAATAATGAGTACAAATTTTATAATTTAGAGTTGGTTTGATAGGTATGTAGGAAAATTTTATAATTTTACTTGTATAAGTGGCCAACTAGATTATATATATATTTGTACTTTTCATTTTCTTACAAAACAATTTTAATTTATAACCCATTTGTAGCTTAACACATGAGTATTTTATATTTTTATACAAAAATTGGGTATTCGAAGTGAACTCATAGCTCATTTTGTGCATTGAGAGTAATTATAACTTGTATGGTTAACTTATAGCTTTTATAATAATTTATAGTTTCATTTCAACGCACTAATGTGTTAAATATTAGTGTTTTTTCACATATAACTAAAATAACCCTTCAAAGCATTATCAATTCCAAACTTGGCTTAACAGTCCCTTAAAGCAATAATAATTAACCTCTTGCTTAATTTATGTCTTGTAGGTTCAATTATATCACATTGTAATTATGTTATAGATTCTATTTGTGACGCCCCCAAAATAGGTATACATCACCCATCTTGGGTCGCCAAATACATGGTACAAAATTCAAATACAACTTAATTATACAATAGTCGTGTAACACGACAAAATATAAGCTGAGAGTTTTAAAACGAATATTGTCCTCTAGACAATATCCACACTCAATGGAGTCCTCATTACAATTATTATCACACTGTTTTATAAAAATAGTGAGGACTACTATAGCCATCATCTCGGACCATCACTTCATTCCCCAACTAGTCCCAGCTATATATTCTCATTTCCTGAAGAGAACAATGAAAGAAAAGGGTGAGCTCAATTAGCCCAGTAAGAAATATTATGACTAAGATAATGCAGAATAAGTTATCGTTAGCCTTTAACAATGTTAAACTGATAGAATATAATAGACAATAAGTTTAACTGCAACGGAACAAGAAATCCATTAGAAGAGTCAAGTAGAGCAAGATATCTACTATCTTCTATGATTTAAAAAGTTTTTCAACAGTTTTATTGCTGAGACTCAGCTTAATAAATAAACCACATCATCGAATCATCCCTACACTAAGGGGCAAGAATATTCATGTAAAATCATCAATGGTCATAATTATACCGAATAATCCCTGGTCATAATCATACCAACAACTATCCATCAATGCACTACAGGCCAATGAGGATTTTTACCACATCATTTGTAATATTAGGGGTCATGATTATACCGAATGATACCTGGTCATAATCATACCAATCAACAGTCCATCTATGCACGTAAGCCAAAGATGACTTTCATCACAATATAAGCATGAGGATGATGACAATGATATAAGCATTAATCAAACGAAATCAAGGATAATTATTAAAGACTTTAAATTTATCCAGAGTTTAAAAATATCCAAATTATCAACATGATACTGCTTTGTGGAGTAAAATTCAAGAATAATATCCACGTATCAAAATAATTTGAACAGAAAAGAAATAAATTTTTCGGGTGAATAGTACCCCATAAATAGTACTTTGGGAATAGTACCCCGTGAATAGTAACCCCGACATGAAAAGTGTCCCGAATACCCGAGTGAATAATACTCTAGTGAATAGTAACCGGGTAAATAGTAACTCGTGAATAGTACTTCGGTACGAAAAGTGCCCCAAATACCCGAGTGAATAATATTATTGTGAATATTAACTGGGTGAATAGTAACCCATGAATAGTAACTTGTGATAGTACTCCGGCATGAAAAGTGCCTCGAATACCCGAGTGAATAATATTATAGTGAATAGTAACCCGTGAATAGTACCCCTGGTGAAAATATTGATATTTAATAAGAAAGTTTAGATCAATATTTCAATAAAACGATACTAGATGAAGCGCAAAACTCAAGGATATTCTACTAATTTCAAGGATTATAGAAGCAATACTTACCATAGTAAGTTTAGATTTAAGAATATGAAAAGAAATAACATACGAAACTGCAAATAGATTTTCAATCGTATATATGGTATGAATCTGCAGAGTCGGGTTATTCACATATTAAAGGATGAATATGAAAAATAGTATTCCTTATGAATACGAAAGAAATAATACCCCTTACCAAACAAAAATAACATCCCTTACGAATACAACAAATAATATCCCTTACCTTAGTAGAAGACTGAATACTTCAATAGTGAAGTAGCAAAATATTCTTCTTCTTGCTCTCTATAGTTTTTCTCTCTCTATAGCTTCTCTTGTGAGTCTCAGTGAATTAGTGAGAATGAAAGAAGAATTAAGCTTCTATTTATAGGATAATGGACTAAATAGTAACTAATTCATGAATGGTCCAGATTGATTTACTATTAGAATGGACGGTCCAGATTGATTACTATTAAAATCACAACCGAAGGTCCAGATTAATTTACTTTTAAAACCACCACCGACGGTCCAGATTGATTACTTTTAAAACCACCACCGACGGTCCAGATTGATTTACTATTAAAACTACCACCGACGGTCCAGATTGATTTACTATTAAAACCACCACCGACGGTCCAGATTGATTAACTATTAAAACCACAATCAATGATCTAGATTGGTTTACTATTAAAACCACCACCAATGGTCCAGATTGATTTAACTTATTATACTTTAGTACCCCTAAAGTTTTCCAAGTTTACATTATTCCCCTCTAACTTTTATAAATAAACACATTTTTAATACTTCAACAATTATTCATCATTAATATTATAACTCACAATATTTAACAACCAGATCATTCCCAGGAAAAAAAGGGGGCTTTCCGATAAGGATTTCTCCCTATTGGCGTGCAATTAGGTGACCAAACCTCTCCTCGACAGAACTTTCTAGACATCGTCAATATTGCAAATAATAAATAACTTTGTTGTCTCAATTATTGATTGAATAATATAAAATATTATGCAGATGATACTGTGACAATAATTGAATCAAATAACGTGAGATACTATGCAACAATTACTGTAGCAATAATTGAGTAAACTTAGTGGCTTCTTACGTAAACATCAATAATCAATACCGTGTGCTACTATGCAACCACGCCGTGCGTATTCATCGTACTTTTACCAATTTAGTAGTTCAACAGGTTTAACGGTAAAACTTTCGCCGTTATTTTTATAAAAAGATATTTCTGTCATTTTCTAACTACGACAATACTTCCGTTGTGGGGCCCACCAATGATTGTGCCGTCGTACAAATATTCCCTGTTAAAACGAATATTTCCCGACCAATTGAATATTCCCCGACACAACAAATATTTTATATCAACTTGCTTACTTTGCAAAAATTTTTAAATATCACCCTTAACTTTAACCTTTATCAATTTAACCATTTACTAAATAAAATAATAATTATAAGAAAATTGAATACTTTCATTTCATAAAATTCGGGGTCTTACACTATTACCCTCACATATATAGATATATTAACCCAAACTTCAAGGGTAATTTATCAAATTACACCACAAAGCCAAAAATAAGCCGCTAACGCTGCTATTGCATCTTCATTGCTTAATCTTTCTTACGCCTAATGGGCAAAGATCCCTAACTTCTCAACTTTTGTTTTGATAGTACTTTATTCCCCATAACTTTGATCCATTTATATTGAATTCTGGGACATTAGATAGATGATACACTTCTTATTGTAGAAAAATACTAGCTGAGCATCTCAGGCAACTTAAATATATTGAATAAGAGCCCAAGGGAAACCCCCACCACGCCTCAACTCAATCATCAAGAATCGCCATGGCAACAACCCTATTTCCAACATGCCCATTTTGTGACCTCATTACTTCTATCTCATATACCGGGTTACAACGAATTTTAAATATGTTATATATAGTACATGAGACTATATTTAGAAGTTATAAACTCTCCATTTCGGATTCCTTACGCTGCCCAAAATAGCACTCAAATATAGCTTGACACACTAGCTTTTGATTTTTTGTTTTAGCTTAAAATTGCATTTCTTTCTAATTTACCTTGCCCAAACTCTTTAATAATCTATATATAGTGTAAACACACATTCCCATGACCTCAGATTTGCTTAATACTTGGTTTTTTATACAACAAAAACAATCCATATAGGACTTTTATCGAGCTTCTTATGTACGCTATTTTGAAAAGCCAATTTCATAGCCATTCTCTTGTGCTCTAAATCCATTCCAGCCTCCTTATAGCTCCGCACACCTAAACCTATACCCCTTCACTCTAATTAAAGTCATAATCAACTGATAACACAATCAATTTACACTTAATTAATTACTTAGTATGCCAACCCATATAAATACATACTTTGCTTAATATCAATAAATTCTTCATATATAGATTGAATTAGAAATTCTAAAGCCAACTCATGTAATCTTAATTGCCACAAGCCTTACTTAAACTGAAATACATAAAAACATAATGTATACTAGCATGAATATACCTTGCAGTGGAACGGCGGTGGTGAAGGTGACGGCCGGTGATGTTGGTGGTGAAGGCGGCAATATACTCCCTCTTCTCTTCTCCCCCTACTCCCTCTTCTCACATGAGCTGTTTCACCCTCTATTTTTTTCTCTGTACTAATTCGGGCGAATGCCTAAATCTGATTAAGTTTATGAGAATTAGCGACCGCCATCAGCGACCGCATGCGGTTGCTAATTTTTAATGACGTGGACGTCTCAGCAACCGCTAGGCGGTCGCTAATAGAGATTGGTTGCACAAAACAAACGCGCCAACGTTTCGCACCAAATTTTGGAAGGGAAATTCATGCCAGCGACCGCTCAATGACCGCAGTCGGTCGCTGATATAAACTAGCGACTAGAATCAATTCCGGTCGCAGATGGCGGTCATTATTATCGATACCAATGACCGAACGGACGGTCGTGATCATTGAAATGTTCGGGTCTGCAGATAGAGATTTTTCCTGTAGTGTTAGGGTCATGCTATTTTACATGCTGCATCATAAACTTAACATGTGGTTTTTTAAAAAAAAAAATCACGTTTCGAGGATTTTCCTTGGTAATGAAACAGTCTTCCTACCAGTAGGGGGAGAAAAGTCGTTGCTTGAAGCACGACGTGAGATCGTTGCCTGAAACACGATAGGAGATTAATTGGAATGTTTCAACGTTATTTAATCTTGATCCTCACACAAATCAATATGAACTAGAAGTTCAAAGGATTATTCATTTGTAATGAATTGCAAATCAATTACCAGAATTATTCACTGATAATAAGAAAATAGTGATATCTCACATTATAGCTGCTAATACTCTACTAGGGATTGAAGTCCATGTAGGACAATAAGTTAATACAGCAGAAAAGGGAATCAAAGTCACACCTGAAATGTGGAAGAATGATCGTTGTTAAAGATAAAATTCCCCAAAAGAAGAAAGTACAAGAAAAACAAGTTACAACCTATAAAGAGGCTATACCCATGAAACATGCTATAAAATTTATCGATCTATCCAAAACTTATGAACAAAAATCTCCTATAAATAAAACTCTTGAAGAGTTATCCCCTAAAGAGGATCAGGTACCTAAAAATAACGAGATCTCGATACATTATGTATATACAGGAGACGGATATATTGGATAAAAATAAAATTATTGTCGACAACATATTTTCATATAAAGTTGTTCTTTATATTACCAGAAGTAATGATCATCATGAATATGAACCACAAATCGTTGATGAATGTAGAAATATTTGGCCAATGTGGAAAGAGTCGATTTAAGCAGAATTAAATTCACTAAGTAAATGTGAAGTTTTTGAACCTGTAGTCCGAACACCTAAAGGTGTAATGCCTGTTGGATATAAATGGGTATTTGTACATAAATAAAATAAGAAAAATAAAATTATAAGGTACAAAGCGCCACTTGTAGCACAAGGTTTCTCGCAGAGACTTGGTATTAATTATGAAGAAACATATGCTCCTGTAATGGACACAATTACATTCAGATTTTTAATTAGCTTGGTAGCAAAAGAAAATTTGGATATGCGATTAATGGATGTTGTTACAACATATCTGTATGGATCATTAGATAATGATATATACATGAAAATCATAGAAGGATATAAAATGCCTGAAACATATAAAATGCCTGAAGCATATAATTCTACATCTCGAAGTATGTATTCTATTAAGCTACAAAGATCTTTATATGAGTTAAAGCAATCCAGATGCATATTATGGTATAATCGCCTGAGTGGATATCTTTTGAAAGAAGGATTTGAGAATAATCCAATTTGTGCATGCATTTTTATCAAAAGATCATAATATGGATTTGTTATTATTACAATATTTATTGATGAAAGATCTTGCTCCAGAAGAGTTGACAAAAATAACAAATTTAAGATGAAAGATATTGGTAAGACAAATTTTTGTCTTGGCCTACAAATTGAACTATGGAATTCTTGTTTATCAATTAACATACACAAAAAAAGTCCTGAAGCAACTTTACATGGATAATGTTAATCTTTTGAGTACTCCAATGATAGATTGGTCAGTTAATATCAAGAAAGATCCGTTTTGACCACAAGAAAATAATGAAGAAACTCTTGGTCCTGAAGTACCATATCTTTGTACAATTGGTGCTTTGATGTATATTACAAAATTTCTCATAACCTGATATAGCATTTGCAGTTAACTTACTAGCAATATGGATCAAAACCACAGTTAGTTGGATTTACTGATGTAGAGATTATCACAATTCATGAAGTAAGTCGTGAATGTGTTTGGTTGAGATCAGTAATTCAACATATTCATGAAAATTGTGAATTATGATCAATCATAAATAGTCCAACGATATTATATAAAGATAATGTCGCTTGTATCACTCAAATTAGAGGAGGTTATATCATGGGTGATAGAACCAAGCATATTGTACCAAAATTCTTTTATACACATGAGCTTTAGAAGAGTGGCGATATTGATGTCAAACAGATACGATCATGTGATAATTTGGCTGATATGTTCACTAAGTCATTACCAACTGCGATTTTTAAGAAGACGGTGCACAATATTGGCATGCGTTGACTTAAGGATATTTGTATCATGAATAATGAAAATTCTATGATCTCATGAGGGGGAGTAAAAAGGATATGTGCTGATTGACTCTTTTTTCTTCGCTAAGATTTTTTTCCCACTGCGTTTTCCTTTACAAGGTTTTAATGAGGCAATCCTAAGGCACTAGAAGTTATTCAAGAATATTATACTCTTTTCTTTAGTCAATTTGTTCCCCCACAGGATTTTTCTTTGGTAAAATTTTTAATGAAGCATATTCTTAGAAAGCGGTCATCCAAGGGTGAGTGTTAGAAAACCTTTGGCATTCTTGCCTCTTCCTCTCCCTGTCTCTTCATTTTCTATTTCTCTTTCTCTCCATGTGTGTGTGTGTATATATATATATATATATATATATATATATATATATATATATATATATATATAAGTATCAAATAGTAGAGGTATGAAAAATAAGAAAAAGTGGTATCCAAGTGAATGGAAGAGAATGAGATAGACCACTACTCATATGAGAAAACGGTATTAACCATTATGTCCATAGTTATTTGTATATTGGAAGATGTAAAAATATCATAGTGAAAAAAAAGTATAGATGACCACTTGAATACAAAAGTTTATCAATATACATTTTGTTTTATCTATTATTTTATAACATAAAAAGATTTTTAATGAGAACTTTTTTGGAATAATTAAAATTTTCTCCACATTGAAATCAAATGTCCCATCATTTATGCTGTTTGACAAATAATTTGTTATTTTCATATTTTCTAACTCCACTACAATTTTTCGACTCCATAAAATCATTTGATTGTCAAATGAGATCTTCAAAAAATAATTGATAAACATTTTATTAATTCAACTCAGCAATATTTTTTTATCCCAAAAAAGTCAAAGATTAAATTTATATAATTTAACATTAATTCCATATAATAATGTACTAATCCTATTACGTCTTCTTTCTAAAGTAAAGGTTAAGAATTACAAACCCACCCATTAATATATTTATACACCTCTAATTCATGTATCTGGTATAGTTCAATAACAAATACCAGCATCGCACCACACTTCTTTCAGTTTATTTATTTTTGCACTAAAATTGCACCAGCCACGTCATAGGTTCTTTTATAATTTTTTCAGCTCGATTTGGTTTGATTGGTTTTAGTTCGATTTTGGTTCAAACTGTCATCCTTCTTATGAAAGTTAAACTCTATATTACAGGGTGAAAAATCTAATAACGTAGATACCCAATTGGATATCCCTCGAGCCATTGTATATTATCTAATCTTTTCCACCTTTTCATGTTTAATAATTTTCAAGAGATTATATTATTAATTTCTTGTATATAATTGTCTCAATATATTTTACTATACATAAACACAAGTGTTAACAATGCACTATGTGTATGTATTACTATAGCCACAAAAAGGAGTTCGGAAACGATATAATCATGTTCTTCCTTAAGAATGACAAGAACTATTTCTTGTGAGTTTAACAATTTTTTATTTTATTTGTTTACAATCCTAAATGACTTGTGGATCTAATGTATTGAAAGTTTTTCTCTAGCCGATTTAGATTTAACTTATCTTGACTATATTATATTAGTGTGGATATTGAAAATAGTATACATTACATTTTAATTGTTAATTGTTAGATCATTTCTTTAAAAATAAAATTTTAAATTAGCAAATGACTCATTTCCTTAATAAGGAATTTAGTAGTAAACGATATTGTAATTTTTAAATATTTTTTTATCAATATTAAAAAGTTAATTTTGGTCTTTTAATTCGAAACGGAAGGAGTATATTAATTTGTCGGTTTGTTTATGCGAAAATTAATTTCTTAATATACATTTTTCCATTAAGACTACATATTAGTAAGTTCGCTTCTTTTATTCTGCTATGTCTAAAATATAAATATCTTTTACCATAACATATATGATTTACTAACCAAATCTTCATAATTGAACACAGTGTACTGGGTACACACGAATACACACACATATATGTCCCTCCTTTCCTACTCCAACCTCTTCCTTCTTTTATCTTACTGTCTTTCATGATGGTGCATAACGGCTTTTTACATATGTGTGTTGGTGGTGTATATGATAATCATATAATAATTTGACCATATATAGAAATATTATATTTTAATGCCCTTTAACCCATTGGCTTGTATATAAATTCAATTCAATACGTATATGGAAGTTTGTAAGATTTAGAGGTGTAAGATCCAACAACTTCACTATTTTAACCCTTTAACCATCTCTAGTAAATCTATATATTTCTCCATATGTCAATATATTTATCCATAGTGACCTATTTCATATTTAACAGGGCATGATCGATGTTCATGGCATTTCAATATTACAAATAATGTTGCTGATTTTAAAGGTAAAATGTTGTCACACTCTAATATATATTGTTGATATTTTCAAAACATTTCTTAACCTTTTAACTAATCTAACCTTAATACAAAAAAAAAAGTGGGCAACAATAAGCTTAACACATTATGTAAAACACAAACAATAACTGTCCATGATTATCCTTTATACAATGTATGCTAATTTCTCTAAGAGGATAATTTAAACTAGTAACAATGAGCCCAAATAGTTAAGAAATCTTCTACTGTGTTTTCCTCCCTGTTGATATAATTAGGTAATTAATTTTCCATATGGAACATAGAAAAATAGAAATTTTTGAGAAGCCCAGCTGATGTCACAAATAAGCTAAATGAGATAAAGAGCTTTACATTTAATCTTGAACCAAAAAATTCCAAACAATGTGTGCCGACGTCAAAGAGCTATGAATAAATAAATGTTCCATAAATTCTCAAGTAGGATATGCACAACATCATATAGGCACAATTTGGATACTTAAACCTAATTAACATGATTCTAAGATACTTATTTTTGAAGCCTTGTTTCATAACACAGGTCAGCTAAAAAACTTCGATGGAGAAAGTTGGGGGACTAATAACATAATAAATATGTGCATGTGAACTATTATATATTGACTAGAAAATTTGTGACATTAATATATATATATATATATATATATATATATATATATATATATATATATGGACAATGATTCATAGCATGTATTTACTATGGATCAAAAACTGGCAAATACCATCTCTACCGTCTATTAGAATTATAAACGGATGGGATTTAAAAATAAATATCAATGTCCGTTTGAATGTCTAGCGGATGGTATTAAAATATGTATATGGATTTTGTTTGGATTTAAAAATAAATATCAAGTGCAAGTTTTTTATAAGCTCTCTCAATAACTTTCTCCCCAATCGTATAATGTTCATGCAATAAGAAAGAATCACTGTATTAGTGCATAAAATTTATGTATAGGCAAGGATGCATTCAAAGATATAACATAACCTCAGTGCAGAAACGCAAAACTTGAACTTCTTTCTTTTGCCCAATCCTGTGAGCACCGTCCTGAGCCTGTAAATCAACTTGCAGGTTCCTGCAATGTGAAAATAGGATTCACCAGAGTTATATAACACATACAATATTCTAACATCATAAATTATGAAGCAAATAAAAAAAATCTCACCATCACTCTCATATAGAAGGTTCATGTCAGTACGGTCCAATATGGTAAGGATATCAGGTATAAGAGTCCAATAATCAGCTAAGAAATATTATCACCAGCAATTAAACAATTACATACATCTTTACAGTGGGACACCATGCTTGTCATAGTTGAAATATCACGATGCTCACAGTTATGGCCATCCCAGAATAGCAGGCCTGTTAACTAAACCAAAATTTTAAATATATTCTAGATTGTTCAATAATTATCATAATTAATATTAGTACATGAATGGGTGATATCCAAGTGCATGATACATGTATGTTCATGAATGTATTTAAGTGTTAGGTTCATGTATATGTATTTGATCATTATTAATGTGGCTCTAAAAGTATCATAGGAGTCCTATAAATAGTCTTGTACTTTGTTTATTTGAAGCAAGTGAAATCAAGTGTTCTAGTGTTCTCTAAATTTATATTTTACTTCCTCCCTAAAATATATTCTCTTCCTAAATGTTCCAACAAAGTGACATCAGAGCTTGAAAGGAAAGCATTCCTTTTTCCTTCTGAATGTTGTAATCACCACGGGTCCACCATCCTTCAACTTTTTCTCTGTGAAGCTTTTTAAAGTCAGCCACTGACTTCTGTAATTTACCAATAAGAACATGATCTTCATTACTGTTAAAATCGAAACATTCAATAACTAGTGGATTGTCCTTGATCCCAAATTGTTGCATGCTTAGACACAAGGGCTTCCAAATTGGATTCAAGTTTGTTGTTCACAACTTCTGTCTTACAATTGGTACAAAACCTCCCGTCTCAACTGTGATGCTCCCAAAACAGGTATACATCACCCATCTTGAGTCGCCAAATACATGGTACAGAATACAAATACAAACTTAATTATACAACCGTCATGATATATACGACAAAACATAGCTAAGAGTTTAAACAAGAATATTGCCTTCTAGACAATATCCACTCTCAAATAGAGTCCTCATTACATTTATTGTCACACTATTTTATAGAATAGTGAGGACAACTAATACACCATCTCGGACCATCACTCCGTTCTCCGACTAGTCCTGGCTACGTACTCATTTCCTGAAGAGAACAATGAAAGCAAAAGGGTGAGCTTAACTAGCCCAGTAAAAAATATTATGACTAAGATAATGCAGAATAAATTATCATTAGTCTTCAACAATGTTAAACTGATAAAATATAATAGACATCAAGTTTAACTGCAGTGGAATAAGCAATCTATTAGAAGAGTCAAGTATAACATGATATCTACTATCTTCTATGATTTAAAATGTTTTCATCAATTTTTATCGCTGAGACTCAGCTTAATAAATAAACCAAATCATTGAATCATCCCTGCACTATGGGCCAAGGGATATTCATTAAATCATCAATGGTCATGACTATACCGAATAATCCCTAGTCATAATCATACCAAAAACTGTCCATCAATGCATTACAGGCCACTGAGGACTTTTACCACATCATTTATAACATTACAGGTCATGATTATACCGAATGATCCATGGTCATAATCATACCAAGTCCATCTATGCACGTAAGCCAAAGATGACTTTCATCACAATATAAGCATGAGGATGATGACAATGACATAATAATTCAATAAAACAAGTTCAAGAATAAATTTTAAAGATTTATAAGTTAATTTATCCTGAAATCAATTACGTCCAAATTATCAACATGATACTGCTTTATGGAGTAAAATTCAAGAATGCTTAGAAGAATATTTACATGAAAAGATACTTTGGATGAAGCGCAAATATTCGTGGATATTCTACTAATTTCATGGAATATAGAAGCCAAAACTTTAACCAACCGAGTATAATAGAATATATGAAGCTATGAATGGATTTTCACCGCCATGCAGAATCCACGAGATGCAGATCATTTCCATAATTTAATAAGAAATGAATACGAAGGATCATTCACCATGCATGCAAAGAATCCACATGTATAAAAGTTATTCCAATGTAATAATAAAGAATGGAATAATAACTACAAGAAAAGGTTTATCTCGCGATCGCTTATCAATGATCCGCAGATAGTCGTTAGATATCCATCAATGATCAGATGCGGTCGCCGATAGTCATCGCACAAATTCGGTCGCTGAGATGCATATCAGCAACCACAATTAGCGACCAACATATCTGCGACTGATATGAGCGACCAAAATTACAAATCGATCGCTGTCGAGTCAAGATGGTCCAGTACAAAGTTGACGTGGTCCACGCGTATAATGACCGAGATCGCCGACCGCGACGCGGTCGCCGATAGTCTTTAAATATTTAGTCGTCATATTGACAACATCTATCAATGATCGCGACGCGTCACGCCGATATGGAAAAAATAAAAACAAATTTTTTTGTTTTATAATTCCCAAAAATTTGTACCTATTTTGTACCTGGTTTATCCCAACACACATACCCAACAACAACATACACAACAATATAAACATCCATCGTCCACCAACACATACACCAAACTAGTATATAAACCTTTAAAAACCAATATGATTTGAATAATTATAATAATATTTTAAAACTTGTTTAAGTAACATACAAACATCCAAAGAATGAATATACAAGTACAAGCTTATACTATAACTACAAAACTAATCTAAAGCAGGTATGTCAAGCATCATCGCCTCCTTGATCACCCTATAATTAACAAAATAATAAAACAAGTTACAAATATATACTAACTATGTTAATATTGGTATATTACGACAATACATACAACAAATTGATTTTATACCTCGTCGCCATCCCCGTGTCAGGATCTTTGCTGCTTTGCCGCCATCGCTTCAATTTAACTCCTCAAAGACTCAGAGCCCCAGATGCCCGCCAAGATCTTGTAAGATCGCGATCTCGACATATAGCTCTCACACGGTCGGTAGGAGTATGAGCAATTTGGATGGCTCGATGGATGTGTAGATGGGGGTAAGATCGGTAGAGCCATCGAATGATGGGCGTCGTCGTTGTCCTTGACCTTTAATGTAGTTCTTCTTCAATGTGGCGCCTCTCCCATAACTCTTGATTAATAAAGCGGACGTGGAGTGCCTTGGGATATAGCCATTCAATATACGCTTATAAGTGTCTGTCATCATGTTAACAATTAAATAGTTAAAAATAAATTAATTTCGTAAGCATTGATAAAAAAGATCAAGTTGTTAAAATTTATTATCGCTTATCTGGATAGCCTCAGTGAACCATCACGGGTGTACGTACGCACACATCCAAATTAAATGGATAGGGTGAATTTGAGACCGAGACTCCTATACAAAAAATAACATAATATTACTAACTAAAAATGTGATATATTTCCTACAATTCATGATTGTAAACATATTAAAACTTGTAAAAACGCACCTTGGCGTTGATATGCTATAATCGTGAAATACTACCGCCTCTTGTATGTCCCTTTAGCCTTTTCTCCATTGGGTACACCGAGGATCTGTTGGTGGCGCGTAGTCTTTTCGTCTTTTTCACCCAAATTTCTCGGCTCTCCATTGGGCACACACATCTCGGCCCATATAGCTCTGGTGCACCACCAGGACTATGCTCGTATGTAATCTTCTCCCCGGCCCGGATGGTCGATCTCGGCATTGTGAAGGGCTTTTGTCTTTCTTTATTCAAATTGTCTTTTAGTGCAGCATCATGCATGATTCTGCTAGAATAATGTCTCGTATCCTTTCAAGCTCGCAAGGTCCTCCCATCTATACTGCTTTACGCAAATAAAACAACAATAATAACATTACTAAATAATTATCCTTTGAATATTATATTAATATTATCTCATCTCATAATTAAAAAAAATATATACGAAATTTCGCCTAAACAAAGATCCTTGTGGGCGATAGGGTGCTCCATAACGTAATCATAGGTGTAAAGCCAATTTCAGTAAACACAATTTGTGATATGCACTGACGATCTTATTATCCGAAAAGTCACTATAATATACAACATCAATTAGCATATATTAAAGCAATTTACATCTAAGTTATAATACTTATAAACATTTTTCAAACTTATATTTATAATACTTAAAAAAAATTCGCCATGCATATATGGACATTTCTAGGCACCCAAGACACAAACCAAGAGAAATATACAAATTTTCAATACAATAAGACCAAAACAATAACGATTGAATGCAAATTAAAGCAGTAAAAAATTCAGACCCATATACATTACCAATATAATATCAATCAAAACATTGCCAATATACAATAAATGGAATCTTAAATGCTTATATATAAATGATATATCGCGGACGACGTCTTTATTAGGAGGAGAGTGAATGAATAAGAATTCGATCATCCAAATTAGTAGGGGCCTTGGGCACATGATTAGGCCCCTACCCATGCCAGCATTTTTTCTCATACCGCTCAGGAAGCCATCAGATATTACAAATTTCAAGATGTTATTATGAGTCATGTTTGATTACATGTATATATGACAATAAATGATGTTGATATAAACATGTATATATATGAATATAAAATGACAATAAACAAAAGTTGCATTTAAATAGTTTAGTACATAAACATGATGTTGATATAAACATGTATATATATGAATATAAAATGACAATAAACAAAATTTCATTTAAATAGTTTGGTACATAAACATGACAATGATATAAAAAACATGTAATGCTAAACATACATTTCATTTGTTCAAGTGTCAATGTCTCGATTCGTAATCATCTTTTATACGTGTTTTGATTCATAACCATCATCCGCTTTGATTCGAAAGGTCGATTCAACCAATAACTCTTCCTCCTCAGTATCAATGTCATCTGACACAAGTATTGACTTAGGATCTAATTCATGTGGTTCATCTCCACCATCTAACTGGATTACGTCATTGTCGTCCTCCACATTTATTATAGTTTGACTATGAAGCATCTACTCTTGGTAAATCTCCCTATCAACTAATTCTACACGACTACGCGCAGGAGTATGAATTATAACTTGCCAATCTGTAGGCGGTCTATCCCTTTTCCTAACAGGACTAGGAGTGTAGTATACTTGTACTATTTGAGTTGGTAAAACAAACGGTTCGTTGGAGTACGCAGACCTATGGAGGTCAATATCGACGATTCCATGTCTGTCAACACGTATCCCTTTTACGAATTAAACTAATCTGACTTGAACAAGTGAATATGACCCCGTGACGTGCCCTTGTATACGACAACTCTACGATTTCCTCTAACTCCCCATAAAAGGCACGACACCAAGCTCATTGTAACAATCTCCTTAGACACACACTTGAGAGTTCGTTGTTCTTTTTTACCGCCCATATGCCTTTGTGTGAAATTCACAACCATTTATTTTGTAACTATCATGCAGACTTGGTCCCCTATCTCGTCCCATAGCTAAGACTTGTACATTAGCCTAATCGTTGATCCTCACCAAAGCCTACAAAACTCCATCTTATTAAATGAAGTCATAGTTAACATGGAGTATATATATATATATATATATATATATATATATATATATATATATACTACGTGCTTAAAAACTCCATCTTACTTTGTCCTTTAGCCAAAGTGCAAATTTTTTATCCCGATTGATTTGAATATCTTTATCAGTTATGCTGGGATGCTTCACTTTTAACTCATCATCATACAATCTATACCATGTTATAAACATTAACATATTGGAATAAATTTTCAACTTAAAAGATAAATTATCAAGTTTACATGTGTACCTCACAAATTCGTCAATCTCCTCGTAATTGAGAAGAATGTAAGTATGTGCAGCATGTAATTCTTGCTCAGAGAGGAATATGCGCTTCCTTTTCCATAAGCGCGGCCCGATAGACCAAATACAAAGAGTCGACCATTTAGTTCAACATTTCCCCCATCATCATGTCTCAATACTTGATTGGCCTTTATCAAGACTTCGTCTGGAAAATAGTCTGAGACAAACGTAGATATCTCATCGAAACTGTATGCCTCACATATCGACCCCTCGACATAAGCTCTATTCTTCACCTTCCTCTTAAGGTTTCCCATCACCCTCTCGAAAGGGTACATCCATCTATATTGAACTGGACCCCCAACACGAGCTTCATAGGGAAGATGGATTTGCAAATGCTCCATGGAGTCAAAAAAATCAGGTGGGAATATTTTTTCCAGTTTACACGTGATCTCTATGATGTTCTTCTCAAGTACAGACATGTCCTTCTTATTTAATGATTTTGAACATAAGTCTTTGAAGAAACGACTAATATCTGTCAAAGCATTCCATATTGGTTTATCAAGAAGATCCCGAAATGCTATAGGCATGAGTCTCTCCATGAACACATGACAGTCATGACTCTTCATCCCTTGCAATTTCCCACCTGTAACACACCTTGCAATGTTTGACGCATATCCATCTGGTAGTTTCAAAGACTTAACCCATGTACACACATCTTCAACTTGCTTTTTGGACAATGTGTACCTTGCATGCGGTTTGACAATCTTACCATTAGGAGATTCATAAAGTTCTAATCCAGGATGCTTACAAATATCTTTCATGTCCAAACGTGCCTTATCGTTATCTTTTGTCTTCCCCGTAACATTCATCACAGTTTTAAACACATTGTCAAACATATTCTTCTCAATATGCATCACGTCTAGATTATGACGAATCAAATTTGTAGACCAATAAGGCAGTTCCCAAAAGATGCTTCTCCGAACCCAGTTATGAGATTCGCCAAACCCATTGATTATGTTTGTGGCATCAACCTTACCAAATGGGATAACCGGCAATCTCATCACACGATCTCGCATCTCCGTTCTCGATAATCGCAGTGCAGGCATATCATTGTCTACTTTCCCTTTCCTGAAGTGTTCTCTATTTCTTCGAAACGGGTGATCTACCGGTAAGAACCGATGATGACAATCAAACCAACAAGGCTTTCGACCTTTTGATAGATGAAACAACTTTGTATGCTCCATACAATACGGACAAGCCAACTTCCCGTGTGTACTCCATCCAGCTAACATACCATAAGCTGGGAAATCACTTATAGTCCACATAACCGCTGCCCTAAGGCTGAAATTTGTTTTCGTTGCAACATCCCAAGTCTGTACTCCATCCTCCCACAATACCTTCAACTCGTCTATAAGAGGTCTCAAGTAAACATCTAAGTTCTTTCCAAGACTCTTAGGACCAGGAACCACGAGTGAAAGAAACAAGTATGGCTGTTTCATACACATCCAAGGAGGCAAGTTGTACGGAGTAAAAATCAGAGGCCAACATGAGTACGGAACAGCTGAGTGGCCAAACGGATTGAAACTATCGGTGGACAATCCAAGCCTCACATTTCTAGGTTCCAATGCAAATCCAGGATGTCCTAAGTTGAAATCTTTCCAAGCCTGCCCATCTGCGGGATGATTTAGTTCTCCATCTTTAGCTGGAGATTTCGCATGCCAACTCATATGTTCAACTGTTCTTGAAGACATGTACAATCTTTTTAGCCGATGTGTTATTGGAAAATACCTTAGAATCTTAAACGGTATACTTGATTTTTTTGTAGTCACACCCTCTTTATTAGGCCTAAACTGATCATGACTACAAAACGTGCACCTTGTCATCTGTTCATTTTCCTTATAAAACAACATGCAATCGTTGGGACATGCATCGATCTTTTGGTATCCAAGACCCAACTTCTTCACCATTTTCTTACAAAAGTAATAGTTACCAGGTAATTTCTCACCGTCAGGCAACATACTCTTAATGGCCTTCAAGAGCGACTCAAAACACTCATGGCTCATATTGTGATCAGCCTTGATGTTAAGTAATGTCTCCACTGCAGACAATGTAGTGTGTTTGGTGCAACCATGCCACAATGGCTCGCTACCCTCGTCTAACAACTTAAAGAATTCTTTGGCATAAGAATTCATAGGTTGCTCTCTGTCTTGTTCCCAATCAAAATCTGGCCCTGCAATATCATGAACCATTTCGTTCATACGATGAGTACTACTGCCCGAATTGTGTACTTTAGGCATGATTAAGTACTAAATTATATTAACAGTTCATACAAGGTACTTTAGGCATGATTAAGTACTAAATTATACTAACAGTCCCCAAGCCTTCCATTATAAACAATCTATATCAAATAATTGCTATATACTTTGTATTCATGGTTTTCATGAATTATTACTCAAATATATCAAATAATTGCTATATACTTTGGTGGGAAAGGTAAACTAATATATAAAATTAAACAATACCTATAATATGATGGCTATACAAACTTACTGGCGTAGAGTCTCAGTGATAAATTGCTGTGTCGAGGATACACTTTTTTGAAAGCCCCTTTTCCTAGAACCTCTTTATACTGCAGGCCATGAGAAATTAAGAAATAGTAGTTTGTGAAATGCTATAATAATTGAAAATGAAAAAGGAATAAAATAACTTTGGGTGACTATAGTTCTATTTGATATGTTAAGTTTTCTAGGCATGATAAAATTAGTCTGGAATACACTTATACATAAATTTTTTATTATTTTGGTTATACCCTTTTAAAAGAATAAATTAAAAATTAAAATTTGTTAGCATGCACTAGAAACTTTTTAATTTGAATAAATAAATAAATAAACAAATAAACAAGTCTTACAAACCAAAATGTGTTCGGATGGAGAGAGTATTTTATGTTTGTGATGAACATTAAGCTGCAAATAAGGAATAAACACCATTCCTTGGTTTATTGAATAACAAAAATTAACAAATTAAGGTTTGTCTAAACCACATTCAATTAATAACAAAAAAAAAGTTAGGTTTGTCTAAACCACATTCAATTAACAAATTAACAACAGATTCAAGGATTCTAATGGATTTCAAGTGAGTTACCCTTGTAGAGGCGATGGCAGGTGGGTGGCAGGTGGGCGGCAGGTGGGCAGTGCGAATTTTTTCTCCTTCTTCTCCTTCTTCTCTTCTCCCCCCTTTCTCCCTCTTCTCTCTATTTCAGTGAGCTCCCTCTTTTTTTTTCCTTTCCGTGTTCTATCGAGCAAATGCCTGGTACTGATTTCATTTAGGTTGTTCAGCGACCGGTATTAGCGACCGCTTGCGGTCGCTGATTTTTAATGACATGGACTTATCAGCGACCGCAGAAACTATGCGTCAACATTTCCTGTCAAATTTTGGGTGGGAAATTTGTTCTAGCGACCGATTAGCGACCGCAGTCGGCCGCTGATATCACTTAGCGACTGGATTATTAATTAGTCGTTGATATCGGTCGCTATTAAAAATATCAGCGACCGGAGATGCAGTCGCTGATATAATTGGTCGCTGGTAGCCCTTTTTCTTATAGTGAATAGAAGAATTCACCAGGCATGTGATAGACCGCGCAGACAGGTTATTCCCAACAGAATAATAAAGAATGGAACCAGGTCATGCGTAATCCGCACAGATAGGATATTCCAAAAGAATAATAAGGAATGGAACCAGGTCATGCGTAATCCGCATGCATGGATGTTCCAATAGAATAATAAAGAATGGAATAACAATGTAATTCACCGGGCATGTGATAGATCGCATGCAGATAAAGTTATTCCAACATAATAATAAAGAATGGAATAATGTAAGAATTTCACCATGTATACTAGACTTGATGTATAAAAGTTATTCCAACATAATAATAAAGAATGGAATAACAACTCTTATGAGTATTGAAAGGAAATAACTCTCTTCATGAATATGAAATAATAATACCCCTTACCTTAGAAAAAACTGAATATTGGAATAGTGAGGTAGCAGACTTCTTTTCTTCTTTCTCTCTATAATTTCTCTCTATAATAATTGCTCTATAGCTCTAGTGAATTGGTGAGAAATGAAGGAAGAATGAGCTTCTATTTATAGGAAAATATATTTTTGATAATTGCACGTTTTGGGGCTCGAATATTACAGTATAATACCTTCCTCTTTTTCTTCATTTTTAATTTAGTCCTGCAAGTATTATCAAACTTGCACCACCTCCCCTAATAGTAAATAATGTGAATCAATAGTTCAATCATGTGAATCAATAGTTATAATCATGTAAAAATATGAATTACAGTATAGTACCTTCAACTATACCTCCATTTTTAACATAGTCATGCAAGTATTATCAATCTTACACCACCTCCCCTAATAGTACAAGAATGTGAATCAATATTACACACATGTGAACAAATAGTTATAATCATGTGAATTAATAGCAATTAATTTCTCATTTATCCTGTTAAATACCCGACTGGTCAATATAACCTTCAGACATCAATTATTATCGAAATAAATGTCGATTTTCACTAACACTAATAATTCCAACACAATAGAACTATTAATTTCATCTTTAATCAACACGAACTTATTCATCATTAATATTATAACTCAAAATATTTAACAACCGTGTCGTTCCGTGAAAGAGGGGCTTTTCGATAAGGATTTTTCCTTATTGGCGTATAATTAGATGACCAAACCTCTCCTCGATGTGAACTTCTAGACATTGTAAATATTGCAATTTAATAATATGAATAACTTTGTCATCTCAATTATTGATTTAATAATATATCATATTATGCAGATGATACTGTGACAATAATCGAATCAATAATATGAGAGATATGATACAACAATTACTGTAGCAATAATTGAGTATAACTGAGTGACTTCTTATGTAAGCATCAATAATTAATACCGTGTGCTACTATGCAAACACGCGTATTACTGTACTTTTACTACCGGGTAGTCCAACAGTTTTCACGGTAACACTTTTGCCGTTATTTTTATAAAATGATAATTCTGTCATTTTCTAACTGCGACAATACTTCCGTTGTGGGGTCCACCAATGATTGTGTTGTCGTACGGATATTCCCTGTTAAAACGAATATTCCCTGACCAATCAAATATTATATAACCACTTGCTTACTTTGCAAAATTTTTAAATATTACCCACAACTATAACATTATATCAAATCCACACCATAATATTCAAAAAAAATATTTCGAGAAATTTAAATCTTTATTCATAAAATCTGGGGTCTCACAATCTCCCATCCTTATGAAATTTTGCCCTCGAAATTTATGTACGTACCTGGCATGCCGAAGTGGTGAGGATACCTTAAATACCTTTATCGTCAAAAACATTACATGTTGCATACGTACATGTATGATGTCCTTCGATTGCCTCTAAATGCACATCAGTTTCTAAAATAGCCATTTTAGGCCTTGATACCGACCTCAAATCTCAAAATATAAAGAATGAAAGTTTTAGGTCTACTCGTTATCTTTCCTAATCATCCTGAATCACCTCAATCAGAGTTCTTATGAAAAAGTTATGCCCAATTTACTAAAGAACGTCCGGACAGATTTTGGCTTAACACTTGACCAGCGCCTAAGCGCCCAAATTTGGCCTTGGGCAAGTGCCTAGGCGCCCAAGAACAGATTCTAAGCATCAAGCCTATTCCCTAGGCGCTCGACCTTTGGCACTTATCTCCATTTTTCCAGATTTTGCAACTTTTGACACACATACTTCAAATCTTCATAACTTCTTCATCCGTTATCGGAATTAGTCCATTTTTGAGGCTACAAAAAGCTTGTAACATGCTCTATAAAACCCCCATGATTTCATAATTTTTTAGATTCATTAATTATTCTGAAATTTGGCTCCAAAGTCCCCCAAGACTAAGTTTTTACTAACAACGATACGTGAAAAAACGTTATGAACACGCGACGTACTTGGTGGTAAAACGAGTCTATAGGCCACAATTCCTACTCAATCGAGGATTTTAAATGAGCTAATTAAATCGAGGGTTGAGATAATGCCTTCTTGAACCTTCTTCTTCACATTCATCAGATTCGGGTGTGTAGCTTGAGCGGCTTTAACTTTATCAATTAAAGTCGATTCTGATCATATATTCGTTATCTTCATGTAGGTCCCTAGAGTCTTTAACTCTATCTTCATCATTTGTAAGTTATACAAAATGGGTTTTTGTGTTAACAACATCACACTCGTAAACGCATACGATCTTCTACTCAACGCGTCAGCTACCATGTTCGCTCTTTCACAGTGATATTGAATGGTATGGTCGTAATCTTTAACAGCTCGAGCCAACGTCTTTGGCGCATTATACGTTAATTTTGGTTGAAGAAATATTTAAGGGTTTTAGAAATGGGTTTTGTACTGGGGTCAATACAAAATTTGATTTCACGCTCTAGGGTTAGGCTAAGAAGTCTTCAAGAATACGCCAGGAAATTTATTAACAATAAAAATATCATTCAAAATTGTGACTCTCATCCAAGACTTGGTTAGCACGTCACATTGATACCTATCAACTTGTCATCGTCATTCACGACATCGCCTACAGAAAGTGTCGATTTGAATCAACAAGATTTATAAACAGTGGAGGTGACGAAGGTTTCTACTAACGAAGTTTCAACCAATAAGTCAAAGTCTAACTTCTCAAGGGTCAAATTTAAATGTTGAGCGCAAGCAAGAGAGATAAAATAATGGGTAGAACCAGTATCTAATAAGGTATAGACTTCGCAAGAATTTATAATTAACTAACTTGTACTAACTTCGTTCGGGTTACTCGCTTTTTGAGAAGTCACGAAAAATGCTATTCCTGAAATCACCGACTTTATTTTGTCCGTATCCGCCTTTGGTGACACCGTCCCAGCTGGACTTGACTTTGGTGCACGACAAAATCGGGCTAGGTGACCTTTTTTCCATAATTATAAGATGCTTTGGACTGCATCACACAGTTTGGACTGATATGTCCCTCCCCTTCGCATTTGAAGCATACAATTGGTGGTTGTTCTCCTTCCTTGAAAATGGGTGTTGGTGCTGCTGTCTTTCCATCGTTGTTGAACCTTCTCTTCTTGAAATTTCCACTCTTATTATCTTGGCCATGATTACCACCGAAGTGGTTACCATTCTTGGCATGATAATTTCCCCCACGATGGTTATCATTGTTCCGATGGTCGTTGCCACAAGTACGATTATTATCGTGTTGTTGGTCGTTGCCTTTTGGTTGTGCTGACTCATTATCGCGCTCCAATAACTGAGCCATATTCACAACATCTGAATATAAACAAAGTTTGTGAGAAATGAGGTATTGACGTATATCGGGTTTCAAACCTCTTAGAAACATTCGCGTCATTCGCTTCCACATTATCGACCAAATGGGATGTAAACCGGATAACTCCGCAAATTTAGCCTCGTATTGCGACATACGGCCATATTATTTTGCTCCAACTTGATGAATTCCACCTCCTTCATGTGACGAATACTTTCGGAAAGTACTTGTCATTGAATGACTCTTGGAACTTCTTCCAAGACATCTTCAAAAGCGTCATTCAGGTACGCTTTTACTGATTCCCACCAAGAATCTATCTCTTCACGCAACATAAAGTCGGTAAAGGAACCTTTTGCTTCCTGAGCATCCCAAGATATCAAATATCTTGGTGATCTGCTTTAACCACATCTCGCTTTTAAGTGGTTCTGGATTCCCAAAAACTCCAAAGTGGTCCCTCCTTGAATCGCTTAGCGGTGACCGAATGTAGTGGGTTGCCGGTGATTCCACCGCATTTTGAGCAGAGTCTCTCTCTACCGATGTGATGTTGCATGAATTGCATAAAGCCTCTGAACATCACATCGTTCATCATCTGATCGGTGTTGTTATTTACCTAAGGATTATTATCTTCCTGTTGCACATTATCCTGGGTATTGATCGTTGGTGACTCAACGGTCTCATGTGCTTCATTGCTGATCTCAACATTTTCAGATGTCATTTTCAAACACTGTCACAAAAAAGGGTTAATTAACATATCACATATTATCCCTATACTCTGACGGACCAATTAAATACCAAATAAACTTAGGTAGGTCATACTAACGAAGGATTTCCCCGTCTCTCCCCTCCTAGTTCTTGTCTCACATCTCAGCCAGGGATAATATCCCTAAGCTTTGATACCAACTGTGACGCCCCCAAAATAGTTATACATCACCCATCTTGAGTCGTCAAATGCATGATACAGAATACAAATACAAACTTAATTATACAACCGTCGTGATATATACGACAAAACATAGCTAAGAGTTTAAACAGGAATATTGCCTTCTAGACAATATCCACTCTCAAATAGAGTCCTCATTACATTTATTGTCACACTATTTTATAGAATAGTGAGGACTACTAATACACCATCTCGGACCATCACTCCGTTCCCCGACTAGTCCTGGCTACGTTCTCATTTCCTGAAGAGAACAATGAAAGCAAAAGGGTGAGCTCAACTAGCCCAGTAAGAAATATTATGACTAAGATAATGCAGAATAAATTATCATTAATCTTCAACAATGTTAAACTGATAAAATATAATAGACATCAAGCTTAACAGCAGCGGAATAAGCAATCCATTAGAAGAGTCAAGTAGAGCATGATATCAACTATCTTTTCTATGATCTAAAATGTTTTCGTCAATTTTTATCGCTGAGACTCAGCTTAATAAATAAAGAACATCATCGAATCATCCCTGCACTATGGGCCAAGGATATTCATTAAATCATCAATGGTCATGACTATACCAAATAATCCCTGGTCATAATCATACCAAAAACTGTCCATCAATGCACTACAGGCCACTGAGGACTTTTACCACATCATTTATAACATTACAGGTCATGATTATACTGAATGATCCCTAGTCATAATAATACTGAGTCCATCTCTGCACGTAATCCAAAGATAACTTTCATCACAATATAAGCATGAGGATGATGACAATGACATAATAATTCAATAAAACAAGTTCAAGAATAAATTTTAAAGATTTATAAGTTAATTTATCCTGAAATCAATTACGTCCAAATTGTCAACATGATACTGCTTTATGGAGTAAAATTCAAGAATGCTCAGAAGAATATTTTCATGAAAAGATACTGGATGAAGCACAAATATCCAGGATATTCTACTAATTTCATGGAGTATAGAAGCCAAAACTTTAACCAATTGAGTATAATAGAATATATGAAACTGCAAAGGGATTTTCACCCACCATGCGGTAATCCACGTAGACAGAGCATTTCCACAATTTAATAAGGAATGAATACGAAGGATCATTCACCATGCATGTCAGAATCCACATGTACAAAGTTATTCCAACAGTAATAATAAAGAATGGAATAATGTAAGAATTCACTGTGCATGCGATAAACCGCATGCATAAAAGTTATTCCCAATGTAATAATAAAGAATGGAACCGAAGTCATGCGTAATCCGCACATACATGATATTCCAAATGTAATAATAAAGAATGGAACCAGTCATGCGTAATAAAATGCATGCATGGATGTTCCAATGTAATAATAAAGAATAGAACTAGGTCATGTGTAATCCACATGCATGAGGATGTTCCAACAGAATAATAAAGAATGGAATAACAACAGAAATTCACGGGCATTAATAGATCGCATGCATAAAAGTTATTCCAACAAAATAATAAAGAATGGAATAACAAAAGAATTTCACTATGTATGCGGTACCAGATAGACAAAGTTATTCCAACATAATAATAAAGATCGGAATAACAACTCATTTAGTATTGAAAGGAAATAACTCTCTTCATGAATATGAAAAAGAATAATAACCCTTACTTTGAAAAAAGCGGATATTGGAATAGTGAGGTAGCAGACTTTCTTCTTCTTTCTCTTTATAATTTCTCTCTATAATAATTGCTCTATAGCTCTAGTGAATTGGTGAGAAGGAAGAATGAGCTTCTATTTATAGGAAAATATATTTTTGATAATTGCACGTTTTGGGGCTCGAAATATTACAGTATAATACCTTCCTCTTTTTCTTCATTTTTAATTTAGTCCTGCAAGTATTATCAAACTTGCACCACCTCCCCTAATAGTAAATAATGTGAATCAATAGTTCAATCATGTGAATCAATAGTTATAATCATGTGAAATTACGAATTACAGTATAGTACCTTCAACTATACCTCTATTTTTAACTTAGTCATGCAAGTATTATCAATCTTGCACCACCTCCCCTAATAGTACAAGAATGTGAATCAATAGTACACACATTTGAACAAATAGTTATAATCATGTGAATTAATATCAATTAATTTCTCATTTATCCTGTTAAATACTCGACTGGTCAATATAACCTCCAGACATCAATTATTATCAAAATAAATGTCGATTTTCACTAACACTAATAATTCCAACACAATGGAACTATTAATTTCATCTTTAATCAACACGAACTTATTCATCATTAATATTATAACTCACAATATTTAACAACCAAAGTCGCTCCTGTGAAAGCAGGGGCTTTAGATAAGGATTTCTCTTTATTGGCGCCGCAATTAGATGACCAAACCTCTCCTCGATGTAACTTCTAGACATTATAAATATTGCAATTTAATAATATGAATAACTTTGTCGTCTCAATTATTGATTTAATAATATATCATATTATAAAGATGATATTGTGACAATAATCGAATCAATAAATTGAGAGATATGATGCAACAATTCATCAGAGAGTAATAATTGAGTATAACTTGAGTGACTTTTACGTAAGCATCAATAATCAATACCGTGTTCTATTATGCAACCACGCCAGACATTGTTTTTTACTACTAGGGTAGTTCAACAGTTTTAACGGTAACACTTTCGTAGATTATTTTTATAAAATGATAATTACACGTTTTTAACTACGATAATACTTCCGTTAATGGGGTCCACCAATGATTGTGCCATCGTACGGATATTCCCTGTTAAAACGAATATTCCCCGACCAATCGAATATTATATAACCACTTGCTTACTTTGCAAAATTTATAAATATTACCCACAACTATAACATTATATCAAATCCACACCATAATATTCAAAAAAAATATTTCGAGAAATTTAAATCTTTATTAATAAAATTTGGGGTCTCACATCAACTATCCTGGAGATTCTTAAAAAAGGATCACAATGAGCATTGTTTTGTCTATTTGATGGCAAATTCAAACAATTTAGTCTCTATAATTACTCGTTTTAACGGAGAAGACTTTGATTATTGGAGCCATAATATGAAAGTATTATTGAAATCCTTTAAGTTGTGGAGTATTGTTGAAGATGGTTATGAAGAACGAGAAACTAAAGAGGGTTTATCACAAGCTCAGAAAAATAACCTGAACGAGAAAAGGGAGAAGGATAACAAGGCACTCTTCCAAATTTATCGAGCAATTGAAAGGCCAATTTTTGATAAAATTTCGAAGGCAGAAACTTCAAAAGAAGTTTGGGATATTTTGCAATTAATATATAAAGGTGAAGAAAAGGTAAAAAAGGTAAGAATGCAATCTTTGCATTTAGAATTTAAGAAAATGCAAATGCATGAAAATGAGACTATTGCTGATTATTTTTCAAGAGTTACTTCAATTGTTAATCAAATGGCAACTAATGGATAAGTTTTTCAAGATCAAAAATTTGTTGAGAAAATTCTTCGGAGCTTACCACAAAAGTTTGATTTTATCGTGGTAGCTATCGAATAGTCCAAAGATGTGTCAAAATTGTCTTTGGAAGATTTGCAGGCTTCTTTAAAGGCATATGAGTTTCGTGTTAATCAAAGAAATCCACCTTCTAATGATCAAGCTCTTAAGTCTGAAATTACGGGAGGCCAAGGTCCTTCCCATGGTCGCGGCCGTGGAAGAGGTAGTGGATGTGGAAGAGGTGGCTTCCAAGGAAACAGAGGTAGAGGCTCTAATTTTTATGGAAATGGAAGAGGATTATAAGGTAACAATAATAATTTTAAGGAAGAGTCGTTTGAGTATTCAAACAATTCTCAAAGAGGAAGAGGTCGTGGTATTAATCAAATAGGGAGAAAAGGTTATATTGAATGTTTTCATTGTCATAGGCCTGGTTATAAAATTAGTGAATGTTGGTTTGCACCATCTAATAAAAAAGAATCTGGATTGGTGCATGAAAATGAATCAGTTAAGAAAGATTGTCCAAAGTCATTATTAATTGCTTGTCAAGAAAATAATAATCATGTTTGGTATTTGGATAGTGGTGCCACCAAACATATGACAGGGAATAAGGATTTATTATCTACCCTAGTGGAGTCAAATATTGGGAAAATAAAAATTGGAGATGCTAGAGGCTATACAATTAAAGGAGTTGGAGAAGTCACTTTCAAAACAAAATCTGGAAAATTTAAAGAAAAAATGTCAGATGCTTATTTTGTTCTAGGCATCAAAAGCAATTTGCGAAGTACTGGAAAACTTTGGCGAAAAGAATTTGATATATTCTTTCATGATAAATTATGTACTCTTGTCAAAAAATAATCAGGTTGTGGCAAAGATTAGCTTGGCGGATAATAATTAATTTCCATTTCCTCTCCAAGTGGAAAATTTTCATTGTTTCGCTGGTTTTAATGAAGAAGTTTCCATGTTATAGCATGACAGGTATGGCCACTTGAATTTCGACGTCCTAAAATTGTTAGCAGTGAAAGGAATGGTGAATGGATTATCCCAGATTAATAAAATAGAGGAGACTTGTGAAACATGTCAGTTAGGAAAGTTGCACCGTAATCCATTCCCTTCAAAATCTTCTTGGGGTGCAAGGCAGCCACTTGAACTTGTTCATTCAGACCTTTGTGGACCTATGACAGTGTCATCTTTTGGAGGTAACATATATTTCATTTCTTTTATTAATGATTACACAAGAAAAGTGTGGACTTATTTTCTTCATGAAAAATCTGAAAGTTTTCAAGCTTTTAAAAATTTAAAAGCAGAAGTTCAAAATTTTTATGGTTGTCACATAAAGACTTTGAGAACAAATCGAGGGTTGGAGTATCTTTCAAATGTTTTTAGCATTTTTGTAAACATAATGGCATAAGACATGAATTGACAATTCGATATACACCACAACAAAATGGTATTTACGAAAGGAAAAATCGTACAATCATGGACATGGTTCGATGCATGCTGAAAAGAAAAAGGTTGTCACACCAATTTTGGGTAGAAGTTGTTTCTTGTGCAGTTTATTTGATGAACAGGTCCCCAACAAAAAGTTTAAAAAATTATACTCCCTATGAAACTTGGTATGGGAGAAGACCAAGTGTCCAACACTTGAAGATTTTTGGAAGTGTAGCTTTTGCTCATGTACCAAATGCAATAAGGAAAAAACTTGATGACAAGGCAGAAAAATTTATTTTTGTTTGATACAATGAAAGGTCAAAAGCCTACAAGTTGTATAATCCAAAAATAAAGAAAAGTGTCATTAACAGGGATGTAAACTTTGATGAAAAATCTTTTTTCAATGATGCTGACATAAACACTGCTGATGAGGTACCATTTCTCGTGGAGGATTTGGAAGGTTATAGAAGTATGTCAAGTGAAGATGATCCATCCTTGAACCCAACTAATGTTCCATCATCCTCAACAGGAGAGTCTTCTGGTAGCAGCCCCGAAGGAATCAAGAAAAGAACTTTGCAGGAGATTTATGATACTACGGAACCGATAGATGCAGGAGATATTTTCTTTGCTTTCTATATAGGAGAAGATCCAATCTCCCATGAAGATTGTGACGCCCCCAAATCTGAGTTCCCTAACCTCGGGTTTGGTGCTCGCGATCCATTATACATATCACATCTAACTACCCATTCATTGATGAAATATATCATTCACTACATGCTTAAAAAAATTATTCATAAAAATATACATATATAATCGTATAAAATTCTCGTTCCTTACATTCTCCCATCCTTATAAGGATTCCATCCCTGGAATCACTATTACCTTACATTCAAATTAGGTCTATTCTTATACCTTTATTAATAAATCAATTTATTATCCTAATATAGGTGTTACTTCATTTCTTATTACATTTACTCTTCTCATCCTATTCAGGAGTGAAAAATCTTTACTTAAGTCAAGTCTCATTTAACTTGTCATGGCTCATAACTATATTTGTTTCTAATAAATTTTTAAAGTTGTATCACCAATTCCTTAATTTCCACACGCGTGTGACACTAAATTGTGACTCATATCCGTAAATGGATAGCACCTCATAACAATATCTATCAAACAAAACGTAAACAATTATATTACTTATTGGAATTTTACCTGTCACTACTTCTTTTTCCGCTACCACATCCTGAACAGTCATGTTAAACGTGCGTGTCGTTGGTCTTCTTGGCTGAGCTGGTCCTTTGATCATCAGCGTCCCACTATTGTTCCCTTTGTTGTTGCTTCCCTTCTCTTCATTCTTCTTTAAACAATTTCGTATTTGATGGTCTGGTGATCCACACAAAAAATAACCTTGTATTTTCTTCGGGCTAGGGCAGTTGGGAGAAATGTGTCCTTCTTAACCATAGTTAAAGCACACACATTTTCCCTTCAAGCAAACTCCTTGATGGTTCTTCCTGCAAACTGCACATGGCTCACCTCTCTTCCTACTCTCTCTTGACTTATTTCCCGATTGAATGTTCTCGGTCCACATACGCTTATTGGAGTTACTCCCTCCACTGGTAACTTCTTCATTCATCTTCTTCTTCTTTTGCTCTTGGTGGTACTTTGACACTGCTTCACTTCCTCCCTTGGCGATGATGGCTTTTTCCAACAGGGTTGATGAATTAGTAATGGGCAAACAATTAAAATTAATTGTTTATTAGTTTAATAAATGATTAAAATATTATTAATAACATAAAAATATTAGTTTAAGTTATTATTAAGTAATTAATAATATTTAGATTAAAATATTATTAAATGATTAATAATATTAGATTAAATTAAAATTAAAATTAAAATATTATTAAATAATTAATAATATTAGATAATGATTTAAAATATTATTAAATAATTAATAATATTATATTAAAGTTAAATTAAAATATTATGAAATGATTAATAATATTATTAATTGACTAAAATATTATTAAATGGTTAATAATATTTATGAATGGTTAAGATATTAAAGATATATTAAAATATTATTAATTGATTAATAATGTTAGTAATTGGTTAAGATGTGATTAATATACGTAATACTATTAAGTGATTAATAATATTATCAGTGACTAAAATATTATTAAATGATTAATAATATTAATAAGGGATTAAAAATATTATTAAATGATTAATAATATTAGAAAGTGAATAAAATATTATTAAAGGATTAATAATAAATGTCGATTTCCACTAACACTAACAATGATTTTGATATTAATTGATGTCTGGAAGTTATACTGACCAGTCGGATAATTAATCGGATAAATGAGAAATTAATTGCTATTAATTCACATGATTATAACTATTTGATCACATGTGTGTACTATTGATTCACATTCATTTACTATTAGGGGAGTTGGTGCAAGTTTGATAATACTTGCATGACTAAGTTAAAAATGGAGGTATAGATGAATGTACTATACTATAATTAATTTTTTCACATGTTTAGAACTATTGAGTCACATGATTTACTATTGATTCACATGATTTACTATTAGGGGAGGTGGTGCAAGTTTGATAATACTTGCATGACTAAATTAAAAATGAAGGAAAAGATGAAGGTATTATACTATAATATTTCGAGCCCCAAAATTTACACTTATAGAAACTATATTTTCCTATAAATAGAAGCTCATTCCTTCATTATTTTTCACCAATTCACTAAAGCTATAGAGCAATTATTATAGAGAAAAATTATAGAGAGAAAGAAGAAGAGAAGTCTGCTACCTCTCTACTCCAGTATCCAGTTTCTTTCTAAGGTAAGAGATATTATTATTATAGTAAGGGGTATTATTCTTTCGTATTCATGAAGAGAGTTATTTTATTTCAATATTCGTAAGGGTTGTTATTCCATTCTTTATTATTATGTTGAATAACTTTGCCTATGCAAGTACCGCATACATGGTGAAATTCTTCTATTATTTCATTCTTTATTATTCATTGGAATAACTCGTATGCATCTTGGTCTATCGCATGCCTGGTGAATTCTATTGTTATTCCATTCTTTATTATTCTGTTGGAACATCATGTCTGTGCGAATTACGCATGACCTGGTTCCATTCTTTATTATTCTGTTGGAACAACCTGTCTGTGCGGATTACGCATGACCTGGTTCCATTCTTTATTATTCTATTGAGAATAACCTTTCTGTGCAGTCTATCGCATGTCTGGTGAATTCTTCTGTTATTCCATTCTTTATTATTCTGTTAGAATAACCTGTCTATGTGGATTACCGCAAACATGGTGAATGATCCTTCGTATTCATTCTTTATTAAATTGTGGAAATGATCTCGTCTCACGTGGATTACCGCATAAGGTGAAAATCCATTTGCATAGCTTTTGTATATTTTATTATACTCCTATGAGATATCATTTCTTTTGTACTCGCCATGGAATATCATTTTCTTTTGGTATTTTTTTTTATGAGTTACTATTCACAAAGTTACTATTCACCCGGGGCATTATTCACTCTAGTATTATTGACTCCGGGTATTAGGGGCACTTTTTTGTTTTGAGTACGATTCACGAGTTACTATTCATGGGTTACTATTCACCCAAATTACTATTCACACTAATATTATTCACTCGGGCATTTGGGGTACTTTTCATGCTGTGGTACTATTCATTTAGGTACTATTCTCAAATACTATTCATAGGGTACTATCATGGGTACTATTTAACCTAAAAAATATATTTCTTTTCTCATTCAAATTATTTTAGGTACATGAATATTATTCTTGAATTTTACTCCACAAAGCAAAGATTATGTTGACAATTTGATATTTTTAAACTCGGATAAATTTAAAGTCTTTAATATTTATCCATGATTTCCGTTTGATTAATGCTTATATCATTGTCATCATCCTCATGCTTATATTATGATGAAAGTCATCTTTGGCTTACGTGCAAAGATGGACTGTTGATTATTGGTTTTACAGTTGTATATCTTTGGCTTACGTGCAAAGATGGACAATTGATTATTGGTTTTACAGTTGTATATCTTTGGCTTACGTGCAAAGATGAACTATTGATTGATGAGTATCTTTGGCTTATTTTCATAGATGAACTGTTTATTGGTATGATTATGACCAGAGATCATTCAGTATAATCATGACCCGTAATGTTATATATGATGTGGTAAAATTTCTCATTGGCACGTAGTGCATTGATGGACAGTTATTGGTATGATTATAACCATGGATTATTCTAAGATAATCATGATCATTGATGATTACATGAATATCCTGGTCAGAAAAGGTGGATGATTCGATGATATGGATTATTTATTAAGATGAGTCTCAGCGATAACATATTGATTATACACTTTTAATTCGTAAAAGATAGTAGATATCATGCTCTACTTGACTCTTCTAAAATACAGTTGTATGTCTTTGGTCTGTAGTGCAAAGATGAATTGTTAATGAATATCTTTGGCCGTAGTGCAAAGATGAATTTATTAGTATGATTATGAGCAAGAATTGTGATTTGGTATAACCATGATTTTTGATGTTTCAGGTGAAGATAGGTGATAAACATTATCTTCGTCCTGGGTGCGAAGAGGAATTTAGAATCACAATTATGATTATGAGTTATGCATATGATTGTGGACAGGAATTGTTGATTGATGTTACATGGATAAAACATTATTGGTGAACTTTTAACATGGAGAAGATAATAGACCTGATGGTCTATTTGACTCTTCTAATGGATTGCTCATTCCGCTGCAACTATGGTTGAAAAGTTTTATCATCTACCATATGTTCTAAATCTCTAATTTATTACTGATGAAGGCTATTAATGATGTAAATTATCTTTAGTCATGATATTCTTTACTGGGCTAGTTGTGTTCACCCTTTTTGCTTCACAATTCCTTTCAGGTAATAAGAGTGTAGCTGGGTTGAGCGGGGGTAACAGGAGAATAGAACGGTGGTCTATAGATGTTGAGGTTCTCCCTAAATAGTATGGAAATAATTTTATTGAGAACTTTAGATAAGTGTGTTGTATTGTATACGTCATTTGATATTTAATTTTGGTGAACCGAATAGGGTGAGGTGAACCCAACTTTGGAAGGGTGTTTTGCCACTATCATACAAGATGTCTAATGACATACAACCTCGTGTTATCATAAGACAGGGTTGTGTACATCCACTTGCTGATTATATCTACGAGCACTACATATATGATCTTGGAGTTTGGTTGAAACATAATGTTCAATTGCAGACGGTGGAGATAGTTATATGTCAAGAGAAGACTTACCATTGGAAGGAACATGATAGTAATCTTCTCATTTTTCTTTGGGGTCTATTGGCTCAACCAAGGATAATTCTCTAGACATATGATATCTATCATAACTTAGATTCATGGCCTCCTATGTACGAAGGTTTCCTTGAGCATTTCCCAAAGATTTTAATTTCTAAAATAGTTTTTGACTATACTTTTATGTAAAGTACCATTGTAAAGTTGTGGTCGAGGCACCATGAGAGTTACATACATTTGTATTAAAACTCACAGTTTAACTGTGATCGTATTCTGCACGATAGTTCAATAGTTGTATAAATGAAGTTTGTATTTGATTTTTATAGTATGATATCTGGCGACTCAGAATGGGTCGAGTGGACCTATTTTGGGGGCGTCACAAATGGTATCAGAGCTTAGGGATATGGTCGCTAGCGGAGATATGAGTCTAGAACTAGGAGGGGAGAGACGAGTAATATACTTCGTTAGTGTGTGACTTACCTAGCTGAAATTGTTTACTTGATAAGTTGACAAATTGTGATATGTCAATTAACCTTTGTTTTGAAGGTATATTCTAGAATGATATCTAAAATATGAGAGAGATGAGCAATGGAAAATAATGATACAGAGGAAATAACCTGGAAGGTACAATCCGAAAGAAAGCAAGGTATTCTCATCTCTTGAACTACTGTGCACGTAAATTTTGAGGCTTAAATTTCATAAGGAGGGGAGATTGTGAGACCCCAAATTTTATGAAATGAAAATATTTAATTTTCTTATAATTATTCTATTTAGTAAATGGTTAAATTGATAAAAGGTTAAAGTTAAGGGTGATATCTGAAAATTTTTCAAAGTATGCAAGTTGTTATAAAATATTCATTTGGTCGGGGAATATTATTTTTGTCGGGGAATATCCGTAAGACGGCACAATCATTGGTGGACCCCACAACGGAAGTATTATTGCAGTAAGAAAATGATAGAATTATTGATGCAGTAATAACAACGAAAGTGTTACCGTTAAAACTGTTGAACTACTCGATAGTAAAAGTACAGTAATACGCGTGGTTGCATAGTAGCACACGGTATCGATTATTGATGCTTACGTGAGATGTGACGCCCCCAAAATAGGTATACATCACCTATTCTGAGTCGCCAAATACATGGTACAGAATACAAATACAAACTTAATTATACAACCGTCGTGTAATATACTACAATATATATGCTATGAGTTTTAATACAAATATTGTCATCTAGATAATATCCACACTCAGTTGAGTCCTCATTACATTTATTATCACACTATTTAACAGAATAGTGAGGACTACTAATGCTATTATCTCGACCGGTCACTCCGCTCCCGACTAGTCCTCGCTACGCTCTCTCATTTCTCAAGAGAACAATGAAAGTAAAAGGCGAGCTCAACTATCCCAAGAAGAAATATTATGACTAAGATAATGCAGAATAAATTATCATTAGTCTTCAACAATGTTAAACTGATAAAATACAATACACATCAAGTTTAACTGCAGCGGAATAAGCAATCCATTAAAAGAGTCAAGTAGAGAATAAAATCTACTATCTTTTATGATTTAAAAGGTTTTTCATCACTTTTATCGCTGGGACTCAGCTTAATAAATAATCCACATCATCCCTGCACTACAGCCAAGGATATTCATTAGTATCACAACCACAAATTATTCATGCACTACGGCCACCAATGGTCATGATCATGCCATAAAATAATTCATCTTTGCTCCCTTGGCCAAAGAGAATCCATAGCCATAATCATACCAAAAACTGTCCATCAATGCACTACGGGCCAATGAGGACTTTTCCACATCATTTGTAACATTACGGTCATGATTATACCGAATAATCCCTGGTCATAATCATACCAAGTCCATCTATGAACTACAGGCCACAGATGACTTTCAACAAAATAAAAACATGAGGATGATGACGACAATGATAAAAGAATTCAATAAAACAAGTTCAAGAATTAAATTATCCAGGAACTAATAACGTCCAAATTGTCAACATGATACTTCTTTGTAGAGTAAAATTCAAGAATGCTCAGAAGAATATTTCCATGAAAAGATACTGGATGAAGCGCATATATCAAGGATATTCCACTAATTTCATGGAGTATATAAGTCAAAACATAACCAACTGAGTATAATAAAGAATGGAATAACAAAAAAAAATCACCATGCATGCGATACTTCGTATAGATAGGTTATTCCAACAGAATAATAAATAACGGAACCAGGTCCGGCGTAAAACACAGACAGGATATTCCAACAAATAAAGAACGGAATAACAACAAAAATCACCATGCATGCGATACTTCGTATAGACAGGTTATTCCAATAGAATAATAAATAACGGAACCGGGTCCGGCGTAAAACGCACAAACAAGATATTCCAACAGAATAATAAAGAATGGAATAACAGAAGAATTTCACCATGCATGCGGTACTTCGCATAGACAGGTTATTCCAACAAAATAATAAATAACGAAACCAGTCCCACAGTAGAACGCATGCAGATGTGATATTCCAATGAATAATAAAGAATGGAATAATGTAAGAATTTCACCAAGTATAGGGTGGCATGATACAAAAGTTATTCCAACAAAATAATAAATAATGGAATAATAGAAGAATTTCACCAAGTATAGGGTAGATCACAGCATATAAAGTTATTCCAATGAGAATAATAAAGAATGGAATAATGTAAGTTCTCTTCATGAATATGAAAAAATAATACCCTTTACCTCAAAAGAAGAATGGATCTTTGGAATAGTGAGGTTAGAGACTTCTCTTCTTCTTTTTCTCTCTATAATTTCTCTCTATAATAATGGCTCTAAAGCTTTAGTGAATTGGTGAGAAATGAAGGAAGAATGAGCTTCTGTTTATAGAAAAATATAGTTTCGATAATTACATATTTTGGGGCTCGAAAAATTACAGTACAAGACCTCCAACTTTTCTTTCATTTTTAATTTAGTCCTGTAAGTATTATCAAACTTGCACCACCTCCCCTAATAGTAAATAATGTGAATCAATAGTTCAATCATGTGAATCAATAGTTATAATCATGTGAAAATACAAAATACAATACAGTACCTCCATCTATACCTCCCTTTCTAACTTAGTCATGCAAGTATTATCAATCCTGCACCAACTCCCCTAATAGTGAGTGAATGTGACTCAATAGTACACACATGTGAACAAATAGTTATATAAGCATGTGAATTAGTAGCAATTAATTGCTCATTTATCCGATAAATTACCCGATTTATCAATATAACCCCCAGACATCAATTATCATCGGAATAGATGTCGATTTCAACTAACACAAATAATCCTAACACAATGGAACTATCAAATTCATCTTTAATCAACACGAACTTATTCATCATTAATATTATAACTCACAATATTTAACAACCAGATCTTTCCCAGGAAAGAGGGCTTTCAATAAGGATTTCTCCTATGGCGCCGCAATTAGGTGACCAAACCTCTCCTATGTAACTTCTAGACATTGTAAATATTGTAATTTAATAATATGAATAACTTTGTTGTCTCAATTATTGATTTAATAATATATAAAATATTATGTAGATGATACTGTGACAATAATTGAATCAATAATATGAGAGATATGATGCAGCAATACTGTAGCAATAATTGAGTATAACAGAGTGACTTATCACGTAAGCATCAATAACCAATACCGTGTGCTACTATGCAACCACGCGTATTATGTACTTTTAACACCGGGTGTTTCAACAGTTAACGATAAAACTTCCGCCATTATTTTCATAAAATATTTTTGTCATTTTCTCAATTCGACAATAATTCCATTGTGGGGTCCACCAATGATTGTGCCGTCGTAGGAATATTCCCTGTTAAACCGAATATTCTCCGACCAATCGAATATTATATAACAACTTGCATTTTGCAAAATTTATAAATATTACCCACAACTATAACATTATATCAAATCCACACCATAATATTAAAAAAAATATTTCGAGAAATTTAAATCTTTATTCATAAACTTTGGGGTCTCACATGAGAAGTCACTCAGTTATACTCAATTATTGCTACGAAGAATTGTCGCGATCATATCTCTCATATTATTGATTCAATTATTGTCAAGATCATCCTGCATAATATGATATATTATTAAATCAATAATTGAATAAAGTTAATTATATTATTATTTGCAATATTGACAATGTCTAGAAGTTACATCAAGGAGAGGTTTGGTCACCTAATTACGCGCCAATAAGGAGAAATCCTTATCTGAAAAGCCCCTTTCCTAAAAGAACGAACGATTTTTAAATATTGTGAGTTATAATATTAATGATGAATGTTATTAAAAATCGAATTTGAGTTCAGAGTTGAATTTGGAGACGCATATGTGATATTTGAGTTCGGAACAATGAAATTAGTAGAAATAGACTATAAACACAAAATTTGTCGGGGTTAACTTTTTGGTCAAAAAAGTCAACAGTTGACTTTTTCAGAAAAAGTCAAACTTTACAATTTCAAAAATAAAATTTTTGAGAAAAATATTTCCATTGTGTTGGGATTGTTAGTGTTAGTGGAAATCAACATTTATTTCGATATTAATTGATGTCTGGAAGTTATACTGACCAGTCGGGTAATTAATCGGATAAATGAACAATTAATTGCTATTAATTCACATGATTATAACTATTTGTTCACATGTGTGTACTATTAATTCACATTCATTTACTATTAGGGGAGTTGGTGCAAGTTTGATAATACTTGCATGACTAAGTTAAAAACGGAGGTATAGATGAAGGTACTATACTATAATTAATCTTTTCACATGTTTAGAACTATTGAGTCACATGATTTACTTTTGATTCACATGATTTACTATTAGGGGAGGTGGTGCAAGTTTGATAATACTTGCATGACTAATTTAAAAATGAAGGAAAAGATGAAGGTATTATACTGTAATATTTTAAGCCCCAAAATGTGCAATTATGGAAATCATATTTTCCTATAAATAGAAGCTCATTCCTTCATTATTTTTCACCAATTCACTAAAGCTATAGAGCAATTATTATAGAGAGAAATTATAGAGAGAAAGAAGAAGAGAAGTCTCGCCACCCTCTACTCCAAAGATCGATTTCTTTTCTAAGGTAAGGGATATTATTATAGTAAGGGGTATTATTCTTTCGTATTCATGAAGAGAGTTATTTTATTTCAATACTCGTAAGGGTTGTTATTCCATTCTTTATTATTATGTTTGAATAACCTCTCTATGCGAAGTACCGAATACATGGTGAAATTCTTCTATTATTCCATTCTTTATTATTCTCGTTGGAATAACTCATGCGTGCAAGGATCTATCGCATGCCCGGTGAATTTCAATTATTATTCTATTTTTATTATTCTCATTTGAATATCCCGTCTCGGCGGATTACGCATGACCGGTTCCATTCTTTATTATTTTGTTGGAATATTCTGTCTCATGTAATACGGAATACGCGTGAATTCGGTTCTATTCTTTATTATTCTATTGGGAATAACTCAGATTTATGGGCTCATCGCATGTCCGTGAATTCTTCGTTATTCCATTCTTTATTATTCGTTAGAATAACTGCCTATGTGGATTATCATAAGCATGGTGAATGATCCTTCAGATTCATTCTTTATTAAATTATGGAAATGATCTGTCTACGTGGATTACCGCATGGCGGGTGAAAATCCATTTGTAGTTTCGTATATTCTATTATACTCGTATAAGATATCATTTCTTTTGTACTAGTCATGGAATATCATTTTCTTTGGTTTTTTTTTACGAGTTACTATTCATAAGTTACTATTCACCCAGTTACTAATCACTCTAGTATTATTCACTCGGGTATTCGGGGCACTTTTTGTGTCAGAGTACTATTCACAAGTTACTATTCATGGGTTACTATTCACCCAAATTACTATTCACACAAATATTATTCACTCGGGTATTTGGGATACTTTTTATGCTGGGTTACTATTCACGAGGAACTATTCCTGAAGTACTATTCATAGGGTACTATTGCGGGGTACTATTTATCCGAAAAATATATTTCTTTTCTCATTCAAATTATTTTTGGGACATGAATATTATTCTTGAATTTTACTCCACAAAGCAAAAGATCATGTTGACAAATTTGATATTTTTAAACTCGGATAAATTTAAAGTCTTTAATATTTATCCTTGATTTCGTTGATTAATGCTTATATCATTGTCATCATCCTCATGCTTATATTATGATGAAAGTCATCTTCGCTTACGTGCAAAGATGGACCGTTAATTATTGGTTTTATAGATTGTATATCTTTCGCTTACGTGCAAAGATGGACTATTGATTACCGGTTTTACTGGTTGTATATCTTTCGCTTACATGCAAAGATGAACTATTGATTGATGAGTATCTTTGGCTTACGCTCATAGATGAACCTGCTTATTGGTATGATTATGACCGAGAGATCATTCAAGATAATCATGACCCGTAATGTTATAGATGATGTGGTAAAATTTCTCATGGCACATAAAGGCATTAATGGACGATTATTGGTATGATTATAACCAGGGATTATTCGGTATAATCATGACCATTGATGATTACATGAATATCCTTGGCCGTAGTGCAGGGATGATTCGATGATGTGAATTATCTATTAAGATAAGTCTCAGCGATAGCATATTGATTATACACTTTTAATTCATAAAAGATAGTAGATATCATGCTCTACTTGACTCTTCTAAAATACAGTTGTATGTCTTTGGCCTGTAATGCAAAGATGAATTGTTAATGAATAACTTTGGCCGTAGTGCAAAGATGAATTTATTAGTATGATTATGAGAAAGAATTGTGATTTGGTATAACCATGATTTTTGATGTTTCAGGTGAAGATAGGTGATAAACATTATCTTCGTCCTTGGTGTGAAGAGGAATTTAGAATCACAATTATGATTATGAGTTATTCATATGATTGTGGATAGGAATTGTTGATTTATGTTACAGGGATAAAATATTATTAGTGGACTTTTAACATGGAGAAGATAATAGACCTGATGGTCTATTTGACTCTTCTAATGGATTGCTCATTCTGCTGCAACTATGGTTGAAAAGTTTTATCATCTACCATATGTTCTAAATCTCTGATTTATTACTGATGAAGGCTATTGATGATGTAAATTATCTTTAGTCATGATATTCTTTACTGGGCTACTTGTGTTCACCCTTTTTGCTTCACAATTCCTTTCAAGTAATAAGAGTGTAGCTGGGTCGAGCGGGGGTAACAGGAGAATAGAACGGTGGTCTATAGATGTTGAGGTTCTCCCTAAATAGTATGAAAATAATTTTATTGAGAACTTTAGATAAGTGTGTCGTATTGTATACGTCATTTGATATTTAATTTTGGTGAACTGAATAGAGTGAGGTGAACCCAACTTTGGAAGGGTGTTTTGCCACTATCATACAAGATGTCTAATGACATACAACCTCGTGTTGTCATAAGATAGGGTTGTGCACATCCACTTGCTGATTATATCTACGAGCACTACCTATATGATCTTGGAGTTTGGTTGAAACATAATGTTCAATTGCAGACGGTGGAGATAGTTATATGTCAAGAGAAGACTTACCATTGGAAGGAACATGATAGTAATCTTCTCATTTTTCTTTGGGGTCTATTGGATCAACCAAGGATAATTCTCTGGACATATGATATCTATCATAACTTAGATTCATGGCCTCCTATGTACGAAGGTTTCCTTGAGCATTTCCCAAAGATTTTAATTTCTAAAACAATTTTAGACTATACTTTTATGTAAAGTATCATTGTAAGGTTGTGATTGAGGCACCATGAGAGTTACATACATTTGTATTAAAACTCACAGTTTAACTGTGGTCGTATTCTCGCATTTACGCTCAATAGTTGTATAAATGAAGTTTGTATTTGATTTTTATAGTATGATATCTGGCGACTCAGAATGGGTCGAGTGGACCTATTTTGGGGGCGTCACATATATATTATACTAATATATAATATATAATTACATGTGATCACCATAAAGTAATTGATCAGAAGACAATTCTATTTCAACAAAGATTAAGAAATTGAGATACAAACTTTTGAAATTGAAAACAGAATATTATAGTTTTGTTTAGTTTCATTACATAAATTTACTTTATTGTAATTATAAATTTAGTTTTTGTTTTTCTCTTTTTATTGTTTCTACTTTATTAAAGTGATTCTGTAAATTGTGTATTTAACAGAATTATGGAATTATCTTATTCAATTGTGCCTAACTCTATTACAACTAATGTTCCTATCAATGTTCCTACCCATGTTAGTCATGGTGAGAAACCTGAAGAATTCAGTGGGATTGATTTTAAAAGATGGCAACAGAAAATGTTGTTTTATCTTACTACATTGAATCTTTCAAGGTTTTTAAATGAAGATGCCCCTGTGGTAAACGATAATGAAACTGATAGGAACCACATTGGCTGTTGTGGATGCATGGAAGCATTCTGATTGCAAAAATTATATCCTTAATGGATTGGACAATACATTGTATAATGTGTATAGCCCAATCAAAACTGCTAAGTTATTATGGGAGTCTTTGGATAAAAATTATAAAATGGAAGATGCCGGCATGAAGAAATTCGTTGTCGGTAGATTCTTGGATTTTAAAATGGTTGATACAAAGACTGTCATAAATCAAGTCCAAGAGCTTCAATTGATATTCCATGAGATTCATGCTGAAAAAATGGTTTTAAGTTAATCTTTTCAAGTGGCCGCAGTAATTGAAAAAATATCCCAATTGGAATATTCTCGTATAATAGGCAGTTTAATGTATTTATCAAACTGCACTCGACCAGACATATCATACTCAATAAGGTAAACTAAGTCGATATACGAGTAATCCTGGAAAAGAACATTGGAAGGCTTTAGTAAGGGTACTTAGATATCTAAGATACACTTTAACTGACGGATTGCATTATACAAGATATCCAGTTGTACTTGAAGGATACAGTGATGCAAATTGGATATCTGACTCCCATGATACTAAATCCATAAGTGGATATGTGTTTACTCTGGGAGGTGCAGCTGTATCATGGAAATCCTCTAAGCAAACATGTATTGCAAGATCCACTATGGAATCCGAATTTATTGCTTTAGATAAAGCAGGAGAAGAAGCAGAATGACTTCGTAATTTTTTGGAGGATATTCCAATTTGTCCTAAACTAGTGCCACCAATCATTATTCATTATGATAGTCAATCAGCAATTGGTAAGGAACAAAATAGTAATTATAATGGTAAGTCTAGACATATACGTCGACGACATAAAACTGTTAAACAATTACTCTCAAATGGTATAATATTTATTGACTATGTGAAGTCAAAGGATAATATTGCGGATCCACTAACGAAAGGTATACCTGGAGAGCCAGTGAGAAGTTCATCAAGGGGAATGGGTTTAAAGCCTATAAAATCCTAAAGAGTCGCCATAATGAAAACCCAACCTAAATGATTGGAGATCCCAAGAAATAGGTTCAAAGGGACAACCTAATTATGTGTGATCTAGTAAGCACTGAGAAGATAAATATTTCTTCCCATTCCTAAGATGATACAGTGCACAAACTGTCGAGTGAAACAGGATAAACTTTGTTTTTAATAATTTCTATAGCTTGAATATAAAAAAGGTCAAGTGGGGTATTAGCAGGATACTCTTTATAGAAATTACCTATGTGAGTGAGAAAGGGGCCACTTCTATGAGAATGACGAAGGCTAAATTCTTTAGCACACTCATGAAACCAGGAGGTGTCCAAGGCCAAAATGGACACAATAATAAGAACCAATAAAATAAATTGAAAAATACTGTGTGAATTCTATTGTCTCGGTTTACACTAAAAGGTTGAACAATTCAAGACATCACGTTCACTGATTGGCCAGTAAATCCGATAGTCTTTTACTAGGAAAGGTTCAAGGCCACAAGCCACCTTCACCGATTCAGTATTTTTTATTCACTGATACTCTCTCTAAGTTTGTCTGCATATTCATTTGCATTAATTTACCCAAATTTCATTCATGTGGGGATTGTTGGATATATATATATATATATATATATATATATATATATATATATATATATATATATATATATATATATATAAATGAATGAAATAAAACCAATAGGTGTGACCTTTGGTTCATACCTTTTCAAAGAGATGCATCTTTTCAAAGGGATGTAACCTTTCAAAGGGATGCATCTTTTCAAAAGGATGTAACCTTTCAAAAGGATGTAACCTTTTGAAAGGATGAATATCTTCAAAGGGGTATTTGGAAACCTATAAATAGGTTCCAAATCTACCCAAAACAATCACTTCAACTTCAACTACAATCCTTCTCAAGTTCTTAAAAATTGCATCCATTCTTCATTCATTAAAAAGTTATAGAGAGTATTAAATTTTGTTGGTTCGTGGAACTCTTCCATTGAAGTGCTTCTTGTAAAAGTTGAAGACCATTTTATCCTGGGAAGTAGATGTCCATTGTTCCATCTGTAAGCACCGATAGCGGGGACAAAATCTGCTTTAAGGCGAGACTGTTCAACAGTTGACTTAGTTTTAAAAGTTTGTCAATTACATCTAGTAAGTCATTTTTTATAAAATTATTTATCTTCTAATTCTGTTTATTTAATTAGTATATAATAATAATACTCAAGGAACAACAATATTTTCGGTAGATGGTGACTGTAAGCAGTGTTTTTTCTTCATGCTACTATTATTATATTTTTAGATGCTGTTGGGAAATATCTAGATTGAATACAACTTACTCTAGCTTGAAAACTATAATTTCTTTCTCTTCCTCAAGGATTGAGCATTAAAAAATTAGAATGAAGCAGCTCTAACTTGACATTGAGGATCTGTACCACACTTTCTATCCATTAACCATTGGCTCTCTAGTACTTGTTGTGTCACTTGCATATTGCATGGTCAACCCGCATTGACTTATGTGCACAAGCAATGGTGTTCATGATTTTACATGAAGGAACTTACCCAACTTCTTATTTTGCCATCATTCAATTAATTTTCAGTTTTGTTGTTTCTATTTCTTGCAAGCTGTATACAGATATATACATTGGGTACGTATTAAAATTTAAAACACACATTAAATTATGGACAACGTGTGTATATATATATATATATATATATATATATATATATATATATATATATATATATATATATATATATATATATATATATGTTTAAATTCTTTTTGTATGTAGCACCTTCTATTTGGGTCAATCTAATGTGTCTGCCTCAAATCGAAGCTTAGTAATATGACAGTCGGGTTATATATTTTTTTAGTCACTGTACTTTAGGTCAATTTATAAATGGATAACTAAACATTTTTTTTCTTACAGTCAACTAATTGTACTCAACTTTTCTAACACAAAGTTGAATTTTTCGTAAGTAGGGTTAGTTTTTTAACAGTTAAATGACGTGAAAATGTCACATATTTCCTGAATATGAGCTGGAAGCTACAGTTAACAACATTATATACGTTAGCTATAACCCACCCAGTAAAAACAAATACCCATGCTACAAGACCCCAAATTTTTATTAATAAAGATTTAATTTTCTCTAAATATTATTTTGAATAATAAGGTGTTGTTTTGATATAATGCTATAGTTATGGGTGATATGTGCAAATTTTGCAAAGCAAGCAAGTTGTCATAAAATATTTGTTTGGTCGAGGAATATTAATTTTATCGGGGTATATTCGTATGACGGCACAATCATTGGTGGACCCCACAACAGAATAACTGTTGGATATAGAAAGCGATAAAAATAATATTTTCATAAAATAACGGCAAGACTTTTACCGTTAAACTGTTGAAATACCCAGAGATAAAAGTACAGTAATATGTGTTGTTGCACAGTAGCACGCGGTATTGCACAGTATCTCTGATTATTGATGCTTATATAAGAAGTCACTCGGTTTTATTCAATAATTGTCACAGTAGTTGTTGCATAGTATCTCATATTATTGATTCAATTATATCACAAAGATCATCCGCACAATATTTTATATTATTGAATCAATAATTGAGACGACAAAGTTATTCATATTATTATTTGCATTATTGACAATGTCTAGAAAGTTCTGTCGAGGAAATGGGTTAGGTTATTTAATTGCGCGCAAATAAGGAGAAATCATTATCGAAAAGCCTCCTCTTTCCTGAGAATGATCTGGTTGTCAATATTGTGAGTTATAATATTATTGATGAAGAATTGTTGAAAGATTAAAAATGTATTGATTGAAGATAAAGTGATTTGTGGTAAATATTTATTCAAATTTTGATATAAATAAGAGGTTTGTCATGAGACGTTTGTTGTAAGTTTGGTTTATTCTATGGGACCCGTAGATCATCATCTAAGAGTCACTTTCGCCAATAGTACTTGCATTTACCAGACGTCAAACCATTTGCCGTTTCACATTACAGGAGTCAAACCACTTGCCGTTTCACATTATAGGCATCAAACCACTTGCCTTTTCACATTACCAAGCGTCAAGCCACTTACCTCTTCACATTGCAAGGGTTAAACTATAATTCTTCTATAAATAGAAGATCATTCTTCTTTTATTCTCACCAATTCACTAAGACTCACAAGAGAAAACTATAGAGAGAATCAGAGAGAAAGAAGAAAAGTATTCTACTACTACATTATTGTAGTATCCAAATCTCCTACTAAGGTAAGGGATATTATTTCTTTTATATTCATAAAGGATGTTATTTTCATTATACTCATAAGGGTTTTCATTACATTCCTTATTAATCTGTGGGAATAACTTGTATACACGGATTACCGCATGCCTGGTGAATAACTCTTTGTATTCATCCTTAATTAATCTGTGGATATAACCTGTCAATGCGGATTACCGCATGCTTGGTGAATAACCCTTCGTAATTATTCTTTATTAAGTTATGGAAATGATCTATCTACGCAGATTACCGCATGACGGGTGAAAATTCATTTTCAGTTTCGTATATTCTTTTATACTCCATATTATGTAAGTGATATTATTTCATTCCATATTTCCTAAATCTAAACTTACTATGGCAAGTATTGCTTCTATAATTCCTGAAACGATTAGAAATTCCTTGAATTTTGTGCTTCATCTAATATCATTTCGTTGAAATATTGGTCTGAACTCTCTTGTTGAAATTTTTATTCGGGGTACTATTCACTCGGGGTAATATTCATTCTGGGTACTATTCACTCGGGGTATTATTTACGATAAAATTGGTTTATTTTCTGTCCAAATTATTTTCGATACATGGATATCATTCTTGAATTTTACTCCAAAATTGGTGATCATGTTGACAATATGGACATTCTTGAACTCTGGATAAATTGAATTATAAATCTCTAATATTTATCCTTGATCTCACTTGATTGATTTTTTATTTCATTGTCATCATCCTTGTGCTTTTATTGTGGGAAAAGTCATCTTTGGCCCGTAGTGCATAGATGGACTGTTGATTGGTATGATTATGACAAGGAATTATGTATTGGTATAATCATAACCTATAATGTTACAGACAAAGGTTGTGGTGAAAGTCCTCTTTGGCCCGTAGTGCATAGATGAACATGTGTTTGGCATGATCATGATCACTGATGATACAAACGAATATCTTTGGCCCGTAGTGCATAGATAATTTGTTAGTTTGAAACAATTATTGATTGGTTTTAGAGGGATAAAATAATGATGATGGACTTTTAAATCATAGAAGATAGTAGACATCATGCTCTATTTGACTCTTCTAATGGATTGCTATTTTCGCTACAGTTATTGATCTAAAACTTGTTATCTATTGTATTCTATAGGATTTTTTCCTTGTTGAGTACTAAGGATAATTTGTTCTACATTATCTTAGTCATAATATTCTTTACTAGGCTAGTTGAGCTCACCATTTTCCTTTTGGTTCCATTGTTCTTCCCAGGAGGCGAGAATGTAGCTAAGACTAGTCGGGGAGTGGAGTAATGGTCCAAGATGGTTATTATAGTAGCCCTCACTATTTTGTAAAATAGTGTGACAATAATTATAATGAGGACTTTATTTGAGTTTAGATATTGTCTACGAGACAATATTTGTATTAAAACTCACAACTTATGTGTTGTCGTTGTAAGACCCCGAAATTTTTTTAAATAAAAAGGAATTTCCTTTATTTATTATTTTGAAATAGTAAGGGTGGATTTGATTAATGTGGTTAGTTATGGGTAAAATGCGCAAATATTTTAAATAAGCAAGTGGTGATATAATATTCATTATTATTCGGGAATATTCGTTTGGTCGTGGAATATTCAGATCGTGGGAATATTAAATGACACAAGCAGCCCATGTGTGGACCCCATAACGGAAAGCGATTGGAGGAAGAAAACGACAAGAATAAGTTGTTTATAAATAACGGCGTAGTTGTTACCGTTAATACTGTTGAAATACCCGGTGGTTAAAACACACTAATATGTGTTGTTAAACAGTAGCACACGGTATTGCACCAATTATTGATTCTTACGTAAGAAGACACTACTCAATAATTTTTACAATAATTACTGTTCAGTATTTTATTTTATTGATTCAATAATTGCTGTATTGATATTTTATATTGCTTTTGTTTCAATAATTGTCATTACACGGTATTTTTCATTATCGAAGCAATAATTCATATTATCTGAATAATATTATTAGATAACATTATTGGCAATGTCTAGAAAGTTTTGTCTAAGGAGAGGTTTGGTCACCTAATTGCGGCTACCAAGAAGGAGAAATCTTTATCGAAAAGCCCCTCTTCCTCGAACCGTATCAGTTGTCAATATTGTGATTTCGTAATATTATTTGTGAATAATTAATTATTGATTCATATGATGAGGAAAATATGGATTTTATGTGGATATAGATGGAGAAAATTTTAATGTGACAATTGTTGAAAATTGAAATTTATCTTTTTCTCGATGAAATAATTCATTTAAATATATATATATATATTATTATATTTTAATAATATAATAATGGTGATATTTTTACAACGAATGTGGGATATATGAGTATACGAGGAGGAAGAGTATTTTTTGTTGCAATAAATGTTTAAAACATGTTAAACATGTCGGTGGACCCCATTTATCGATCGAAATTTGATTATAACTTGTAAAATCGCCTGCTTTTGTGGATTTTACCAATTTCATTTGGAATTTGAAAAAAAAAATTTCTTCTCGCAAAGTTGTAGAGAATTGAATTTCCTATAAAAATTCGCGAGATTCAAATTTTTTTGGCAAAAGGGCTATTTATTATGAATTATTGAAGTTTTGAGTTCCAAAATAATTGATTTTGGAAGTTTTAATTATTTTAAATAATAAAAACGTTTTTGGTGAGTGTTCCACATGTTATAAATGTGTCATGTCAATTGAATTCAGATCTAGGAAGGTTGGCATAGAAAACTTAATATATATATTATTAATTTATTAAATTTTCGATTTGGTGTTCTAAAGATTTTCCTATAAATAGGTGCTTAGGTTAGAATTGAAAATCACACCGTAAATCAAGTTTTCTCTCTATATTATCGAGCGTATTCTTGTGAGTATTTTGAGTATACTTTGAGTATTTCTATACGGTGCAAGTTCAAGTCATAGCCTTTATATCCGGTGATTCAACTAAGTACCGCCTTTCGAGGTAAGTGGATATTGTTTTTTTTTCGTAATGATATTATTTATTCAATATCATTATGTCAAATATTGATGTGAAGTTTTTATCAAATTTGGAACTTTTGGTGTCTGAGTTACTATTTACGATACGACCATTATTCACGATATCTTATCTATATTCACTTTATCACGATTGACTATTCATCGAAAAATGAAAATTTTTCTTTTCGTCTAAAATATCTATTGTGGATACTAGCTTTGATTGTATCCATGTTTTGATCATTCTTGAATTTTATACCACTATGATTATTTAGAGGTATTTTGGATATGGATAAAACAAAGTACTAATCCTTAATCCTTAATCCTTGTCATTTTGTTTCACTAGATTCGTTTATTTAAAATATTTTCATCATCCTCGCCTTAAATGATGATATTATTGAATATCTTTATTCCGTAGTGCAAAGATGAATGATTTCGATGAATATCTTTGGCCCGTAGTGCAAAGATGAACAGTGTTTAGATGAACATGAATTAATCGATGAATATCTTTGGCTCAGTAGTGCAAAGATGAATATTTGATTCCAGATATATATTGATTGATGTTACGGGGGATAAAAGATAGACGATAAACTTTAAAATTCATACATGTAAGATAGTAGTTTGTATTCTCTACTTAACTCTTCTAATGAATTATTATTTCACCGCGAATATTGATTTAAAACTTGTTGTCTATTGTATTCTATTAGATTTTTCCTCGTTGAAGACTAACGATAATTTTGTTGTATATTATCTTAGTCATAATATTCTTTATTGGGCTAGTTGAGCTCACCCTTTTCCTTTTTGTTCCATTTTTCTTCTCAGGAGACGAGAATGTAGCGATTACTAATCAGGGTATGGAATGAAGGTTCTAGGGAGAGTTGTTTAGTAGTCCTCACCATTTTTGTAAAATAATGTATCAATAATTATGATGGGAATTTATTTGCGTGTGGATATTGTCTCAGATGGCAATATCTCGTATTTAAACTCACAGTTTATATGTTGTAATAATAAAGTTGTAGTTATTTCATACCATGTATTTTGGCGACTCAGAATGGGTTGGATGGAATGGACCTATTTTGGGGCGCCACGGTTGGTATCGTAGCTTAGGATATGATCTGGCGGAGATCGGGGAATAGAACTAGGAGGGAGATGAGTAAATTCTTTGCTAGTGTGTCCTACCTAAGCTTATTTGTTAGTTGGTTAGTATATAGGGATATTATGTGATATATTGATTTCCTTAATTAACCCTTGTTTTATGACAGTATTTGAGAATGTCGACTGAGAATATTAACAGTGGAGTGAATGAGACCGTGGAGATGCCTGTACTTACCAACGAGGAGAACGTGCAACAGGCTGGAAATGTACCTCCTGTGAATAACACCACGGAGCAGATGATGAACGAGGGGATGTTTAGAAGCTTTTTGCAGTTCATGCAAAATCAGACGAGGGAGACTCGTGTTCAAAACATAGGAGGAAATGATAGCAATTCACGGGTTGTCACAGCCAAGCAGTTCAAAGAGTTGGGACCACCAGAATTTAAGGAAAAGCCTGATCCGATCATGGCGGAAACATGGGTCAAACAAATTACCAAGATATTCGATGTCTTGGGATGCATGGAGGAACAGAAAGTTCCATTCGCTACTTTTATGTTCCTTAACGAGGCAGACATCATGGTGGGAATCGTGAAGCGCACTCCATCCAATCGCACTCAAAGATGTCATGGGAGACATTTCAGAAAGCAGTTCAATGACAAGTATTTCCGAAAGTATTCGGTCATATGAAGGAAGTGGAGTTTATTAGATCGAGCAGTAATAACATGATTGTCCCAAAGACGAGGCTTAAGTTCGCGGAGTTATCCAGTTTCAGCACCTCATTTGGTGGAGAATGAGGAACGATGACGCGGATGTTTCGAGAGGTTTGAAACCCAAAGATACGCCAAGATCTCATTTCTCATAAATTTTCTCTATTCAGATGTTGTCAACAGGCTCGCTTTTTTAGAGCGAGATAACGAGACGCTCAACCGAGGGACCATAACCAGGATCATATCAAGATAAGTAGCCATCGTAATAACGATAACCAAATGGAGAAAGAAGAATACGGACAAAGGCGGTAAGAACCACTGGTGGTAATCGTGGCCATGAAAATAGAAGAAGCGAGTTGGGAGGAGATTTTAAGAAGAGGAGATTCAACAACCACCATGTGAAGACGTCGCCGCCAAGAGAAGAATCGGGTTCCAAGGAGGAGAAAGACCACCGGTCGTATGTTACAAATGCGAGAGAGAGGATATATCACCTCAAACCGCTTCATAATGATTTAAGGTATGCTATAATTATGGAAAAGAAGGACATATCGCCGAGATTGTATGCAGAGCGAAACCAAGTCCAATGGGATGGTAACTCAAAAGGATGTCCCGTAAAAGTCAAAGTTAATTCGCTTGGAAGAGCGTTTGTCGTGACCAATAAAATGCGAGGAACCCGAACGAAGTTTAGTACGGGTTAGTTAATTATAAATTTTTTGCGAAGTTTATACCTTACTAGATACCGGCTCTATCCATTCTTTATATCTCTTTGTCTTAGCGCCAACGCTTGAACTTGATTACGAGAAATTAGGCTTTGACCTATTTATGGAGACTCGTTAGAGAAACTTTCATTACATCCGTTGTTTAGAAATCTTGCTTGATTCAGGTTGGCACTATCACATTACCTGTTAACCTTATTTCTATAGAGATATTTGTTTTTGATGTGATTTTAAGGTTAACTACTCATCATGCCAAAATTGATTACTTCCGTAAGGTTGTTAGTTTTCATATTCCTAAGAAACCTGTTATTCAAATTCAAGCAATCAAACCATTGTAGTCAAACATTTTCATAACAAGCCATGAAGTCATTCGTTTATTACGGATGTCAAGTTTTCTTAGTCCATATTATGGATTTGAATAAAGACACGTCAGATTTGAATAATATTCCTGTTGTTATTGATTTTTTCCTGACGTATTTCCTGAAGAATTTCTTGGCTTACTCCCAAAGCCTGATATTAAATTTTGTATCGACTTTGAACCTGGTACAAAACTCATTTCTAAAATCTCACATCGAATGGCTCCTATTGAACTTCGTGGAGTTACAAATTCAACTATAGAATTTGGTACCGAGCCTTTATCCGGTGACTTCTTTGTGGAATGCACCGAAGCCGCATCTCGTAGGGGACACCATATTCGTGCGATAGTAAACCGATAGGTGTCATTGTAACGCTATCCAAGCTTGGGATATGAGTCACAATTGAGAACAACCTAAGTCAGAATCGAAATACGTAGCTTTTGCTTAGTTGGTTATTATCGGAGATTCGTTGAAGGATATTCTCTAATCGTTATTCCATTAACGCAAATTGACTCGTAGAGATACAAAATTCGAATGGAGCAAGGAATGTGGGAAGAGCTTCAAGAACTCAAGAGGAGACTCATTTCAAAGACATGTTTACACCATGCCATCCTCGAAAAACGAACGTGGTAATCGACGTGTTGAGTAGAAGATCGTATACAAAGACGAAAGTACGATATTGTCAAAGACTCATTTCGGTATAATTTACAAATAATAGAGATGGAGATGAAAACTCTAGGTACCCACGTGATGATATACGAGTATAATCGACTTTAATCGATAAAGTTAAAGTTGTTCAAGCTACACACCGGAGCTGATGAATTTGAAGAAGGAGGTGCAAGAAGTTGTTATTTCAAAAGTGAGAATCGGTGAGGTGAGGAAAGCTCAAACCTTCGATTTATTAATCCATTTGAAATTCTCGATCGAATAGGAACTGTGGCCTATAGACTCGTTTTACCGCCAAGTATGACGCGTGTTCATAACGTTTTTCACGTATCAATGTTACGTAAATATGTGGACGACCCGAACCACGTCATTGAAGTTAGAAACAGGACGAGATAGCCAAGACTTAACGTGACGAGGAGGTACCTATCGGGATCTTGGATAGAAAGAACATGTCCTATGTGACTGAGGTTATACCACAAGTTAAAGTTTTGTGGAGAAACCATGCTATTGAGGAAATGACCTGAGAGTTGGAAACGGAAATGAAAGCGAGGTATTCTCATCTTTTCGAAACACCAGGTACGTACGTCAATTTCGAGGATGAAATTTCATAAGGAGGGGAGGTTGTAAGACCCCAAAATTTTTTTTAAATAAAAGGAATTTCCTTTATTTATTATTTTGAAATAATAAGGGTGGATTTGATTAATGTGGTTAGTTATGGGTAAAATGCGCAAATATTTTAAATAAGCAAGTGGTGATATAATATTCATTATCGTTTGGGAATATTCGTTTGGTCGTGGAATATTAGATCGCTTGTCGGGGAATATTCGTATTTACTCACAAGCAGCCCATGTGTGGGCCCCATAACGAAAAGCGATTGGAGGAAAAAACGACAAGAATAAGTTGTTTATAAATAACTACAGAGTTGTTATCAAGATAATCTTGTTGAAATACCGGTGGTTAAAAAACACACTAATAATACGTTGTTAAACAAGAAGACACGCAGTATTGCACCAATTATTGATTCTTACGTAAGAAGACACTACTCAATAATTTTTACAATAATTACTATTCAGTATTTTATTTTATTGATTCAATAATTGCTGCATTGATATTTTATATTGCTTTTGTTTCAATAATTGTCATTACACAGTATTTTTCATTATCGAAGCAATAATTCATATTATCTGAATAATATTATTAGATAACATTATTGGCAATGTCTAGAAAGTTTTGTCTAAGGAGAGGTTTGGTCACCTAATTGCGCGCCAGTAAGGAGAAATCTTTATTGGAAAGCCCCCTCTTTCCTGGGAACTGCCTGGTTGTCAATATTGTGATTCTGTAATATTATTTGTGAATAATTAATTATTGATTCATATGATGAGGAAAATATTGATTTTATGTGGATATAGATGGAGAAAATTTTTAATGTGACAATTGTTGAAAATTGAAATTTATCTTTTTCTGATGAAATAATTCATTTAAATATATATATATATATATATATATATATATTATTATATTTTAATAATATAATAATGGTGATATTTTTACAACGTAATGTGGGATATATGAGTATATGAGGAGGAAGAGTATTTTTGTTGCAATAAATGTTTAAAACATGTTAAACATGTCGGTGGACCCCATTTATCGATCGAAATTTGATTATAACTTGTAAAATCGCCTGCTTTGTGGATTTTGCCAATTTCATTTGGAATTTGAAAAAATTTCTTTCGCAAAGTTTTAGAGAATTGAATTTCCTATAAAAATTCGCGAGATTCAAATTTTGCAAAAGGATATTTATTATGAATTATTGAAGTTTTGAGTTCCAAAATAATTGATTTTTGGAAGTTTTAATTATTTTAAATAATAAAAACATTTTTGGTGAGTGTTCCACATGTTATAAATGTGTCATGTTGCTGAATTCAGATCTAGGAAGGTTGGCATAGAAAACTTAATATATATATTATTAATTTATTAAATTTTCTGCTTTGGTGTTCTAAGCATTTTCCTATAAATAGGGTGCTTAGGTTAGAATTGAAAATCACAATTTAAACTCAAGTTTTCTCTCTATATTATCGAGTTTATTCTTGTGAGTATTTTGAGTATACTTTGAGTATTGCTATACGGTGCAAGTTCAAGTCATAGCCTTTATATCCTGTTTCAACTAGAAAGACTGGCTCTTCGAGGTAAGGATATTATTTTTTTCAGAATGATATTATTTATTCAATATCATTATCTTCAAATATTGATCCGAAATTTTTATCAAATTTAAAACTTTTGGTGTCTGAGTTACTATTTACGATACGATACTTATTCACGATACTGAGATTATTCACTTAATACGACACTATTCATCGAAAAATGAAAAATTTTCTTTTCGTCTAAAATATCTATTGTGGATACTAGCTTTGATTGTATCCATGTTTTGATCATTCTTGAATTTTACACCACTATGATTATTTTGAGGTATTTTTGGATATGGATAAAACAAAGTATTTAATCCTTAATCCTTAATCCTTGTCATTTTGTTTCAATCGGATTCGTTTATTTAAAAATATTTTTCATCATCCTCAACCTTAAATGATGATATTATTGAATATCTTTGGCCCCGTAGTGCAAAGATGAATGATTTCGATGAATATCTTTGGGCCCAGAAGGCAAAGAAGATGATGAACAGTGTTTAGATGAACATGATTAATTAATCGATGAATATCTTTGGCTCAGTAGTGCAAAAGATGAATATTTGATTCCGAGATATATATTGATTGATGTTACAGGATAAAAGATAGACGATAAACTTTAAAATTCATACATAGAAGATAGTAGTTTGCATTCTCTACTTAACTCTTCTAATGAATTATTATTTCCGCTGCGAATATTAATTTAAAACTTGTTGTCTATTGTATTCTATTAGATTTTTTCCTGTTGAAGACTAACGATAATTTTGTTGTATATTATCTTAGTCATAATATTCTTTCTCGGGCTAATTGAGCTCACCTTTTCCTTTTTGTTCCATTTTTCTTCTCAGGAGACGAGAATGTAGTGATTACTAGTCGGGGTATGGAATGAAGGTTCTAGGGAAAGTTGTTTAGTAGTCCTCACCATTTTTGTAAAATAATTTATCAATAATTATGATGGGGATTTATTTGCGTGTGGATATTGTCTAGATGGCAATATCTCGTATTTAAACTCACAGATTTATATGTTGTAATAATAAAGTTGTAGTTATTTCGCATCATGTATTTGGCGCATTCAGAATGGGTTGGATGGAATGGACCTATTTTGGGGGCATCACAAATGATATTTTGCATTTACAGTTATATTAACGAAGTTTGTATTTGAATTTTTCAGATCACGATTCAAGGCTAGGAATGAACGTTAGTTATGGACCTATTTTGGGGCGTCACACATGCCCGCCTGAACCGACCTGAACCGACCCAACGAATTTCATCCATGTTAAATAAGAAATCAGACATCAAAAAAGGGCAAAATTTAAGGTTCTTCGTAGGAGCAGAGATCAGACATCAAAAGGCAACAAACTTGAAGTAATTGAAACTAAGAATCCAATATATAGGTGCATTTAGAGAAGATGAGTAATCCTAACCTCATCAATCATCATATATCCCAAAAGAAACCTTAATTAAAGGTGTTCCTAATTCTCCAAGATGGAAACAGATGATGATGGTTGAAGCAGAGCACGGGATACATTGTCTCAAACAGTACGAAGAAGAGGAGAGAGAATGAAGATTGAAAAAGGAACTACAACTAATAGATTTAGCTGAAAGTGCAAAGGAATGAGACAACACAATTAATAGCTTCGTCTCCTCTTCTAGACTTTCTCCTTCTTCATTTTTGCTGGTTTTCTCTCTCCTCTTGGTCTTGTAATGGCATGCTTGGTTCCTCTCGCGGAAGTCATCTCTGCTATTAGCGCCACACCTGCTGGGCTTGTTATCAATGGGTCTCTATTGGCATGGTTGAACATGATATAGCCGCTGACACTGTTTTGGATGTTAATGTATCGGATTATTCTGACGAATCTGAAATGGAATCTGATTCTTCTCAAAGCCCTCTGCCTGACTCCCAAGTCCAGACCATTTTTAAATCTGCTAACTCTCTTTCTCAGCAAGACCGCTTAGATCCGGAGCCAAACAGCAGTTTATCAAAATTCATTTCATAATAATTAAAGCATAATTGAATATATTTTTCATTTATTTTTTTTTTATTTTTTTGGCTAACTTTTCTAATTTATATTATTATATTTGTAAACAATAAAACAAAAATTCATTTGATATTACTTACAAAAATAATTAAATATATATTTCATTTATTTTCTTATTTTTGGCAAACATTTCCAATTTATATTATTATATTTGTAAATAATTGCATAAAAATTCATTTGATATTAATAACAAAGTAATAAAATATATATTTAATTTATTTTCTTGTTTTTTAACTAACTTTTCTAATTTATATTATTATATTTGTAAAATAATTGAACAAAAAATCATTTGATATTAATTACAAAATATTTAAATATTTTTTTCTAATTTAGATTATTATTTATAAATAATTAAATAAAAATTTATTTGGACAGTGTATAAATATTAAAATCTTTTTAATGCAACACTTGTGTTTGGGTGTGCTTGCCCTCAAATCACAATTTAATATTTTAGCAATTCTTATTCATTTTTCACTTTCCAGAATTTAGTTACGTTAATGGCCTTATTTGAAATCTTAGAAATTTGTTTGTTTAGAATTTGAACGTTCGAATGAAAATTTGAATCTGAATAGTTGAATCGGTCGGTGCGTTTATTTTAATCCGAATTTTGAATAAGTAAGATGGACGAATTTGAATGACTAAGTCGATTTTTTTTGAAATTTGAATAATTTGAATGAGCAAAATGAATGAAGTAAAAAAAATAAAAAACATAAAAACAAATTAAAAAAATATTAACTATTATATTAAGTAATATTAAATACATTTACAACAATTTTGAATTTTTTTCAGAAGAGTAAAATAATAAAATTTTGTCATTCGGATGTTTCAGACATGTCAATTATCAAATAGCTTTTTTCATTCAGATTCAGATTCAGCTCATTCAGATTCAGATTAATTTATTTTTTATCAAACACCCCCTTAGTGTTCCACTTGGTGAGTGTTGGGCCTAGGATATTCGGGCCTATGGTTTATAATGGTCCGGTATCCTTATGGCGTCATGTGGGCTTAGACCAAAGGATGTTTGGTGAACAAGGGATTTATGGGTTAATGTTCCTAATTCTATTTGATCTCTAGATATGAAAGGAAGTGTTGGGATATAGATCAACTTCCTTAATTTTAAGAGATTTGGTGCAATCCTATTAAGGAATGGCGGTTTAGGTGAGAACCTAAATCTGATTTGGAGAAGGATTACATGAAGGTGGTGAGAAATTTATAAATACAAGGCTTTTATCTGATTCTAACCTTGTTTCAGCCTATACTTATTCTCACACCGAAGCTATCCCCCGGCGATCCAAGCCGTCAAACTTTATGTGTTTACCCGTTTCTGTGCAGGATTTGACGCACTTTGATGATTGGAGCGCGTGGACGGATCTTGGCGTTAACAGTGAGTGTTAATATATATTAACCTATTTTATGGTGGTTGTTGTTTTCTATAGAAGGTGAAAAAGGCATTACTGCAGTCAGATGTCCAATCTTAATCCGACAAAAGTCCTTTAATAGTGGCCGATTATGGTATATTTCGTGCACATTTTTATGCACCATTCATATCTTATCTCCTATTTAATTTATTATGAAAACGCCCCCTTAACTTTGTTTGTCCTTGGTATTTAATAGGAAAAAAATATTAATACTAATAATATATTTTAGTACATAGTTAATTATAGGGAATGTAAAGACGCTAATGTACTTGGATTTATTTAATCAACACTAATAATTAAACTTTCATATTAAAGAGGTCTAAAACTCTTATTTGATCTTTTTCTTTTCTTTCGCTTGCGTAGACACCCTCGACAACTACCCATCTAGTTTTGTTGCACTGGGAACCCACTAATTTCAAAGTGTTTCTGTTATGTTTTAAATCATGACAAGTACCTTTTGAAGCCCTTGAGATTACAATAATAATTCTCGTTGGTCATATAATATTTGCTTAATAGTATTGATTTTACATATGTTGAATTTATGTTAGTGACTAAGTGGTGCACTTTGAATACAAGTTGTCATGAATGCTGGCTTTAGCTTTAAGGGATGCTTGAAAAGAAAAGATATTTATCTTATATGTCAATGTAATTATCAGGCTCACAAGTTCTGGTAAGCTTTTCTTTGGAGAAAGAACTTTTTTCTGTGGCATTCTCGTTAGTCGCTAAAGAGGTAAGCTTGAACATTTTACTTGGTTCTTATTTTGCTGATGAGTTAGTTGTTTCACTTCTAGAGATGCAATTCTTTTTTCCTTCTTTGCCTATTGAAGTGTATATATACATATCAGTCTCTTACTTGTTTGACCAAAAAAAGAGAGAATTTGAGTGTCTCTATGCTCTGGAGATCTACGCAAGGAAAAAGGCGAAGAAACACTACAACGCATTACAAAACTTGTAAATGATACTCTTGTCAGTGATGGAACTTATGATGTGTCTCCTTTATCTGAAGAAAATGTTCTTCCAGCCATTGACAATAGAAAATCTGAAGGACTTTCTCATGGTTGCCATTGGGTTTTGGATCCTATTGATGGTACTAAAGGGTAAGCTTCAAAGTTGGACATATTATCCTGTGCCAATTTATAAATATTTCTAAAAGTAACTGTAGAAATTGATAATCTATTATATTTCTGAATGTAGGATGCTACTACATTTATACAAGAATTCTAAGAAGTAATTAAACAATGAAACCTAATTCTAGGAGGAAAACAAGAAAATTTGTTTTCCTTAATATAAGGAACATGTTTTATGCACATTGTCTTCTAACACTCCCACTCATGTTGGTGTGTAGATATCTTTCATACCCAATTTAAAACACAATGGATAAAACATTTCACTACTAAGACCCTTTGTCAAAATATCAGCAAGCTGGAGTTTTGATTTTACAAAGGGTAAGCAAATAAGACCACTAGTTAAATTTACTTTGATGAATTGTGTTTTTCAATCTCAATGTGCTTCATTCTATCGTGTTGCACTAGATCATTTGCAATACTAATGACTGTCTTATTATCATAAAATAACTGAATAGGCCTTTTAGTTATAACACCCAAATCTTCTAGCAGGGTTCGATGCCACATTAATTCACATATACTAGCTTGATATTCAGCCTCAGCACTAGATCTTGCCACCACAGATTGTTTCTTACTACGCCAAGTAACAAGATCACCTCCAACAAATGAACAGTAACCCGTTGTAGAGCGACGATCCTCTTTAGAACCAGTCCAATCTGAGTCGAAAAAAGCTTCAAGTACTCTCATATGACCATGTGGTGCAAACAATAAACCTTTTCAAAAAGCAGACTTGAGATCCCTCGAAATTCTATAAACAATTTCCATCTGACAATGTCGAGGATCATGCATACACTGACTCACTATATACCCAAAACATAAGATATATAGGGTCTAGTATGAGAGAGGTATATCAGTCATCCCATCAAACATTGATATCTTTCTCTATCAACTGTAGGTCATGTTCCTCTTACTAGATGATGATTAACTTCAATAGGAGAATCAACAGGCTTACATCCTAACAAGCCAGTTTCAATTAAAAGATCAAGGACATATTTCCTTTAAGATAGAAAGATCCCACTGAAAGATCTTGAAACTTCAATAACAAGTAAATATTTCAAAAGATCAAGATCTTTAATCTCAAACTCTCTGGCCAGTCTTGCTTTGAGATTAACTATCTCTTCTTTATTATCCCATGTCACCAAATGTCATCAACATAAACAATAAGAGTGGTAATCGTACCCGTTATTTGTTTGACAAAAATAGTATGATATGCTCGATTGTGTTTGTACCCAAACCTTATCATTGCTCTATGAAGTCTACCAAACCAGGCTCTAGGAGATTGCTTCAGACCATACAAAGTCTTTCAAAACTTAAAAACCTTACCCACAGTAACAGATGAAGCAAAACCAAGAGGTATGTCCATGTACACTTCCTCCTCTAAGTTACCGTGAAGGAATGCATTTTTTACGTCTAATTGCTAAAGATCGCAGCCAAAGTTTGCTGCACATGAGATTATGGTACAAACAGTTTAGCTTCGCTACAAGAGCATATGTCTCCTGGTAATCAATCTCATGGGTTTGAGTGTACCTTTTTACAAATAGTCTGGCTTTGAGTCTCTCAACTGTCCCATCAGAATTTTGTTTGATTGTATATACTTACTTGCATCCAACTACTTTTTTCCCGTAAGGAAGACTGACTAGTTCCCATGTATCATTCTTTTTTAGGGCATTCATCTCCTCAATCATAGTTTGTTTCCAATCCTAATCACTAATTGCTTCTCTCCACCCCTGAGGAATAGATATTGAAGACAAGGAAGAAACAAAGGAGTGGTATGATGCAGATAATTTACTATAGGCTAGGAAATTAGAAATAGAATGTTGAGTACATGCTTTAACCCCTTTTCTAAGAGCAATAAGAATGTCAATATCATCAGAAGAACAAGTAGGAATGTCAATATCATTCGAAGAATAAGTAGGATTAAGATTCTCACCATTACCATTATCAAGACTAGGTTCGGAGCAAGGTTGGTGTAGTGGTGTAGAAACGGTAACCTTATTCTTGCCTTTTCAAGTATAGGTCCTCAACTCAGTCTCAGTCTCAGTCTCATTCTGTTTAGTATACTGTAACTCCCCCTGTGTATAATTATCAGAAAACAACAACAGGAACAGGAAAAGTAACAGGAAAAGAAATATAGCTTGTAATACTCGCCTCAGGAAGCTTCTCCTCATTAATAATATTCTTCCCCTGAGGAGAAGGTGAAGAAAATAAAAAGGTTCTAATTCCAAAAAAGTGACATCCCGAATGACAAAAACTTTATTAGAATGAGGATGATAACATTTATAACCTTTTTGAGTTAGAGAATAACCAATGAAAACTCACCTAATAGCTTTGGGATCTAATTTTCCCCGAGTAGGAGATTTATCATGAACAAAGCACACACAATAAAAAACTCGAGGTGAAAGAGAAGGACCGGTCGTGTGTTGGAGAAACGAGATGGGACTCTTGTTCCCAAGAATTCTAGAATGAATGAGGTTTATAAGAAATGCAGCAGTCAGAACCACATCTCCCCAAAGAAATTTAGGAGTTGGCATAGTGAACATAAGAGTGCGGGCTACCTCTAGTAAGTGTCGATTTTTTCTTTCCGCTACTCCATTTTGTTCTGGGATTTTGACACAAGAGGTTTGAAGAATAATGTCATGCTGAGAGAGGTAAGATGCAAAAACATTATTATTACTATATTCACGACCATTATCAGTATGGAGAATTATGACTTTAGCGTCAAATTGGGTTTAAATCATTTTATGAAAGTCTTGAAAACAATCAAACACCTTATTTTTGGTCCGCAGAAGATAAATCCAAGTGACACGAGAATGACAATCAATAAAGCTAACAAATCATCTATGACCAGAATGGGAGACAACTCGAAAGGGTCCATACACATCAGTATGGATAATGGCAAAAGGTTCAGAATGTCGATTTTTAGTAGCAGAATAAGTAGAACATTTTTTTTTACCCAATTCACATGGTTCACACAAAAATTGAGTTTTGTTATAATGCTTAATTAAATATGGAAATAAAGACTCCGATACTGAAAAAGAAGGATATCCCAAATGTCGATGCCATTGATAGAGAGAGGTCAGGCATGGGTGAGAAGTAAAGTGAAGAGCATGAACCTGTATAGAGGCATGTTAGATGGAGGATCATCTAAATAATAGAGACCGTTAACTGCACTACCACTGCCAATCCTTTGCCCCGTCACCAAGTCCTGAAAAACGTAATGATTTCCAAAAAGAAAGTTACTGAACAGTGTAGGGATTCACAAAGACGTTTGACAGCTAGTAAATTTGCAGTAAATGAAGGGATATAGAAAGCAGATGATAATGTTAATAAAGGGTTACAAACAACAGAATCACTCCCAGAGATAGAAGATAGGGAGTCATCAACTAATCGAACCATGTTTTTTCCAGAGCGGGGCATGTATGAAGTAAATAGATTGGAGGACCCAATCATATGCGCAGAGGCACATGTGTCTATAATCTAAATAGGTTAAGTAGATGAGACATTAAGAGCACAAGAGTTTATACCTAATTGTGCAAAATGAGAAATAGTATCGGCACTATTTTGATTCAATTGCCCTTTATTTGTTTCAGTAGTACCAGCACTATTAATAGAACTAGATTCTGCCATGATGAGATAGTAGGAGTAACAAAAATATCCAAGGAAATATCAACAATGATATTATAAAGGCTCAAAAAATTAGCAGAGAGTAATTCTAGAAACCAAAGGGAGTGCAATTAATTGTACTACACTTTAAGAAACACTCTTATTATAACGACCCCAAAATAGGAACAAAAATGCGTCCTTAATATTAGAAAGTAAGAATTACTAACAATTTCAGTAGAATCGAAATGCTTTTTGGCCATGGTTGATTCCCACCAGTGAGAAGCCAAAAGGATTGGCGTTTTACAGAAAACCCATCTGAGTCTATGAGATTTTGTACAATTAGAGTTGAAGATGTATGAAGTTTTTGGGTAAACTCTGAACGCCAATATCTCTGCTCCATCATCGGTAAGTAAATCCAATGTAGTAACAATTTAAAAAATAAATAAAGATGATTTTTAAAATATAATTATCAGTTATTTTAAATGTGATTATAAGGAATGAATTTGTTATAATGTTTAAAACAAGTTATTAAGGTGGGTAAGACTTATAATTTATAAAATTACTAAAAATGACATTAATAAAAAAGAGGGAAAGATAGAAGAGATGCAAAATAGATATTACATTTTATTATCTTATTTTAAAATGACTTATAAGTCATTTTAAATAAATTGGGAATATTCAACTTTTATGAATAAGGAATATTTTTCTATAATTATCATTTTGAATATTATGGAATGAATTTGTTATAATATAGTTGGTAATATTTATAAATTCGCAAAAATGTATGTAAGTTGTTATATTATATTCGAATGGCTGAATATTCGCGTTTTCGAGAAAAAACAATCAAAATAGAATTTTTCGAATCGAGAAACGATAAAAATAATGAAAATAACGGCTGAAGTTTTACCGTTAATAATGTTGAACTACTCAGTAGTAAAAGTACAAAGAATACGCGTGGTTGCATAAGAAGCACACCATATTGATTATTGATGCTTACGTGAGAAGTCACCGCTTATACTCAATTATTGCTACAAAGAATTGTTGCATCATATCTCTCATATTATTGATTCGATTATTGTCACAGTATCATCTGCATTATATGATATATTATTAAATCAATAATTGAGACGACAAAGTTATTCATATTATTAAATTACAATATTTACAATGTCTAGAAGTTCTGCCAAGGAGAGGTTTGGTCACCTAATTGCGCGCCAATAGGGAGAAATCCTTATTGGAAAGCCCCCTCTTTCCTGGGAACGACCTGGTTGTTAAATATTGTGAGTTATGATATTAATAATGAATAAGTTCGTGTTGATTAAAGATGAATTTGATAGTTCCATTATGTTGGGATTATTGGTGTTAGTTGAAATCGACATCTATTCCGATGATAATTGATGTCTGGGGGTTATATTGATAAATCGGGTAATTTATCTAATAAATGAGCAATTAATTGCTACTAATTCACATGCTTATATAACTATTTATTCACATGTGTGTACTATTGAGTCACATTCACTTACTATTAGGGGAGTTGGTGCAAGATTGATAATACTTGCATGACTAAGTTAAAAAGGGAGGTATAGATGGAGGTACTATACTGTATTTCGTATTTTCACATGATTATAACTATTGATTCACATGATTGAACTATTGATTCACATTATTTACTATTAGGGAGTGGTGTAAGTTTGATAATACTTGCAGGACTAAATTAAAAATGAAAGAAAAATTGGAGGTATCAGATCGTAATTTTTCGAGCCCCAAAACGTGCAATTATCGAAACTATATTTTTCTATAAATAAGCTCATTCTTCCTTCATTTCTCACCAATTCACCAAAGCTATAGAGCATTTATTATAGAGAGAAATTATAGAGAGAAAGAAGAAGAGAAGTGCGCTACATTTCTATTCCAAAGATCCAACTTTATTCTAAGGTAAGGGTATTATTTCTTTTGTATTCATGAAGAGAACTTCGTTATTCCATTCTTTATTATTTTGTTGGAATAACTCAGATATACGCTGCTACCCTATACTTGGTGAAATTCTTGTTATTCCATTCTTTATTATTCTATTGAATATCTCGTCGTCAGTTTATTCTTTACTGACCTAGTTCCATTCTTTTATTATTCTATCGAACATCTCGCCTTTCTCGTTCCATTTTATTTTATTTTACCGACTGGTTCCATTATTTATTATTATTCGTTGGAATAACTATGTCATGTAAGTCCGTTCCGCATGCGCATATAGTGATTCCATTGTTATTATTATTCTCGTTGAATATCCCCGCTTGCGCATGAATTATTTCACCGACCGGTTCCGTTATTTATTATTCTCGTTGAATAATTTATTATTCATGAATATCGCTAAGCACCGCATGCATGGTGATTTCTTTTGTTATTCCATTCTTTATTATACTCATTGGTTAAAGTTTTGACTTCTATACTCCATGAAATTAGTGGAATATCCTCGATATTTGTGCTTCATCCAAAGATCTTTTCATGGAAATATTCTTCCGAGCATTCTTGAATTTTACTCTACAAAGAAGTATCATGTCGACAATTTGGATTTATTAGTTCCTAATAAATTAATTTTGAACTTGTTTTATTGAATTTTATATCATTGTCATCATCCTCATGTTTATATTTTTTTGAAAGTCATATATGGGTCTGAAAGTGCATGGATGGACTTGGTATGATTATGACTGTGGATTATTCTTGTGTAATCATGACCGTAATGTTACAAATGATGTGGTAAAAGTCCTCATTGGCCCGTAGTGCATCGATGGACAAATTGTTGGCATGATCATGACCATCGATGAATACACTAATATCCTCGCCCGTAGTGCATGGATAATTTGTGGTCGTGATACTAATGAATATCCTGGTCAGAAGTGGAGGATGATGTGGATTATTTATTGTCGAGTCTCGCCGATAAAAAGTGATGAAAAACCTTTTAAATCATAAAAGATAGTAGATTTTATTCTCTACTTGACTCTTTTTAATGGATTGCTTGTTCCACCGCAGCTTAAACTTGATGTCTATTGTATTTTATCAATTTAACATTGTTGAAGGCTAATGATAATTTATTCGCATTATCTTAGTCATAATATTTCTTATCGGGCTAGTTGAGCTCACCCTTTCTTTTTCACCGTTTCTCTTCAGAAATGAGAACGTAAATGGACTAGCTCTGGGGAACGGAGTGACGATCCGAGATGGTGTCTTAGTAGTCCTCACTATTCTATAAAATAGTGTGATAATAAATGTAATGAGGACTTATTCGAGAGTGGATATTGTCTAGTAAGACAATATTTGTATTAAAACTCACAATTTTTGTTGTATATTTAAGATTGTATTTGTATTCTGTATCATGTATTTGGCGACTCGTAATAGGTGATGTATACCTATTTGGGGGCGCCACAGCTTGGTATCAAAGCTTAGGATATGATCCCGCTAAGATGTGAGACAAGAACTAGGAGGGAGAGACGGGAATTTCTTCGCTAGTATGACCTACCTAAGTTTATTTGGTATTTAATTGGCTCACGAGTATAGGATAATATGTGATATGTTAATTAACCCTTGTTTTGTGACAAGATTTGAAAATGGCATCCGAGAATGTTGAGAACATCAATGGAGCACAGGAGACCGCTGAGTCTCCATGCATCAATAACTGTGACAATGTGCATCGTGAAGGCGACAATCCTCATGCAAACAACAACACCGACCAAATGATGAACGATGGAATGTTCCGAGGCTTCATGCAATTCATGCAACATCAAAGTAGAGCGGCTTCGCATCCAAAATGCAGTGGAAACACCGGCAAACTCCTGATGGTCACCGCCAAATAGTTCAAGGAGCCGGGACCAATTTGAGTTTTTGGAGAGCCAAAGCCACTTAAGCGGAGACATGGATAAAGCAGATCAACAAGATATTTGATGTCTGGGATGCTCCGAGAGCAAAAGGTTCCTTTGCCACCTTCATGTCAGTGCAAGAGGCAGACATCGTGGGAATCAGAAAGCGACTCAACCCGCCAGATCAAGATGTCTTGGGAGAAGTTCCAAGAATCGTTTCAACGACAAGTACTTTTCCCGAAAGTATTCGTCACATGAAAGAGGTAGAGTTCATTAAATCGAACAAAACAACATGACCGTGTCGCAAAGACGAAGCCAAGTTTGCCGAAATGTCCCAATTTGCATCCCATTTGGTTGATAATGAGGAGAGAATGACACTAATGTTTCTAAGAGGTTTGAAACCCGAGATACGCCAATATCTTATCTCTCATAAACTATGTTTGTATTCGATGTTGTTAATAGGCTCGCTTATTGGAGCGCGATAATGAGTCAACCCAACCAAAAAGAGAGCAAACCGCAAAATGATAATACCAAAGTGAAAATACCATCAAAGCTATGACAATAAGCGTGGAGGGAATCAACATGCTAGAAATGGTAACCACTTCGGTGGTAATCATGGCCAAAACAATAAGAATGGACATTTCAAGAAGAGGAGATTCAACAATGATGGAAAGACGTCAAAGATCAAAGACCTATCGTTAAGGAAGGAGAACGACCACCACCTATCATATGCTTCAAATGTGGAGGGAGGGACACATCACCCAAATCATGCGATGCCCTCCAAAGCATGTTATAATTGTGGAAGAGAAGGTCACCGGCCCGATTTTATCGTGCAATCAAGACAAGTCCCAAATTGGATGGAGGCATCAAAGGTCATCCCTGCATAAAGACAAAACCAGTAGTTCAAGGGAGAGCGTTTGTCGTGACCTCCCGAAAGCAAGGAACCCGAACGAGGTCATCACGGTAAGCTTATCATAAACTCTCTATAAGTAAGTATATACCTTATTTGATACCGGTTCTACCCATTCTTTTATTTCTCCTACTTGCGCCAACGCTTAAATTTGACTCGGAGAAATTGGACTTTGACTTATCTCGTTGAAACTCCATTGGGAGAAACCTTCATTACATCCAATCGCTTATAAGTCTTGTTTAGTTCAAATTGTACCTCACATTACTCGTCGATCTTATTTCATTGAAAATACTTGCAGATTTGACGTAATTCTAGTGGATTGATTGGTTAACTACTCATCATGCAAAAATTGATTATTTTCGTAAGGTTGTTAGCTTTCATATTCCTAACCAACCTATTATGCTAATTCAAGCAACCAAACCATTAAAATCAATCACTATCATCTCAAGCCATAAAGCTATTCGCTTATTGAAAAACGGATGTCAAGCTTTCTTAGCTCATGTCACTTAATCTAAATAAAAATACGCCGCTTTTGAATGATATTTCTATTGTTAATGAATTTCCGACGATTCCCTCAAGAACTTCCCGGCCTACCCCAGAGCGTGAAATTGAATTTTGTATCGACTTGAACCCCAGACAAAACCTATTTCCAAAGCCCCATATCGAATGGCTCCTATTGAACTTCGTGGAGTTAAAGACCCAATCGCAGGAATTGTTAGACATCGATTTCATTTCGGCCCTAGTACTTCTCCTGGGGGTGCTCCTGCTCTATTCGTGAAAAGAAAGATGGGAGTATGCGATTTTGTATTGATTATCTGGAGTCGAACCATGTCACCATCAAAAAAATAGGTACCCATTGCCACGTATCGACGAATTGTTTGACCAGCTTGTAAGGAGCCAAATTCTTTTCAAAGATCGATCTTCGCTTCTTGATATCACCAATTGAAGATTAGAACCGGATGATATTCCAAAGACGGCTTTCGTAAACCCAGACGGCATTATGAATTCCTAGTCATGTCTTTTTGATCGACTAATGCCCCGCCGCTTTCATGGATATGATGAACCGAGTATTCAAGGAATATTTGGATCACTTTGTGGTCGTCTTTATTGATGACATCCTTATTTATTCCAAAAGTCGTGAAGATCATGAGCAACACTTGAGGTCGATACTCCAAAAGCTTCGTGAATATAAGCTTTATGCCAAGTTGAAGAAATGCGAAGTTCGCTTCGAGGAAGTAGCATTCCTTGGGCACGTAGTATCAAGTCATGGAATATCCGTTGACCCAAAGAAAGATTGAAGCTATTCAAAGTCGAGGAGCAACCCAAATCAAAATGATCAAAAGACGTAGCTTTTTTTTATTTTAGCCGGTTATTATCTGAGATTCGTGGAAGGATTTTCTAATCGCTACTCCATTAACTCAACCGACTTTTAAAGATACAAAATTTATTGGAGCGAAGAATGTGAGAAGAGTTTTCAAGAACTCAAGAGGAGACTTATTTCAAAGACTGCTCGACAATACCATCCGCCTTGAGGGATTTGTCATCTACAAAGTGATGCTTCGTGCAAAAGGGTTAGGTTGTGTTCTCATGCAACATGGGAAAGTCATAGCCTATGCCTCACGACGATAACTCAAAGAATATGAGAGGAATTATCCTACTCATGATCTAGAGTTGGCAAATATGCATTTTGCACTAAAGATTTGGAGGCATTACTTGTATGGGGAGAAAGTGGAGATCTTTACTTGATCATAAAAGCCTCAAATATTTCTTCACTCAAAAGGAACTCAACATGCGACAAACGACGCTGGCTTGAACTATTGAAAGATTATGATCATACCATCCAATACCATCCTCGAAAAGTTTAACGTGGTAGCCGATTTATCGATTGAGTAGAAGATCATATGCGCGGTACGAAAAGCGATATTGTCAACGCAAAGGCCCATTTTGTATGACTTGCAAAGGATGGAGATAGAGATAAAGACCTCAGACCCACGTGATGATGGCGAATATACGAGTAGAACCGATTTTAATCGATAAAGTTAAAGTCGCTTCAAATTACGCACTGGAGTCGATGCGTATGAGGAAGAAGAAAGCAAGAAGGTGTTACGCGGAAGCAAGAATCGATGAAGAAGGAATACTTTCAGTCAACTCTGCAGATTTTGTGTTCCTAAAGACCCCGATTTAAAGTATAAAATCATGATGGAGGCGCACAACACACCGCTTGTAATCCATCTCGGGAGTACCAAAATGTATCATGATCTTCGACATACATTTTGGTGGGGCAATATGAAGAGGGAGATAATACTATTTATCTCAAGGTGTTTAACTTGTCAACGAAGTCAAAGTGAGCATCAAGTACCAAAAGGTCCATGCAACCACTTGAAATTCCAGAATGGAAGTGGGAGCACATTACCATGGATTTTGTTACATCGGTCTTCCCAAGGTTTCTCAAGGCATGATGCAATTTGGGTCATTGTTGATAGATTGACCAAGTCTTCTTCATTTCTTACCTATACGAGAAACTTATACACTTGAACGCCTTGCTCAGATATGTACATAAACGAGGTTGTAAGATTGCATGGTATGCCAAGATCCATAGTTTCGATCGAGACCCAAGATTCACTTCACGATTTTGGGTTAGTTTGCAAAAAGCTATGGGCACGGATTTTACGATTTAGTTCGCATATCATCCTCGGATGGACGGACAATCGAGAGGACTATTCAAACTCTTGAAGATTTATTAAGACTCGTGGTCCTCGACTTCAAGGGAAGTTGGGACAAGTTCTTACCATTGGTGGAGTTTTCCTACAACAACAGCTTATCGCAAGTATCGCATGGCTCCATTCAAGCGCCAGTATGGAAGAAAGTGTCGTTCTCCAAAGATGTCGGGATGAGGTGGGTGAAGCAACGTTGTTGGGACCAGAGTTGGTACGTGATGACTACGTAAAAGATTCAAACGATCCCAAGAACGATAAAAACCTCACAAGATCGACAAAAGAGTTATGCCGATCTTCATCGAAAAGACGTGGAATTTGATGTCGAGATCATGTGTTGTTACGTGTTGCTCCATGGAAAGGAGTTACTTAGATTTGGAAAGAGAGGAAAGCTCAATCCTCGATTCATGGCCCATTTTTAATCCTCGATCGAGTAGGGATCAGAGCCTATAGACTCGCTTTTACCGCCAAGTATGTCTCGTGTTCATAACATTTTTTCATATATCCATGTTACGTAAATATGTGAAAGACCCGAACCACATTATCGAAGTTAGAACCGATTAAATAGCGGAAGATTTAACGTATGAAGAGGTTCCTTCAAATCTTTGATAAGAAGGAACATATTCTACGCTCCAAGGTGATACCTCAAGTCAAAGTTTTATGGAGGAACCACGATGTCGAGGAAATGACCGGGAGTTAGAATCAAATGAAATCAAGGTATCCTTACCTCTTCGACATACTGTGTACGCATTCTAATTTCGAGGGTGAAATTTCATAAGAAGGGAGGTTGTAAGACCCCAACTTTTATGAATAAAGATGATTTTTCTATAATTATCATTTTTGAATATTATGGAATGAATTTGTTATAATGTTATAGTTGTGGGTAATATTTATAAATTTTCAAAAAGTATGCAAGTTGTTATATTATATTCGATTGGTCTGGGAATATTCATTTTAGCAGGAATATTCGCATAACAACACAACAATCATTGGTGGACCCCACAATGTAATTATTATTTGATGATCGAGAAAACGACAAAAAATATTTTTATGAAAATAACTACGGAAGTTTTATGCTAATATCGCTGAACTACTCTAGTAGTAAAAGTACAAAGAATACGTGGTTGCATATAAGTAGCACACGATATTGATTATCGATGCTTACGTGAGAAGTCACCCGCTTATACTCAATTATTGCTACAAAGAATTATTGTGATCATATCTCTCATATTATTGATTCGATTATTATCACAAGATTATCATCTCGCATTATATGATATATTATTAAATCAATAATTGAGACGACAAAGTTATTCATATTATTAAATTACAATATTTACAATGTCTAGAAGTTTCGCCAAGGAGAGGTTTGGTCACCTAATCATGCGCCAATAGAGAGAAATCCTTATCGAAAGCCCCTCTTCCCGGGAAACGAATTCGGTTGTTAAATATTGTGAGTTATGATATTAATAATGAATAAGTTCGTGTTGATTAAAGATGAATTTGATAGTTCCATTATGTGGGATTATTGGTGTTAGTTGAAATCGACATCTATTCCGATGATAATTGATGTCTGGGGTTATATTGATAAATCAGTAATTTATCGGATAAATGAGCAATTAATTGCTACTAATTCACATGCTTATATAACTATTTATTCACATATGTGTACTATCGAGTCACATTCACTTACTATTAGGGGGAGTCAGTGCAAGATTGATAATACTTGCATGACTAAGTTAAAAAGGAGGTATAGATGGAGGTACTATACTCGTATTTCATATTTTCACATGATTATAACTATTGATTCACATGATTGAACTATTGATTCACATTATTTACTATTAGGGGAGGTGGTGCAAGTTTGATAATACTTGCAGGACTAAATTAAAATGAAAAAGAAAAGTTGGAGGTATCAGATCGTAATTTTTCGAGCCCCAAAACGTGCAATTATCGAAACTATATTTTTCTATAAATAGAAGTTCATTCTTCCTTCATTTCTCACCAATTCACCAAAGTTATAGAGCATTTATTATAGAGAGAAATTATAGAGAGAAAGAAGAAGAAGTCTCGCTACATTTCTATTCCAAAGATCAAACTTTTATTCTAAGGTAAGGGTATTATTTCTTTTCAGTATTCATGAAGAGAACTTTCGTTATTCCATTCTTTATTATTCTCGTTGAATAACTCAGATACGCTGCTACCCTATACTTGGTGAAATTCTTCGTTATTCCATTCTTTATTATTCGTTGAATATCCTATCAGGCTTTTTACGCGGACCGTGTTCCATTATTTATTATTCGCTCGAATATTCTGTCTCGATTTTATAACGGATTCGGTTCCATTTTTTATTATTCTATTGGAACATCCCGCTCAGGCGTAAATTTTTTACCGACCGGTTCCGTTATTTATTATTCGTTGGAATAACTGTCTATCATGGGCAATGCATTTACGCATGGTGATTTTTTTGTTATTATTATTATTCTATGAATATCTCGCTTGAAACATCATTTCGGTGTGAATTTGCCGACTTCGATTCGGTTCCGTTATTTATTATTCTGTTGAATAACTCGCCTACGCTAAGTACCGCATGCATGGTGATTTCTTTTGTTATTCCATTCTTTATTATACTCAAGTTGGTTAAAGTTTTGACTTCTATACTCCATGAAATTAGTGGAATATCCTCGATATTCAAGGCTTCATCCAAAGATCTTTTCATGGAAATATTCTTCCGAGCATTCTTGAATTTTACTCTACAAAGAAGTATCATGTCGACAATTTGGATTTATTAGTTCCTAATAAATTAATTCTTGAACTTGTTTTATTGAATTCTTATATCATTGTCATCATCCTCATGTTTATATTTTTTGAAAGTCATCTGTGGCCTCAGTAGTGCATGGATGGACTTGGTATGATTATGACTGTGGATTATTCTAAGTGTAATCATGACCGTAATGTTACAAATGATGTGGTAAAAGTCCTCATTGGCCCGTAGTGCATTGATGGACGCTTGTTGGCATGATCATGACCATTGATGAATACACGAATACCATTGGCCCGTAGTGCATGGATAATTTGTGGTCGTGACCCTAATGAATATCATCGTCAGAAAAGTGTAGGGATGATATGGATTATTTATTGTCGAGTCTCGCCGATAAAAAGTGATGAAAAACCTTTTAAATCATAAAAGATAGTAGATTTTATTCTCTACTTGACTCTTTTAATGGATTGCTTGTTCACCGCAGCTTAAACTTGATGTCTATTGTATTTTATCAATTTAACATTATTGAAGGCTAATGATAATTTATTCGCATTATCTTAGTCATAATATTTCTTATCGGGCTAGTTGAGCTCACCCTTTCTTTCACCGTTTCTCTTTGTGAAATGAGAACGTAGTTGGACTAATCTCGGGGAATGGAGTGACGATCCGAGATGGTGTCTTAGTAGTCCTCACTATTCTATAAAATAGTGTGATAATAAATGTAATGAGGACTTATTCTGAGAGTGGATATTATCTAGAAGACAATATTTGTATTAAAACTCACAGCTCTTGTTGTATATTTAAGATTGTATTTGTATTCTGTACCATGTATTTAGCGACTCAAAATAGGTGATGTATACCTATTTTGGGGGCGTCACAGTTAGTATTAGAGCTTAGGGATATGATCCATGGCTAAGATGTGAGACAAGAACTAGGAGGGGAGAGACGGGGAATTCCTTCGCTAGTATGACCTACCTAAGTTTATTTGGTATTTAATTGGTCGGTCAGAGTATAGGGATAATATGTGATATTTTAATTAACCCTTGTTTTGTGACAGTATTTAAAAATGGCATCCGAGAATGTTGAGAACATCAATGGAGCACAGGAGACCGTTGAGTCTCCACAGATCAATAACCAGGACAATGTGCATCAGGAAGGCGACAATCCTCATGCAAACAACAACACTGACTAAATGATGAATGATGGAATGTTTCGAGGCTTCATGAAATTCATGCAACATCAGGCGAGAGCGGCTCCTTTCCGAAATACAGGTGAAAACACTGGCAACTCTCGGACGGTCACCGCCAAATAGTTCAAGGAGCTGGGACCACCGGAGTTTTTTGGAGAGCCAAAGCCACTTAAGGCGGAGATATGGATAAAGTAGATTAATAAGATATTTGATGTCTTGGGATGCTCCGAGGAGCAAAAGGTTCCCTTTTCCACTAATACGATTGAAAACAAGAAAGAACAATCAAGATTAGAAGCTGAAAATCGGCCTCCACTACTAATACGATTAAAAACATGTCATTCCCTACTAATGGTAGCGGACGCTAATTATAATAAGGGTTTGACTATAAGATAGGATGTGACGACCCCAAAATAGGTATACACGACCCATCTTGGGTCGTCAGAAAATGAAGTTGTATAAATGAAGTTGTGTCATGTATTTTACACGTCATCATTGATTAATGTTAAATATCATTATATTTAATAATGTTCATGTTTTACAACTTAGAACAACATCATTTATCGTCGAAAACATTACACGTTGCAAACGTGCATGCCCGACGTCCTCCGATTGCCTCTAAATGCACATCAGTCCTTAAAATAGCCATTTTAGGCCTTGATCCCGACCTCAAATCTCAAAACATAAAGAATGAAATTTTTAGGTCTACTCGTTATCTTTCCGAATCATCCTGAATCACCTCAATCAGATTTTGTATGAAAATGTTATGCCTAATTTTCTAAAGGACCTCCAGAGATATTTTGGCTTAACACTTGACCAGCGCCTAGGTGCCCAACTTTGGCCTTGGGCAAGCGCCTAGGCGCCTAAGAACAGAGTTTAAGCACCGAGCTTAGCGCCTAGGTGCTCGACCCTTGGCACTTAACTCCTATTTCCATATTTTCTAACTTTTGACGCACATACTTCAAATCTTCATAACTTCTTAATCTATAGATCCTCCTTCTCGGATTTTACACATAAATCAACCATCAACACTTTTACAAGTTGGATTTAAGTCCTCAACATAAATTTTGTTCATCCTCAAACATATACCTTTCCTTTTGATCTTAAATTTTATTATGACCTGGATTAAACATAAAATCTTTATCATATACTTCCTTATTACTTTGGATCCATCATGATCCCCTATAACCCAACTTTCAACAAATCAAACTCTTAGGAAAATTAAAGAGATGAAAAGTTTTGGTTTTACCTTTTGAGTTCTTATTCTTTCTTCATGCTTCCATGGTTTCATCTTCTTCTTTCTTCCTTTCTTTCTTTCTTTCTTTCTCTTTCCTTTCTCTCTTCTCTCTTTTCTCTCTTTTCTTCTTCTGAACATGGCTACAGGAGGGAGCATGAGAGAATGAGAAAGTGTGCTGAAAATAAAAATGATGGTGTTTTCCCTTTCTTTTCCTTTTTTCTCCCAATCTTTTCTTCTTCTTTTTCTTTCTTTTCTTTGTCTCCCACATCCCTTGTCCCCCCGTAACAATTCACCACTTAGCCGCCCATGGCCCACAACAATCATAGTTAAATTTTCTCCTCTTTTATTAGCTCATTTATCCGATTAATTGTTCATTTGACCATTTATCAATTTAATATTTTAAAATTTTTAGAATAATAATCATAAATTAAATTAGACTTTTATTTCATAAAACTCGGGGTCTTACAATAACCCCACCTTATGAAATTTCGTCCCCGAAATTTATAAATGTACTTGGAATTCTGAAGAGATAAGAATTTTAAATTCTAGCTCCCAAGCTACTTCCTCTGTCTCATGGTTCATCCATTTCTCATCTCCTGTATTTCAGATATCATTCTAGAATACAACTTCAAAACAAATGTTAATTGGCATATCACAATTTTTCAGCTAATTAAGTAACAAAAATTCAGCTTAGGTATGACACACATTAGTGAAGGACTTTACTCGTCTCTCCCCTCCTAGTTTTAATCCCGGATCTCTACCAGAGATCATATCCCTAAGCTCTGATACCAAATGTGACGACCCTAAAATAGGTATACACGGTCATCTTGGGTCGTCAGAAAAAAACACTACTGACAACTTTATTTATACAACTGTCGTGTAAAATACGACAACACATATACTATGAGTTTCAATATAAATATTGTAGCGTATATAATACGACAATATTCATACTCAAATTATTACAATGTCATATAAAGTACAACATCAAATATTTCAAGTCCCCAAAGGAACACGAGAAAATTTCTATCTTCCTCATTCTAATGGAGTGCATTTTGACGATTTCAAATTCGAGTTCGCATCCCCTATTTGGTTCACCAAATATAACTATTAAATGATGTATAAAATATGTCACACGCATTTTAAGTTCTCAATAAAATTATTATGCCACACCATTTCATAATTTGATTAGGATTTTGACTAATTTGAAACACCACTTTATACCCCTATTCTCTCTGCTAGTCCCAGCTACACTTTTATTTCCTGAATGGGATGGTGAAATAAAAGGGTGAGCAAAAATAGCCCAATAAAGAATATCATGACTTAAGATAATTAAATTATCAATAGCCTTCATCAATAATAAATCAAAGATTTAGAACTATGGTAGATGATAAAAAAATTTTAACCATAATAGCAGCGGAATCAACAATCCATTAGAAGAGTCAAGTAGAATGTAATGTCTACTACCTTCTCTAAATTAAAAGTCTATCATCAATATTTTATTCCTGTAACACTAATCAATAGTTCTTCGTTGTACCCAAGACAAAGAGAACTTTCACCACCTGTTTTTACCTGAAACACAAAGATCATGGTTATACCAATTTACAGTTTATGTTTATAATTATGCCATTAAATTCCTCTTTGCACTGCGGCCAAAGATATACAACTGTAAAACCAATAATCAATAGTCCATTTTTGCACTACTGCAATATCTTTGCACTACGGGCCAAAGATATACAACTGTAAAACGAATAATCAACAATTTCTCCTTGCCACAAAGGCTTAATAAAATTTTCACTTAATGTCCTTACCCCAAAGGCTAAAGATATTCAAATATAATAACAATGATCATACCAATCAATTGTCTATCTTTTTACTACGGGCCAAAGATATTCAATTATAAAACCAATGGTCAAGATCATGCCAATCAATTGTCTGTCAATGCACTACGGACAAAGACATTCAACTGTTAACTAATGGTCATGATACTACCAATCACATCATCGAATTATCCATGCACTACGGGCCAAGGATATTCATTAGTATCACTAATGGTCATAATCATGTCATACACTTGTCCATCTATGCACTATGGGCCAAAGAGGACTTCCACCACAATATAAGCATGAGAATGATGACAATGATATATATAATGAATGAACATAAATAATCAAAATGATAAGATAAAATAGATCTTAGTGATTTTCAATATAATTATCCAGAGTCCAAATTATCAACATGATATTAGATGAAACACAAACTATTAAGGATATTCTAATCATTTCAGGACTTCTCACCATTTAATGATAAGCTAAAGAAACGAATAATAATATCTTACCATAATATGGAGTATGAAAGAAAATGATATCCATTTACCATAAAAATGATAACCCCTTACCATAATAATGATATCCCTTACCATAATAATGACATCCCTTACCTTAGCATGTGCTTTGATTCGACTTTCTGTGAAATTGATCAACTTAAACAATGTTTATATTCCTTATCTACACTTGGAGTAACCTTACACTCAACAGAAATGCTCACAATATTGTAGTAAAAGAATTTTATATTTTTAGTGTAGTGATGGTGTGTGTTTAGTTGCTCAACCAGGCAACCTATTTATACTAAAAATTGAGGAAAAAATTATCATACACGCTTTGACAAAATAACCAAATGAGGTATATAATAATGGTAGTAGAAGTTATGGTCCCACAGAGAAAATTAAACCAACTTGTACACGTTTTAAAAATAATTGAGTTGTGGTCCAGACTATTTTAGAAAAAGTAGAGTGTCGGCAAATCCTGTCAAACTTACTTTTGTAAAAAGAAAATAATTGAACAAACATATGTATATCATACTTATCTAATTCATCATTGATTAATTTTAAATATCATTATATTTAATAATGTTCATGTTTTACAACTTAGAACAACATCCTTTATTGTCAAAAACATTACACGTTGCATACATGTATGCCCAACGTCCTCTATTTGCCTCTGAATGCACATTAGTCCATAAAATAGCCATTTTAGGCCTTGATCCCGACCTCAAATATCAAAACATAAATAATGAAAGTTTTAGGTCTACTCGTTATCTTTCCGAATCATCCTGAATCACCTCAATCGGAGTTTGTATGAAAAAATTAAGCCTAATTTTTTAAAGGATGTCCAGACAGATTTTGGCTTAACACTTGACCAGAGCCTAGGCGCCCAACTTTGGCCTTGGGGAAGCGCCTAGGCGCTCGACCCTTGGCACTTAACTCCTATTTCCAGATTTTACAACTTTTGACGCACATACTTCAAATCTTCATAACTTCTTAATTTATAAATCCTCCTTCTCGGATTTTACACATAAATCAACCATCAACACTTTTACAAGTTTGATTTAAGTCCTCAACATAACTTTTGTTCATCCTCAAACATATGTATATCCTTTTGATCTTCAATTTTATTATGACCTGGATTAAACATAAAATCTTTATCATATACTTCCTTATTACTTTGGATCCATCATGATCCCCTATAACACAACTTTTAACAAATCAAACTCTTAGAAAAATTAAAGAGATGAAAAGTTTTGATTTTACCTTTTGAGTTTTTATTCTTCCTTCATGCTTCCATGGTTTCATCTTCTTCTTTCTTCCTTTCTCTCTTTCTTTCTCTTTCCTTTCTCTCTTCTCTCTTTTCTCTCTTTTCTTCTTCTGAACATGGCTACGGGAGGGAGTATGAGAGAATGAGAAAGTGTGCTGAAAATAAAAATGATGGTGTTTTCCCTTTCTTTTCCTTTTCTCTCCCCCTCTTTTCTTCTTCTTTTTCTTTCTTTTTTTAGTCTCCCACATCCCTTGTCCCCCCGTAACAATTCACCACTCAGCCGCCCATTGCCCACACCAATCACAGTTAAATTTTCTCCTCTTTTATTAGCACATTTATCCGATTAATTGTTCATTTGACCATTTATCAATTTAATATTTTAAAATTTCAGAATAATAATCATAAATTAAATTAAACTTTTATTTCATAAAAGTCGGGGTCTTACATAGGGTTTATGGTTTACTAACTTTGATTAAGGGTTTAGAGTTTATTATTCATAGTTTATGGTTTATTAACTCCTTTTTTTACTAGGATTTAGTGTTTATTAACCTTACTAAATCATGGTTAATAAACCCTAAACTCTGATTAATAAAACATAAATTCTAGTTAATAAACTCTTAATCCTGGTTAATAAACTCTTAACTCTAGTTAATAAACTCTTAACTCTGGTTATAACTCTAAATCTAGTTAATAAATCTAAACTCTAATTAATAAAATTTATCTCTAATTAATAAAACTAAATCATTATTCTGATTAGCGGTCGCTGTTATTAGTAGTGGATAATATGTGTTTTTTTAACCGTCCGCTACTATTAGTAGCGGACGAGTGTTTTAGCATTTTAATTTTGTCTTGTTGATGTTTAAATTAGATGATAAAAATGGTGTATGTTCTATTAAAATCTTTAGCAAATACGTATTATAGATAAATTTTTGAATTAAAATAATCATTAAAAAAAGGTGTTTTAAATACAAAGTATTATAATGAAGTGAAATAACCATGTTAATTTGATCATACTGTGTCCATGATTGACAATGTCTTAGTTTCATTATTAAGACTGAGAATTTAAAATTATTTTATTTATGTTTGATTCTTGTTTTGTGTATTTTTTGTTGTGGGATATTTTTTCTCTTTTATTTTAGTATTTTTTTTTTTTGAAGAATTTTATGTACACAAAATGTATATAAATAATTGTGTGCAAATGGTAAGATTTATGTAATGGGTAATGTGTAAAAAATAAAAATAGTAAGTTCTACTTCTAATTTTTCTCTTTTTTATATTATTTATGCACATTTTTTTGCATATAATTTGTGCATATAGAACTATTTTTTTTTTATTATTTAGAAAATTGTTAAATCGACAACAGTTTTTATTATTTCTACAACAAAGTGTCGCTGTAGACGGTCTATAGCAACACTTTTGTTGTGAAAATAATATTTTCTATTCTAAATTTAACAATTACCATTATTTTATAGTGAGACTTAAATTTCCATCCATAGAATATAAGATTTACTCGGTTTTGTACCTGAGAGATTGCGGATATTAATTATAAACACTCATAAATAAGCATTATCGGTAATGGTACTTATCCTAACTTCTTACTCTAAATTATAATTAAAAAGCAAAATAAAAACTAACGAATTTACACATATTTTATGAGATGCCTGAAATTATTATGTCCAGGGAAAAAGTTGGAAATGATGATATGCTCGTCCAGGACCAGTCTTGGTTGTCAAAGTAAGAATTATGATGCTGATAATGAGAAACCAAGAACAAGTTGAGCTTTGCAGGTCCAATTTCTTTCCAAATTCTGATGAAACGTTTGATGCCTTGACAAGCAAGCCTATGCCTAGCAGCAGGGCCACAATTGCAATGCACTTGTACATCTAACGGTGATGACAAGTTCACAGTTAAAGTAGCAGACACCGCCCCTCCAGTTACATCAATTGAGAAGCACCCTGCTCCCGCCAGCTTTTGATGATGGGAGTGAGCAGGCAGTGAGAGAAATGTAGATGTTGGGAAGCTGATAAATGTAATCATCTGAAACCACATCTCCAAAATCAGAAACAGCAGGGAAGGAGGTTTTAGAGATGTCAATTCATCCAGCCAGAGGGCAGAGGCACTTGAAGGGTATAACACTTCAAACTCCAACATAGATGTAATCTTAACACCTGCATCAACCAAATATCACTTCCCTTTCAAAGTTTTAGCACTCTTTAAAGTTTGCAACCAAAAGTGACTAATAATATATGGCAAATCTGAACAAGAAGCCAACAGCACCTTCAACACATGCTCCTTGATCAAATTAGAAAATAATATATGGAAAAACCGAGTATGCGTCACAAACGAGTACATTTTTGGAAAGAAGAGACAGAGTACATTTTTGGAAAGAAGAGACAGAATACGCAAGTAAATCATTAGCCACGGAAGAAACAAATAAGTACGGAAGCACATGAAGTAGATTATACAATACAATATTGCACTGTCGTTTAAAGGATTCTTCGTGAGGCTTCTTCACAAAACAAATTCATGCCAGGCAACAGATCTCATTCCACAAAAGTGATATAGTATAATGATACACATATAATCGAAGATAAAGACTACACTAGTTAAACCAAATCTAAAAATATCTAAACAGGTACCTGCAAAATGAAAACTCTTGGACTTAAAATAAGTAATGAGAAAAGTGAGGTTTGAGAGACAAGGACCATTTTCCATCTCCTCCATCTGCTGAGCCCTTGGAGAAGGGGCTCCTGAAAACTAGGAAGAGAACCATGCAGCCTTGACTATATATAAAGAACAAAATATCTAACACTCAATTAATTATGTAGCATAAGATTCCCAGTACTGCTTAAAAACCACCTCAAAAAATTGTGTTTATAAGAACAATTTCTACTCTATTTAAAAATCCATAACCAAAATGCCTATATCAGGAAGAATTACACAGGAAAGAGAGCCTTATATAGAAAAATGTCGATCACTATAAAAAATATGATGGCAGGATGCGTGATACAAGTTTTCAAAGGGAATGTATGTGCTTGATCCTCTGGATTGCTTGCTTTACCTTGCTTGACGGTTCTTCATACAAGATGGCAGGGTCATCAAGCTTTGAGGCCAAGCTCGGTTCCCCAAGAAAAGCACGGAATGAATCTGCCACTGAATTCGAAAGAGAATGAAGGTTGTACCCTCCTTCCAAGAAGAATATGCAGCGGCCTCCACATAGATCTTTTGCAAGTTGCTTAATGTTAGAAGCCAGCATGTAGTATGTTCCTGTTGTAAATTGCAGACTAGCTAGTGGATCCAATACATGCCCATCATAGCTGAAAAATGAAGTAATATTACATTTGATTGGTTTAATAGGCGAAAAGACTCTTACCCTTGGTACTAAAGTTGCAATGAAATCGCTATATGCATGCACAAACACATTAGTACACACTATGAAATGTTACTTGGCAAAAAAAGATGGACCGAAGAATAAAATAAGTCCTTGATCATGAATTCTTATCATAGAAATAATTGACTTCTTGATGAAAAATCTAATGTTGAAGGGAAAGAAAATTACCCAGCTGAAACAAGAATTATGTCGGGCTTGAATCTCTGTGCACATGGTACAATGACTTCATCAAACACGGTTCGCATGGCTCTATCACCTGAACCTCCTGGTAAAGGTAGATTTAGTGTTGCTCCTTCACCATTCCCTGTACCTATTTGATCAAGTTTACCAGTGCCAGGATAGCTCCCGTCCTACATCAATTAGAAAGTTAAATTATGATTATTGATTAGTTAATTTGTACATTCCAGGCAATAAATCAACTCAACTGAGCATTAATCCCAAACTATTTGGGTCCGCTAGATGAATCCTTTTCCTCCACTCTGATCTATCAATAGCCATAATATTGCATATTTTTATATTACTTATATCCACTTAAAAAAAATTAGATAAAACCATAAATGCATTTCTGTATGTAACAGCTTTTTGCCAAAATTTGCAAGTAGGTAATTCTATGGCTGCAAGCATAACAGTTTCTTTACTCGTGTTATTACCCCCCAACCACAGGCTTTTTCCTCATGCACCACTTACGAATCTGGGAGATGATCTTATTGTGGTGTTTTACTGTAATACTACCATATCACAAGCAAACTGAGACAAGGAAATTCATTAGTTCCTTTTGGTTTTGATCACCAGTTTCATTTTGTTATGAATAGAAAAGCTTGCCCAAAGATCCTCACAGCCTTGTCCACATCTATTAAAAGCAGGTGCTTAGAAGCAAACTTTGGGAATGATAATTTTAGGTAGATACTTGTTGCATACTGCTACTTCGTTTTTATTTTAGAAAATGATGAATCGAGTCCTTCATAGAAGCTGCATTCAATTATCAGTTTTTCAAACTTATAGTAATTCCCATAACAATCTTTCCCTAGTCAGAACAACATATTCTGCATCTCACTTGAACTTCATTTGACTTGAAACCAAGGCATTATCAATTTTATGCAGCAGTCCATGTGCTTCGAGAAAAAAAAGAGGGTGTTTCTGAGCAGAAAAGTAGCACAAAACTATAGTTGAAAGGTATGAAAAAAGGTTCCGAAAATTTGGCATTGACTCGAAAGGCCATAAAGTAAGTGTAAACATAAGGAATATGAGTTGCAAAGTCATGATACTCAATGATGTTATAAATGTATTCCACACCTACAACAGGTATTGTAACACCAACAGTGATCCTAGGAGTTCTGTTTACCTCTTAAACATGGCGAAACGCCTAGATATCCAACGTATTAACCAAGATTCATAACATAAGGCAATCAAGATTGACCGTGTTTCATATCTTTCTAGCCTATTAATTCAAACTTATCTCTAGTCATGTACAATAAAGTTTAGCATTGTGGTAACGAAAAAATAAAAACAATTATGTTAAAAAGCTAAGTTGACAGAGAATTGCATCTTTGTTAAAAACTAAAACGTAGTAAGATGCAGTTGTTTAAGTGAACAAATAATGGCTTACTTGATGAGTTGAAAGAAAGAATACATCTGGGTCATCATAAAAGGCATCATTGGTTCCATTCCCATGGTGAACATCAAAATCTATGATAAATACGCGCTTTAAACCGTGGACCTGTTGAGCATACCGAGCCGCAATAGCTATATTTCCAAAAACACAAAATCCCATGGGCCCTTTTGGAACAGCATGATGTCCTGGAGGTCTTATCAGAGCAAAACCAGTTGGAGGGTCCTGCCCAATTCTTGATGCCGCTACCTATACAGACATTACAATTGACAAGGTACTCCAAGCATCAGCTGAATCAGATTTTGATTATAGAATTCAAGATCAGCATCATATTATGCAAGTCCGGTTGTAAATTGAAGCTCTAGAGATGTCATCCTAAGAAACGTATAACCAAAAGAATATACAAGAACTGAAACTATTTCACCATCTAGAAATGGGAGAAGGAATATAATTATGAGGTGACTGATGTGCTAGATTGAGACATCACCACTGAATCTACCAAGGAGATGCCAGCTCCAGCTGCAATTAGTGACTCCTGGAATGTCTGCACCAATAACAATATAAAAAAGAATGAGTTGCATACCAACATTAAATCACAGAATAATCAAATGGATAGCAACAGCAATTGGAAAGGCTTATCTCCCAAAATTAAGGAGGTCATCTTGCAACAGTCGTAGGAAGATTCAATAATGGATGCATTTTAAAAGTGAGAATGCAGGATCGAGTTAAAACGTAGCAGCGTAACACAAAAATGTACCCAAGGGAATATACATATCTAGTTCATTCCCGTGCATAAGTTGAATCGTCACTAGATAATTATCCTTGTTAACATCCACTGGTAGCGAGTTTATTTTGTGATAAATTGGTATAGTTTGCATCCTCCCCCACCGGCACCCCACTCTCTCTCTCTCTCTCTCTCTCCCTCCCTCCCCACCCACACCCACACCCACACCCACACCCACACCCACACACACACACACACACAGAAGAAGTGACCATGTGTAGAATAAGACATAAACAAAGTTTCTCATAGTCAACAATTGATTTATCAATATTTTTAAGAGAACTCATTTCTCAAGGTCGTACCTAAACAAATGCTTATATCATTAAATCCTAGCATCTTCCTTGTCAAAAATTCAATATAAAATCCATTATTATTTTTGAAGAAATATCAAGCACCAAAATGAAAAAGGAGGCCTTTGAAGCGATTCTCTTACTGTGGCAGTAGCATAAGTTGGTCCAGAATCTTCAATGAAAATTAGACCCTGTTCTGAGGCCCGATCCATAGCCTGTAAAAGGCAAAATAACAAGAAAAACAAAGAAATGAGATAATCAGATTCAAGAAAGAGAGGAAAACAACTAGAATTGTGAATAGGTGAATCATGAATGGGATGTTACCTTCTCAACGCCAGAAACATAAGCTTTAGCATGAACACTTGTAATATCATCTACTGATGCAGGCCTGAAGTTTTGAAGTTCAAATATCTCTGAGCCACGGAACTGAGACATGCAAAATTGAATGATTAATGAATACGGTCCAAGTCATGATTTATCTTGATAATATGTCATCACACAATTTCATTACTACTAAAAGCAGATCAAAGTGCTTTTTTATTTTTTTGGTTTTTAGCTTAAAATTCTCAAGTTACTTCTTTCTCTCTTTCATCCTTTAAGAAGTTTGAGAATAACCACAGTTAAGAAATAAAGGAATCTGAGAACTAGTACAGAATCAGAGCAGGCCATACATGGACATCAGGTAGGTGATGTTTTTATTATTAAGGCACACTCCTGTATAGTAGCCTACAAAGAGAGCATGTGATGCGGTACGGAAGAAGAAATTCAATAGGTTTATTATTAATTTTGTATCGTTATTTAGAGATAAATGTTGAGTTATTAATGAAATTATTTAGTAGGATATTATAGTAGTAACTTTTCATTAGGAGAGTTTTAATTTTAGTAGTAGAGGGTTTTTACTTAGGTCCCAAGTATTGAGTTTTCTATTTAAGTATTCTAATACTTCATTATTTTTAGATTATTGAATATATTGACTTGAGATTAAAGTTGTGTGCTTTTGTGTGTTTCTTTACCGATTCTCTGCGTAGATAGATACTCTTATTCCTTCTCCCCACCTTGTCCTAAATCAGCATGTGAATCATGTTTTTGTGCCTCCAGAGTGTAAGAACTAAACAGGAAAGGATTCTGGGAATAAGTCCGAGACCATAGTGGGAATACTTGGACATCAGGTTTCTTATTAAGGCAGAGTCGTATATAGTAGTCTATGAAGAGATGTAAATTATGTTCCGTACCTTTGGAGTGAGCTGCATCTTCTCAAGAGCACTCACAATTGAAGGTACTCTAAGATGGCATTCTGGATGTGACTCCTGTTAGCAAAGAAATCCAAAATGTAAAAAACTCTCATACACAAAATTCACAACATCAGAAGCACCTTGAATGAAACCCCCAAGAAACTCAAAGCAATAAATGCTCAAGCATCACTAACAAAATCCTTATCAATCTTGATTCATTTCAATATGAACCAAAATTTAAGTGATTCGCCTAATCACTATCCTGATCAACAGCATGAAAGGAATGTGGATAGGAAATAGGAATTTCTACCTGTCATTGACGCTCTAAGCTCTTCTCAAATTTATTTTACAATAAGCAGAGAAATATATAATAACAGATACAACATCCTAGCTTAATTACAAAGATGCAACCATTGGACTATACTGACTCTTCAATATAATGCAAACTTGACCTTGCTTGAATATAGCTTTATTTGTCTCCAAAGTGTAAATTCTATTTAAAGTAGAGTTCTTAGGTCAGGAATACAGCGTCAACTTCAAGTCGAAAAGTATTCAAGTCTTAAAGAGACTAGTGCAAAACTCATGTGCTGTAAATCAATCAAAGAATGACTCCAACACACACCACAAAAGTTTAATAGGGCGTAATGGCTAATAAACCTGAAAATTTTCACTCTCAGCTTCTTCATTTCATGACATTAATTGAATCAATTCTGTCTAAACTCTGAACTGACGGATCGAGACCATCTCTGTAGTCTCAATCTCATAAATGGAATTTAAAAGTATTGCTACACATAATCATACTACATAATGTCTCGAAATTAAGTAATTGTATCTTCATTCAATTATTAAGGTCTCAATGTTCAAAATAGTAAATGATCGAGAACCAAGAAATATGAGATACAAATATTTACTTGAAGTGATCATCTGCAATATATATATAGGCTATATGTATATACACAGTTGTGTATTACACAGTCAGACTATATGACGGTTCACCGTCGTCAGTAGCCTGTAATAGCTATGGAGACAGTGACCGCCATAGCCCATGTGTGTAGTAATACTGTGTGTGTATACATACATTTTCCATATATATATATATATATATATATATATATATATATATATATATACAATGAAAACAATGAAAACAAATTTAAATGTTCATGCTTTAAATAAAAGTCCTAAAAATTTAACAGTGTTAATTCAAAGTTCTACTACTGATGCTAATATTCAAGTCCCAAGAACAATTCTTTGGAAAGATATTACGCTCCCTAGTCGGTGGACTTTACCTAATGAAATACCTCAACAACCTATAATTAATAATTTATTAAATATAGAAAGCGTTAGGCAATTTTCCGATGGAGCGGGTCAAGATAAGTTTTGAGCGTACTAAAAGACCGATCATTAGTGAAGACTTTACTAGTTCTTGACTCCTTCGTCTTACGTTCAAGAGATCTTTCAAGTACTCAAGAATCCTTCGATTAAAGACATTAAATTAAAAGGTATTCTTAATCAAGGCCAAGCTAGTCATCCTCGTTACGCTATAAAGATTTTGTAGAAGAAGAAGATTCTTCTTCTCCAACTTCTTCCGTGATGCCCACTCGATCGATTTCGATATTCCTATTAACAATCAATTAAGAGTCATTAAAAAAGAGTTCGTATTAGATTGGGACTATCTGGTAAAAGATTTTAATTCCAAATCTAATAAGGAAAAAAGACATTTATTCAGATCTAATCACCCCACTGAAAAAGAACGTGATAAAATAGTCAATAGATGGAAAAGATTCATTAAAAGTGAGAGTTTGAATATTACATTTTATGATTGGTATGAACAATCTCAAGGTAAATGTAATGTAATAACCAAAACTCAATGAATTAAAGAAGATAAATCAAGAGTTTCTTCCAGTCATCCTCCTTTAGAAACTGTTCTAATTTCAGTTAAAAATACTTGATTGTAGCAGGTCCATTCAAAATTTTCGATCTTAGTAATAATGACAAGAAAATTATAGAACAATTAAACTTCAGTAATCAATATCTAGCAACTGTCGGAAAACAGTTAGATAGGATAGAAGAAAAATTGGGAGAGTCTATTATTAAAAAACCTGATTCAAAGATTGAACATCCTTTAATAAATTTACCAGAAAATAGATATAAGTTAGGCTTACCATCTGAGGATGATAAGTTAGTTAAAACCATTGATAAGTTATTCAAAAAACTAAAAAATGAACCTGGTACGAGTGGTACAATTGCCACTATTGATCAAGCTGAAACTGATAATAACAGCAGTAGTGATTCAGATAAATCTGACACTGATTCAATACCAAATTTCGATGATCAGCTAAAAAAGTTAACTGTCAAAAACACCAGTATAACTAGGAATTGGTACTCTAGACCCACTCCTCCGGATTTACAGTTCGAAGAGAGGAATCTAGATAAACAGTTCTCCGTTTCATCTAATAAAATTTATGAATGGAACATTGATGGGTTTAGTGAACAAGAAATTTTAAATAAATTAAATCATATGTCTATGATAGCAAACAGTTACATAACTAAATTCAATAATCTGATCTCAACCAGACATTGTTGAATTGATAGTTAGTGGATTCACTGGTATTCTCAGATCTTGCTGGGAAAAACATCTCACTGAAGATACTAGAATATCAATAATCCATGCAGTCCAATTGGATGATGATGGCAACCCTATCTTCAATGAAGACCTTGGTGTTGGTCCACTAGATGGAGTTAATACACTTATATTTACCATAATAAAACATTTTATCGGTACTCTAGTAATATTATCGAGCTTAATTCACGATCGGTTAAGTAATCTCACTTGTCCCACTCTAAGCGATTTTAAATGGTACAAAGATGTTTTTTTTTCAGAGTTATGTTACGCTGTGATGATAGAATAAACCATTTTGGAAGGAAAAATTTGTCAATGGTTTACCTTCATTGTTTGCCCACAAAGTTCGTGAAGAATTGAGTAAAAATCTTGGTTATATTGACTATGATAACTTAACCTACGGTGATATAATTAGTTATATTCAAAAGATTGGATTAACAATGTGTATTGATTTTAGATTAGCCCAACAAAGGGCTAGTAAAGACAAGAAAAAAAAAATATGAGTTAGGCACTTTACATGAACAATATGGCTTATCGCCAATAGCTCCCTCAGGAAGGAAGCATAAGCATAAACATATTGATTCTCACAAAATACTAAACATCATAGAAGAAAACAAAGTTACAACAAAGAGAAAAAATCAAGACAATTATTATAATAAGCCTAAAACCACTAATAAAAGACATACTAAAAAATCTAAGTCCAAAAATTACGATAAGAGTAAAATTGTTTGCCACAATTCATGGGCAAAAGGGTCATTATAAAAGTGAATGTAAAATAAAACAAAAACTAAATCATTAAATATCTCTAGTGAAGATATTGAACACGTATTAGAACTTATGAGAATTGAGAACGACGTTAGTAATGATGAAGGTTCTTGATCTCTAATTCTTCTAATCTGAGATATATTATCAAGCGGTGACACGAGAAGAAGTCACTATTTATACCGATAATAATGCAATGAGAATTCTTTGCACTAAAAAAGTTAATGTACTTAACAAAGATGATGAAGAAAGCTCTTTGTTAATTGAACTAATCAATAAAATGCGATCCTAAAACTAAAAGCTCAATTATACTAAACAATTAAAAGATTTATTAAACAAAGATAATAGTAATGATGATTTATTAAAGCTAAAGAAAAACCAATTTTTAGCATCAATAAAACATTGGAAAGATTTAAAACTCCTGTTAAAGAAGTCATTCTCCCAGAATTAAATCTAGAAGTTAATAAACTTAAAAAGGATATTGCTAATTTAAAACTAGAAGTTTCCAATTTAAGAAAAGATTTTGATGATAAAAAGTCGGATCTTGATTAATGATTCCACATCTAGTGATGAAAATCTCGATGAACCGAGAATCATCTGGAGTTAAAGTTGAATCAGATCAAGTTATATAAGGGCTTACACTTAAAAGAATCAAAGATATTACCATTCAAAAATGGTATGTCTCAATTAACCTGGTTGTTGATAAAAGCTTCTCCATACGACTTTCTCGCTTCCGTCTGGTTGATAAATTTGATTTAAATCTGATATACAAGAAGGCTTAATCCCAACCAAGTATTTTAAGAAAACCAGTGAAAGATTAAATTCAGCTAATGGTAGTCAAATGGAAATTAAATATAAGTTGCCTAAGGTTCATATCTGTCAAGATAATATGTGTTTTAAAACATCATTTGTTTTAATTCGTAATCTTACTGATAAGGTCATCTTAGGATTACCATTTAGATATTTACTTTACCCATTTACTACTAATAATGAAGGCCTAAGCTGTAGACACTTAGGAAAGAAAATAACATTTAAATTTCTTATTAAACCAAAAGAGAGAGATTTAAAATTCATTCAAGAAGAATCTATCTCTAAATCATTAAATCTACTCAATTGTAAAACAACACATTTGAAATTTTTGAAAGAAGAAATCAAATATAAACGAATTGAAGAGCAGTTTATGAGTAAAAAGGTTCAAGAGCAAATTGAAGATTTAAAAATCTATTTAAAGGATAACCTTTGTTACGACTCTCCCGATGCTTTACAGCGCAGGAAAAAGCATATGGTTAGGCTCCCTTATGCTAAGGAATTTAAAGAACATTTAATTCCTACTAAGGCCAGGCCTATTCAAATGAATCATGAACAAATGGAGCTTTGCAAAAAGGAAATCAATGATCTCCTTAGTAAAGGTCTTATTAAACCCAGTAAATCTCCCTGGTCTTGTCCTGCCTTCTATGTCAACAATGAAGCAGAAAAAGAAAGAGGAGTTCCTCGTCTAGTTATCAATTACAAACCATTGAATAAAGTCCTAGAATGGATTAGGTATCCCTAGGTATATTCCAATAAAAAATGTATATATATATATATATATATATATATATATATATATATATATATATATATATATATATATATCAATGAAACTCAATATACACAACACAACTCAATATACCTGGTTATGACCCATGGCAGGAGCAATACAATAAATAACTTTTGCATCAACTACTTGCGTACTGGAAGGTACAAATGGATCCATCTCAGCACCATATGAGCAAGAAATGGAAGCTCCAATATTTTTTGATGAAGGCTTCATTGATATCCTTAAATACTTCTGGAAACATCCATTCCCCGTATCTGAACCAAATCTCGGGTGCTTCTTCCACTTGCAAACATGACTCCGCACCGGCAACAATAGATTACCTACTGAACGAGAGAAATATATTGGCAACTATATATATTAGAAGTTATAATCTGTGTATTGCATTGTCCAAATTCCGGACAGAACATTAGGTGAATATAGACCATACTAGGCCATATATGAAAATAAAGTCATGAAACTAGGGGACATTGAATTAGTCTTCATTGTGGTACCTCACTAAACCAAAACCATGCCTACATAAATTTGATATGTGTCCTCTACGGCTGATGAACTTTTTCTTTAAACGGTTACAGACTATCAGCTTTTGTAAAATCAAAGCATACTTTGGAAAATTTCAAATTATTAATTAAATTGTCATGTTGCTTTCTCATCTAGCCATGGATCTAATAGATACCAAAAAGGACACATTTATATATGATCATTAACTTTTCAATTCTTAGATTTACATCATTCACTTATTAGCAATATAGTTTTCTACTACTTATTGTTAACTACCGCCTCCGTCCCAATATAATTTTCCTTCTTTCCATTTTGTGATGTCACAAATTAATAGGCATCAATCCATATATTAGTGCAGTAACTTCAGTTTGACAATAATACAACTATATTTGAAAAGTTAAACAAGAAATTTTGAAACTTTCAGACTGACTTATAAAAATAGAAAAAGAGTATTAAACTTTGTGAACCACTCCACTTCCTTACTTTATTATTGCAATAAATATTTAGAGTGAGTTACACTGCATTCAGTTTCTTCAAGTATATGTGTCTCTTCTTCCTTTGACGCTGCTCTCCGAACTTACTGTGAAATTGTCGTTGACTACAGGAATAACACTACAACTCCATAATTAAAATAGTTGTTTTAATTAATTGTATAGTAGAAATACATCATAATTTTCATATCCATAATTGATGCATTCCTGAGTTCAATTCATTCTACTAACAAATAGCAGAAACATTCCAATCCAATTCAATTTTGCAGTTCGAAAAATGAAATTAATTTCAAGTCAAAATTTCAGCAATCCCTCCAGACAATTCACCTTAGAACCAGATATCCAGTAACCCCACCACTTTCAGAAACTCAAGCATGTGATCAAAGGGTTCAATTATACAAACTTTTCTTCATAAAAGAATTTGACTTTTGCAAGTCCTTTTAGAATTCAACCTTAAGAAACAGCCATCTATATGAAAATATAATAAAGAACAATAAATCAAAACACTCACATCTACAATTCAAATCAAATTCACACACACACAAAAGAAGTAAAACCCCGTATAACTTACTAAATAGGCTTATTGAAGTGAAGTATCAGCCAACCCAGATAATGAATTTGATTATAAACAATCTCACTGACGTATAAGCAAATTATCTATTGCAGAGAAGAGAGGGGTTACCTGCGTAAGGTGGGCGATTATTAGATTGAAGAAGCCCCATATAGGGATGATTAGATTGAAGAAGCCCCATATAGAGATAGAGTGCCACGCTCGCTGTCGCTCCAAAACAGTGGCTCCCAGAAACAAACTCAACTTCCACAACTTCCAGTTGTCGTGGTATAGAGAACTAAAATGCAAATTTGCCCTCCAATTTATATGCATTTCACAAATTCGTTCCCTGAAACTTTTTCTAGAAAATGGACCTTAGATCAATTCCATAACTTCCGTTCAAAATTTTAACTTACTTAAATAAACTCCAACATCATATAGGTAGTGCTCGTAGATATACGTGAATGTGCACAACCTTGTCTTATAATAACACGAGGTTGTATGTCATTAAACATCTTGTATAATAGTGGCAAAACACCCTTCCAAAATTGGGTTCACCTCACCCTATTCGGTTCACCAAAATTAAATATCAAATAACGTATACAATACGACACACTTATCTAAAGTTCTCAATAAAATTATTTTCATACTATTTAGGGAGAACCTCGCGATTTATATCACCGATTCTATTCCCTCGTTATCCCCTTTCGATTTCTAAGCAACACTCTTATTATCCGAAAGGAATTGTGAAGCAAAAAGGGTGAAGCACAACTAGCCCAGAAAGAAAGAATATCATAACTAAAGATAATTAAATTATCAATAGCTTTTCGTCGATAATAAATCATAGATTTAGAACATATGGTAGATGATAAAACTTTTCAACCATAGTTGCGGTGAACGATCAATCCATTAAAAGAGTCGAATAGACCATCAGTCTATTATCTTCTCCATGTTAAAAGTCCACCAATAATGTTTTATCCTGTAACATCAATCAACAATCCACATTCACAATCATATGAATAACTCATAATCATAATTGTGATTCTCAATTCCTTTTCGCACCCGTGACGAAGATAATTTTCATCACCTATCTTCACCTGAAACATCAAAAATCATGGTTATACCACATCACAATTCCGCTTTCATAATCATCTTAATAAATTCATCTTGACTACTGACCAAAGATATACAACCCATATAACCAATAACTAACGGTTTATCTTTTACTTCTGGTCAAAGATATCAACTATAAAACCAATAATGTTGAGACTCGACAATAGTAAGATGACCATGAATTATCCATGCACTACGGGCCGAGGATATTCGTGTTTTCAATTACTGGTCATGATTATACCGAATAATCACTGGTCATAATCATACCAAGTCCATCTATACACTACTGGGCCAAAGATGACTTTTACCACATCATTTGTAACATTACGGTACATGATTATACCAAGATAATCCACAGTCATAATCATACCAAGTCCATCAATGCACGTAAGTCATGGATGACTTTCAACACTGATATAAGCATGAGGATCATGACAACGATATAAAGAATCAATCAAATGAGATAAAGGATAAATATTAAATATTTATAATATAAATTATCCGAGGTTCAAGAATATCCCAATGTTATCAATCACTTAATAATCTCATAATCTAATATCATTAATATTATAACAATATTTTAATTATTTCTTAAACTTATAAACAATTTATTTTAATTGTTTACACTTTACCAAATAATGCATTTAATCATTCAAAAATGCCATACTCATAAGATTTTGTCACCATTGATCAAATCCCTTATCAAAAATCTGCATATACCCTATATAAGATTCCCAAGACATAAAATTCTATTTACCAATTTTCAACTTCACATAACATATTTAACTCATATACTCATAACTAGTGCATTTTCATGAAAAATACCAAATTAGTCCCAAAAATATTTCTTTTCTGGTATTTAGCAGAATATAGTCCCATATTGAACATATATTTTTCTCGAAATTTTTAAAATTCATTTACGATTTTTCATATACAATTTCTAATTAATTCCTTAAGAAATTAGCTACATCAAGTTTAACTCCAGAAATTCCCAAATCTTGACAAGATCTTACACATGTTAACATGATCTTCCAGTTTAAATTTTATGGTCATCGGAGTTATAGAACTCCGGTTATAGCATTTTTGTCGGAAAAACCTAAATATCAAAATGGTCATAACTTGCTCATTTTAAGTCGAAATGAGCTCATTTTTGGACAGGAGGTACTTTATACCATATATTTTCATGTCCCAAAAGGCCGGAATTTTTCTCACAAATTAAGTGGCCGAAAAAGCCCTTTTAAACTTCTGGGCAGTAGCCTTTTTAGTGTTTTGCAGTTTTTGACTCCTTTGCTAAAATCAGTCCACACGAAAATTTACAACACCTTTTTCAGTGATTCCATTTGGATAAGTTAGAAAACTCATAGATCTAACTCTAAAACTTGACCACACTCAAAAATTCGAAATATAATAGGAGATATGGTCAATTGAATTTCATATTCCATTTTCACCAAAATCTGATTTTCAACCCTTTGTAATTTCTAAGAAACTTTCATGTTTTCACATAATAACCAATATAACTTATCATAACACTTACTAATACTACATATACCCATGATTTTTATCAGTCCAATGCTTTTATTATGACTTTCATCATAATCCACGTAAACAGATCATTTTCACAATTTAATAAGGAATGAATATAAAGGATCATTCACCATACATGTGGTAATCCACAGAGACATGTTATTCCAATAGAATAATAAAGAATGGAATAACTGAAGAATTCATCATGCACGCGATAGATCACACAGACAGGTTATTCTCAACAGAATAATAAAGAAGCGGAACGAGTCGTGCGTAATTACGCACCAAGCGAGGATATTCAATGAATAATAAATAATGGAACCCGGTCATGCGTAAATGCATGCATGAGGATATTAAAGCGAATAATAAAGAATGGAATAATAGAAGAATTTTACTATGTATGCGAGATTGCATGATAGAGCAGAGTTATTCAATATAATAATAAGGAATGGAATAATAGAAGAATTTCACCATGTATAGGGTAGTCGCGATATCTGAGTTATTCCAACAGAATAATAAAGAATGGAATAATGAAGTTCTCTTCATGAATCTGAAAGAAATAATACCCCTTACCTTATAACAAAGCTGGATATAAGAGTAGTGAAGTAGAGAATACTTTTCTTCTTCTCTCTCTATAGTTTTCTCTCTCAGAGTTTCGTTGAATTTGTAAGAAATAATGAAGGAATGAGCTTATTTATAGGAGAATGGGTGAATAGTAACTTATTCTGAGCGGTCCAGATTGATTTACTTTTAAACGGACGGTCCAGATTGGTTTACTATAAAATATTCTAATAAAACAAAATCTTTTAAATAAAATATAATATATTCTATTTATAATCTAATAAAACGAATAACTTTATAAAAGTATTCTGTTTTATATAAAAAAATTCTTATACTAAAAACACTACGCAGCACTTAAGCATAATAAAATATAATATATTCTAATTATTGTCTAATAAAACAAATAACTTTATAAAAGTATTACATTTTTATATAAAAAGATTTTACTATGCAAAACACTATCATAATAGAATATAATATATTCTATTTATAGTCTAATAAAACGAATAACTTTATAAAAGTATTATGTTTTATATAAAAAGCTTTTCTGTTTTATTACATTAATAATACTAATAAAACAAAACTTCATCATCATTATTATAATTCACACTATTAATCGACCAGGTCGTTCCCAGAAAAGAGAGGGCTTTCCAATAAGGATTTCTCCCTATTAGCGCGCAATTAGGTGACCAAACCTCTCTTTGGCAGAACTTCTAGACATCGTTAATATTGCAAATAATAATATTAATAACTTTGTTATCTCAATTATTGATTTAATAATATATAAAATATCGACAATAATTGAATCAAACTGAGTGAATTCTCACGTAAGTATTAATAATCAATATCGTGTGCTACTATGCAACCACGCGTATTTTACCACCGATTATTTTATGTCAACTTGCTTACTTTGAAAAATTTTCAAATGTCACCCTTAACTTTAAACTTTTATCAATTTAACTATTAACCAAAATAGAAAAATTGAATACTTTTATTTCATAAATTTCGGGGTCTCACAAAAACCGCACCAACGGTTCCGGCGTATGTGGCGGTTTTAGGTGAGTTGAATAACCAAAATTACGGTTCTGGTTTGGTTACTAGCCAAAACCACCAAAAAACGCACGAACCACACCAATTAAAACCGCACTAACCTGTTCAGAGCATATGTGGCGATTTTAGGTGAGTTGAATAACCAAAATTACGGTTACGGTTTGATTCTTAGCCAAAACTGCATGCATAAAATCGAAACTGTACCATGTGTGTCTATGTATGTATTATCTCTAGTAAATTCTAAAGTTACTTTTCACTTGAACACGCTCAGAGAAAACCCCAGTTTTGCATTGTCATTTTTTCACCAATTGAAAGAAGATGATTAGAGGTTATAGAGTCAAAAATTGAGCATTTGGGTTTTTGAATTTCGGATTTGTTTGATGCGTTACTAGAGGGGCTTATAGGTGAGGGGCCAAATTCGTTGGTTCGAACACTTGATGCATTGATTAAGGTCTATACTATACTAGTAATAGTCTAATAGAATATTGTTCAAATTAGATATAGTTATGATTATATTCTATAAATCCTCCATGCAATATATAAGATAAAATTTCATTCTATTTCCACTATATATTTTTAATTTTTGGGGAATTAAATAAACCTTATTGCTTGTTATCGAATATATGGTCTCTGTTGTGTTATATAGCGTATGTTTTACTTTTTACAGCATCATTCCTTTATTATAAGCTAAAACTATTTTATGTGTCTCACTATTCTATAATTTGATGATGAATTTGACATGTTTGGCAGAAGGAGCTATGGTTCTATACTTGATATAATTCCCATTGTCGACTCTGTCATTAAGTTAATTGCTCGATGTGAGCTCTGTGTTAAATTCAATTGAAGGCTTGGACATTTTTGTTGTTTCAATTGGTTTTGGAATCGAAACCGCACAAATTAAAACCGCAACACACAGTTTAAAACCGCACCGCACCAATTATACAAACAGTTTCGTGTGCGGTTTTGGATTTGTTAAACCGCACCTAAGCAGTTTTGGGTGCAATTTTGGCTTCAAACCGCACCATGCTCACCTCTATCGATATCCCACTTACACTCTAAACTAATTTTTTTTTCCAAAAGTGCACTTAACGTTACAAAAATCAGGTCAATTGTGCCCCTGCTGTCAACGGACCAGCCACCTAGACTAACTCTATTTACACGTGGACATTTTTTGTTGACTAGGCATGTAGGGAGAGACAGAACAAAAGTCTTGATCGATTTTTAAAAGGGGCAAAAAAGTCCTAATCGGTTTTCTTCAAAGAGAGAAACGAAATCAAGGCTGAGATCAAGCGGAGAAGAAGAGACGAGAAGAAGGTGAAGCCCCGTTCCTTCCATATCGTCGAAGTGGTCGTAGAGAGGAGAAGAAATTAATCCCTAAGTCATCTTCATCCTTTCTATCCTTTCTGCAATTGGACGAAGAATCGACATGGCTCACTATTCGTCGTCATCTTCATCATCTGCTCGAAGACGCGTCATTGATGTTGATTACGAAGCTATGCCATTGTGTTATTGTGGGTTAAGGGCTCCTTTGTGGACCTCATGGAGCGAAACAAATCCTGGCAGGAGATTTTTCTCATGCTCGAAATTCAGAGTAAGTTCTTATAATTTACTTTAATTTTGTGTTTAAAACAAATCTTGGCAGCTAGTATGCTTGAAATTTTTTTACTTTCAACAATTAAATAATTTTTACTTTTTTGGATTCAGGAAAGGGGATGTGGGTTTTTTGTATAGGATGACCCACAGATGTGTGAGAGGGCAAAAGTTGTCATAAAAAATCCGAAGAGGGAGAACAAAATTTTGCTGAATAAGGAGCTGAATAAATTTTCTCAAGTTGAAGGGGCATCTGAATTATCTGAATTGAAAGAATTGGTTCATGAGTTGAAGAAGTTGAAGTCAAATGGAGATGAAGTTTCTGTGAAACAAATTAAAGAAGTAGACTATTTGAATAGGAAGTGCATTGGTGTGTTATTGTTAGTTATATTCATCTGCATTTCTTTTATGCTACTTAAGTAGATAAATAGTTAGATGAATTGGTAGTGTTGTGAATTGTAATGTACTGCAGTTTGAAATATGCAATTAACTCAATGTATTGGTGAAAATGGTTAATGGAAGTCATTATTTTGTATGTTAATAGAAATCCTTGTTTGAGCAGTCCTTTAGTGAGTTATGCAAGTTTAATATGTGTTTTGAGGCTACTTTGTGACTTGTAATGTTTCTTTTACCTGAATGTCAAAGAATTGATTAATCAACTTAATTGGTTAATGGAAGTCCTATTTGTGTCTATAATTGTGAATGAGTTGTGTAAGTGACATATGATCAGTAAATGTACATTACAAGATAGTGCCAATGAGTTGAGCACTTGTTACTCAATGTAATTTTCTTGACTTAATCTGGTTTTCAATGAGTTGAGCAAGTTTAATATAATGAACAAAATATGAATCCAAAAGATAATGCCAAATTATATTACCAAAATATAGGCTGGAGAAGCATGTTCATTACATTTCTTTTAACTGAGAATAAACACTTCAACATTGTCCAAAATATATTCCCAAAATGAATTGCTCAGTTCCAAAAATATAACTGGAAGAAGTATAATTACTAAGAAGGCTCTAATTACAAAATAAGTCTAATAGTCAATTTCCCAAACACCTGCAACAGTTAGAAGTTCAATTATCTCCACTACAACTAGGAGGAATTCCTTGTGACTTGCTTGCATTGTTGCCCATACCAATCCTTTCATCCCTATCTGCCATAAGTTGTGTGGTAGTGATGCAACTTCTACCCCTCCATTGCAGTCCTTGAGGTCTGAAGGTCATGTTGGACATGTTTATAGGGTCACCATCACCTCTATGGTTTATTTTTCTATTGTCAATTGAAGAGGATGCTTTGTTTTTAGCTTTGTCTTCTCTTAGTTGAGCTTCATTAGGGATTGAAAATTTAATGTTAGGGTCAACCATAGGTGGATGTGTTTGACTTCCTACATTGAGAATTGTTGATGATGTGCCACTCTGCATGTACCTAACACAACATTAATAATTGTAATTAGAAGCTTGCACATCATATTATATCAATAATAATGAAGCACATATAAATTACCTTGTATGTCACTAAACTAGTGTTGTCATCATATAACAACCCAAAACCTTCATCATGATTGGATTGCTTCTTAGAATAAGCTCTTGCAGCAGATCAAACTTGTAATTTTGACTGCCTTGATCTTGAAGTAGAAGATGCACTCATGGCTGAACTTGCATTAAGCCCTAGGCAATAATAAGTATATATTTTGTACTCAATTACCCTATCCCAACCACTAAACATTTAAAGTAAACTACGAAATGCAAAGTTTAACTTATATAACTGACCACACCCATAAAGTACCATTATCTGCACCAAAACATTAACCCTCAACATATACTGTATCAAATATCTCAACAAAATCCAACACACATCTCTCTACCAATGCTTTGAACAAAAAACACTCAAAAATAAAAAAATATCCATGCTTTATTCATGCTGCACAAAAATTGAAACAACAAATTACCTTTCAAGTCATTTTCACTATAAGATATTGCACAATGACAGCCCCTTCAAACCCAAGTTATAGTGGCCTTGCTTCACTATTTTCCTCTAAAACACAATCACTTACTCCTTTTTGTTGACAATCCTTTTTTACAAAGTCAAGTGGTGAATAAACTCTTTGAAGACTTAAATGTGTTACAATTATACAAATATAGTATTTTCTTCAACATATATATTTAAAAGACCTGGTTCTGCTTGACTTGGAGGTGAGATTGATGGGCCACCTTTTGCTTGAGTTTGCACTGAAGATTCAGTTTGGGATTGAGGTGGGACTGAACTTCCTGTTTGTGGTTGGCTTGCATTGCTAGGTTTAAATTTCCTTTTCCCTATTTGAGACTGAGCTGGGACTAAACTTCCTCCTTCTCCTTGTCTCTGATTCTGATATAGACCAAAATGTCAATATGTATACACTATATTAAAAAACACATAATTAACTAATTAAATTACCTTTGAACAACTACCTTTAATTATTGTGTCCTTTTTGCTTACACAGACTGCATGTGATACCTTTGCCTTTTCTAGATAGCTTTGTGACTTTATTTGTAGGTTTGACCTCAGTTTCCTCTCTTCTTCTCTTAATCTTAGGTTTTCCCTTGTTCTTTTCAACCTTTAGTGCCTCGACATGTTGATATTTGTCCATTTCATAGAATCTTTTCCCTTTTACTGGCATAATTTTATACTTATGAGCAGTTTGGTATACATTTTTGTGATACAACTTTGAAATATGGTTTTCATTGGGTCCTGCTTGTTGTGAACTAGAGCACATATAACATGTTAGCAAGGGATTCCAGTGAGATCACATACCCTATATGTGCAAGAGTTCTTGTCCAAGAAAACAGTGTGGGTGTCCTCACTGTCCCTGATTTCATAACTTGTGTCTCCATTAAAGAGCACAGTGCATCCAACTGCAATGCTTTTATTTGTCTAAAAAATGTCATTGCAGTAAAGACTAAAACAATTGATCCACTTCTCACATGCTGACCCAAGAGTTCCCAACCTGTCCATGGTTTTTTGCCTATTGTATTCCATCATAGTCCTAATGGACTTGTGCCTAGCTTCAAGAATCCAAGAATTGAAACTTTCCACCATGTTGTTATCTACTGCCCATGATTTGCTTCTGCTCCTAAAGTAGGCTCTACACCATGTATGAGGTGGATAATTCATGAGATCAATTGCTCCCTTTGAACTCATGTCACCAAGCAACTTCATGTTGTCCTTCAATTCTTCCTCAAAGGTAGACTAGGCTTCATTCCAAAATTTCTTCTTCATCTCTCCACCTATGTGTTTCTTACACCAATTTTCATATATATGGCGAGCACACCATCTATGTTCAGCCTCAGGAACTACATCAATAACAGCTTGTATTAAACCCTACAAGTAAAAGTTGCACAAAGCTATGAAGGTGTACTGCCTACACAAAGTTACATTCAAAGTTTCACAAATAATTTGACATAAAAAACATTAAACATTAAAATTCAAAAACATTCATACCTTTTGCATATCAGATATGATGGTGTACTGACTACCATCTCCCAAATCAAGTTGTTCTTGCAACAAAGTTAGAAATCGGGTCCAGTTAACCTTAGTTTCACTCTTCACACATGCCCAAGCTATGGGAAAAATTCTGCTCATCCCTATTTCTTCCTAGTGCTACAAGCAATTCCCCCTTATACTGTGTCTTCAAAAAACACCCATCAAGGCCAATAGTAGGCCTACATGCTTCCTTCCAACCTTTCTTGCAAGCATCTAAACAAATAAGCATTCTTCTAAATACTCTTCTTCATTCCCTTAATTCATCTGTGGACAACTCCATTTGCACTTTAAACCCTGGATTACTACTCACCAGTTCTGCTATATAAGCCTCTAACTCAGAATGCTCAGTAGTAAAGCTCCTTGAGAATTCATCCTTAACCATCCTCTTGGCTCTCTTGCACTTGGAAAATCCAACATTCACTCTCCATTCTTTCTCCACATCTTTTTTTAGGTCTTTGATCTTGTAGTTATGCTGCTCAAGTATTTTTTATTTGTAAAGCTTGGCCAAGAACTTTTGCGAACCCCTAGGGTTGCTGAAAAACCTATAATACTTGTGGTCTTCATTTAATGTCTTGACAGCCAACCCAGGGTTACAACCGTCCTTTGACACATACAAGATAAAAGGACACCCAACCTCACATTGGACCCTTATTCTATATGGTTCACTTTTCACATATTTCAATACCACTCCCCTAGATATAGCATACTTTGATATGGATTCCCTAACTTCAGTTGAACTAGCAAATGTCATTCCCAAGCTGAAATAGTGTGTCTGGTCATTTACATTGAAACGGACAGGATATCTTCTCTCACATGGCACCTGACCCTCATCCCCTTCCTCACTATCATCACTGTCATCACTATCATCACCTTCTTCACTATCATCACCTTCCTCACTCTCCTCACTCTCTTCTTCATATGTGGCATCTTGACTATCCTCACTACTATCTTCCTCACCAACCCTGCTACCATGTGTGTTTAATACCATATTAGGATCATCCCTTCTTTCATGTGCTCTATTAATGTTATCAAAAGCATTAAGTACTTCAACACTTTCCATGAAAGTGTCATCACAATCCTCACCCTCCTCTTCAGGTGAATTTATTAGGGGCTTAAGTGGAACATCAGGAGGTGATTCATCATTCATTATAGGTTCATCTATCTCATGTTTTGCAAAGAACTCTAGGGCAGCTGTGTCTGACTTTATTTTACTCAGAAGTCTCCTAATCCCATGGTTACCCTTAAGTGTAAAAAGTCCTTCTTCAATACTCAGTCCAGGTTCCAGATAATAGATTTCGGATACATTAGCATAATTCAATTCCTCTTTATATGTATTCTTAATGCAAATAATATACAGGTAATCAACATCAAAATTTTTACATATATAAACATCTCCTCCCACATATCTCCAAACAGAATCCTTTATCCATATGCCCCTATGATGTAAATGTACATTTACACGCCCAACCATTCTGTTAGTAAAAAAACTCAGACTTCACATAAAAATAAACAATAAATTACAAGACAAATGCAAACTACAAAGTATTAAGAATCTATAAAGAATAATATAGGGGACCACATGTCTCTTACCAGTCAACACCCAACTTAAACATGGACCACATGTGATTTTCCCTACCACATGCACTTTATTAATCAAAAGCATAGATGAAAGTACCTGAGAGATTCCTTTTCTTCTTCTTAAAAGCTTCCTTCGACTTCGATTAGACTCAAGTTCGTTCGATGAATTAATTACAAAGCACACAGAGAAATGACTTCCTCAATACAGAGCAGTAACTTCCTTCTTGTAAATTAGACTTCTCTTCGATGAAATGGCAGGAACGGGGCTTCACATTCTTCTTGCCTCTTCTTCTCTACTTGATCTCAGCCTTGATTTCGTTTCTCTCTTTGAAGAAAAACGATTAGGGCTTTTTTTTTTCCTTTTGAAAATCGATCAAGGCTTTTGTTCTGTCTCTCCCTACGTGCCTAGTCAGCAAAAAATGTCCACGTGTAAGCAGAGTTAGTCTAAGTGGCTGGTCCGTTGGAAAAAAAAAATTAGTTTAGGGTGTAAGTGGGACATCGGGGTAAACGTCAGGGATATTTTTGGACCTTTTTCCTAAGATCATCGGTCAATTAACTTGATAATATGGTGACATGTGGGTATATGACAAATTAATGGGTTAGATTCATTTGGGCAAAAAAAAACACTTTCACTCTATTTCTCTCTCTCTACTGATATATATATATATATATAGACAGATTTTGGCTTTTATATGGATTGTAATTGCAACAATGTTATACCCTAATGACCTAATATTTATAGGATTATAAAAAAATTATGAGTTCGTCACGAAAATTATGAATTTTTTTAAGATATTGTCGTATAGATAATATATAGTAGTAAATTGATATTTACACATTATATATATATATATATATGTGTGTGTGTGTGTGTGTGTGTGTGTATAAATATTTGACGATCAATGTGAAATTATATGCAATAAGATAAAATAAATTAAAGTGAGATTTTTTTTAATTCCTACTTATCTCATATATATACATACGTCGCAATCATAATTTAATTTTAAATTTTTGTAATATATAGCAGAACTCTTTATATATACATTAGTTTGGTTTATCTTCAATTTTTTTTTTTGCATATTGACGATTAAATTATAACAATTTATTTTTTAAATGCTAATTTATTGTTCCAAACAGTATATCTAGCTTATTAAAAAAATTACTTGCAAATTTTTTTAAAAAAATTAAAAACGTTATTTTAAAATAAACTACAACAAATAAGGTCGTTGTGTTATCATTACATAATACAATACTCATTAAATAAGGTCGACTAGGGTATAATAAACTACATCAGTTTCAAAATTAGAAATATATTTTAATTTTTTTTATAATTAATTTATAAATTTTAAAATTCAAAATTGATATAATTTCATTTAAGTTTTGAAAACAACAAAGATGATAATTAAAAATATTTCATAATTAGTTTACAATTGTTTGGATTAAAATTAAATAACTTTATATCAAAATTGAATTTTAAGATTTTGTAAATTGACTCTAAAAAGTTAAAATGTATCTCGGAATGAAGGAAGTAATGAGTAATGTATTATGTATAATAACACAAAGACCTTATTTGTTGTAATTTATTTTAAAATAACGTTTTTAATTTTTTAGAAAAATTTTGCAAGTAATTTTTTTAATAAGCTAGATATACTGTTTGGAACAATAAATTAGCATTTAAAAATTAAATTATTATATATTAATCGTCATTATGTAAAATAAAATTGAAGATAAAACAAATTAATGTATATATAAAGGGTCCTGCTATATATTACAAAAGTTTAAAATTAAATTATGATTGCGATGTATGTACCTACATGAGATAAGTAGGAATTAAAAAAATCTCACTTTAATTTATTTTATCTTACTGCATATAATATCACATTGATCGTTAAATATTTATAGACATATCATTTTTTTATATAAAATGTGTAAATATCAATTTACTACTACATATTATCTATATAGCAATATCTTTAAAATATTTATAATTTTCGTTATGAGCTGTGACGCCCCCAAAATAGGTCCACACAACCCATTCTGAGTCACCAAAACAACATTACTGACGTGAACTTTCTATTACAACTATTGAACGGATGTGTAAAATACCACGACACATATACTGTGAGTTTCAATACTAATATTGTAGCATATATAATACGACAATATTCGTACTCAAATTATTACATTGTCATATAAAATACAACAACAAATATTTCAAGTCTTCAAAGGAACACGAGAAGATTTATGTCCTCCTCATTCTAATAGGGTGTATTTTTGACGCTTCCAAATTCGAGCTCACCTCACCCTATTGTTGTTCACCAAAATTAACTATTAAATGACGTATAAAATATGACACACATTTGAAATCCTCAATGCAATTATATATTGTCATGCTGTTTAATAATGTATTGAGAAGCTTCAACAGTCACAGACCATCACTTTAATCCCTTGTTATCCCCGCTTGACCCAGCTACACTCTTATTACCTGAAAGGAATTGTGAAGAAAAAGGGTGAGCACAAATTGTAAAATCCCAAATTTTACGAATAAAGATTTAAATTTCTCAATTTTTTTTTTTTGAATATTATGGTGTGGATTTAATATAATGTTATAGTTGTGGGTAATATTTATAAATTTTGCAAAGTATGCAAGTTGTTATATTATATTCAATTGGTCGAGGAATATTCTTTGTGTCGAAAAATATTAAATGCAAGACAATCATTGGTGGACCCCTAGCGAAATTATTGTCGGATTGAAAAACGACAAAAATATTTTCATGAAAAAACTTGGCGGAAGTTTACAGATTATCTTTGTTGAACTACTAGGTAGTAAAAAGTACGATGTCTGGCATTGGTTGCGTAGTAGCACCACGGTATTGATTATTGATGCTTACGTGATAAGTCACTCAGTTTTGTTTTATTGATATTATTAATGTAATAAAATAGAAAAGCTTTTTATATAAAACAGAATACTTTTATAAAGTTATTCTATAAATAGAATATATTATATTCTATTATGCATAGTGTTTTGCATAGTAAAATCTTTTTATATAAAACAAAATACTTTTATAAAGTTATTCTACAAATAGAATATATTATATTTTATTATGCATAGTGTTGCATAAATACATGCATAGTATTTTGCATAGTAAAATCTTTTTATATAAAAGCAGAATACTTTTATAAAGTTATTCGTTTTATTATATTATAAATAGAATATATTATATTTTATTGAAAAGATTTTTTTTTAAATCTAGATCGTCCGATTAAAAGTAAATTAATCTGGACCGTTCATGAATTAGTTATTATGTAGTCCATTCTTCTATAAATAGAAGCTCATTCCTTCATTATTTCTTACGAATTCACTGAAACTCTAGATAGAGAAACTATAGAGAGAATTCTTCTTCTATAATCTTGAGCGTATTTCTTTGAAGTTTAAGAAAGCTTTGAGCGTAGTGCAAGTTTTTTTCGAGTATATCCTCGCCCTACCAAATTGGAGTACTCTTCTTTCAAAGGTAAGGGATATATTATTTGTTGTACTCGTCGTGGGGTATTATTTCATTTGTATTCATGAAGAGAACTTACATTATTCCATTATTTATTATTACATTGGAATAACACATACTGTGATCTACCCTATACTTGGTGAAATTCTTACATTATTCTATTATTTATTATTACATTGGAATAACTTTTGTATCTGTGAGCTACCCTATACTTGGTGAAATTCTTACATTATTCCATTCTTTATTATTTTTGAATATCACATGCATGCGTTTTTCTGTGGGACCTAGTTCCGTTATTTATTATTACTGTTGGAATAACATGTCTCGCAATACTGCATGCATGGTGATTTCGTTGTTATTCCATTCTTTATTATTCTGTTGGAACACAGCTTGGGGGTAATTTCGCCCAACACGGTTCCGATTATTTATTATTACGTTGAAATATCACATGCATGCGTTTTACTGGCGAACTGGTTCCGTCTTTATTATTACATTGGAATATCCCGCTGCATGCGTTTTACAATTTAAATGGTTCCGTTATTTATTATTCTGTTGGAATAACACGTACATCTGAATCCGCATGCATGGTGATTTTTGTTGTTATTCCATTCTTTATTATTACATTGGAACATCACATGCATGCGAATTTTGTCTCGACCTAGTTCCGTTATTTATTATTCTGTTGGAATAACTCATGTCTGGCGCGACGCATCGCATGCGTGGTGATTTCATTGTTATTCCATTCTTTATTATTTTGTTGAACATCATCACATCGGTCTTAATTTCGCTTTGATCCGGGTTCCGTTATTTATTATACGTTGGAATACTTTTGTCTATCGCGACGTCGCGCATGCATGGTGATTTCTGTTGATATTCCATTCTTTATTATTCCGTTGGAATATCCTGTTGGTGCGTATTACGCCTGACCTGGTTCCGTTATTTATTATTCTATTGGAATAACCTGTCTATGCAAAGTACCGCATGCATGGTAATTTCTTTTGTTATTCATTTCTTTATTATACTCAGTTGGTTAAAGTTTTGACTTCTATATTCCATGAAATTAGTGGAAAATCCTTTATATTTGCGTTTCATTCAGTTTCTTTTCATGGAAATATTCTTCTGAGCATTCTTGAATTTTACTCTACAAAGAAGTATCATGTTGACAATTTGGACGTTATTAGTTCCTGGATAATTTAATTCTTGAACTTGTTTTATTGAATTCTTATATCATTGTCATCATCCTCATGTTTATATTTTGTTGAAAGTCATCTGTGGCCTGTAGTGCATAGATGGACTTGGTATGATTATGACCAAAGATTATTCGGTATAATCATGACCGTAATATTACAAATGATGTGGAAAAAGTCCTCATTGGCCGTAGTGCATTGATGGACAGTTTTTGGTATGATTATGGCTATGGATTCTTTTCGGCCAAGGGAGCAAAGATGAATTGTTTTATGGCATGATCAAGACTGTTGATAAAAACACGATTATCTTTGGCCCGTAGTGCATGGATAATTCGTGGTCGTGATACTAAATAATATACTTGGCCTGTAGTGCAGGGATGATTTGATGATGTGGATTATTTATTAAGCTGAGTCTCAGCGATAAAAGTGATGAAAAACTTTTTAAATCATAAAAGATAGTAGATTTTATTCTCTACTTGACTCTTTTAATGGATTGCATGTTCTGCTGCAGTTAAACTTGATGTCTATTGTATTTTATCAGTTTAACATTGTTCAAAACTAATGATAATTTATTCTGCATTATCTTAGTCATAATATTTCTTACTAGGCTAGTTGAGCTCACCCTTTCCTTCATTGTTCTCTTCAGGAAATGAGAATATAGCTGGGACGAGTCGGGGAACGAATTGACAGTCCAGATGATAGAATTAGTAGTCCTCACTATTCTGTTAAATAGTGTGCTATTAAATGTAATGAGGACTCAATTGAGTGTGGATATTGTCTAGATGACAATATTTGTACTAAAGCTCACAGCGTATGTTTTGTCGTATTTTACACGACTGTTGTATAATAAGTTGTATTTGAATTTTGTACCATGTATTTGGCGACTCAAGATAGGTGATGTATACCTATTTTTGGGTGCGTCACAGTTGGTATCAAAGCGTAGGGATATGATCCCTGGCTGAGATGTGAGACAAGAACTAGGAGGGGAGAGACGGGGAATTCCTTCGCTAGTATGACCTACCTAAGTTTATTTGGTATTTAATTTTTTGGTCAGAGTATAGGGATAATATGTGATATGTTAATTAACCCTTGTTTTGTGACAGTGTTTGAAAATGGCATCTGAAAATGTTGAGATAAGCAATGGAGCAAAATAATATGACCAATATCGCGATCTGAGGCTAAGTTTCATGAGTTATCCCAGTTTGCATCCCATTTGGTTGATAATGAGGAGCGAATGACGCGAATGTTTCTAAGAGGTTTGAAACCCGATATACGTCTATACCTCATTTCTCACAAACTTTGTTTATATTAAGATGTTGTGAATAGGACTCAGTTATTAGAGCGCGATAATGATGCCAAAGGATGTCTCAGACAAGTCAAAGCCGGTAGTTTAAGTGAGAGCGTTTGTCGAGGAACCTGAACGAAGTTATCACGGGTAAGTTAATCATAAACGCTTACGAAGTCTATACCTTATTCGATATCGTTTCTACCTATTCTTTTATCTCTCTTGCTTGCGCTCAATGTTTAAATTTGACCCCAGCGAAGTTAAACTTTGACTTATTGGTTGAAACTTTATTATTAGAAACCTTCGTTACCTCCACTGTTTATAAATCTTGTTGATTCAAATAGACACTTTCACGTTACCTGTCGATCTTATCTCTTTAAAAATACTTGCCTTTGATGTGATTTTTGGAATCGATTGGTTAACTACTCATCATGCTTTTCGTAAGGTTGTTAGCTTTTATATTCCTAACCAACCTGTTATGCGAATTCAAGCAACCAAACCACTAAAGTCAATCATTGTCATATCAAGCCATAAGTAAAGAGCCCCGGTCCTTTCGTTGTTGACTTCCTTGTGTGGAATGCACCGAAGCCAGACTTTCGTTATTCCATTCTTTATTATTCTATTGGAACATCACATCGGTCGTAATTTACTTTGACTTTGGTTCCGTTATTTATTATTCTATTGGAATAACGCAATACATCGACGTCATCATAAGCATGGTGATTTCTGTTGTTACTCTATTCTTTTATTACATTAGAATATCCTCGGTGGCTTAATTTACTTTGACACGGTTAGATTATTTATTATTCTGTTGGAATAACACATACATCTGACGTCTCGCATGCATGGTGATTTCTTTTATTATTCCATTCTTTATTATTACATTTGGAATATCATCTCGGTCCGGCATGTCCACGCTGACACGGTTCCGTTATTTATTATTCTGTTGGAATAACTTCATACATCTGCAAGTACCGCATGCATGGTGATTTCTTTTGTTATTCATTTCTTTATTATACTCAGTTGGTTAAAGTTTTGACTTCTATACTCTATGAAATTAGTGGAATATCCTTTATATTTGCGCTTCATCCAGTATCTTTTCATGAAAATATTCTTCTGAGCATTCTTGAATTTTACTCTACAAAGAAGTATCATGTTGACAATTTGGACGTTATTAGTTCCTGGATAATTTAATTCTTGAACTTGTTTTATTGAATTCTTATATCATTGTCATCATCCTCATGTTTATATTTTGTTGAAAGTCCTCTATGGCCTGTAGTGCATAGATGGACTTGGTATGATTATGACCAGGGATTATTCGGTATTTTCATGACCGTAATGTTACAAATGATGTGGAAAAAGTCCTCATTGGCCGTAGTGCATTGATGGACAATTTTTGGTAGATTATGGCTATGGATTCTCTTCGGCCAAGGGAGCAAAGATGAATTATTTTATGGCATGATCAAGACCGTTGATGAAAACACGATTATCTTTGGCCCGTAGTGAATGGATAATTCATGGTCATGATACTAAATAATATACTTGGCCTGTAGTGCAGGGATGATTTGATGATGTGGATTATTTATTAAGTTGAGTCTCAGCGAAAAAAGTGATGAAAAACTTTTATAAATCATAAAAGATAGTAGATTTTATTATCTACTTGACTCTTTTAATGGATTGCATGTTCCGCTGCAGTTAAACTTGATGTCTATTGTATTTTATCAGTTTAACATTGTTGAAGACTAATGATAATTTATTCTGCATTATCTTAGTCATAATATTTCTTACTGGGCTAGTTGAGTTCACCCTTTTCTTCAATGTTCTCTTAAGGAAATGAGAATATAGCTGGGACGAGTCGGGGAACGAATTGACAGTCCAGATGATAGCATTAGTAGTCCTCACTATTCTGTTAAATAGTGTGATATTAAATGTAATGAGGACTCAATTGAGTGTGGATATTGTCTAGATGACAATATTTGTATTAAAGCTCACAACGTATGTTTTGTCGTATTTTACACGACTGTTGTATAATTAAGTTATATTTGAATTTTGTACCATGTATTTGGCGACTCAAGATAGGTGATGTATACCTATTTTTGGGGGGCGTCACACAAATAGCCCAGTAAAGAATATCATGAATTAGATAATTAAATTATCAATAGCCTTCATCAGTAATAAATCAGATATTTAGAACATATGGTAGATGATAAAAGTTTTCAACCATAATTGCAGCGGAATCAACAATCCAGTAGAAGAGTCAAGTAAAACATAATGTCTACTATCTTCTCCAAATTAAAAGTCCATCATCAATATTTTATTCCTATAACTCCAATCAACAGTTCTTCGTTGTACCCAAGATAAAGAGAACTTTCAACACCTGTCTTTACTAGAAACATCAAAGATCATGGTTATACCAATTCATAATTCATGTTTATTGTAAGACCCCAAATTTTATGAATACAAATTTAATTTTTTGAAATATTTTTTTAATATTAAGGTGTGAATTTGATATAATGTTATAGTTGTGGTTAGTATTTATAAATTTTGCAAAGTATGCAAGTTGTCATAAAATATTCGATTGATCGGGGAATATTCGTTTTATTAGAGAATATTCGTACAACGCCGCATATCATTGGTGGACCCCACAACAAGAGTATTTTCGGAGTTAGAAAATGACAGAAATATCTTTTTATAAAAATAATGGCGAAAGTTTTACTGTTAAACTGTTGAAATACCCGGTGATAAAAGTACAGTAATACGCGTGGTTGCATAGTAGCACACGATTTTGTACAGTGTCTTTTGTGAGACCCCAAATTTTATGAATAAAGATTTAAATTTCTCGAAATATTATTTTGAATATTATGGTGTGGATTTGATATAATGTTATAGTTGTGGATAATATTTATAAATTTTGCAAAGTAAGCAAGTTGTAATATAATATTCGATTGGTCGGGGAATATTCGTTTTAACAGGGAATATTAAATGACGACAAGACAATCATTAGTGGACCCCACAACGAAAGTATTGTCGTAGTAGTAAAAGCGGCGAATTATCTTTTTATAAAAATAACTTGGCGAAAGTGTTACCGAATTAAAAGCGTTGAACTACCCAGTAGTAAAAGTACGATGAATGGCGTGGTTGCATAAGTAGTACACAGTATTGATTATTAATGCTTACGTAAAAAGTCACTCGAGTTATACTCAATTATTGCTACGATAATTCACGCATCATATCTCTCATATTATTGATTCAATTATTGTCACAGTATCATCTGCATAATATGTTATATTATTAAATCAATAATTGAGACGGCTGTTATAAACATGTGATTCCCTCCTTTAGAGGGAACTCATATGCTAGTTAACCTGCTTTTCCTCTCTTCTTATTTCCTCCGTGATCATTCATTCTCCTACCCGTGACTTCTCATTTGCCTATATAAGAAGGAATGCATACTGAAGAAAATAGATAAGAATTTTCTGTGAAGAATTTCTCTCTCTTTTCTCTTGTTTATTCTCTCTAAATTTATGCAGCAATTATAAGAGTATCTTTATACACTTTGCTAAAGTTTTATAACACGTTATCAGCACAAAGCTTTAACCAACTGAGACGGTAAAATTAAATTCTTGAAATTTATTATTATATTACCGGTTTGGCTATGCACCAATAATATAATTTTATTCTTATAATTTTCTTTAAATTCTTGCAATTTATTATTATACTATCGGTTTGGCTATGCCACCAATAGTATAAGGTTATTCTTACAATTGGCTTGGCTTTGCTGCCTATTATATTCTTTAACTGGCAAGTTATATTTATGTTTTATTGTCCATTTTTAAATTATGTTATTTACAGAGGTACCATCTATCCTTGTTGATCTTACAAGACTTGGTGGGAACCTTTTTACCATTAAATTCTGTTATTTACAATGATACCATCTATCCTTGTTAATCTTACAAGACTTGGTGAAAACCTTTTTACCGCTTATTAAATTGTGGAAATTGTTGGGCTTCGGCACAGAAACGCACAGCGGAAATTAAAATTTTAAAGCAATTTCCAAAACCCTAAAACAGGATCCATGCGAAAATCAATTAATTCAGAGGTTTAGAGATTATACCAGATATAAACAAAAATGAGAATCTAAAACCGACTGCGCCTCGAATCTCCAACGCAATACAAACCGATTGCGCCTCTACGGTATCCACACGAACGCCGCACGAACCGTCGAACGATTCTGCAATAAGAAGGACTTCAGTGATACTAGCCACCAAAAGGAATGGATTTTCAAAGCTGTTTTCTCTCTAGTCTCTCTCAAGAAGCGGCTAGGGTTTTTTAATTATGATATCTTACCCTAAGTAGTCGCTATATATATCATATATATAGTAGTTAAAAGGAATTAATCAAATCAAAACCTAATTTTATAAAATTAATTTATATATATATATCTCTTAATTAAGTCTTACTTAATTAATATACATATATACAAATTATCCTTTTAATTTAAATTAAGTGGTTTAAATACTATTAATCATATTAATATATTTAAATCCTTAAAATTTAAATTAATTCCCTTTTAAATAACGTTCTATGTGTGTGACCCCTATAGGTTATTATTACGTTGGCAATAATTTTAAAATCATATTATAAAATTATAAATAGTGAAATGACATCTAGTAATGCAATCATGCTACCCAAGTAATAATAAGATCGATGATTCGATGCAACCTTTTCGTGACCAATGTTTCAATGTAATTTAATCCTTTTAACCTTAATATCCTAGATTAAACTTGAATCATGGAATGTGTCATACTCTTCATAATTTAATCTGAGTTTTCTTGATCAATGAGTAGACTATATGAAACAAATCACTATTTGAGCATGGCCATGCATTTCATAGTCCTACTCAATCAAGAGGCCTATGGATATCACCCATAATATATAGGACGGTTAAATTCCATCTAGATCACTCATATTTCTCACACGATTAATGATGAACCCAATAATCACCTTTATAGTCCACCCTATTAAAGGTGACATTTGATGATATCAAAGTACATAAATTCTCGTGTAGTAATATAGCGATTTCGTGTCGGAGGACCATTACATCATTATCACTATGAGAATTGCTAATGACACTTCGCATAATGCTCCATATAGAATTCTCATGGTGGGTCCATCCGAAGACATCGTTCTACAACATGTACTATGCATTGACTTAATATCTCATATATTTATGACCAATGAGATTTGGTCATCAATCGATCCACATCTTAGTCTCAATGCATCATTGTTGTCCCATCAACAATGATACTCATTAGGGACATTTAAGAACAACGATACTAATGGTAATATATAATCTCATGTTCAAGTCACATACTTGAAACTATATAATTTGTATCATTATTCTAAGGAATTTTATTATGTTAACAATTATATTACGCAGTAAATAAAACTATAATAAAATCATATATTTATTCAATCAAATACAATATCAAAACGTTAAGCAATTATATCAAATAATTGGCCTCTAGGGCATAAACTCTAATAGAAATAACCTGTATATGCGAAATACCGCATACCTGGTGAATATCCTTTGTATTCATTTCTTATTAAATTGTGGGAATAACCTGTATATGTGGAATACCGCATACCTGGTGAAATTCTTATGTTATTCCATTCTTTATTATTCTGTTGGAATAACCTGTCTACGCGGACTACCACATGCATGGTGAAAATTCTTCTGTTATTCCATTCTTTATTATTCTGTTGGAATAACCTGTCTATGCGAACTACCGCATGTCGGGTGAAGATCCATTTGTATTTTTGTATACATATATTTTGTTGAACTATAATACTTATATATATACATTAACGATTGCATATTCTTTTTACTAAAATAATATGCTAATAACATAAATATAAGATTATTTATATTTGCATTTTATCACCACTTGAGGTTGTGGTATAGTTTATTTTTTCTATATCATACATGAAATTATTTATTGTTTTATTAAATAATAAAATTGTGTTTTAACCCAAATATTAGAGAAAACGCTCTCAACTTTTTATCCCACCAACATGATTCTGTCACAAAAATATAGACAGAGTAAGTTCATAAAATTTAGTGACTTATTGTCTATCCTCCTTGTTGCAGAAAAGAATAATGAATTGTTGTTGAAAAACCATCAAGTACGGCCAACGGGTGCTACCCCATTACCGGATATTAAAAGCACGTCATTCTAACAGAATAAACGTGACAATAGATGGTCATATAATAAGAAGCCTTGATGACGAAAGAATAAACGAGGCCATCATAACAACAAATTCCAGAACCGCGATAATTCAGGCCACCAGAAGTGGCAAGTGTCTGGGTCGGGTAAAAATAAAAAAAATGCAACACATATAAAGAACAAACTAGATGTTTGTTCTAGGTGTGGGATGAATGGGCATTGGTCGCGTACCTGTCGTACGCCGAGGAATCTGTTTGATTTATTCCAAGAGTCTCAAAAGAACAAAGTAATGGAGGTAGAAAAAAACTTTGTTAATCATCAATTGGATATTGTTGATGTTCCACCAATGACCAACAGTGAGGAAAAGGTTGTTGATATTACTGGACCTTCTGAAAGTATCTTTTGGGATAATGTTTAATTTTTGTTTTAATTAAACACCCAACATGTATAATATTATTAGTTTTCATGCTATACGTGGTATGTGTTTATCATGAATAAAATTATAAATGAAATGTAACTTTTCTTATTTATGCTTTTATATGTGTCAGACCATCTTTAATGAATATCTTCTCATCACTTCTACTATTTCTGAAAAATAGAATATCCTAGAAAAACTTCATTCAATTTCTTCTGGATTATATACTATGAAAATTAGAGCAATTGAGTCTCATATTGTTATGATTCCAAAAATCCTAGATCCCAAATCCTTTATGCTTTGGCATAAAAGGCTTGGTCATCCAGGTACTTCTATGATGTGTCGTATTATTGAAAATTCTATTGGTCATCCTCTCAAAAATAAGAAGGTTTTTTCTAGTAGTGAATTTCCTTGTGCTGCGTGTTCTCGAGGAAAATTAATTGTTCGACCATCACGAATAAAAGTTTATAAAGAAGCCCCAAAATTTCTAGAGAGAATTCAAGGAGACATTTGTTGACCTATTCACCCATTGTCTGGCCCATTTCGATATTTCATGGTTTTAATAGATGCTTCAACTAGATGGTCTCATGTTTGACTTTTCTCTTCTCGAAATTTTTCCTTCTCAAAACTTCTTGCTCAAATAATCAAGTTACGAGCTCAGTTCTCGGATAATCCAATCGAGTCAATTCGACTTGATAACGCAGCTGAATTTTCATCAATGACTTTTAATGATTTTTGTATGACTATTGGAATCTCCATTGAGCATTTTGTTCCTCATATTCATACACAAAATGGCTTAACTGAATCTTTAATAAAAGAACTAAAATGGGAGCCCAACGAAGAATATGTATTTATGTTGGTTTTGATTCTCCTTTTATTAACAGATATCTTGAGCTTTTAACTGGAGATGTTTTTACTACACGTTATGTAGATTGTCATTTTGATGAATCTTTATTTCCACCATTAGGAGAAGGGAAAGTTTTAAATAAAAAACCCTATAACATATCATGGAATGCATCAGAATTAAATTCACTTGATCCTCGAACAGGACAATGTGAAATTGAAGTTCAAAGAATTATTTGTTTGTAAAATATTGCAAATCAAATTCCAGATGCATTCAATGATGCTAGAAAAATGATAAAGTCATATACACTTGCAGTGAATACTCCAGCAGAGATAGAAATACCTATTGAAAAATCAATTCCTAAAGAATTGACAAATAAGGTAATAGAAGAATCTAAACCACACCAGAAGCGTGGAAGACTAGTTGGTGCAAAAGACACTGTACCACGAAAATCAAAAGCAAATAAGGGAATCCCAGAATGAATACTCGCTCCAGGAGTAGCACTTATTCCAAGAGTGGAAATAGCCCCGGAAGAGGTACAAACCGCTCCAGAAGTAGCACTTATTCCAAGAATGGGAATAGCCCCAGAAGAGGTTCAAAATCTCAGTGAAGGGATAAGAGATGAACACCAAGAGATCTCAATAAATTATGTACATGATGAGAAAATATGAGATCGAAGCAAAGTCATGATTGAAGATATATTTGCTTTCTCTATAGCATCGATCGATATTACTTTGATTCTCGACACGGATCCGAACCACAAAGCGTGGAAGAATGTCAAAAAAGAAAAGAATGGCCAAAATGGAAAGATCTTTATTCAAATCGAAAGCTACAATCTCTATTGAAAAGAGAAGTATTTGGACCGATGAGTTCAAACACCGTGGGTGTAATTCGGTTGGAAACAAAATCTCTATTGAAAAGAGAAGTATTTGGACCAGTAGTCCAAACATCGCTGGGTGTAATCCCGTTTGGAAATAAATGGGTATTTGTACGAAAGCGAAATAAGAAAAATGAAATTATGAGAAATAAAGCCCGACTTGTAGCTCAAGAGTTTTCACAAAAACCTAGTATTGATTATCAGGATACAGACTCTCCAGTACGTAATGGATGGAGTCACTTTTCACTTTCTGATAGGTATGGCAACCATTGAAGGTTTAGAAACACGTCTGATGGATGTTGTAACAGCATACCTATATAGCTCACTTGACAGTGAGATTTATATGAGAATCCCTGAATGATTAAAAATGGCTGAATCACAAAGGCCCAGTCACATATATTCAATCAAGTTACAACGCTCATTGTATGGGTTGAAACAGTCTGGTCGTATATGGTATAATCGACTTAGTGATTATTTAATAAAAGATGGATATATGAATGATCATGTATGTCCATGTATTTTTATTAAGAAATCACGAAGTGGATTTTCCATTATTGCTGTATATATATGGATGATTTGAATTTTGTAGGTACTCCTGAAGAACTCATAAGAACTGCTATTTATTTAAAAGATGAATTTGAAATGAAAGATCTTGGAAATATAAAATTCTATTTGGGAATACAAGTGGAGCATTTAACATCTAGAATTTTTGTTCATCAATACACATATGCTGAAAAGATTCTAAGTTATTTTCATATGGATAAAGCTCATCCTTTGACTACCCCGATGGTTGTTCGATCTTTAGAAGTTGATAAAGATCCATTTCGGCCTCTAGAAAGCGGGGAAGAAGTTCTTGGACCTGAAGTTCCATGCCTAAGTACAATGGAAGAAGTTCTTGGACCTGAAATTCCATGCCTAAGTACAATGGAAGAAGTTCTTGGACCTGAAGTTCCATACCTAAGTGCAATAGGTGCTCTTATGTATCTTTGCAAAATCGTGACACGACCGATATTACTTTTCTTTGTCAATTTGTTAGCAAGATACAGTTCTTCTCCGACTAAGAGGCATTGGGATAAGATCAAACACATTTTGAGATACCTCTGTGGAATTATAGATCTTGGTTTATTTTATCCAAGAGATTCAACATCGCGATTGGTTGTATATGCCGATGCAGGATATTTATCAGATCCACACAATGAAAGATCACAAGCAGGTTATGTATTTACATATTCTGACATGGCTATATCTTGGAAATCCACAAAGCAAACCATGACAGCTACATCTTCAAATCACTCAGAGATTCTCTCTATACATGAAGTAAGCAGAGAGTATATTTGGTTGAGATCAATTATTCAGCATATTCAAAAATCATGTGGATTACCATCAATCAAAGACATTCCTACAATTCTATATGAGGATAACGCTGCATGCATTGCTCAACTTAGAGGAGGGTACATCAAGGGAGATATAACAAAGCACATTTCACCTAAATTCTTCTTCACACATGAGCTACAAAGAAGGATGATATAGATGTGCATCAAATTCGATCATGTGATAATCTAGCCGACTTATTCACAAAGTCGCTACCAAATGAAACGTTTGCAAAACTTCGGAAATGGATTGGAATGTGTCGACTGAAAGACTTATGACAACATTTCATCAAGAAGTAATGAATTCCTTTTGAGGGGAAGACTGTACTCTTTTTCCTTAGTCACGATTTTTATCCCAATGGGTTTTTCCTGATAAGGTTTTAACGAGGCAGTCAATTAAAAGATATTTATGTAAAAGATATGTACTCTTTTTCTCTTCGTTAAGTTTTTTCCACTGGGTTTTCTTAACAAGGTTTTTAATGAGACATAATCTTCTATCGTAGGGAATCAGGGGAAGTGTTATAAACATGTGATTTCCTCCTTTAGAGGGAACTCATATGCTAGCTAGCCTGCTTTTCCTTTCTTTTTATTTCCTCCGTGATCATTCATTCTCCTACCCGTGACTTCTCATTTTCCTATATAAGAAGGAATGCATACTGAAAAAAATAGATAAGAATTTTCTCTGAAGAATTTCTCTCTATTTTCTCTTGCTTATTCTCTCTAAATTTATGTAGCAATTATAAGAGTATCTTTATACACTTTGCTAAAGTTTTATAACAATGGCAAAGTTATTCATATTATTATTTACAATATTGACAATGTCTAGAAGTTCTATCAATGAGAGGTTATACAATCTAATTGCGCGCCAATATGGAGAAATCCTTATCGGAAAGCCCCCTCTTTCCTGGGAATGACCTAGTTGTTAAATATTGTGAGTTATAATATTAATGATGAATAAGTTCGGGTTGATTAAAGATGAAATTGATAATTCCATTGTGTTAGAATTATTAATATTAGTGAAAATCGACATTTATTTCGATAATAATTGATGTCTGGAGGTTATATTGACCAATTGGGTATTTAACCGGATAAATGAGCAATTAATTGTTATTGATTCACATGATTATAACTATTTGTTCACATGTGTGTACTATTGATTCACATTCTTGTACTATTAGGGGAGGTGGTGCAAGATTGATAATACTTGCATGACTAAATTAGAAATGGAGGTATAGTTGAAGGTACTATACTGTAATTGTTTTTTTCACATGATTAGAACTATTGAGTCATATGATTTACTATTGATTCACCTGATTTACTATAGGGGAGGTGGTGCAAGTTTGATAATACTTGCGGGGACTAAATTAAAATGAAGGAAAGAGAAAGGTATTATCTTTGTAATATTTGAGCCCCAAAGCGTGCAATTATCGAAACTATATTTTCCTATAAATAGAAGCTCATTCTTCCTTCATTTCTCACCAATTCACTAAAGCTATAGAGCAATTATTATAGAGAAAAAGAAGAAAGAAGTCAACTACCTCACTATTCAAAGATATCGCTTTTTTTCTAAGGTAAAGGGTATTATTCTTTTCGTATTCATGAAGAGAGTTATTTTCATTTAATACTCATAAGGGTTGTTATTCCATTCTTTATTATTATGTTGGAATAACTGCATATGCCAAGTACCGCATACATATGAAATTCTTACATTATTCCATTCTTTATTATTACATTGGAATAACTCACATGCATGCGATCTATCGCATGCTGGTGAATTTTGTTGTTATTACATTCTTTATTATTACGTTGGAATATCGTCATGCATGTAATTACGCATGACTTGGTTCCATTCTTTATTATTCTGTTGGAATATCACATGCGTGCGGATTACTGGCGTGACACTGGTTCCATTCTTTATTATTTTGTTGGGAATAACACATGCATGGTCTATCGCATGCATAGTGAATTCTTACCGTTATTCCATTCTTTTTATTATTACATTGGAATAACTTTTGCTATGTGGATTACAGATGCATGGTGAATGATCCTTCGTATCCATTCCTTATTAAATTGTGGAAATGATCCATCACGTGGATTACCACATGGCGGGTGAAAATCCATTTCATTTCAGTATATTCTATTATACTCGTATGAGATATCATTTCTTTTGTACTCGTCATGGAATATCATTTTCTTTGGTATTTTTCTTTTACAAGTTACTATTCACCCGGTTACTATCCACTCTAATATTATTCGCTCGGGTATTCGGGGCACTTTTCGTGCTGGAGTACTATTCATGAGTTACTATTCACGGGTTACTATTCACCTAATTAATATTCACTCTAGTATCATTCACTCGGGTATTCATGACACTTTTTGTGTCGGGGTACTATTCACGGGGTACTATTCCTAAAGTACTATTCACGGGGTACTATTCACCCGAAAAATATATTTCTTTTCTGTCCAAATTATTTTTGGTACATGAATATTATTCTTGAATTTTACTCTACAAAGCAGTATCATGTTGACAATTTGGACGTTATTGATTTCTGGATAAATTAAATTATAAATCTTTAAAATTTATCCTTGAACTTGTTTTATTGAATTATTATGTCATTGTCATCATCCTCATGCTTATATTGTGATTAAAGTCATCTTTGGCTTACGTGCATAGATGGACTTGGTATGATTATGACCAGGGATTATTCGGTATAATCATGACCGTAATGTGACGAATGATGTGGTAAAAGTCCTCATTAGCCTGTAGTTCATTGATGGACAGTTGTTGGTATGATTATGACCAGGAATTATTCGGTATAATCATGACCATTGGTGATTACATGAATATCCTTGGTCGTAGTGCAGGGATGATTCAATTTTATTTATTAAGTTGAGTCTCAGCGATAAAGTTGATGAAAAACTTTTTAAAACATAGAAGATAGTAGATTTTATGCTCTACATGACTCTTCTAATGGATTGCTTATTTCCGCTGCAGTTGTTGATATAAAACTTGTTGTCTATTGTATTCTATCAGTTGTTATACTGTTGAAGGCTAAGGATAATTTATTCTGCATTATCTTAGTCATAATATTTCTTACTAGGCTAGTTGAGTTCACCCTTTTCTTTCATTGTTCTCTTCAGGAAATGAGAATATAGCTGGGACGAGTCGGGAAATGGAGTGATGGTCCAGGATAAGTGGCTTTAGTAGTCCTCACTATTCTGTGAAATAGTGTGATAATAATTGTAATGAGGACTCCATTGAGAGTGGATATTGTCTATAAGGCAATATTCTTGTTTAAACTCTCAGCTATGTTTTGTTGTATATTACCCGACAGTTGTATAATTAAGTTTGTATTTGATTTATGTACCATGTATTTAGCGACTCAAGATGGGTGATGTATACCTTTTTTGGGGCCGTCACAGTTGGTATCAAAGCTTAGGATATGATCCTGGTGAGATGTGAGACAAGAACTAGGAGGGAGAGACGCGGGAATTCCTTGTTAGTATGACCTACCTAAGTTTATTTGGTATTTAATTGGTCGGTCGGAGTATAGGGATAATATGTGATATGTTAATTAACCCTTGTTTTGTGACAGTGTTTGAAAATGGCATCTGAAAGTGTTGAGATCAGCAATGAAGCACATGAGACCGTTGAGTCACCAACGATCAATACCCAAGATAATGTGCAACAGGAAGACAATAATCCTCAGGTAAATAACAACACCGATCGAATGATGAATGATGAGATGTTTAGAGGCTTTATGCAATTCATGCAACATCAGGTAAGAGAGACTCCTGTTCAAAATATAGGTAGAAATAATGGCAACCCACGGTCGGTCACTGCTAAGCAGTTCAAGGAGCTGGGACCACCGGAGTTTTTGGGAAAGTCAGAACCACTTAAGGCAGAGACGTGGTTAAAGCAGATCACCAAGATATTTGATGTCTTGGGATGCTCCGAGGAGCAAAAGGTTCCCTTTGCCACCTTTATGTTGCGTGAAGAGGCAGATTACTGGTGGAAATCAGAAACGTACTGACTGACGACTCAAGATGTCTTGGGAGAAGTTACAAGATCTGTTCAACGACAAGTACTTTCCCGAAAGTATTCGTCACATGAAGGAGGTGGAATTCATCAAGTTGGAGCAAAATAATATGACCGTGTTGCAATACGAGGCTAAATTTGCGGAATTATCCCGGTTTGCATCCCATTTGGTCGATAATGAGGAGCGAATGATGTGAATGTTTCTAAGAGGTTTAAAACCCGAAATACGTCAATACCTCATTTCTCACAAACTTTGTTTATATTTTGATGTTGTGAATAGGGCTCAGTTATTGGAGCACGATAATGAGTCAGCATAACCAAAAGGTAATGAGCAACAACACGATAATAATCGTACCGGTGGAAACGACCATCGGAACAATGATAACCATCGTGGGGGAAATTATCATGCCAAGAATGGTAACCACTTCAGTGATAATTATGGCCAAGATAATAGGAGTGGAAATTTTAAGAAGAGAAGGTTCAACAACAATGGAAAAACAGTAGCACCAACACCCGTTTTCAAGGAAGGAGAATGACCACCAATTGTATGCTTCAAATGCGGAGGGGAGGGACATATCAGTCCAAACTGCGTGATGCAGTCCAAAGCATGTTACAATTGTGGAAAAGAAGGTCACCTAGCCCGATTTTGTCGTGCACCAAAGTCAAGTCCAGCTGGGACGGTGGCACCAAAGGCGGATACGGACAAAACAAAGTCGGTGGTTTCAGGAAGAGAGTTTTTTGTGACTTCTCAAAAAGCGAGTAACCCGAACGAAGTTAGCATGGGTTAGTTAATTATAAATTCTTGCGAAGTCTATACCTTATTAGATACTGGTTCTACCCATTCTTTAATCTCTCTTGCTTGCGTTCAACGTTTAAATTTGACCCCAGAGAGGTTAGACTTTGACTTATTGGTTGAAACTCCGTTAGGAGAAACCTTCATTTCATGTGCTATCCAAGTCTTGGATGAGAGTCACAGTTTTGAATGATATTTCTATTGTTAATAAATTTCCTGACGTATTCTTGAAGACTTTTTAGCCTACCCCTAGAGCGTGAAATCGAATTTTGTATTGACCCCAGTACAAAACCCATTTCTAAAACCCTCAAATATTTTCTTCACCCAAAATGAATGTATTATGCGCCAAAGACGTTGGCTCGAGCTGTTGAAGATTACAATTATACCATTCAATATCATCGTGGAAGAGCGAACGTGGTAGCTGACGCGTTGAGTAGAAGATCGTATTATTTTCAAAAGTGCGTTGTTGTTAACACAAAAACCCATTTCGTATAACTTGCAAATGATGAAGATAGAGTTAAAGACTCTAGAGACCCACGTGAAGATAGCGAATATACGAGTAGAATCGACTTTAATCGATAAAGTTAAAGCCGCTCAAGCTACATACTCAGAGCTGATGAATGTGAAGAAGAAGGTTCAAGAGGGAGTTATTCTAGAAGCAAGAATCGATGAAGAGAGGAAATCTTAACCCTTGATTTTATTGGCCCATTTGAAATCCTCGATCGAGTAGGAACTGTGGCCTATAGACTCATTTTAGCACTAAGTATGTCGCGTGTTTATACCATTTTTTTTAGTATCGATGTTACATCAATATGTGGACAACCCAAACCACATTATTGAATTGGAACTAGATGAGATAGCAGAAGATTTAACGTATGAGGATATACATGTTAAAATCTTGGATAAGAAGAATCCTATTCGACACTCAAAGGTTATACCTCAAGAGTTAGAATCTGAAATGAAGTCAAGGTATCCTCATCTCTTCGGTATACTAGGTACGTACGTAAATTTCAAGGGCAAAATTTCATGAGGGGAGATTGTGAGACCCCAAATTTTATGAATAAAGATTTAAATTTCTCGAAATATTTTTTGAATATTATGGTGTGGATTTGATATAATGTTATAGTTGTGGGTAATATTTATAAATTTTGCAAAAGTAAGCAAGTTGTTATATAATATTCGATTGGTGGGGAATATTAAATGCGATGACACAATCATCAAAGTGGACCCTATAATGAAAGTATTGTCGTAGTAAAGAAAAACTACGTAATTATCTTTTATAAAAATAACGGCGAAAGTGTTACCGTTAAAAGCTGTTGAACTACCCGAGTAAAGTAAAAAATGCGATGTCTGGCGTGGTTGCATAGTAGCACACCGGTATTGATTATTAATGCTTACGTAAGAAGTCACTCGGTTATACTCAATTATTGCTACGAGAATTCTTTGCATCATATCTCTCATATTATTGATTCAATTATTGTCACAGTATCATCTGCATAATATGTTATATTATTAAATGAATAATTGAGACGACAAAGTTATTCATATTATTATTTGAAATATTGACAACGTCTAGAAGTTCTATCAAGGAGAGGTTAGATAATCTAATTGCGCGTCAATAGGGAGAAATCCTTATCGGAAAGCCCCCTCTTTCCTGGGAATGACCTGGTTGTTAAATATTGTGAGTTATAATATTAATGATGAATAAGTTCGTGTTGATTAAAGATGAAATTTATAGTTCCATTGTGTTGGAATTATTAGTGTTAGTGAAAATCGACATTTATTTCGATAATAATTGATGTCTGGAGGTTATATTGACCAATCGGGTATTTAACCGGATAAATGAAAAAGTAATTGCTATTGATTCACATGATTATAACTATTTGTTCACATGTGTGTACTATTGATTCACATTCTTGTACTATTAGAGGAGGTGGTGCAAGATTGATAATATTTGCATGACTAAATTAGAAATGGAGGTATAGTTGAAGGTACTATACTGTAATTGTTTTTTTCACATGATTAGAACTATTGAGTCGCATGATTTACTATTGATTCACCTGATTTACTATTAGGGGAGGTGGTGCAAGTTTGATAATACTTGCAGGACTAAATTAAAAATAAAGGAAAAGAGAAATGTATTATACTGTAATATTTCGAGCCCCAAAACGTGCAATTATCGAAACTATATTTTTCTATAAATAGAAGCTCATTCTTCCTTCATTTCTCACCAATTCACTAAAGCTATAGAGCAATTATTATAGAGAGAAATTATAGAGAGAAAGAAAAAGAGAAGTCCGCTACCTCACACTATTCCAAAGTATCCGCTTTTCTTCTAAGGTAAGGGTATTATTCTTTCGTATTCATGAAGAGAGTTATTTTCTTTCAATACTCATAAGGGTTGTTATTCTATTCTTTATTATTATGTTGGAATAACCTGTCTATGCGAAGTACCGCATACATGGTAAAATTCTTACATTATTCCATTCTTTATTATTCGTTGGAATAACTTTTATCTGTCTTGATCTATCGCATGCACGGTGAATTCTGTTGTTATTCCATTCTTTATTATTCTGTTGGAATATCTTATGCATGCGGATTACGCATGACACTGGTTCTATTCTTTATTATTACATTGGAATATCACATGCAAGTGCGGATTACGCATTTGATTCGGGTTCCATTCTTTATTATTTTGTTGGGAATATCTTTATGCATGCGATTCTATCACATGCATGGTGAATTCTTCCGTTATTCCATTCTTTATTATTACATTGGAACAACTCGCCTATATGGATTACTGCATGCATGGTGAATGATCCTTCGTATTCATTCCTTATTAAATTGGAGTACTATTCACAAAATAGGTATTACTATCACCGATTAATATTCATCTAGTATCATTGCTCAAATGGGACACTTTTGTGTACAAAATTCTGAAGTACTATTCACAAGTCTTACAACAAAAATATACTTAATCCAAATTATTTTTGGTACATGAATATTAAATACGACAAAACATATATCATGTTGACAATTTGTTATTGTTTTAAATTATAAATCTTTAAAATTTATTGTCATCTATTGAACAATATCATCACCCATCTGAGTCGCCAAATACAGTCCTCAAATTACATTTTATTATCACAAAACTATTTGAGTTTTAATACAAATATTGTGAGGACTACTCAATTGAGTCCTCATTACATTTGTTATATTATTTATGGAATAGTGAGGACTACTAATGCTATTATCGAACCATCACTCCAGTTTCCTCACTAGTCCCTGCTACGTTCTCATTTTCTGAAGAGAACAATGAAAGTAAAAAAGGGTGAGCTCAACTAGCCTAGCCTAGAAGAAATATTATGACTAAGATAATACGAGAATAAATTATCGTTAGCCTTCAACAGTGTTAAGCGATACAATATAACAAACATCAAGTTTAAGCTGCGGTAAACAAGCAATCCATTAAAAGAGTCAAGTAGAGAATAAAATCTACTATCTTTTATGATTTAAAAGGTTTTCATCACTTTTATCATTTGGGACTCGACAATAAATAAATACATCATCATCCCCTGCACTCTGACCCGAGGATATTCATTAGTATCACAACCACAAATTATCCATGCACTACGGCCAAGGATATTCGTGTATTCATCGATGGTCATGATCATGCCAACAAGCTTGTCCATCAATGCACTCTGGGCCAATGAGGACTTTTACCACATCATTTTTGTAACATTACGGTCATGATTATCCGAATAATCCTGGTCATAATCATACCAAGTCCATCTATGCACTCTGAGGCCACAGATGACTTTCAACATAATATAAACATGATGATGATGACAATGATATAAGAATTCAATAAAACAAGTTCAAGAATTAATTTATCGAGGAACTAATAACGTCCAAATTGTCAACATGATACTTCTTTGTAGAGTAAAATTCAAGAATGCTCGGAAGAATATTTCCATGAAAAGACATTTGGATGAAGCGCAAATATCGAGGATATTCCACTAATTTCATGGAGTATAGAAGTCAAAACTTTAACTAATTTGAGTATAATAAAGAATGGAATAACAAAAGAAATCACCGGGCATGCGATAGGCCGCGCACAGAAGGTTATTCAACAGAATAATAAATAATGGAACGGTCATGCGTAAATAAGCGCTGACGAGGATATTTCAACAGAATAATAAATAACGGAACGGTCGAGGGGCGAAAATAAATGCGCGAGCGAGGATGTTCAACAGAATAATAAATAACGGAACCAGGTCATGCGTAAATGCACAGACAGGATGTTCCAACAGAATAATAAAGAATGGAATAATAGAAGAATTTCACCATATATGCGGTACTTCGTATAGACAGGTTATTCCAACATAATGATAAAGAATGGAATAACAGAAGAATTTCACCAAGTATAGGGTAGATCGGCGTATCTGAGTTATTCAACGAATAATAAAAAAATGGAATAATGAAGTTCTCTTCATGAATGAGAAAGAAATAATACCCTTACCTTAGAACAAAGCTGGATATAGGAGTAGTGAAGTAGAGAATACTTTTCTTCTTTCTCTCTATAGTTTCTCTCTCAGAGTTTTGGTGAATTAAGTAAGAAATAATGAAGGAATGAGCTTTTATTTATAGGAGAATGGGTGAATAGTAACTAATTCTGAGCGGTCAGTTGATTTACTTTTAAGCAGACGGTCCAGATTGGTTTACTATAAAATATTCTAATAAAACAAAATCTTTTAAATAAAATATAATATATTCTATTTATAATCTAATAAAAGCGAATAACTTTATAAAAGTATTCTATTTTATATAAAATGATTTTTTACTATGCAAAATACTATATGAGTACTATACAAACACTATGCATAATAAAATATATATATTCTATTTATAGTCTAATAAAATGAATAACTTTATAAAAGTATTACATTTTTTATATAAAAAGATTTTTACTATGCAAAATACTATGCATAATAGAATATAATATATTCTATTTATAGTCTAATAAAGCGAATAACTTTATAAAAGTATTACATATTTTATATAAAAAGCTTTTCTATTTTATTACATTAATAATACTAATAAAACAAAACTTCATCATCATTATTATAATTCACACTATTAATCGACCGAATGGAGGTCGTTCCCGGGAAGAGGGGCTTTCAATAAGGATTTCTCCTATTATTAGCATGATTAGGTGACCAAACCTCTCTCTTGCGAGAACTTCTGAACATCGTTAATATTACAAATAATAATATTAATAACTCTGTCATCTCAATTATTGATTTAATAATATATAAAATATCGACAATAATTGAATCAATTAACGTGAGATCTTATACAACAATTCTTGAAGCAATAATTGAACAAAAGCTGAGTGACTTCTCACGTAAGCATCAATAATCAATCTGTGTGTGCTACTTATGCAACCACAGCGTATTCTTGTACTTTTAACACCGGGTGTTTCACCAGTTAATGATAAAACTTCCGCCATTATTTTCATAAAATAGTTTTGTCGTTTTTCTCAATCCAACAATAATTCCGTTGTGGGGTCCACCAATGATTGTGCCGTCGTACGAATATTCCCTGTTAAAATGAATATTCCCCGACCAATCGAATATTATATAACAACTTGCGTATTTTGCAAAATTTATAAATATTACCCACAACTATAACATTATATCAAATTCATTCCATAATATTCAAAAATGATAATTATAGAAAATTCATCTTTATTCATAAAAGTTGGGGTCTTACAATCTCCCTTCTTATGAAATTTTGCCCTCGAAATTAGAAGTGCATTACGGTATGTCGAAGAGGTAAGGATACCTTGATTTCATTTGATTCTAACTCGGTCATTTCCTCAACATCGTGGTTCCTCCATAAAACTTTGACTTGAGGTATAACCTTGGGGCGTAGAATATGTTCCTTCTTATCAAGATTTGAGCAGGAACCTCTTCATACGTTAAATCTTCCGTTATTTCATCGGTTCTAACTTCGATAATGTGGTTCGGGTCTTTCACATATTTACGTAACATGGATATATGAAAAATGTTATGAACACGAGACATACTTGGCGGTAAAAGCGAGTCTATAGGCTACAGATCCCTACTCGATCGAGGATTAAAAATGGGCCAATGAATCGAGGATTGAGCTTTCCTCTCTTTCCAAATCTCGTAACTCCTTTCCATGGACATTACAACACGTAACAACACATGATCTCGATATCGAATTCCACGTCCTTTCGATGAAGATCAACATAACTCTTTTATCGGTCTTGTGAGGTTTTTTTATCGTTGTCGGATCGTTTGAATCTTTTCCGTAGTAGTCATACGTACCAACTCCGGTCCCAACAACGTTGCTTCACCCACCTCATCCCGACATCTTTGGAGAAGCGACACTTTCTTCCATACAGCGCCTCGAATGGAGCCATGCCGATACTTGTTTGATAAGCTGTTGTTGTAGGAAAACTCACCGATGGTAAGAACTTGTCCCAACTTCCCTTGAAGTCAAGGACACAGAGTCTTAATAAATCTTCAAGAGTTTGAATAGTCTCTACGATTGTCCGTAAAATGCGAGGATGATATCCGAACTAAATCGTAAATTCGTGCCCATAGCTTTTTGTAAACTAACCCAAAATCGTGAAGTGAATCTTGGGTCTCGATCGGAAACTATGGATCTTGGCATACCATGCGATCTTACAATCTCGTTTATGTACATCTGAGCAAGGCGTTCAAGTGTATAAGTTTCTCGTATTGGTAAGAAATGAAAGCGAGACTTGGTCGAATCTATCAACAATGACCCAAATTGCATCTATGCCTTGAGAAACCTTGGGAAGACCGATGTGAAATCCATGGTAATGTGCTCCCACTTCCATTCTGGAATTTCAAGTGGTTGCAATGGACCTTTTGGTACTTGATGCTCTGCCTTGACTCGTTGACAAGTTAAACACCTTGAGATAAATAGCGCTATCTCTCTCTTCATATTGCCCCCACCAAAATGTATGTCGAAGATCATGATACATTTTGGTACTCCCAGGATGGATTGCAAACGGTGTGTTGTGCGCCTCCATCATGATTTTATACTTTAACTCAGGATCGTTAGGAACACAAAGTCTGGAGTTGACTCGAAGTATTCCTTCTTCATCGATTCTTGCTTCCGGCATAGCACCTTCTTGTACTTTCTTCCTCATATGCATCGGCTCAGTGCGTAGCTTGAGAAAGCGACTTTAACTTTATCGATTAAAAGTCGGTTCTACTCGTATATTCGCCATCATCACGTGGGTCCTGAGTCTTTATCTCTATCTCCATCCTTTGCAAGTCATACAAAATGGGCCTCTGCGTTGACAATATCGCTTTTCGTACCGCATATGATCTTACTCAATCGATCGTCGGCTACCACGTTTGCTTTTCGAGGATGGTATTGGATGGTATGATCATAATCTTTCAGCAGTTCAAGCAAGCGTCATTTGTCGCATGTTGAGTTCCTTTTGAGTGAAGAAATATTTGAGGCTTTTATGATCAAGTAAAGATCTCCACTTTCTCCCCATACAAGTAATGCCTCCAAATTTTAAGTGCGAAGACAACAATTTGCTTGCCAACTCTAGATCATGAGTAGGATAATTCCTCTCATATTCTTTGAGTTTTCGAGAGGCATAGGCTATGACTTTCCCATGTTGCATGAGAACACATCTAACCTTTGCACGAAGCATCATTTGTAGATGACAAATCCCCTCAGAGGCGGATGGTATTGTCGAGCAGTCTTTGAAATGAGTCTTCTCTTGAGTTCTTGAAAACTCTTCTCACATTCCTCGTTCAAGCGAATTTTGTATCTTCAAAGTCAATTTGAGTTAAGGGAGTAGCGATTCGAGAAAACCCTTCTCTGAATCTCAGATAATAACCGGCTAAAGTAAAGAAAGCTACGTACTTGATCCTTTGATTTAGGTTGCTCCCGACTTTGAATAGCTTCAATCTTTCTTTGGGTCGATAGATATTCCATGACTTGATACCACGTGCCCAAGGAATGCTACTTCCTCAAGCGAACTCGCATTTCTTCAACTTGGCATAAAGCTTATATTCACGAAGCTTTTGGAGTATCGACCTCAAGTGTTGCTCTCATGATCTTCACGGCTTTTGGAATAAATAAGGATGTCATCAATAAAGGCGACCACAAAGTGATCAAATATTCCTTGAATACTCGGTTCATCATATCCATGAAGGCGGCGGGAGCATTAGTCGATCAAAAGACATGACTAGGAATTCATAATGCCGTAGGAGTTACGAAAGCCGTCTTTGGAATGTCATCGGTTCTAATCTTCAATTGGTGATATCGGAGCGAAGATCAATCTTTGAAAAAAATTTGGCGCCTTGCATTTGGTCAAGCAGGTCATCAATGCGTGGCAATGGATATCTATTTTTGATAGTGACATGGTTGACTCCAGATAATCAATACAAAAGTCGCATACTCCCATCTTTCTTCTTCACGAATAGAGCAGGAGCACCCCAAGGAGGCGTACTAGGGCCGAATGAAGCCGATGTCTAACAATTCCTGCGGTTGGGTCTTTAACTCACGAAGTTCAATAGGAGCCATTCGATATGGGGCTTTGGAAATGGGTTTTGTCTGCAGGGTTGAAAGGTCGATACAAAATTCAATTTCACGTTACGGGGTAGGCAGGGGAAGTTCTTGAGAATCGTCGGAAATTTATTAACAATAGAAATATCATTCAAAAAAGCGGCGTATTTTTGTTTAGATCCGTGACATGAGCTAAGAAAGCTTGACATCCATTTTTCAATAAGCGAATAGCTTTATGGCTTGAGATAGCGGTGATTGATTTTAATGGTTTGGTTGCTTGAATTCAGCATAATAGGTTGGTTAGGAATATGAAAGCTAACAACCTTACGAAAATAATCAATTTTTGCATGATGAGTAGTTAACCAATCAATCCCTAGAATTACGTCAAATGCAAGTATTTTCAATGAAATAAGATCGACGGGTAATGTGAGGTACCGATTTGAACCAAACAAGACTTATAAGCGAGTGGATGTAATGAAGGTTTCTCCCAATGGAGTTTCAACGAGATAAGTCAAAGTCTAATTTCTCAGGAGTCAAATTTAAGCGTTGGCGCAAGTAGGAGAAATAAAAGAATGGGTAGAAGCCGGTATCAAATAAGGTATAAACTTCGCTAGAGTTTATGATAAGCTTACCGTGATGACCTCGTTCGGGTTCCTTGCTTTACGGGAGGAGGTCACGACAAAGCGCTCTCCCTTGCACTCTTGGCTTTGACTTTTTTGGGGCGTCCTTTGGTGCCTCCATCCTAATTGAACTTGTCTTGGTGAATGACAAAATCGGGCTAGGTGACCTTCTCTTCCACAATTATAACATGCTTTGGATGGCATCGCGTGGTTTGGTGATGTGTCCCTCCCTCGCATTTGAAGCATATGATAGGTGGTCGTTCTCCTTCCTTAACTGCTTGGTCTTTGGTCTTGGCGTCTTTCCATCATTGTTGAATCTCCTCTTCTTGAAATGTCCATTCTTATTGTTTTGGCCATGATTACCACCAAGAAGTGGTTACCATTTACGGCATGTTGATTCCCTCCACGCTTATTGTCACCGCGCTCGATGATTATTATCACTAGTATTATTTTTTTTTTTTTGCTCTCTTTTGGTTGGGTTGACTCATTATCGCGCTCAATAAGCGAGCCCTATTAACAACATCGAATACAAACACGGTTTATGAGAGATAAGATATTGGCGTATCTCGGGTTTCAAACCTCTTAGAAACATTAGCGTCATTCTCTCCTCATTATCAACCAAATGGGGAATATGGCCGGGACAACTCGGCAAACTTGGCCGTCTTTGCGACACGGTCATGTTGTTTTTTGCTCGACTTGATGAACTCTACCTCTTTCATGTGATGAATACTTTGGGAAAGTACTTGTCGTTGAACAATTCTTGGAACTTCTCCCAAGTCATCTTGGTCGGCGAGGTTGAGTCGTTTCTGATTCCACCGATGTCTGCCTCTGCACTTGCATAACATGAAGGTGGCAAAGGAACCTTTTGCTCCTCGGAGCATCCCAAGACATCAAATATCTTGCGGATCTGCTTTATCCACGTCTCGCCTTAAGTGGTTTTGGCTCTCCAAAAAATTTCGGTGGTCCCAGTTCCTTGAAGCGCTTAGCGGTGACCGTCCAGAGTTTGCAGTGTTTCCACCTGCATTTTATATAGGAGCCGCTCTTGCCTGATGTTGCATGAATTGCATAAAGCCTCTGAACATTCCATCGTTCATCATCTAGTCAGTGTTGTTGTTTGCCTGAGGATTGTCGCCTTCTGATGCACATTATCCTGATTATTGATCTGTGGAGACTCAACGGTCTCTGTGCTCCATTGCTAATCTCAACATTCTCGGATGCCATTTTCAAATCTCTGCCACAAAACAAAGGTTAATTGACATATATATTATCCCTATACTACGACCGACCAATTAAATGCCAAATAAACTTAGGTAGGTCATACTGTGAAGAATTCCCGTCTCTCCCTCCTAGTTCTTGTCTCACATCTCGGCCGAGGATCATATCCCTAAGCTTTGATACCAATTGTGGCGCCCCCAAAATAGGTATACATCACCCATCTTGAGTCGCCAAATACATGGTACAAAATTCAAATACAACTTAATTATACAACGATCGTGTAAAATACGACAAAACATATCTTTGTGAGTTTTAATACAAATATTGTCATCTAGACAATATCCACACTCAATTGAGTCCTCATTACATTTATTATCACACTATTTAACGAGAATAGTGAGGACTACTAATGCTATTATACGGACCAGTCACTCTGGTTTCCCGACTAGTCACTGCTACGTTCTCATTTCACGAAGAGAACAATGAAAGTAAAAAGGTGAGCTCAACTAGCCCGATAAGAAATATTATGACTAAGATAATCTGAGAATAAATAAATTATCGTTAGCCTTCAACGAGTGTTAAAGCGATACAATATAACAAACATCAAGTTTAAGCTGCGGTGGAACAAGCAATCCATTAAAAGAGTCAAGTAGAGAATAAAATCTACTATCTTTTATGATTTAAAAGGTTTTCATCACTTTTATCATTTGGGACTCGACAATAAATAATCCACATCATCCACACTTTTCTGACCCGAGGATATTCATTAGTATCACAACCACAAATTATCCATGCACTACGGGCCGAGGATATTCGTGTATTCATCAATGGTCATGATCATGCCAACATTTGTCCATCAATGCACTACGGGCCAATGAGGACTTTTACCACATCATTTTGTAACATTACGGTCATGATTATACCGAATAATCCCTGGTCATAATCATACCAAGTCCATCTATGCACTACGAGGCCACAGATGACTTTCAACATAATATAAACATGAGGATGATGACAATGATATAAGAATTCAATAAAACAAGTTCAAAATTAATTTATCCGAGGAACTAATAACGTCCAAATTGTCGACATGATACTTCTTTGTAAAGTAAAATTCAAGAATGCTCGGAAGAATATTTCCATGAAAAGATCTTTGGATGAAGCGCAAATATCAAGGATATTCCACTAATTTCATGGAGTATAGAAGTCAAAACTTTAACCAACTTGAGTATAATAAAGAATGGAATAACAAAAGAAATCACCCGGGCATCACGATAGAGCCGCTTGCAGACGAGGTTATTTCAGCGAGAATAATAAATAACGGAACCGGTCGTGCGTAAGCGCTTGAGACGAGGATATTCAACGAGAATAATAAATAACGGAACGAGGTCGAGGCAAAATTTGCTTGCAAGCAGGATGTTCAATAGAATAATAAATAAACGGAACCGGTCATGCGTAAGCGCGCAGACGGGATGTTCCAACGAGAATAATAAAGAATGGAATAACAGAAGAATTTCCCAAGGTATGCGGTACTTGGCATAGACAGGTTATTCAATATAATGATAAAGAATGGAATAACAGAAGAATTTCACCAAGTATAGGGTAGAATGGGCGTACGAGTTATTCAAATGAGTTAATAAAAAAAATGGAATAATGAAGTTCTCTTCATGAATACGAAAAAAATAATACCCCTTACCTTAGAACAAAGCTGGATATAGGAGTAGTGAAGTAGCAGAATACTTTTCTTCTTTCTCTCTATAGTTTCTCTCTCTAGAGTTTCGGTGAATTCGTAAGAAATAATGAAGGAATGAGCTTTATTTATAGAGAGAATGGTGAATAGTAACTAATTTCTGAGCGGTCAGATTGATTTACTTTTAAGCAGACGGTCATCAGTTGGTTTACTATAAAATATTCTAATAAAACAAAATTTTTTTAAATAAAATATAATATATTCTATTTATAATCTAATAAAAGCGAATAACTTTATAAAAGTATTCTATTTTATATAAAAAGATTTTACTATGCAAAACACTATATCGAAGCATTATACAAACACTATGCATAATAAAATATAATATATTCTATTTATAGTCTAATAAAATGAATAACTTTATAAAAGTATTACATTTTATATATAAAAAAGATTTTACTATGCAAAATACTATGCATAATAGAATATAATATATTCTATTTATAGTCTAATAAAGCGAATAACTTTATAAAAGTATTACATTTTATATAAAAAGCTTTTACTGTTTTATTACATTAATAATACTAATAAAACAAAACTTCATCATCATTATTATAATTCACACTATTAATCGACCGGTCGTTCCGAGAGAAAGAGGGGCTTTCGATAAGGATTTCTCCTATTGGCGCGCAATTAGGTGACAAACCTCTCCTTGGTGAGAACTTCTAGACATCGTTAATATTACAAATAATAATATTAATAACTTCGTCATCTCAATTATTGATTTAATAATATATAAAATATCGACAATAATTGAATCAATTAACGTGAGATACTATACAACAATTCTTTGAAGCAATAATTGAACAAAAGCTGAGTGACTTCTCACGTAAGCATCAATAATCAATCTGTGTGCTACTCTATGCAACCACGCGTATTCTTGTACTTTTTTAACACGGGTGTTTCAGCGAGTTAACGATAAAACTTCGTCGTTATTTTATAAAATATTTTTGTCATTTTTCTCAATCAAACAATAATTCCTTTGTGGGGTCCACATGATGATTGTGTTGTTAATGCGAATATTCCTGTTAAAGCGAATATTCCAGAGACCAATCGAATATTATATAACAACTTGCGTACTTTGCAAAAATTTATAAATATTACCCACAACTATAACATTATATCAAATTCATTCCATAATATTCAAAAATGATAATTATAGAAAATTCATCTTTATTCATAAAAGTTGGGGTCTTATTACTTAATTATTGCTACGAGAATTCTTGCATAATATCTCTCATATTATTGATTCAATTATTGTCACAGTATCATATGCATAATATTTTATATTTTTAAATCAATAGTTGAGACGACAAAGTTATTCATATTATTATTTGCATTATTGACGATGTCTAAAAAGTTTTATCAAGGAAAGGGGTTTGGTCACCTAATTGTGCGCCAATAGGGAGAAATCCTTATCGGAAAGCCCTCTCTTTCCTGAGAATGATCTGGTTGTTAAATACTATGAGTTATAATATTAATGATGAATAATTTCGTGTTGATTAAAGATGAAATTGATATTTCCAATGTGTTGGGATTATTAATATTAGTGGAAATCGACATTTATTTCGATAATAATTGATTTTTGGAGATTAAATTGACTAGTCGGGTAATTAATCGGATAAATGAGCAATTAATTGCTATTAGTTCGCATGTATATAACTATTTGTTTATATGAATGGAACTATTAATTCACATGCATGTATTATTGATTCACATGCATGTACTATTAGGGGAGGTGGTGCAAGTTTGATAATACTTGTAGGACTAAATTAAAAATAGAGGAAAAGATGAAGGTACTATACTGTAATAATTCGAGCCCCAAAACATGCAATTATCGAAACTATGTTTTCCTATAAATAGAAGCTCATTCTTCTTTCATTCTCACCAATTCACTAAGACTCACAATAGCAATTATAGAGAGAGAAGCTATAGAGAAAAAGAAGAAGAGTATTCTGCTACTTCACTATTGTAGTATCCAGTCTTCTACTAAGGTAAGGGGTATTATTTATTTCATATTCGCTTACGATATTATTTTTTATATTCGTAAGAAATTTTATTTCGTTCAATATTCGTAAGAAATAATATTTTCTTCCATACTTTATAGTATGTAAATAATATTATTTCGTTTCAGATTCCGAATTCTATACTCATTTTGTTAAGGTATTGCTTCTATACTCTGTGAAATTAGTAGAATATCCTTGAAATTTGAACTTCATCTAGTATCGTTTCATAAGGATATTTTTCTGAACATTCTTGTTAAATTTTAAGCTTTTCATGTCGGAGTACTATTAATGGGTACTATTCATTATATGCCACTATTCATATGTACGGTACTATTCACAGAGTACTATTCATAAATACGATTATATTCATAAGTACGGTACTATTCATAACGTACTATTCATAACGTACTATTCACGGGATACTATTCACAAAGTACTATTTTCAAAGTACTATTCATGAAATACTATTCACAGGGTACTATTCACTCAGGTACTATTCACCCAAAGTACTATTCATGACAAAAATTGATTTCTACTCGGTCCAAATCATTTTTGATACAATATTATTCTTGAATTTTATTCCACAAAGCAGTATCATGTTGACAATTTGGATATTATTGAATTCTGGATAAATTAAATTATAGAACTTTAAAATTTATCCTTTCTTTTGTTTAATTGAATTCTTATATCATTGTCATCATCCTCATGCTTATATTGTGATAAAAAGTCATCTTTGGCCGTAGTGCATAGATGGACTGTTGATTGGTATGATTATGACCAGGAATTATTCGGTATAATCATGACCTGTAATGTTACAAGTGATGTGGATTATTTATTGAGCTGAGTTTCAGCGACAATTATTGGTATGATCATGACCATACGTTCTCTTCGGCCAAGGGTGTAAAGATGAATTGTTGTTTGACATGTTCATGACCATCAGTGAAAACACGAATATCTTTGGCTCGTAGTACATGGATAATTCGTGGTCGTTATACTAATGAATATCCTTGGCCTGTAGTGCATGGATAATTTAGTGATGTGAATTATTTATTAAGCTGAGTCTCAGCGATAAAATTGATGGTAAACTTTTAAATCATAGAAGATAGTAGATATCATGATCTTTTTGACTCTTTTAATGGATTGCTTATTCCGCTACAGTTACTGATCTAAAATTTGTTGTCTATTGTATTCTATCAGTTGTTATACTGTTGAAGGCTAAGGATAATTTATTCTGCATTATCTTAGTCATAATATTTCTTACTGGGCTAGTTGAGCTCACCCTTTTCTTTCATTATTCTCTTCAGGAAATGAGAATATAGCTGGGACTAGTCGGGGAATGGATTGACGGTCCAGATGGTGGCTATAGTAGTCCTCATTATTTTGTAAAATAGTGTGATAATAATTGTAATAAGATTTAATTTGAGTTTGGATATTGTCTAGGAGACAATATTTGTATTAAAACTCACAGCTTATGTTTTATCATATTCTGCACGACAGTTGTATAATTAAATTGTAGTTGTATTCTGTACCATGTATTTGGCGACTCAGAATGGGTGATGTATATCTATTTTGGGGGCGTCACATTTATAGGTATGCCATTAAATTCATCTTTGCACTTCGGGCTAAAGATATGCAATTGTAACACCAATAGTCATGCCAATTAACAGTCATCTTTGCACTACGGCAAAAAACATACAACTATAAAATTAATAAAAATCAACAGTCCATCTTTGCACTACGGGCCAAAAATATAAAATTGTAAAACCAATAATCAATAGTCCATCTTTGCACTACGGGCCAAAGATATATAATTGTAAAACAAATAATCAACAGTTCATCTTTGCACTACGGGCCAAAGACATACAACTGTAACACCAATGGTCATGATTATACTAATACACAATTTTGGTCATGATTATACCAATACACAATTTCTGGTCATAATCATACTAATCAAAAATATATTCATCTTTGCACTACGGGTCAAAGATAACTTTCCAACACAAATTTAAGTCTAAGGCTGATGAAAATGATATATATAATGAATGGACATAAATAATCAGAATAATAAGATAAAACAAATCTTAGTGATTTTCAACTTAATTAACCAGAGTCCAAATTGCCAACATGATATCCAGAAAATCGATTAAAATTCTTGATAGAATATAAAGTTTAAATAATGTAAAGTTTCCGACTCAAAGATAATAACTAAAAACTGAATAGAAATATTTAGGTCAAGATATTAGATAAAGTATAAACTATTAAAGATATTCTAATCATTTCAGGACTTTTCATCGTTTAATGGTAAGTTAAAGAAACGAATAATAATTTCTTACCATAGGATGGAGTATGAAAGAAAATGATATACTTTAACCATAAAAATGATTCCCCTTACCTTAGCATGTGATTTGATTCTGGTTTCTATGAAGTTGATCAACTTAAACAATGCTTGCATTCCTTATCCACACTTGGAGTAATCTTACACTCAATAGAAATACTCACAATATTGTAGTAATTTTTTTTTTATATTTTTAGTGTAGTGATGGTGTATTTTGTTTCTCATCTAAGCAATCTATTTATACTGCAAATTGAGGAGACAACTAGCACAACCCTTTTAACAAAATAACCAAATGAGGTATATAATAATGCTGGTAGTGGAATTTGTGGTCCCACGGAGAAAATTAAACCAAGTTATACACATTTTAACAATAATTTAGTTGTGGTACAGACTTCTTTAGGAAAAGTAGAGTGTCGACAAGTCTTGCCAGACTTACTTTTGTAAAAAAATAATAATTAAACAAACATCTGCATATCATACTTATCTTTAATCAACACTCTTTTCATTCTTTGAACCATTATTCACAATTATTAACATAGACTCACAATACTGCCAACTGGTGTAATTATGTCATATCAAATAATATGAATTACTGTGCAATAACTACTGTGACAATTATTGAATGAAATACTGAGTGACTTTTTACGTAAGAATCAATAATATGAATCATTATACAATACCGTGTGCTATTGAGGAATACCGTGTACTACTGTAGAATCACGCGTATTACTGTATTTTTATCACCGATATTTCAACAGTTTAACGATAAAAGTTTTGTCGTTCTTTTTTTATAAAAATTTTATTTATGTCGCTTTCTGTATCTAACAGTTATTCTGTTATGTGGTCCACCAATGATTGCGCCGTTGTACGAATATTCCCCGACAAAAAGAATATTTCCCGACCAAACGAATATTTTATGACAACTTACTTACTTTATAAAATTTGCACATATCACCCATAACTATATGATTATATCAAATCAATACCTTACTAATTCTATTAAAAGTCGGGATCAACACCAAAACATATTTACCTTGGATTACATATAAACCAAATAATAATTTATTATTCATTCAAGTTGTCTTTATTTATCGCACTATATTCCAAAAACTTATAAATGAATAACAAACTATAGAAACTCATATATGACAATTTATTTTAAAAATATCAGTCCACTGTTATGGTATTATCACCATTAACCAAAACTTAACTATCAATTTAATTAATTTTAACAGAAACTAGACTTCAAATAATCCAATTTAGCATCAAAAATCACCCAAATCGAATTTAAAATCATTAAGTTATACATTTTTAAAACTTAAAGTTTGTTGCTAAAAATTCTGCTTGAAAAATTCCGAACCAACCACCTCACAAAATTCATAAAAAATCATACGTTAATATTTAACGGTTCAAAATTTATGGACATATACTCAACTTATATATGTATAACATATCCAAAAATTACAACGATCCAACGGTCGGATTAAAAAATATAACTCACGCAATAGAGCTTAAGAAAACTGATTTTTCGGACTATGAGTCCTTCGGACCAGTTTCATGCAAACAATAACCACGAAAAATTCACAAGGAATTTTTGGGTGAATCTAATTTCTATTTTTAGCTTACTTCCAGGGATTTCTTTTGATATAAGACTCATCTCCTAACTAATTATACCCAAAGAATTATGGATTTTACAAAATCAAGTAGTAAACTATTTTTTCTAAAAATTTCCAGATTTTGCTCTTCATTTGATTTCTTGATTTCTCTCGTTTGATTCTTGTTTATACAAGTTCAATCCATAAAAAAAATATGTTTTATCCATATACAATTCATAAAAACTTAAAATCCATTTATGAAAATCAAAGATTAACTATAGTTTTATTCATTACCTTTAAAGATTTTCTTCCTTCCTTCCTTCCTTCCTTCCTTCCTTCCTTCATTCTTCTTCTTCCTTTTTCTCTCTTTCTATCTTCTGAATATTTTGGGCTACGGGAGGGAGTGTGAGAATGAATGGTAAAATGCTAAAAATTGCCTTATTAGGCTTAATTACTTCCAACACTAAGGTCCCATCTCCCCTCCTTTCCTTCTTAATTTCCAAGATGTTCCCTTCTTTGTTCCCTCTTTAAACCCCCCCTCCCCCAATAATTTCTCACTCACATCACTCTTATTATTAGACATCAGCACTTAGACGCCCACATGGGCTGCTTTCTAGAAGAATTAAATCCATCTCCTCTTTTATTTATTCACTTATCCATTTAATTGTTCCTTTGACCATTTATCAATTTAACATTTTACAGTTTTAGAATAATAATCATAAATTAAATTAGACTTTTATTTCATAAAAGTTAGGATCTTACAATTGCAATATACAATTTTTTTAATCATATAAATACCGGATCATTAGGGTATAACATTGTTGCAATTATCTTCCATATGAAAGCCCAAATTTGTCATATATATATATATATATATATATATATATATATATATATATATATATATATATATATATATATATGTAAGAGAGAGAGAGAGATTGAGTGAAAGTGTTTTATTTTGCCCAAATGAATTTAACCCATTAATTTGTCATATACCACGTGTCACCGCAATATCAAGCTAATTGACTGATGGTCTTGGATGTGAAACTTCATACTAACCCAACCCCTTCTTGATTTCAATCTCTAGATGGTAAATTGGTAATCCTCCAAGAGTCCTTTTCTATCTCTAAAATTGGGATATAAATTCTTTATTTGCTCTCCAAGAAAAATAAATAATATTTCTTACCCTTCCTTTTTATCCTCCTCATTTCTACTTGATTTCAATCTCTAGATAGTAATCCTTGAAGAATCCTTTTCTATCTCTAAAACCGGATATAAATCCTTTATTTACTGCCTAAGAAAAATAAATGATGTTTCCTACCATTCCTTTTTATCCTCCTCTTCCCTTCTTGATTTCAATCTGGTAATCTTCCAAGAGTCTTTTTCTATCTCTAAAATCGGGATATAAATTCTTTATTTGCTCCCCAAGAAAAATAAACGATATTTTTAGTTAAATAAAATAAGTATATAAAATAATAAATATGAGATTATTAAATATCCGGTTACCTTTTTAGTTCGTTTAAAACATTTGAAAGTTCAAACGCACTTGAAAATCTTATTCGCCTAATAATAATTTATTTTAAACTCAATCTATTTAACTCACAAACACAATATTTGAGCTTCAAACGCTATGCATCAAAATTAGTGCAATGTATTTGTAGGTTCAAACGCTACAAAATTAGTAACCGAATAAACCCTAAATCTCAATTTTTACATGCAGTTGACATATGGTAATTTCATATTTTTATGAATTATAATGGATCATCTTTCTAAATCATGTTTGGTACGAGTAATGATAAATACGCTGCTACTAATAGTGATAAAGTATCCTGTTAACCACTTGAAATAGATATTTAGATGACAAAAAAGTAATTAATTTCTTATTTGACTATTCTTTGGTAAATTATTTGAAATAACTCACTTTTTGTCGTTAATAAATTAGAATCAATTTTATATAGACGGTATGTAAACTACTAGTGTTTTTACAATATCGAATATAAATCAGACAACTTTGTATTTTTAGAAAAAATTAAAGAGTTTTTTATTCTTTTAACAAATTATGTAATATTATTTATCATAGTAAAACCCATTTAATAATTGTAACACAATCAAAAGTCCTTGATTTTTTTCTCAAATTATTCATATTAGATGCTTTAAAAACACTAATTTACACAGTTCTTACAGAATTTATTCTCTTAATATTTATTAATGTGCTTGCAAAGTCATAATTTCTTACCTAGCTATGATTTTGTTTTGTCCATTTTCTGGACTCATCAGTACTTTCTTGCTGCCTCGTAAAAAAACTCATCGTGAGAATTTGTATTCATCTTTTATTGTTTATATATTCCTAGACTCCCTCCAATACATGTTTCAAAAAACTCCAAGTTTAAGAACAAGGCCCGAATCCGTTGAGCTCAAGCCCAAATGTCGTTGTGCAACAACCCGCTCAAGAGAAGCTTGTTGAAAAAGCTTTGAGGGCATAGTACTTTGACAGAGGGCCACACGTAGTCGTTTCTCCCAGACGAAGGGGGTGTTTATTTAGAGTTGAATGGAACTGAATCTGAATGGCTGAATCGGTCAGTGCGTTTATTTTGGTCTGAATGGCTGAATCGGTAAGATGGACGAGCTGAATGGTTAAGTCAGATTTTTTTAACTGAATGAAAGGCTGAATAAAGTTTTTTTCATTCAGACATGTCAAATATCAAACAATTTTTTTCATTCAGATTCAGATTCAAATTCATTCAGTTTTTATCAAACACCCCCGAAGACGATGGGATAGCTCCCACCAAACCCATCACCCACGTGTAGGTGCCTTATGTGACATGGACTATAAATTGAGTTCTGTAAGGGTAAGTAGAGGTTGGACATAATTTACAGTTGACACCCAGATACACTTTTGATACCTATCTCTTGACCTTGTTCACTAACTCATCACACTGGAGGCGTCCCATATGACTGATACCAACCGAGGTCCCAAGTGTAGACGTTTGTCCATGTCAAAGTTGGACGAGTGCCCACCATTTGAAGACTCCCCGAGGGCTAGATCATCATCAACTTATATTGTAAATAAAATAATATCTAACATTTAATTTATAATATTGAGTTGCATCTTTATTCTAACACTAAAGTTAATCTGACATTTTCATTATAATTTTAGTGGTTTAAAAATAAATTTAATGATTCTATTTTTTTTATATAAAATTGATCTCATTGTCGTGAAGTGGCTATTAATATATATACTTTATAGTTGGATCATTATTGATAAAAATCTTAAGATAAAAAATGGTGTATTAAATTTGAAGATTTCATACTTTTAAAGGTTTGAATAAAGTCATTTTTCTTATGTCCCTCCCTCCCTGTGTTTTCTTTCTTGTTTACAATATTATTGAAATTAAATCTCCAAAATATTTTTTTTTTCTAAAATTATATGCTTTGGTTGCCCATTATGAATCTTTCCCTTCATGGTAAAGGGGTCCGATACACATTTGACATAAAATTGGACAGAGGTATATATTATTTTCCTATTTGTATTCAATAAATTAGTATTTTCCATGGCCATAATAATTTAAACTGGAGATTGGACAAAAAGCTATAGGGGAGAATCACTAATTTTGTTTTTTATTTTTTTAATAAATTAATATGTTTCTAACTTTTCCCTTTGCCAAGTTTTCCAAATTTCGATCAATTCAATAATTTTTTCCAAGTTTCTGCCACTTCAATCCATTGGATTAAACAGAACCTAATTCAACCTATTAGTTGTATGTTTTGAACAAAGTTTAGTAAAATGGTGCATGATTTCCATACCATAAGATCTATATAACATAACTATAAAAGACTTACCAAGAATAGTGCAATACATTTAAGTCGCAAATGCATTAATTACTCTGTGTTTACTTTGTCTAATTAATTAATTAATTAATTGTATTACTCCATTTGTTTAGCTTGTCTAATTAATTAATTGAAGTAGCAAGTATGAATTTAGTGTTTTAGTTGTCTGATTAATTCATTTAAGTATTAAGTACTTTTCAAAAAAAAAAAGTATTAAGTATGAATTTAGTGCTTTAGTTATTGTTGTGTTTAATTAGTTTAATTTTAGTTGTTTGTTATAAAATTGGTTTGAGTTAATTTAATTTATTTTCCAACTCAGCTTCTCTCCCCTCATACGTAGATGCCACAAAGATTGAGGGGCTGTTTGATAAAATTGAATGAAACAATTCTGAATGTTTAAGTAATCTGAATGAATTCGATGAAACTGAATACTGAATGAAAAAAGTTGTTTGATAATTGATACGTTTAAAACATCTAAATAACAGTCTTTTACTATTTTACCCCTCGAAATTATGCTGAACAAATATATAATTTTGATTGAACGTACTAAAAAATAAATAAATACAATATTCATTGTACAACAGATAAAAATAAATAATTCAAACAAAGTATCAAATAAAGTATTGAATAATTCAAACAATTTTACCCCAAGTTTCATAGAAAATAGAAAATGTAATAAGTTAAATAAATATGTTAACATAATAATAAAAGTACTAAAATTACATTAATTTCAATGAGACATTTTATAGTTCACGAACAATTTAGTCACGTAGATTGTACATATATTGTACGCTTTGAGAGCCCTATTAAACTGCATCTTTCTCTCCGTCGTATTTCTCTTCATATTGTTCATCATCATCATCTCCACCAATTATCGTACCATTGAGTCATCCAAAAACTAGAAAATATCAGTGTGAAGACAACATCCATGATTTACAACAACAATTTAAAACATAATAGCAACCTAACATTAGGTGAACTGATGCAAATCTTCCTACAAGAGCCGGGTAAAATTAACAGGTCCATATTCTTGTACCAATCATGAGAATCATAAAAAGTTCCGCAAGTGTTAAAAGACTAACCAAAGGTTTTGTGGTCTACATGGGCTATAGATAATCCTACATGAAATATAAATAATTTAAATATGAGTAAATTTTAAATTTCGATAAATTACTCTAATTTCCACAAATTATAATTTTTTATTGATACTCGGATCATATTCGTTCGAAAATTTCAAACTGCTCGGACTCAATTTGAGATAGTGCTCTGCTTGGAAGCTAAACGAGTCTCAATCAAACTTTATTTTATACTCGATAAATTTTGTAAATAAAAAATGAGCAATTCAATACTCGACTCGACTCGCTTTATTTACACCCTTACCCACACCCAATACCTTTCTTTTAAAGGAGTATGATAAATGCACTTCAAATTTTACTAATTTCTCTCCACGTAGTATAAATTTTTTTACATTTTAACTCTGAACTATACGGATGACCACTTGGTACACTAGTACGTGTAATACCCGCAAATTTTAAATAAATAATATTAATATTGAGAATAATGATTGTTTGAATATTCATTTGAATATAAATATATTTTGTGGCATGATATGTGATAATTCATTTAAATTGAATTAAGTATGTGGTAATTGAGAAATGTGATGTTGATGATGAGCTTAATTAAGCTTAAGTGATAAGTCTTGTGTGGCATAATTAATTACTTAATGAGATTAAATAAGAGATAATTTAATAAGTTATTACACTAAGGGATATCCAAGCCCAATGTGACTAACTTACAAGTGTTAGGAAAAGTGGCCCAAATAATTGATGTGCTAGATTAATGTTGTACCTAGCTCAAATTGATTTAACTTAGGAAGAGCCCAATGAGTATTTGATCCAAGATTTGATTAATTGTGCTAGTAGCCCAAGGGGCATTTTATTGGATTAACCCAATACACTTGGGTCATATAATTATATGGGTATATGTATATATTTATAACCTAAGTATCCATATATAGGTATATGTGGGTACAAATATATGTAGGTATATATAAAATAATTATACTAACTTATGGTACAAAAGGTGGAACAAATAAAATGTGACATGTATAAATTATATGTGATTTTTCTTTTCTTTTTAGCCAACAAGCAAAGCCATGTGGGTGGAATGATGAAGAAGGACTAGGGTTAGTGAGAGTTGGTAACCCTTTTCACCAACTCACCATTTACCCTTGGTTAATACCCCAATTATTGGATAATGATTTTCTTATAAATAGTTTCCACCAACCCACCATTTACCCTTGGTTAATACCCCAATTATTGGATAATGATTTTCCTATAAATAGGAAGTCTTAGACGTGTTGGTGGAATTTGCCACATTTCATTTGCTAGTCCTGATATAAGAAAGCTAGAGAGAGTTTAGAGGAAAGAAGAAAAACCTAGGAGACTCTTGCATTTTTGTGAAGCACAAGAAGAAAGGATCAAGGTGTAGGCCTACTTGAAGTTCTTATCAAAGAGGAAAAGAGCATCAAGAAGGTAAGTTCATGATCTAGTTTAAAATTGTAAGATGTTTTAGTGGGTTTGGAGTTTAAGTTATAATCTTGGGAGGAAAGATTTAAAAGTCGAAAACCAAACTCGATAAATCTTGTGAACTTTTGAATAATAAGATACTTTATGCCTCTAGAGATAACCGACATGTTCACACGTCTAGTCAGACACGTAGTACAACTAGCTATGGAGTTTGAGGAGGAGTTAGATAGGAGTCGGGATAGAAGAACTTGTCTGAAGAAGCAGTCATAATCCCCAAAGACTGAAGTTGTCCCGAAGAGCAGGATTCGAATGACCTCGGGAGATGTCTTCGGATTCGGAGATAGCGTCATGACTTCTGGAGATGTCTTCGGATTCAGAGATAGCGTCATGACTTCGAGAGATATCTTCGGGTTCGGAGATGATGTATTGGCTTCGGGAGATGTCTTCGGATTCGGAGATAACGTCATGACTTTGGAAAAGGCTGGGTTAATTTGATAAATATTATTATTTAGATATAAACTACTCACGCATGAACTAAAATGAGTTTCTAAGTAGCGAGTTATACTAGCTACGTGCAAATAAATCTAATACATGCAAGCATGCGTAGAAAAGGTTGTTTAGCATTGTTATGTGGTTTAATGAATGCTATGGTTAGTCTTTGACACAATGAACTTTCTTAAATTGTAAAATAGAAATTTTATGAGTAAAGCTAACAATTGTTGAAAGTAAATAGAAAAGACAAAACCTAGTTTAAAAGTTCCTTAACGTGTATGTGTGAAACGACTTGAACTAGAATACGTGACTTAAGTAATATTTCACGCATACAAACATGAGATGAGTATATGGGACTAAAATTTGCTAAAATGTTTCTAAGGTTTTCAAAAGTAAGAACAATGTGGATTATACATCTATGAGTTTTAATGTGTATAACATACATGGATAGAAATATGTGTGATAAATGCATGTTGATATATATGTCAAAGTGTGTGTGACTAACGAATACCTATACGCACATAAACAGGATAATATAGTTCATTGAGGTGATTTTATGCTATAAGTGGTAATCAACGCAAAAGGTAAGTTTCCCTAACTTAACTCGAGTTATTGCAAGAATAAACGACCTTTTCGATCAACTGAAGGGAGCGAAGTGTTTTTCCAAGATAGATTTACGAACGGGTTATCATCAGTTGAAAGTGAAAAAGGAGGACATACCAAATATGGCGTTCTGAACGCGCTACGAACATTACAAATTTCTAGTGATGTTATTTGGGTTGACTAATGCTCCAACAACATTCATGGACTTGATGAACCGAGTTTTCAAGCCATACTTAGATAAGTTCGTAGTAGTATTTATCGACGACATTTTAATTTATTCGAAGACCAAGGAAGAGCACGCATTACATCTGAAGATGGTATTGGAAGCAATGAGGAGAGAAAAGATGTACGCATAATTTTTGAAATGTGAATTTTGGATGTAGAAAGTTCAATTTTTAGGACACGTGATAGATCAAAATGGAATTTTAGTGGATCCTGCAAAAGTGGAGGTGGTAAGTAACTGGGAACAACCAAAGACGCCAACAGAAGTAAGAAGTTTTCTAGGATTAGCTGGGTACTATCGAAGATTTATCCAAGATTTTTTTAAGATAGCGACCCCGTTGACTAATCTAACAAGAAAACTAGTGAAGTTCGTGTGGACGGACAAATGCGTAGAGAATTTCCAAAAATTGAAAAGGAGGTTAAGCGAGGCACATGTATTATCATTACCAAATGATACATGATGATTTGTGGTGTATAGTGATGCATCACACAGAGGACTTGGTTGTGTGCTAATACAGCATTGCAAGGTCATTGCATATGTGTCACAACAGTTGAAAGATTTTGAAAAACGATACCCTACCCATGACTTGGAGTTAGCGTCGATAGTTTTTATGTTGAATATTTGGAGGCATTATTTGTATGGAGAAAAAGTGAGATATACATGGACCACGAGTGTAAAATCCCAAATTTTACGAATAAAGATTTAAATTTCTCGATTTTTTTTTGAATATTATGGTGTGGATTTAATATAATGTTATAGTCGTGAGTAATATTTATAAATTTTGCAAAGTATGCAAGTTGTTGTATTATATTCGATTGGTCGGGAAATATTTTTTGTGTCGGGGAATATTCGATGACGACGACACAATCATTAGTGGACCCCTACAATGTAATTATCATTTCGGATTGAGAAAACGACAAAAATATTTTTATAAAAATAACGACGGAAGTTTTACTGTTATCTTTGTTGAAACACTTTCGTTAAAGTTAAAAATGCGATGTGGTGGCATAAGAGTAGTACACGCGGTATTGATTATTGATGCTTATGTGATAAGTCACTCGCTTTTGTTTTATTGATATTATTAATGTAATAAAACATGTAAAAGCTTTTATATAAAATGTAATACTTTTATAAAGTTATTCTATAAATAGAATATATTATATTCTATTATGCATAGTGTTTTTGTGATAGTAAATTTTTTTATATAAAATGAATACTTTTATAAAGTTATTCTATAAGTAGAATATATTATATTTTATTATGCATAGTGTTGCATAGTGCCTGCATAGTGTTTTGCATAGTAAAATCTTTTTATATAAAACATAATACTTTTATAAAGTTATTTGTTTTATTAGATTATAAATAGAATATATTATATTTTATTTAAAAGATTTTGCTTTAAATCTGGACCGTCCGATTAAAAGTAAATCAATCTGGACCATTCATGAATTAGTTACTATACAGTCCATTCTTCTATAAATAGAAGCTCATTCCTTCATTATTTCTTATGAATCCACTAAAACTCTAGAGAGAGAAACTATAGAGAGAATTCTTCTTCTATAATCTTGAGCGTATTTCTTTGGAGTTTAAGAAAGCTTTGAGCATAGTGCAAGTTTTCTTCGAGTATATCCTCGCCCTACCAGTCGGAGTACTTTACTTTCAAAGGTAAGGGATATTATTTGTTGTACTCGTAAGAGATATTATTTGTTGTACTCGTAAGGGATATTATTTGTTGTACTCGTAAGGGATATTATTTCTTTTGTATTCATAAAGAGAACTTCTGTTATTCCATTATTTATTTTTCTGTTGGAATAACCTGTATACGCGGTCTACCCTATACTTGGTGAAATTCTTACATTATTCCATTCTTTATTATTCATTTGGAATATCCATGCTGTAGGTTTCTGTGGGACTGGTTAAAATCTTTATTATTACATTGGAATAACTTTTGTCATGCCAAGTACCGCATGCATGGTGATTTATGTTGTTATTCCATTCTTTATTATTCATTGGAACATCCGCTTGGTGCGTAATTTAGCTTCGACACGGTTCCGTTATTTATTATTTCGTTGGAATAACTCGTCATGTGACGCATCGCATGCATGGTGATTTCGTTGTTATTCCATTCTTTATTATTACGTTGGAATATCCCATGCATGCGTTTTACGCCGGATTCGATTCCGTTATTTATTATTCATTGGAATAACACATCATGGCTGAAGTACCGCATGCATGGTGATTTCGTTGTTATTCCATTCTTTTTATTATTCATTGGAACATCACATCGCTTGCAAATTTACACCGACTGGTTCCGTTATTTATTATTCTGTTGGAATAATGCATACACGCGACGTCATCGCATGCATGGTGATTTGCTTTTTATTCCATTCTTTATTATTCTTTGGAATATCACGCTTCCGGTGCGTACATACCGATTGGTTCCGTTATTTATTATTCTATTGGAATAACCTGTCTATGCAAAGTATCGCATACATGGTGATTTCTTTTGTTATTCCATTCTTTATTATACTCAGTTGGTTAAAGTTTTGACTTCTATACTCTATGAAATTAGTGGAATATCCGTGATATTTGCGCTTCATCCAGTATCTTTTCATGAAAATATTCTTCTGAGCATTCTTGAATTTTACTCTACAAACTCTATGAAATTAGTGGAATATCCGTGATATTTGCGCTTCATCCAGTATCTTTTCATGAAAATATTCTTCTGAGCATTCTTGAATTTTACTCTACAAAGAAGTATCACGTTGACAATTTGGACGTTATTAGTTCCTGGATAATTTAATTCTTGAACTTGTTTTATTGAATTATTATATTATTGTCATCATCCTCATGTTTATATTTTGTTGAAAGTCATCTGCGGCCTGTAGTGCATAGATGGACTTGGTATGATTATGACCAGGGATTATTCGGTATAATCATGACCGTAATGTTACAAATGATGTGGAAAAAGTCTTCATTGGCCCGTAGTGCATTGATGGGATGATTTTTGGTATGATTATGGCTATGGATTCTCTTCGCCAAGGGTGCAAAGATGAATTATTTTATGGCATGATCAGATTTGTTGATGAAAACACAATTATCTTTGGCCCATAAAGTGCATGGATAATTCATGGTCGTGATACTAAATAATATCCTTGGCTTTTGTAGTGCGGGGATGAATTGATGATGTGAATTATTTATTGTCGAGTCTCAAATGATAAAAGTGATGAAAAACTTTTAAATCATAAAAGATAGTAGATTTTATTCTCTACTTGACTCTTTTAATGGATTGCATGTTCCATTATGATTAAACTTGATGTCTATTGTATTTTATCGGTTTAAATCATCGTTGAAGACTAATGATAATTTATCATGCATTATCTTAGTCATAATATTTCTTACTGGGCTAGTTGAGCTCACCCTTTCCTTCACTGTTCTCTTCAGGAAATGAAAACGTAGCTGGGACTAGTCGGGGAACGGAGTGACGATTCATATGATAGTATTAGTAGTCCTCACTATTTTGTTAAATAGTGTGACAATAAATGTAATGAGGACTTATTCTGAGAGTGGATATTGTCTAGATGACAATATTCTTATTAAAACTCTTAGATTATGTTTTGTCGTAATTTACACGACTGTTGTATAATTAAGTTGTATTTGTATTTTGTACCATGTATTTGGCAACTCAAGATGGGTGATGTATACCTATTTTTGGGGGCGTCACAACGAGAGTCTGAAATATATCTTCACACAGAAGGAGTTGAATATGTGACAAAGAAGGTGGTTGGAATTAATCAAGGATTACGACTGTAAAATTCTTTACCACCCGGGAAAAGCAAACGTAATAGCCGACGCTTTGAGTAGAAAAGGAATGTAGAAGTTATTCAAATTGACAACTTAAGAGGAGTTAATAAGAGAAATAGAAATGTTGGAAATAGAAGTGGAAGAACCGAAAGAAGCGAAAGGAAAATTATTCGTAATGGAAGGTCAACCGACATTATTAGATAGAATAAAGGAAGCACAAGAGAAAGATAAAAAATGTGAAAGGGTAAGGCTAAGGAATAACTTAGTCCTTTAAGTGTAGGAGAATTATTATTATTATAATTATAATAACGTATTAAGGGGTGATTAATTTATGTCTAAGTTTAATTACTGGAATGTTGTAGTAACGGTCACGAGACCTTGGGACACGAATATTTATATTATATCAATGTAAGTTATTCTATTATTCCGTTGTTGATGATTTTAGTATGATATTAGAATTAGCACGTGATGCACTAGATTTGAGATACGAGTGTCTGAATTTGGGGGCGCCATAGTATAATAAGATTCAAAGGTCGAGTGTGGGTGCTCGCCGTAACCGAATTAAGAGAGGAGATTTTGCACGAGCCACATAATACAACATATTCTGTTCATCCGGGAGGCACAAAAATATACTGGAATCTTCGACAACACTTTTGGTGGCCTAATCTAAAACGAAAGGTTGCAGAGTGCGTCAGTGGATGTCTTACTTGTCAAAGAGTTAAAGCGGAACACCAGAGGCCAAGTGGAATAATTCAACCATTGGAAATACAAAAATGGAAATGGGATAACATTACGATGAACTTCGTGGTTGGAATTCCGATCACACAGAAGGGTTATAATGCCATTTGGGTTATCGTGGACCGACTAACAAAGATAACTCATTTTCTACCCATCAAGATCTGATTTAATCTTAATCAAATAGCAAATTTATACGTAAAAGAAATCGTATCGCGACATGGGGTACTGATGTCGATTATTTCCAATCGAGATCCGCGTTTTATATTGAATTTTTGGAAAAGCTTGCAAGAAAGAATGGAAACACAGTTAAGATTCAATACTGCTTATCACCCTCAAACGGATGGGCAGAGTGAACGAACCATACAAACGTTGGAGGACATGCTTAGAACTTGCGTGATGGACTTTAAAGGGAATTGGGACGACCACTTACCATTGGTAGAATTCGCTTACAATAATAGTTATCATGTGAGTATCGGTATGTCATCGTACGAAGCTCTTTACGGGAGAAAGTGTAGAACACCGTTGTGTTAGGATGAAGTCGAAGAATGAAGACTTTTGGGACCAGAATTAGTTCAACAAACGGTCGACGTGGTAACAACGATAAGAGCTAGATTCGTAGCAGCTCAAGATCGCCAGAAGAAGTACGCATATTTTCATCGTTAGAACCGAGACTCTGAAGTCTGTAGTTTTGTATTTCTGAAGGTGTCTATCTGGAAAGGGAAGATCAAATTCGGAAAGAAAGGAAAATTGAGTCCGAGGTACATAGGACCATTTGAAGTATTGCGGAGAATAGGTGAAGTGGCATACAAGGTAGCTTTGCCGCCTGAATTGTAACACATCCGCAACATGTTTCATATTTCAGTGTTACGTCCATACAAGCCCGACTATAGACACGTGATCTCCTACGAGCCCATTCAAGTAGAGAAAAATCTAACGTATGAGGAAATTCATACTCAAATACTAGATAGAAAAGAGCAAACGTTAAGAAATAAAGTTATATATTCTATAAAAGTAGTTTGGCGAAACCACGACACCGAGGAGGCCACGCGGGAATTAGAAGATAAGATGCGAATGGATTATCTCCATTTATTTGTGTAACCATGTACCAATTCCGAGGACAGAATTATTATAAGGGGGATGATGTAATATCCGTAAATTTTAAATAAATAATATTAATATTGAGAATAATGATTGTTTGAATATTCATTTGAATAGTATAAATATATTTTGTGGCATGATATGTGATAATTCCATTAAATTGAATTAAGTATGTGGTAATTGAGAAATGTGATGTTGATGATGAGCTTAATTAAGCTTAAGTGATAAGTCTTGTGTGACATAATTAATTACTTAATGGGATTAATTAAGAGATAATTTAATAAGTTATTACACTAAGGGATATCCAAGCCCAATATGACTAACTTACAAGTGATAGGAAAAGTGGCCCAAATAATTGATGTGTTAGATTAATGTTGTACCTAGCTCAAATTGATTTAACTTAGGAAGAACCCAATGTGTATTTGATCCAAGATTTGATTAAATTGTGCTAGTAACCCAAGGGGCATTTTATTGGATTAACCCAATACACTCGGTTTATATAATTATATGGGTATATGTATATATTTATAAGCTAAGTATCCATATATATGTATATGTGGGTAAAAATATATGTAGGTATATATAAAACTAGTATACTAGCTTATGGTACAAAAGGTGGAATAAATAAAATGTGACATGGGAGGAAAGAACCCCATGCCACTTCCCATTGTTAGAATGCTGATTTTTCTTCTCTTTTTAGCCAACAAGCAAAGCCATGTGGGTGGAATGATGAAGAAGGACTAGGGTTAGTGAGAGTTTGTAAACCTTTCCACCAACCTACCTTTTACCCTTGGTTAATACCCCAATTATTGGATAGTGATTTTCCTATAAATAGGAATTCTTAGATGTGTTGGTAGAATTTGCCATATTTCATTTACTAGTCCTAATGTAAGCTAAAAGCTAGAGAAACTTGAGAGGAAATTAAGAAGAAAAACCTAGGAGAGCTCTTGCATTTTTGTGAAGCACAAGAAGAAAGGATCAAGGTGGAGGCCTACTTGAAGTTCTTATCAAAGAGGGAAAGAGCATCAAGAAGGTAAGTCCATGATCTAGTTTAAAATTGTAAGATGTTTTAGTGGGTTTGGGGTTTGATTTATAATTTGTTGGAGGAAAGATTTAAAATTCAAAAAACCAAACTAGATAAATCTTGTGAACTTTTGAATGATAGGATACTTTATGCCTCTAGAGATAACCAAGGAGCAGGATTCGAATGACTTCGGAAGATGTCTTCGGATTCGGAGATAAAGTTATGACTTCGGGAGATGTCTTCGAATTCAGAGATAGTGTCATGACTTCAGGAGATGTCTTCGGGTTCAGAGATGACGTCTTGGCTTCGGGAGATGTCTTCGGATTCAGAGATAGCGTCATAACTTTGGAAAAGGCTGGATTAATTTGATAAATATTATTATGTAGATATAAACTACTCACGCATGAACTAAAATGATTTTTTAAGTAGAGAGTTATAATAGCTACGTGCAAATAAATCTAATACATGCAAGTATGCGTAGAAAAGGTTGTTTAGCATTGTTATGTGGTTTAATGAATGGTATGGTTAGTCTTTGACACAATGAACTTTCTTAAATTGTAAAATAGAAATTTTATGAGTAAAACTAACAATTGTTAAAAGTAAATAGAAAAGAGAAAACCTAGTTTAAAAGTTCCTTAACATGTATGTGTGAAATGACTTGAACTAGAATACATGACTTAAGTAATATTTCACGTATACAAACATGAGATGAGTATATTGGACTAAAATTTGCTAAAATGTTTCTAAGGTTTTCAAAAGTAAGAACAATGTGGATTATACATCTATGATTTTTAATGTGTATAACATACATGGATAGAAATATGTGTGATAAATGCATGTTGATATATATGTCAAAGTGTGTGTGACTAACGAATACCTATACGTACATAAATAGGATAATATAGTTTATTGAGGTAATTTTATGCTATAAGTGGTAATCAATGCAAAAGGCAAGTTTCTCTAACTCAACTCGAGTTATTATTTTTCAAAGTTTATTAGTGGATAATTATTGTTGATTATTATTCCACATTCACCGATTATTAATGAATATTCGCATTTATTGCAAGTCTCTAACCTTAAACTTCCTACGTTATTGCAAGTTCTCTAACTTCATTTGATTTTCATATTGAATGCAAGTTCCCTAAACTCTTTACGCTTTATATATTGTATAATTCTGAGTTATTGTCATATCGACTATATTTACATCGAGCAAATATTTATTACTATTCGAAAATCAATTTATATCTTGATGTTGTTGCAATCATTGAACTTATCGTTCCTAAATGCATTATAAAAGTTATCTAAGCTATTGATTCGGCTAGACTAATATCATGTGTTAGAAAGCTATCCAAACCAATTGACTTGGTGTGGACTCTTAAATCTACTGAGATGAACAATCCTCATTGAAGGGGAAATTATATAACTGTCGAGAAACCGACGTTCGCACATACTAGCATGTTTAAATGTTATGCATAATGTAGGGTACTTGTAACAATCGAGGAATTTGTAATTTAATTTAAATATTTATGGAATTAAATAAATATTTAAAATAATTTATTTATTGAAAAAAATAAATATTTCATGAATTGTCATGAATTGATTTAGTAGCTAAATTAATTAATGTTAATTGAATCGAGTAATGATAATTTTATTTGTTGGATTTAATTTAAGGAGATAGTTAAATTAAATCAATTGCTTAATATTTAAGAAAATAATTAAATTAAATGAATTGTTTAATTTAATGGAAATTAATGAATTAGATAAAGTAATGTTTCTAATTTAATAATTAAATTAGATATATAATTATTTATTAATGATAATAAGATTTTTATTATTATTAGTATTATAAGTTATTTAAATTAACTAAACTAAGCTATTTAAATTAATCAACTAAAAGTGTGACATAAAACTATATAATATAAATGTTATTAAAATAATTTAGTTGGGAGAGTTGGTTAGCCAAACAAGGCCTTATGGCCTTTGGTATTATTCAACTGACGCTACTTTTTTGTTTTTCAACCTGACGTTTGTGGGAGGTCAGTTATATTATTCCTACGTGTCTATTTTTCTAAGGTAAAATATCAGAGTGTTGAGAGAGAGAGAGCTTGGAAGAAGAAAACACAGTGATATTGGAGGGTTAGAGAAGAAGGGTTTTGGGGAAAGGATTTCTCTTAGTTTGGCTATCATATCATTAAAGATTAAGGTATAAACTACTCCTATTGTTATTCTTTAGTTTTGGTTGTTTATGTATATATCTTTTTGGTATGATTTGAAAATCACGAGATTGTGATGTATACATGTTCTTGTAGAATTTCAAAACTCTGTTAATTATTATGTAAACATGTTATCTGTTATCAAATTCATGAGAAATTGGGTTGAGGAAGAAAAGGAAAATCACAGTGTTTGTGTTCTTGTTATATGGCCTTAGAAAGTACCAAATTTCTTGTCCAATGTGTGTAGTAATCTATAAATTAATGCTTGTATATGGTAGTTCATTGAGATATGAATATAACGTAATTTGAATGGAATGATTTGGTCAAGTAACGAGTTCACAGTGATGATTTTTGGACAGACTATAAAAAAAAAGAAGGAGTTTTATATGAAAAACATGAAAATTGAGAAATTAAACTATGATTATGTTAATTCGTTTGTTACGAATTTCAGAGAATTGTAGTTAAAGTAAACAAATTGGTTGTTATTAGAATTTACAGTATTTACTGTGTTAAAATATATCAACTATGGAGTTTTGGTTTTTAAACCGTATTTTCAAAATTTAAGTTTTCTAAAATTTTTGTTTAGTTGTTTAAATTGGTACATATATGCTTGGTAATATTTATGTGTACTTTACATAAGTTATACATGTTAATTGGTGTTAGAAATTAAGACATAGTAGCTTGGTTTTGTTTTTGGTTATGGGTGTTTTGTAATTGAGCCCCAAATACCACAAATAGGTTGAAGTTCGCGCCTTTGCCCATTGGAATTCCTTACGGCGCCTCTTCTCTCGCCTACCAATCAGCCTTGGAAAAGTGGTTTGGATTGGACAGTTTTGGCCTCCTGTAGTAAAATGGCCATAACTTTTTCATACGAACTCCGATTGAGGTGATTCAAGATGATCGGAAAGAGGACGAATATGCCTATAACTTTTATTCTTTAAGGTTTTAAATTTGAAATCGTTATGAAGGGTCAAAATGGCCATCTTTAGGACTATTGTGTATTTGGAGCCAATCGGAGGGCGTCGGGATGCACTAATGCAAGTGCAATCCTTTGTGTATTAGTATAACTTAATGATAACATGTTGGACATGTAATAGGATGTTGTATCAAGTTGTTATTGTGTATGTGGTGCAATGACATGATCACTTAAGTAGTTGTAATAAAGCTAAAAAGTAATGTTCATGAAAAGATGCGATGTTGTTTAAACTTAAACTTAGTTAGTAGCTATACTAAAAGTAGAAAGTAACTCATGAAGGTAATGTTAGTGTAACTAATGTGTATTGTCAATACATATGGTATGTGTAGGACTTGGGGTGAACGTGAGTAGTGATTGTTTAACCTACGCACGAGGCAAGTTCTCTAACCCTGCTTTTATAATTGTGCAAGTTCTAAACCTTATCTCTTTACAATTGAGCAAGATTTCGAACTTTGTTTTTTTCATATCGAACGCAAGTTTCCATTCCTATATTATTATTCTGCAAGTTTCTAACATTCTTTATGAATTTGAGCAAGCTTAACCTATCTGGCGTATGTTTGTACAAGCTTATGTAACCTAATTCGTTACATTAAGCGAGATTTAGTTTCCTAATTATTATTCAAAGCATATAATGTTCTAATACATTGATTCAAGGGAGATTGTTTTAACTCTTCTATAGCGCTTTGCATGTATATCATGATTACTCAATTATATATTATTGTTATTCAATCTTTGACTTTGATAACCTTGTTCAAAGCTTTATCGTTGTATTAAACCTTCAAGTAGTAAGCAAACCTTTATTGATTGAATTAATCTATATTCGACTAGTGTTCTAAAATTCTAGAAACACTGATAAGCTAGTTCCAAACTAAACTTTCTTTAGTGAGAAAATTCTAAATCCAAACTGAGACAAACAACCCTAACATAGGGGATTTTGTACGTGTAATGTTTAGATGTTTGTGCACAATACATGGTACAAAGGGCTGATCCCCCTAAGTACGATAAAAAGGGTCCGTATAGTCTAAATGACTGTTAAGGTTGGGTAATAATACCTAAGTACCGAGGACATAGTTCGTGGTCTTAAGACCCTCAAATAATTAAAGTTCGAACTTATTTTCTAGTTTGATTTGTAGAACAAGTTCCTTATTGTTCAGCTTTCGTTGTTCACTCTCATGTTATTATCATTGCTACGTTCTATATCAGTAAGCATTTGTTTGCTCACTCTTGCAATTAACACTGCAGCTAAAGTGGAGAAAGTTGATGAGCCGTCGACTAGCAAAGGCAAGAGCAAGATGTCCAAATGATGAAGACTTATGATAATTTTATGTTTTATGTTTCAAGACTTGTTTTAAATATGTGATGTATTCCGCAAACTTATGTTTTAGTTTTCTGCTGATGATTGTAATAAAGGTTAGATGACCTGGATTTATTTGAGATTATGTAACCCTTTGATGGGAGATTTATTGTTTAAGCTTTTGAGTTTAATTATATCCTTTATTTATGGGTAGTTAGTTATGATTTAATTGGACAGTGAACACCAAATCTGTGGGATTGAAGTACCCGAATTTGGGGGTGTCACAGTACTTTAGGCTGATCACCTGTTGTACTCTTTTATATTGGATTTGCAATATAATACTATTAATTCTAGCAAGAGTTCTTAGTCCTTAGTGACTGCTCAGTGTTCATTCTTATTGAACCTTGAAATGATTAAACTTTTGAATCTTGTCGACATCCTTCAGTCTATAGCGACACGTATTGAGAACTATTGATATTTCTTGTTATTCTTGAACTATCATTTACTGCTATACCTTTGAGATTCAAACTTTATAACTGTTTATTCTTATTGCTATATTACTTGCTGGGCAAACTTGGTACTCATTCTTGCTTCCCTAAATACATTACAGTTAAGGCAGAGCAATGCGGTACTTCAGGAAAAGACAAAGGAAAGGGCAAGGCTACGGAATAACTTAGTCCTTTAAGTATAGGAGAATTATTATTAGTATGATTATAATAATGTATAAAGGGGTGATTAATTTATGATTAAATTTAATTACTGGAATGTTGTAGTAACGGTCATGAGATCTTGAGACATAAATATTTATATTATATTAATGTAAGTTATTCTATTATTCTGTTGTTGATGATTTTAGTATGATATTAGAATTAGCACGTGATGCACCAGATTTGAGATACGAGTGTTTGAATTTGAGGGCTTCACAGTATGAATCACTTCTATTAAATGTAAAGGGTCAAAGGTTCGATTGTTAACATCACGCAGGTTATGAAGACAGCAGCAACGTGTGATGAAGATTGAAAATAATAAATTATTCACTCTTCAATCAAATTAAAACTTGTCGTGTATCGTTGATTGATTGCTTCAAACTTATTGGACTTCAATCAAATTAAAACTTGTTGGATCGACGTATAAATCATTTTCATGTTATAATTGAATAGTTTGTTTTACTTTTTTGAGAAAATTAAGAAGTTTCTCACTTTTCCCTTTGTCAAGCTAGTTTTCCAACTTTCAATCAATTCAAGAATTTTCAATCCATTGACTTAAATAGTCTTTTAAGAATCTAATTCAGCCTATTAGTTGTTTGTTTTGAACAAATTTTAGTAAAATATAATTAATGGTGCATGATTTTCCATAACATAGTAGCTATATATAAGTAGAATTGAGGGAGAAACATAGGAGAATTAAGAGTTTGCATGATTACTTGCATTTGCAACGGTAGTACGAACCGCACTAAAAATGGTGTCGTACATTAACTTCTTAAGTTAAATAAATAGCATTTAAAATAAATTATTTTTAAACAAACAAGATTTTCGATATTCCAAACGTATCAAACACATTAAAGACACCAAAATCATGATACTTAGGGTGTGTTTGTTTAGAGCTAAATGGAACTGAATCCAGAAAGGTTAATGCGTTTGTTTTGATCGAATAAATTTAATCGGTAAGATGTATGAAATTTGAATGGTTAAGTCGATTTTTTTAAATTTGAATGAGCAAATTGAATGAAGTAGAAAAAATTAAAATAATTAAAAAATTAAAAATATATATTAACTATTATATTAAGTAATATTACATAAATTTACAACAATTTTGAATTTTTTTCAGATGGGTAAAATAATAAAGTTTTGTCATTCAGATATTTCAGATAAGTCAATTATCAAACAACTTTTTTCATTCAGATTAAGATATAACTCATTCAGATTCAGATTCATTCAATTTTTATCAAACACCCCCTTACATAAGATGATTAGAAAAAGAATTCCTAAGGAAGCATCCAACTCGGGTGTTACAAACACCCCCACTTAAATTTCTCAAGTCCGAATCGAATCAAATTCATCCAAATAAGGCCTTAAACTACTAACCCACCATACGCTCACCCAAAAAGTCATGACTAAAAGTACTATTGTTAGTAACTTAATTTCTTATATAAAGACAAAAAAAATTCATATTTTTTAATGTGGGATCGGGGTGTTGCATCGACTGTTTAAAACTATCTCCCAAAATATTTAGAAAATTTACAAGAATAATTATCACAAATCATGAACATCTAATCATCAAAATTTTGGATTGTTTGATAATTACTTGGCACAATTCTTTTAAAATTGTAGTTCAATAATGTGTCTCTTTCTTTTCTTTCTTTTTATTAATTAGTGAATGATGCAAGTTACATACTATAACAATTTAAATGTTAAACAAGTTGTGAGGATTATTCATCTTTTGGATTGTTTGATAATTTCTAGTCATTATATAATAGTTTACATGCACATAATTTTATCATTCTATCATGTTATTAATTCTTTAAGATAATAATAAAAATCACAACTTTTCTTCCTTTTCAATTCACTCCAACAAAATCTATATACAGAACACACAAATTTAATTACAAAAATGACAAATTAAAAATATGAACAAGAAGAAACTTGTAAATGACTGACAATTTTTTCCCTTGTCAATCCTAGGACATTCATAACTTCAACTATTTTTGTGACGCCCCCAAAGCAGGTATACATCACCCATCTTGAGTCGCCAGGTACACACTACATAAATCAAATACAAACTTCTTTTATGCAACTGTCGTGCAAAATATATACGACAAAACATAGCTGAGTATTAACACACGATTATTGCCTTCTAGACAATATCCACACTCAATGGAGTCCTTATTACAATTATTATCACACTATTTATAAAAATAGTGAGGACTACTATAGCCACCATCTCGGACCATCACTCTATTCCCCGACTCGTCCCAGCTATATTCTCATTTCCTGAAGAGAACAATGAAAGAAAGGGTGAGCTCAACTATCCCAGTAAGAAATATTATGACTAAGATAATGAAGAATAAATTATCCTTAGCCTTCAACAGTATAACAACTGATAGAATACAATAGACAATAAGTTTTAGATCAACAACTGCAGCGGAATAAGAAATCAATTAAAAGAGTCAAGTAGAGCATGATATCTACTATCTTCTATGATTTAAAAGTTTATCATCAATTTTATCCCTATAATACTCATCAACAGTTCTTTATTATACCCAAGATAAATAGAAGTTTCATCACCTATCTTCACCTGAACCACCAAAGATGTTACTTAAATTCGTAATTCATGTTTATAATAATGTGAATCAACAATTTCTCCTTGCCACAAAGGCTTAATAGAACATTTACTCAATATCCTTACCCCAAAGGCTAAAGATATTCAAATGTAATAACAATGATCATACCAATCAGTTGTCTATCTTTGCACTACTGGCCAAAGATATTCAACTATAAAACCAATGGTCATGATCATACCAATCAATTGCATGTCAGTGCACTACGACCAAAGACATTCAACTGTTAACTAATGGTCATGATCCTGCCAATCACATCATCGAATTATCCCTGAACTACGACCAAGGATATTCATTAGTATCACAAGTGGTCATGATCATGTCATACACCTGTCCATCTTTGCACTACGGGCCAAAGCTATCAATTAACAGTTCATCTTTGCACTACGACCAAAGATATCAATCAACAGTTCATCTTAGCACGTAAGCCAAAGATATACTACTGTAAAACCAATAATCAACAGTCTATCTTTGCACGTAAGCCAAAGATATATAATTGTAAAACCAATAATCAACAGTTCGTCTTTGCACGTAAGCCAAAGATATACAACTGTAAAACCAATAATCAACAGTCCATCTATGCACGTAAGCCAAATATGACTTTCATCACAATATAAGCATGAGGATGATGACAATGATATAAACATTAATCAAACGAAATCAAGGATAAATATTAAAGACTTTAAATTTATCCAAAGTTTAAAAATATCCAAATTGTCAACATGATACTGCTTTGTGGAGTAAAATTCAAGAATAATATTCATGTACCAAAAATAATTTGGACAGAAAAGAAATATATTTTTTGGGTAATTAGTACCCCGCAATAGTACCCTATAAATAGTACTTTGGGAATAGTACCTTGTGAATAGTACCCCGGCATGAAAAGTACCCTAAATACCCGAGTGAATTATATTCGGGTGAATATTAATTTGGGTGAATAGTAACCCGTGAATAGTAACTCGTTAATAGTACTCCAACACGAAAAGTGCCCCGAATACCCGAGTGAATAATACTAGAGTGAATAGTAATTGGGTGAATAGTAACCCGTAAATAGTAACTCATAAAAAAAATACCAAAGAAAATAATATTCCATGATGAGTACAAAAGAAATGATATCTCATACAAGTATAATAGAATATACGAAGCTAAATGGATTTTCACCGCCATGCAGTAATCCACGAGATGATCATTTCCACAATTTAATAAAGAATGAATACGAAGGATCATTCACCATGCCTGCGGTAATCCATATAGACATGTTATTTCAACAAAATAATAAAGAATGGAATAACATAAGAATTCACCAGGCATGCGATAGACCGCATAGACAGGTTATTCCCAATAGAATAATAAAGGATGGAACCAGGTCCTGGGTAATCCGCACAGACAGGATATTCCAACAGAATAATAAAGAATGGAACTAGGTCATGCGTAATCCGCATAGACAGGATATTCCAACAGAATAATAAAGAAGCGGAACACGGTCATGCCAGAATCCGCATGCATGTGATATTTCAACAAAATAATAAAGAATGAAATAACAATGAATTCACCAGCATACGATAGAGACCGCATGCAAAAGTTATTCCAATGTAATAATAAAGAATGAAATAACAGAAGAATTTCACCATGTATGCGGTACTTCGCATAGACAGGTTATTCCAATATAATAATGAAGAATGAAATAACAACTGATGAGTGAGTTTTATACTCATAATTGAGTGCGTTTGAGCTTAATCTTTTGGTTGATTTTAAGTGTTTGTGTCTATTCATGCATGTTTTATGTTGTTTTGTAGGAATTGAGACAAAAGTTATTTGGGTCGACGTTCGGGGTGGCTAGATTCGCATTTTCGGCTTGCCATTTACACAACAGTCACTTTAGAGCCAATTTGAGTATTTCTTTGGACCTTATTTCAAAAAACTCAAAGAATTAAAGTTGTAGATCTACGTCTCCTCTTTCCGGAACATCTTGAATAATTGAAATCGGAGTTCGGACGAAGAAGTTATGGTCATTTTACTAAAGGACGTCAGAGCAGAAAATTTCTGGAAAAGTGGCCAGCGCCAGGGCGCCCATTTCAGTCCTATGCCCAGCGCCGGGGCGCTAGGGGGGAGTGTTCTAGCTCCATGCCTAGCGCCGGGGCACTGCAGAAGAGTTTGGTCAAGCTTGGACGCGTTTTGGGGCGAATTATGACACTTTTTGACTCCAAATTGGATTGAGTTTGTTCCTAAGCTAAAAATTGAACTTGTAACCTATAAATACATGATGTAAGACATAAAATAAAGGGAGATTACATAGATTAGACTAGATAAAACACTCCATTAGATTAAAATATAAACCCTAGTTCTTAATTAGCCATTGGAGATTGAAGCAAATTGAAGAACACTGAAGATCAAGAAGAAAAGAAAAGCAAGAAGCAAGAGAGGGAGCATCGATTTCTGCGACAAGATTCAATTCTCTTTTCTAATCTTACTTTTATCTTTTAATGTCTATTCAATTGTGGATTCTTGGTTTTAATTCATTAATCATGAACTAATTCTTTTATTAAGACTACCAATTGAACCTTTTATGTCTATGAATTAATTATTTAATTTATTCCAGTGATTTATGTTAAGGTGAATTGTTTATAATGTCTTGTGCGTATTGATTAATTATTTGATCAGTAATTATTGTTACTCTAGAAGGAATTGAAAGAGGAGATCTAGGGTTAGAACTAGGCATGATAACATGTGACTTAATTATTTGCATGACGAATAATTGGGTTCGTGAAATGAATGAAAATATCTGTTCACCGCATGTAACACATAAGGAATTGGAATTGAAGGAGTTTAATTCAATTGTTTTGGATATGAATATAACAAGATTAATCTGGATTAAATAGAAATCATTTGATCACTTGAAAAATGACTTTTGGCATTTGAGAATTCCTGTTAACAATTCAGTAGGCATAATAATTGGGATAATTGGATAAGTAGTTTATAGTTCATAATTGGGGATATTGTAGTCTTAACCTTTATTTATTTGAATTCATTTATAAAGCAATTCAGTTTAATTAGTTAATTTAGTTTTCTTAATTAGAAAAATTACAATTTGCAGTTGTTTAAATAAAATTAATTTGGTTAAGAGTTAGTACTTGGTAATTTTTATTAAAAAATTCACTTCAGTGATGCATTTATAAATTAACTCCTAGTAGAGTGGGCAAAAATATATTTAACCCAATTATTATACGATGACATAATTCAGGCAAACATATTTGTGAGCGTTTAAAAGAGATTGGATAGTTTAAATATGGACATTTTTTTTTAATTTTATTAAATCTAGTCTACACATTTATCCTATGTATGGAGATCGGACAGTTTTGATATGAACATTTATTTATTTTTAATTTTGTTAAATCTAGTCTACTCCTTTAATAATTTTTTAAGTAGCACTACAAAAAAATGGACTTTCGACAATGATTTTTCGTGCAACGACTTATAAAGTCGTTGCCAAAAATGCATGTTTAGCAATAAAATTTGTCATTCGTTTTAATTTTTGAAAGGCTTTCATTTTTTGTACTTAAATTTATAGGTCGTTGTAAAATTTTCGTTTGCCCACTTGTTGGAGAAAAAAACAATTTCCTGCCTATTTAAGTTTTTTTGCTGATGTGATTTTTCCTCATTGTGGGCAACAAAAATTTTTTTGTTATATTTCGTAGCTAAATATGGGTCACATTCATTGTCAATATTTTTTTTTTCGTTTCATATTTTGTACAATTTTTGCAATGACTTGTAAATTGTTGCCCAAAATTAAGATAAACCAAATAAACACTTTTTCAACCTCTTTTTTCCCCAAAACACATCATTTTGCATTTTTAAATCATTAATTTTTTCAACACAAATGTATATAGTCAAATGTTTCACTCCCTCCATCTCAAATTAAATGTCTAGTTTTAATTTATTTTTTTTATCAGAGTTATAATTTTTGAAATTAAAATTGAGCACATACATATATATTTTCTAATTTATAAAAATTAGAGTTTATTGTAAATTGGATGTAGTTTATAATGATCATATTCACTCACTTATAATTTTGAAAAAAAAAATAATTAATTTCTAAAATAATTTATATAAATTTTTTCTTGTAACTCGTTATTTTACATATACATGTTTTGATAAGGTCAAGCAAGGAATTGAAATTGCACCAAAAATTGACCAAATCGCGTCGATTAAGCCACACCAATGATTCCAGCGTAAACATTTCCTCTTATATTAATCCATTAATGATTAACTTTTTCTTATTTCTATTAATCTATTACCATTAACTCTTTCTTATACAATTTATCTTCGTTTCTCTATCCTCTTCAATGTGTCATCCTCTGCAGGCCAGCCAACCTTGGCACGATATTCATTCTACAATCTAAAACATATACAAGAGTTAAATACGTACATTAAATATTTTTGCAAGTCATAAAAACGTAAGATATATATATTATTAAAAAATTTATTTACATATGCAAAGTATACATCTTGACATACTAATAATGATTTTACATCATCTTAAAAAACATAATAACCAAGATGGCTCAATGTTCTTACATAAATCTAATATAAAAAATGATATACATGTCGATAAATATTTGACGAAAGTTAGATTGCGACTAACATGGAACTGATCGAAGAATTAGGCGTAGACATGTCATTTCTTGATTCTTATTGATTAGATCTTCAACAAGGTTGCAAAGAATTTCCTAATGCATAACTAAAAAGGGATGGTGCCTTAACATTATTTGTTAAGCTCTTTCCATTCGGTAAACTGGATAATTTATCTTCAACTTACTTTTGGAGAGTGATGTTTTTGTATAATTCAAATCTTTTCATTAGTAAAAAACGCAGAAATTAATTTTGAAAAAAGAATTTAAACATGTCTTTAAGAGATGAAAGCATGTAAACTAATTACTACTGGATAAATATTGTGTTATTATGATATTATTGCTTTTATTACTGATGCTAAATGTTTATATCATATATATATATATATATATATATATATATATATATATATATATGAACAAGAAGAAACTTGCAAATGGCTGGCAATTTTTTCCCTTGTCAATTCATAACTTCAACTATTTTCTTGAGAACAACATCTATATCCATTCAAGTAAAGAATTCATAAAAAATTAAAAAAAACTAATTAAAGAATTAAAAAATAAATTTTTATAAAGAAATTGGGAGTCGTAAATAAATCAATTCTTTAAAAAAAATCCTTACTTTCATAGCCAATCAATTTGTTCAATGGCATCCATGAACATTTTATGCATACCATCATTCAAAATAATTCTTGGTTTTTCTCCACCGAAGAATAATCTCTAGTATATCATCTTGTTCTTTCCTTTTTTTGTATATTAGTCATCCAACTTTCCTCATCACTAGAGGATGTACCAGCCACATACTCAGAAATTAGCCATCTTTGTAAACTGTCCACTAGTTCAGTTCCTCTATTTCCATTAAAGAGTTTACATTACTGCATTATATCAAAAAAAAAACATTAGTAACATGTTTTGGATGAACAAATATTTGTGTAAATTTTGAGAAACATGGAATTGATGCAGAAAACAGCAAGTATAAATTAAAGATCAAGAAGTAGACAATAAAAAAATGATATATATAGTATAGTTTGACAAAAGTAATTTACCTCTGAGATCAGCAACATTATTTCTATTTCCTAGTAATGAAATGCCATGAACATCGACCATATCCTGTAAAATAGGAGTATAAAATTTGTGGCTGTAGATAAACACATTGACTTACATAAAAAAAATTATATAAATTTAATAAAGGTAATTAAAGGGACAAAAAATATGATGTTGGTGTATCTTATTACCTCTAAATTTACAAATTTCATATACATTTTGCAAGTAAGAGCACAAATAAGACTGACATGATATATATATGGGTTATATGTATATACACTTGTTGTGTAGACACACAAGTGATGAAATTTATATGACATTTTTTTTGGGCTATAGCGACGGTAAATTGTCACCATAGCCCAGAATAGTTATGACGACGGGTGAAACTATCGCTATAGCCTAAAAAACCGTCGCCATAGCCTACTGTGTAATACACAGCTGTGTACATACATTTTTTTCTATATAAATAAATATATATATATATATATATATATATATATATATATATATTGCCAAATTATTATAGGGTTAAATACACTTTCCCCACTCTACTCGATCTCGGTTTACAAATACATCACTGAACTGAATTTTTTTACGGTCAACTCATTAAATTACATATTATTTACAAAAAGTGATAAAACTGTCAATGTCCGTTAACCATTTAACAGAAAACTGACGTGGCAATATGTGGCAATATATAATTAAAATATGTGGCAGTATACTTGCAATTAAAATATGTGGCAGTATACTTACAATTTTACTTAAAATTAAAAGATATATTTTTGAAGACAATTTTATTTATATTATTTATATAAAAAAATATAAAATGTAAAAATTTTATATAAAATATAAAATATAAAATTTATATAAAATATAAAATATATAATACAAAATGTAAAATATTTTATATATTTTTTATATTTGAAAAAAAAAAGTATATTTTATATTTATATTTTTAAAAGATATATTTTTTTGTAGAAAGGGTCTTTCCTTTCCTGTTATAAGATATATTTTTAAAAGATATATTTTTTGTATAAAAGATATATTTTATATACTCATCTTTTTTCTCTAGCACAACAATGGAGCTTAAATTGAAAAAGGTTTTATTAAATTACAGAACATGAAATCCTCTATCACATATCTAATTGCAGACCATTAATCCATCCATAATCTCCCTCCCTCTCGCACCGCAATTGCAGACCATTAAGCCATCCATGTAAATGACAAACCCCTAATCTCTCTCTCGCACCGCTGTAATTCCAAATCCCCAAGTTAAACACATTTGCCATGGATTTCATGGCCTGACTCACTTCTTCCACTTCGTCCCATGCTACCATACACAAGTATGATAGCTAGCAGCACACACAGATCAGCAAAGAAAATTCAAAAAATGTAACGGATTGTAAAAAAATTGTAGTTCAATGAGTTAATTGTAAAAAAATTCACTTCAGTGATGCATTTGTAAATTGACTCCTAGTAGAGTGGACAAAAGTGTATTTAACCCAATTATTATACGATGACATAATTCAGGCAAACATATTTGTGAGCGTTTAAAAGAGATTGGATAGTTTAAATATGGACATTTTTTTTTAATTTTATTAAATCTAGTCTACACATTTATCCTATGTATGGAGATCGGACAGTTTTGATATGAACATTTATTTATTTTTAATTTTGTTAAATCTAGTCTGCACATTCCTTCTAAATACGATCAAAGATGTGTTCACCTAAATTGTGTAATAGCAAGTAGTTATTATAAATCACTTCTATATACAACTTACGAAAAATCCTAAAATAATTTAATACCATTACTATTTTGCTTACAATTAAATTGCTTGAGTTGAACAATAATATCACTAATTGTTAAACCAAAAATTCAAAAATAAATTAAGCTCTAACAATTAAATATGTAATTTACATTATTTTACATAATTACACTAATATAATTTATTAGATCAAGTTAAATCTCAATCAATTAAAAAAAGATTTGATTATATTAGATCAACATCATTCAAGAATATAAATGATTGAATAAGATCGAAATCGTCAAACTCAATTGAAATATTTTGTTGGGTAACGAACAAACCTTTATATCAGAACACAAACTTGTCATTTTTAGGGAAATTAAATAAGAACGAAACCTGCAATTGTTATTGTTTGATCAGAATCAGATATAAAATGAAAGATCTAGAGAGAAATGTAGATATGAAAATGTATACGCAATGAAATTAGCTAAAGAGGAATATAGAATGAAAGAGAAGAAATCTTTACCCATGTCGTTAATGGACGGCGGTGCACCATAATCTCAATGTTTTTAGGGTTCGAGATACTAGAAGAGAGGTTTTATAAATTGAGACTTGATATTTTCACAATTACAATTTGATATTTCCACAAAATCTCTTATATGGAGTATGAGAAATTATTATTTATTATTCATGAAAGATAAATTTTTGTGAAACTATAATTTTTTCTTTTAATTGTGAAAATATCAATTCTCAATAATTTTTTACTCCCTCCGTCCTAGGATAAAAGTCTTGGTGGACTTTTTACGCATATTAAAAAAATGATTCAAATGACAAATTGTCCATAATAATATGTCATTAATTATTTTCAATGTAGGTGAGAGAGTGACTTTCTAGCTATTCAATTTAAAATATTCTCCCTCCATACTTATTAAATATGGAGAGAGAATTAGAATAAGAAAAATATGAGATATTTAATGCTACGGGCATAATAAGAAAAAATGTGTAAAAGTTTGGTTATTAAAGGAAAGTAGACTTTTAACATAGGACTACCCAAAATAGTAATAAGGACTTTTATCATGGGACGGAGGGAATATAATTTAAGGTTAAGACTTAGTAAATTGGGCAAGACTGCTCAACCTCGGTCCATATTATGATTTATCTTTTGGATTAATTACATATATTAGTACATTTTTAAAAATAATTATAATAATGATACATCTAAAAATAATTACAAAAATATTACATTTTATCATTTTTATTTACAATACTAATACAATTAAAAGTCCTTAAATTAAGGGGTTAATATTAATGGGCTGACATGGCAAATTAGTCTCCATCTTCCTGAAACCCTCCCTTCTCGTTCGGTCTCTCTCTCTCTCTCTCTCTCCTTACTACTTCTCTCTCTCCTCTCGAAGCCACTCGTCGTCGTCCTCTTCCGTCGCCGCCGCAACACCACAGTCTCTCAACTCTGACAGAAAATTGACGTTAATCCTCCTAAAGGAACTAGAGATTTCCCTCCAGACGAGATGCGCCTTCGCAGTTGGCTTTTTCAAAACTTCAGAGAATTTTCAGGAAGATTTGTACCCGATTTTGATTAGTTCGGTTGTCGTTGTATTGTCCTTCTGAATTGTGTTTCATACTTTGGTTTTTGTTGGATATCCATAACTATTTGTTATTGTTAGTGAGTCTGTAATGTTTATTGGAACTTATGTAAATGGGATTACATATTTGATTATACTACCAGTGATTTGACATTGTTTGTTGGTTCGTATTTGTTACTTCTAAGTTGTGTCTGATACATTGTTTGAAAGGTGCAGTTGGTAACAAAACATGCATAGAAGGGTAACCATTTTATTTTTTGGTAGTAACCAGCTAGTTACAAGCTTGTATCAGGACATATATCAAGTGTTAAATGTACATGTGAGAGTATACATGGGTTTTACTAAGCTGAAATCAATGGATATAATGGTTATTTCTGTTTTGGTTACCATTAAAACCTATTCTGGTTACTTTCATATAACTATTTGGTTACTTCTTTATTATGTTTTGGTTACTGTTATCTTATGGTTTGGCTATTATTATTGTGCCCTCAATGTGAGATTTTGGTTACTTTTATTTTTTATTCTGGTTAATATGTAATTGTTTAGTATACATGGATTGCCTAAACAATTGTTATTGTTTGATCAGAATCAGATATAAAAATGAAAGATCTAGAGAGAAATGTAGATATGAAAATGTATACGCAATGAAATTAGCTAAAGAGGAATATAGAATGAAAGAGAAGAAATCTTTACCCATGTCGTTAATGGACGGCGGTGCACCATAATCTTAATGTTTTTTAGGGTTCTAGATACTAGAAGAGAGGTTTTATAAATTGGGACTTATATTTTCACTATTACAATTTGATAATTTTCGCAAAATCTCTTATATGGAGTATGAGAAATTATTATTTCTTACTATTCATGAATGATAATTTTTTGTGAAATTATAACTTTTATTTTTAATTGTGAAAATATCAATTCTCAATAAATTTTTATAATTTAAGGTTAGGCTTTAGTAAATTGGGCAAGACTGCTCAACCTCGGCCTATATTATGATTTATCTTAACAAGCACGAGAAAAGCCCACTCAATTTAATAAACCTCACCTCATTGATTGGCTTTGGGCTTTTAATAAAAAGACTTGAATATGCAACTTATAACTTTTCATTTATAAACCCTCTAAAGTTGACATCGTTAGGCATCCAACTTTTTCTCTATCCTCGTTTTCCACTATTAACTATTCTAAACTATATAATAAGCAAATTACATAAAACGATTTTTAATGAAAGATATTCATATTATGATTTGATTCCCTCCTAGCTTTCCGTGACTCCTAGCCTCCCGTGACTCCATTCTCATTTCCTTATTCTCCTGTGTCTCCTATCTTCTCTATATAAAGAAGATGATCTGAAGGAAAAGATAATAAAAAAATTTCTGAAGAATTTCTCTCTCTTTTCTCTTTCTTATTCTCTCTAAATTTATGCAACAATTATAAAAGTATATTTATACACTTTGCTAAAGTTTTATAACACGTTATCAGCACGAAGCTCTAACCAACTGAGACGGTAAAATTAAATTCTTGCAATTTAGTATTATATTACCGGTTTGGATAGGGCTGTAAATGGTAATCGGAAAATTCGTATTCATCCGCATCCGTATTCGAAAAAAGCGGATATTATTCGTATTCGAAAAAAAACGGATATATCCGTATTCGGTTTAAAGGTATCCGTAAATAAACGGATACGAATACGGATATAGGCGTATTCGTATTCGATTAACATCCGTCAGTAAATATATCCGTGGATACGGATATCCCGGATTTCGATATCTAGAATCCGTATCAAGAATAACTTATATATATATATATATATATATATATATATATATATATATATATATATACACACACACACACACTTAATATTTACATTAATTAAGTTATTAATTAATAATTTACCTATATAAGTTGTTAATAATTTAATATATATATAATATATGTATTTATTAATAACTTACATTCATTGATTAATCACTTACATTTATTTATATAAGTTATTAATATATACGTGTATATATATATATATATATTAATAAATCATAACTTAGATTCATTAATTAATCACTTTAACTTATATTCATTAATTAATAACTTATATATACATTTATATATATAAGTTATTATATATATACACACATATATATTAATAACTTGCATTAATTAATTAATAACTTACATATATATATATATATATATATATATATATATACACACACATATATATTAATAACTTACATTCATTAATTAATCACTTACATTCATTTATATAAGCTATTAATATATATTATATATATATACACACACGCGTTTAAGGACAATTACGAGAAGGCGGGGAGCAATGGACAATATAATTTTATTGTTAAAATGTGTTAGGTCCGAATTAATTTAAAATTAATCTAGAAGGAGAGTTAAATAAATTAATTCACGTTTATGAATTTTTGGGTGAGAGAGTATTTATCACTTTCATTTGCCTAATTATTTAGAAACTAGAAGTCCAATTATGTAAAATAAGTTCAATGTCAATTTTGAATCAAGTTAGATTAACTAGTTGTCACATATACATTATAACTCGTGACTCTCCATAAATATAATGAAATCAAATAATTTCTTATAACCATGTAATTTATTTATTGAGGATAAATAATAAATAAATCTCCCATAAATATTACTATTCATTTATTAAATATTAATTTATTTCTCTTTTTATTATTTAATAAAATTTGAAAGAATAATATTGAGATTTTAATTTCAATTTGATCCATCAAACAAAGTATTTGGTTACATTATTGAATCTTTTATTATCACCCAAAACGTCAATTATCATGTTTTCCCTTTATGATTAGGATGTTTAATTAATATGTATGGTTTAAATATTAAATTGTGTTTAATTAATATGTATGATTTAAACTTTAATTTTTTTTTCGTAAATATTTTGAATGAATTTTATATTAGGTTCTTGATAAACTAATTCGGATATTGGATATCAAGAATAATTTGTCTATTCGGATAAAATAAATGGTATCGGATATTATCCGTATTGAATATTTTTTGAATCACTAGGATACGGATAATATTTTTAAAATCATGGGATCTCGGATACGGACACGGATACGGATAATAATTAGTTTTTTAGGATACGGATACGGATATACCTGTATCCGTATCCGTTTAATACCGTTTACACCCCTAGGTTTGGATATGCCACCAATAATATAATTTTATTCTTATACAATTGATTTGGCTTTGTCGCCTATTATATTCTTTAACTGTCAAGTTATATTTATGTTTTATTGTCCATTTTAAATTATGTTATTTACAGAGGTACCATCTATCCTTGTTGATCTTATAAGACTTGGTGGGAACCTTTTTACCGCTTATTAAATTATGGGAATAACCTGTATATGCGAAATACCGCATACATGGTGAAATTCTTCTATTATTCCATTCTTTATTATTCTGTTGGAATATCTTGTCTGTGCAGATTACGTATGACCTAGTTCTATTCTTTATTATTCTGTTATAATATCCTGTCTGTGCGGATTACGCATGACCTGGTTCCATTCTTTATTATTTTGTTGGGAATAACCTGTCTACGCGGACTACCGTATGCATGTTGAAATTCTTCTGTTATTTCATTATTTATTATTCTGTTGGAATAACCTGTCTATGCGAACTACCGCATGCCAGGTGAAGATCCATTTGCATTATGCTAATAACATAAATATAAGAATATTTATATTTGTATTTTATCACCACTTGAGGTCGTGACTTAGTTTATTTTTCTATATCATACATGCAATTATTTATTGTTTTAATAAATAATAATTGTGTTTTAACCCAGAATAGATGACAAACTTGGCAAAAATATATTTTTCTATTTTGAAAATCTCTGGAGACAACTATTTAGCATGGGCAGTTGATGCAGAATTGCACCTTAGTGCAAATGAGTTAGAAAAGACCATTGAATCAAGAAATACAGCAACTTCGGCATAAAATGCAAAAGCCATAATTTTTCTTCGTCACCATATTGATGAAGGATTAAAGACTGAGTATTTAACAGTCAAAGATCCTTTATCTTTATAGTATACAATCAAGGAAAGATTTGATCACCAAAATTGGTTGTTCTCCCTAATGTCAAATTTGAGTGGCTTAATTTAAGGCTACAAGATTACAAATCAATTACGGAATATAGTTCCAATGTTTATAGAATAACCTCTACTTTGACTTTGTGCGGAGATCCAGTTTCTGAAACCCAAATGTTAGAGAAAACACTCTCAACTTTTCATCCCACCAAAATGATTACATCACAACAATATATGCGAGTAAGTTCACAAAATTCGGTGACTTGTTGTCTACATCCTCCTTGTTGCGAGAAAAGAATAATGAATTGTTGTTAAAAATCATCAAATCACGGCCAACCAAAAGTGCTACCCATTGCGGATATTAATGATGATGACATTCCAACATAATAAGTGTGACAAGAGATGGTCATATAATAAGAAGTCTTGGGGACGAAAGAATAAACGAGGCCATCATAACAACAAATTCCAGAATCACGACAATTCAAGCCACCAGAAGTGGCAAGTGTCTGGGTCTGATAAAAATAAAGAAAATGCAAAACAGATAAAGAACAAACCAGATGTTTGTTTTAGGTGTGGGATGAATGGGCATTGGTCGCGTACTTGTCGTACGCCGAGGCATCTGGTTAATTATTCCAGGAGTCTCAAAAGAACAAAGTAATGGAGGCAAAAACAAACTTTGTTAATCATCAATTGAATATTGTTGATGATCCACCAATAACCAACAACAAGGAAAAGGTTGTTGATATTACTGAACCTTCTGAAAGTATATTTTGGGATATCGTTTAATTTCTTGTTTTAATTAAACACCATGCATGTATAATATTATTAGTTTTCATTCTATATATGGTATGTGTTTTCTCATGAATAAAATTATATTTGGAATGTAACTTTTCTTATTTATGTTTTTATATGTGTCAGACCATTTTTAATGGATATAGAGGATATATGTTTAGCAGACAGTGCAACAACTCATACAATCCTTCGAAATGAGAAATATTTTTCACAACTGATCAAAGCTAAAGGAAATGTAGGAACTATCTCTGGCACATCAAATTTAATCGAGGGATTTGGAAAAACTAGTTTCTTGTTACCAAATGAGACACAAGTTTTTATCAAAAATGCTCTATATTCTAGTAAATCAAGAAGAAATTTACTTAGTTTTAAAGATATTCGACTAAATGGTTTTCATATTGAAACAACCAATGAGAATGATAATGAATATCTTCTCATCACTTCTACTATTTATGGAAAAAAGAATATCCTAGAAAAACTTCATTCAATTTCTTCTGGATTATATACTATGAAAATTAGAGCAATTGAGTCTCATAATGTTTTGATTCCAAAAATCATAGATCCCAAATCTTTTATACTTTGGCATGAAAGACTCGGTCATCCAGGTACTTCTATGATGCGTCGTATTATTGAAAATTCTACTGGTCATCCTCTTAAAGATAAGAAGGTTTTTCCTAGTAGTGAATTTCCTTGTGCTGCGTGTTCTCGAGGAAAATTAATTATTCGACCATCACCAGTAAAAGTTTATAAAGAAGCCCCAAAATTCCTAGAGAGAATTCAAGGAGACATTTGTGGACCTATTCACCCATTGTCTGGCCCATTTCGATATTTCATGGTTTTAATAGATGCTTCAACTAGATGGTCTCATGTTTGTCTTCTCTCTTCTCGAAATTTTGCCTTCTCAAAACTTTTTGCTTTAAATAATCAAGTTACGGGCTCAGTTCTCGGATAATCCAATCAAGTCAATTCGACTTGATAACGCAGCTGAATTTTCATCAATGACTTTTAATGATTTTTGTATGACTATTGGAATCTCTATTGAGCATTCTGTTCCTCATATTCATACACAAAATAGTTTAGCTGAATCTTTAATAAAAGACTTCAACTAATTGCACGACCATTAATGTTAAGGGCTAACTTACCTACCTCAGTTTGGGGTCATGCAATTCTTCATGCTGCAGCCATCATTCAAGTAAGACCAAGGACTCTTCATAAATTTTCTCCTCTACAGTTAGTTCTTGGACAAATACCCAACATATCACACTTTCGAGTTTTTGGAAGTGCAGTATATGTTCCCATTGCACCTCCACAAAGAACTAAGATGGGAGCCCAACGAAGAATAGGTATTTATGTTGGTTTTGATTCTCCTTCTATTATCAGATATCTTGAGCCTTTAACTGAAGATGTTTGTACTGCACATTATGTAGATTGTCATTTTGATGAATCTGTTATTCCAACATTAGGAGGAGGGAAAGTTTTAAATAAAAAACCCTTTGAAATATCATGGAATGCATCAGATTTAAATTCACTTGATCCTCGTACAGGACAATGTGAAATTGAAGTTCAAAGAATTATTCATTTACAAAATATTGCAAATCATATGCCAGATGCATTTAATGATGCTAGAAAAGTGATAAAGTCACATACACCTGCAGTGAATACTCCAGCAAGGATAAAAATATCTATTGAAAAATCAATTCTTGGAGAATTGACGAATAAGGTAATAGAAGAATCTAAACCACGCCAGAAGCGTGGAAGACTGATTGGTGCAAAAGACACTGTACCACGAAAAATCAAAAGCAAATAAGGGAATCCCAGAAGGAATACTCGCTCTAGAAGTAGCACTTATTTCAAGAGTGGGAATAGCCCCAGAAGAGGTACAAATCGCTTCAGAAGTAGCACTTATTCCAAGAGTGTGAATAGCCCTAGAAGTGGTTCAAAATCTCTGTGAAGGTATAAGAGATGAACACCAAGAGATCTTAATAAATTATGTACATGATGAGAAAATATGGGATCAAAGCAAAGTCATGATTGATGACATATTTGCTTTCTCTATAGCATCAGACATTACTTTGATTCCTGACACGGATCCTGAACCACAAAACATGGAAGAATGTCAGAAAAGAAAAGATTGGCCAAAATAGAAAGATGCTATTCAAACTGAGCTACAATCTCTGTTGAAAAGAGAAGTATTTGGACCAGTAGTCCAAAAACCGCTGGGTGTAATCCCGGTTGGAAATAAATGGGTATTTGTACGAAAGAGAAATGAGAAAAATGAAATTGTGAGATACAAAGCCCGACTTGTAGCTCAAGGATTTTCACAAAAACTCAGTATTGATTATCAGGATACATACTCTTCAGTAATGGATGGAGTCACATTTTATTTTCTGATAGGTATGTCAACCATGGAAGGTTTGGAAACACGTCTGATGGATGTTGTAACAACATACCTATATGGCTCACTTGACAGTGAGATTTACATGAGAATCCTTAAAGGATTGAAAATGATTGAATCACAAAGGCCCCGTCACATATATTCAATCAAGTTACAACGCTCATTGTATTGGTTGAAACAGTATGGTCGTATGTGGTATAATCGACTTAGTGATTATTTAATAAAAGATGGATATATAAATGATCAAGTATGCCCATGTGTTTTTATTAAGAAATCACAAAGTGGATTTTCCATCATTGCTGTATATATGGAAGATTTGAATCTTGTAGGTACTCCTGAAGAACTCACAAGAACTGCTACTTATTTAAAAGATGAATTTGAAATGAAAGATCTTGGAAAGACAAAATTCTGTTTAGGAATACAAGCGAAGCATTTAGCATCCAAAATTTTTGTTCATCAATCCACATATGCTGAAAAGATTCTCAGTCATTTTTATATGGATAAAGCTCATCCTTTGACTACCCCGATGGTTGTTCGATCTTTAGAGGTTGATAAAGATCCATTTCGGCCTCTAAAAAGTGGGGAAGAAGTTCTTAGACTTGAAGTTCCATACCTAAGTGCAATAGGTGCTCTTATGTATCTTGCAAACTGTACACGACCTGATATTACTTTTGTTGTCAACTTGTTAGCAAGATACAGTTCTTCTCCTATTAAGAGACATTGGGATGAGATCAAACACATTTTGAGATACCTCCGTGGAAGTATAGATCTTGGGTTATTTTATCCAAGAAATTCAATGTCGCAATTGGTTGGATATGCCGATGCAGGATATTTATCAGATCCACATAATGGAAGATCACAAATAGGTTATGTATTTACATATTGTGACACGGCTATATCCTAGAAATTCACAAAGCAAACCATGACAGCTACATCTTCAAATCACTCAGAGATTCTCGCTATACATGAAGCGAGCAGAGAGTGTGTTTGGTTGAGATCAATTATTCAGCATATTCAAAAGTCATGTGGATTACCATCAATCAAAGACATTCTTACAATTCTGTATGAGGATAACGCTGCATGCATTGCTCAACTTAGAGGAGGGTACATCAAGGGAGATAGAACAAATCACATTTCACCTAAATTCTTCTTCACACATGAGCTACAAAAGAAGGGTGATATAGATTTGCATCAAATTCGATCATGTGATAATCTAGCCGACTTATTCACAAAGTCGCTACCAAATGCAACGTTTGCAAAACTTCGGAAAAGGATTGGAATGTGTCGACTGAAAGACTTGTGACAATATTTCATCAAGAAGTAATGAATTCTTTTTGAGGGGTAAGACTGTACTCTTTTTCCTTAGTCACGGTTTTTATCCCAATGGGTTTTTCCTGACAAGGTTTTTAACGAGGCAGTCAATTAAAAGATATTTATGTAAAAGATATGTACTCTTTTTTCCTTCGTTAAGTTTTTCCCAATGAGTTTTCTTAACAAGGTTTTTAATAAGACATAATATTCTATCGTAGGAAATCAGGGGAAGTATTATGATTTGATTCCCTCCTAGCTTCCCGTGACTCCTAGCCTCCCGTGACTCCATTCTCCTTTCCTTCTTCTCCTTCCTCTCCCGTATCTCCCCTCTTGCCTATATAAAGAAGATGATCTGAAGGAGAAGATAATAAGATTTTCTCTGAAGAATTTCTCTCTCTTTTCTCTTGCTTATTCTCTCTAAATTTATGCAGCAATTATAAGAGTATATTTATACACTTTGCTAAAGTTTTATAACAATTCACTTGTTTTTTGGAATAATCAGAATTTTTTCCAAATTATAATCAACTGTTTCGTCATTTATGGCGTTCGACAAATAATTTGTTATTCTCATATTTTCTAACTCCACTACAATTTTTTCAATCACTTCATAAAATTATTTGATTGTCAAATGAGATCTTCAAAAAATAATTGATAAACATTTTATTAATTCAACTCAGCAATACTTTTTTATCCCAAAAAATGTCAGAGATTAAGAATTTATATAATTTAACATTAATTCCATATAATAATGTACCAAACTTGTTACGTCTTATTTCTAAGTTAGAGGTTAAGGATTCCAAACCCACCAATTAATATATTGAAATTGTTAAATCCACAACACTTTTTATTATTTTTACAACAAAAGTGTCGCTATAGATCCTATAGCGATGGTTTTCACCGTCGCTATATATCTACAGCGACACTTTTAATAATAAAAATAACAAAAAATATTGTGAATTTAACAATTACCTTCCAAACACATATATAATACATTAGTTCAAAAGTGATACACCACTAATTCATGCATCTGTTATGGTGCGGTGCAATGCACTATTGATTCAATAACAAATACCAGTATTGCACCGCACTGCCTTCAGTTTATTTATTTTTTCACTAAAATGACATCGTTCGATTAGAAATTTCCCAGTTCGATTCGGTTTGATTAGTTTTAGTTCCCTTTCGGTTCAAATTGTCATCCTTCATACTCGAAAAAGAGTGCATAAAATTAATGAGGTATGATCAACTATAAATACATGATCATAATTTAAGTTCCAGGTACACCACGTAATATCTACTTTTACGCACTATACATAATATCTACTTTTATGCATTAGCAGGGCCGGTTCAAACTTTTTGGGGGCCTCAAGCCAAATATTGATGAAATAAAATAAAGATGCAGCTTTCATCTCAAATCTTTTTTCGGAAAAGGAAAAAAGAGAAAATAAAATAAAAAATGATCCTGAGATGTATATGAAGATGCAGCTTTCATCTCAAATGTTGTGTTTGATTTTTTTAGATGATTTATGTTAATTTGTTTTTATTGTTGTTACTCTAATTTGAGAGGGTTGTATTGATGATGATGGTAGGGGTGGCGCGATAGGGCACCATGTGGGTTTAATGGTAGATGGATTTGGTTTCAAATTTTGTATCGTGGATTTTTTGGGATAAATGTTGGTTTGGTAACTTTTTTTTTCTTACAGTCAATTCATTGAACTTTAGTTTTTTTATAAACTCTTACAAAAATCGTTAAGTCCTTTGACTTTTAACGAAATTTGACATATAGGAGAAACAAAGCTGACATAAAATTTTTATGCATGAGTTTCAAAGCTTTAGTGGAAATGAACAAATCTTATGGAGAAAATGAAAGAAAATCTTTTAAAATAAAATATAAATAAAAAAACTTAGTAAAAAAAATATAAAATACAATAACATAAATAAAAAATATATATTTAATTATTTTTATAATTCATATCAAATGAGTTTTTATGTAATTATTAGAAAATATAATTAAGGAAATTACTAACCATAAAAATTATAAATTTTATTAATATTTTATTATTATTATCTCGTATTATTATTATTATTATTATTATTATTATTATCAGAATTATTATTATAAATTATTGGTATTATTATTAGAATAATTATTATTATTAAGATTATATCCACGTTGGATTATTATGGTCACATCATCGCTTTTTTTACAACATGACTTAATGGTTTTTGTAATGGTTTATAAGAAAACAAAAGTTTAGTGAGTTGACTATTAGAAAAAAAAATTGAGTGACTCAATTATAAATTGACCTAAAGTATAGTGACCAAAAAAATATTTATCCCGAATTTATCTAGTGTGTAAATTGAGATTGGCGATGTAGCCTAAGCATTAAAGATATTTTGAATAGAAGGACCAAATTTCTTATGGTTGGATGATGAATTGGTGGGTGGGTGATGATAGTGTTTAAAAATTAAAACTAAATTATTTTTAACAAAATTAATTTCAAATACTAGAATGGACGTCCATAATTTTTTTATTTATATATATATTGTTAACGCCAAATTTGTACGCCTGACGAAATCACCAAAACAGCAGGCCAAAATCGCGCTAACGGTTGATGGAGTAGTTGATTATATCAAACTCACGAAATACATTCACACAAACATGAATAAAGAGATATAAATATGAACAAAAGAATTTACGTGGAAACCCAATTGGGAAAAAACCACGAAGAGAGAGAGAGTAATCCACTATAATAATATTGAGAGTACAATATGTGTATTTGTGTTGTATCCCTTGTGCCCTTGTCCTATTGTGTTCTTTTTATTCCGATAAGTGCCGAGGCTAGGATCCGAAATGCCTACCACTCCGAAGAGGAGTTTTCCCATATCCACACCCCGTCCACCATCACCCCCTCTCAAATCTCCGACATCCGAACCCTTTTCAATATCCCCAAAGAATACAAGCTTCGGGCGAAACCCGACAAGAAAATGTTCTGGAGACCCGAGGGTGAAAGGGTCGTCGTTCCCCTGTATCTGCTGAAGTAAGGGGTTCGGTTTCCACTCCACGAATTCATCTCTTCTTTCCTGTGCTTCGTGGGTGTCGGATTCGCATAGCTTGTACCGAACTCGTACATCCACTTGATATCCTTCACAGCCCTGTGCCAGGAGATGGGGGTCACACTTGACCTCGATTTCTTCTTTGCCTTATTCACCTTTGGCGGGTCGAAAGAGCCTGGCCTTTGGCAATTAAACAAATGACCTAACCGTTCCGTCCTCATCAAGTCCCCTTCAAGCAACAAAGGGTGGCACACCCAGGGGATCTTAGTGAAAGGGACCGATCTCCAACTCTTGCCAAGCTGGGCACATCCCGATGACCCCATCGCGAAGGTATCCAAGTTTCCCAAGGATCGGGCTGACGCCTTCAAGGCATTTTATAAGAGGTTGAGCAAGACCGAGTGGAGTTTGAACATCTTGTCCAATGAAGCCTGGCTGTACAAATATGGGTGTAAGTTACAATTCCCCTTCCCTTTCATGTCATGACTTCATTTCTTTTATGCCGTATTATTAATTGCTCTGTTTGCTTTGTAGTGACCATCTTTAAACCCGAGGGTGCTGACGACTCCTTGGTACCTTTCCCCATTACCTCCAAACCTATCTGTCCCCCAGCAACCGACCATTCGCCCAATGGGGAGACCATCCCGATCACCGAGCTCTCGGTGGGATCCGCATCGGGGCTTGCCCCTCCGACCACCACCGCTGTCGAAACCACCAACAAAAATGCTCTAAAAATAAGCCAGGCCGAGAAGATGGCCTTGTTAAAGAAGGTGAAGAAGCCTTCCAAGCCTTCTACCAAAGTCCCCCCCAAGGCCACTTCTGTAATACTGCCGAAGCCGACTCCTCCACCCCCTATCCAGGTCGCGGTTGTGACGCCCCAAAAATAGGTATACATCACCCATCTTGAGTCGGCAAATACATGGTATAAAATATAAATACAAACTTAATTATATAAACGTCGTGTAATATACGACAAAACATAGCTGAGAGTTTAAACAGGAATATTGCCTTTTAGACAATATTCACTCTCAAATAGAGTCCTCATTACATTTATCGTCACACTATTTTATAGAATAGTGAGGACTACTAACACACCATCTCAGACCATCACTCCGTCCCCCGACTAGTCCCGGCTACGTTCTCATTTCCTGAAGAGAACAATGAAAGCAAAAAGGTGAGCTCAACTAGCCCAGTAAGAAATATTATGACTAAGATAATGCAGAATAAATTATCATTAGTCTTCAACAATGTTAAACTGATAAAATACAATAGACATCAAGTTTAACTGCAGCAGAATAAGCAATCCATTAGAAGAGTCAAGTAGAGCATGATATCTACTATCTTCTATGATTTAAAATGTTTCATCAATTTTTATCATTTGAGACTCATCTTAATAAATAAAACCATCATCATCGAATCATGCACGCACTACGGGCCAAGGATATTCATTAAATCATCAATGGTCATGACTATACCGAATAATCCTCGGTCATAATCATACCAAAATTGTCCATCAATGCACACTACTGAGCCTTTGAGGACTTTTACCACATCATTTATAACATTACGGTCATGATTATACCGAATGATCCACGGTCATAATCATCACCGTCCATCATCTATGCACGTAAGCCAAAGATGAGTTTCACCACAATATAAGCATGAGGATGATGACAATGACATAATAATTCAATAAAACAAGTTCAAGAATAAATTTTAAAGATTTATAAGTTAATTTATCCCCGAAATCAATAACGTCCAAATTGTCAACATGATAATCTTTGCTTTGTGGAGTAAAATTCAAGAATGCTCGGAAAAATATTTCCAAGAAAAGATCTTTGGATGAAGCTTGAAATATCCAGGATATTCTACTAATTTCATGGAGTATAGAAGTTAAAACTTTAACCAACTGAGTATAATAGAATATATGAAACTACAAATAGATTTTCGCCCGCCATGCGGTAATCCACGTAGACAGATCATTTCCACAATTTAATAAGGAATGAATACAAAGGATCATTCACTATGCATGTAGTAATCCACATAGACAGGTTATTCCAACAGAATAATAAAGAATGAAATAACAGAAGAATTGACCAGGCATGCGATAGACTGCACAGACAGGTTATTCCCAACAGAATAATAAAGAATAGTACCAGGTCATGCGTAATCCACACAGACAGGATATTCCAACAGAATAATAAAGAATTGAACCAAGTCATACGTAATCCGCATAGACAGGATATTCCAACAGAATAATAAAGAATGGAACAAGGTCATGCGTAATCACGCATTGCAGACGGGATATTCCAATGTAATAATAAAGAATTGAATAACAATAGAATTCACCAAAGATGCGATAGGCCAGCACAGACGAGTTATTCCAATGGAATAATAAAGAATGGAATAATGAAGAATTTTACCATGTATGTATGCGGTACTTGGCATAGGCGAGTTATTCCAACATAATAATAAAGAATGGAATAACAACCCTTACGAGTATTGAAAGAAAATAACTCTCTTCGTGAATACGAAAGAATAATACCCCTTACAGTACAATACCTTCAACTTTTCTTTCATTTTTAATTTAGTCCTGCAACTATTATCAATCTTGCACCACCTCCCATAATAGTACAAGAATGTGAATCAATAGTACGCACATGTGAACAAATAGTTATATGCATGTGAATTAATAACAATTAATTGCTCATTTATCCGATTAATTACCCGATAACTTTCAGACATCAATTATTATCAAAATAAATGCCGATTTTTACTAACACTAATAATTCCCACACAATGGAACTATCAATTTCATCTTTAATTAACACGAACTTATTCATCATTAATATTATAACTCACAATATTTAACAACCGAAGTCGGTCCGGGAAAGAGGGGCTTTTCGATAAGGATTTCTCCTTATTGGGCGCCATGATTAGGTGACCAAACCTCTCCTTGATGTAACTTCTAGACATTGTCAATATTGTAAATAATAATATTAATAACTTTGTCGTCTCAATTATTGATTTAATAATATAACATATTATGCAAATGATATTGTAACAATACTTGAATCAATAATATGAGAGATATGATCTGACGACAATTCATGTAGTAATAATTGAGTATAAGCGAGTGACTTCTTACGTAAGCATCAATAATCAATACTGTGTGTTACTATGCAACCACGCATATTACTATACTTTTACTACTGAGTAGTTCAACAGTTTTAACGGTAACACTTTCGTCGTTATTTTTAATAAAGATAATTTTGTCGTTTTCTTACTACTTGATACTAATACTTAATAGGGTCCACCAATGATTGTGCCATCGCTATCGAATATTCCCTGTTAAAATGAATATTCCTCGACCAATCGAATATTATATAACCACTTGCTTACTTTGCAAAATTTGTAAATATTACCCATAACTATAACATTATATCAAATCCACACCATAATATTAAAAAAAATATTTCGAGAAATTTAAATCTTTATTCATAAAATCTGGGATCTCACAATCTTCCCTCCTTATGAAATTTTTCCCTCGAAATTTATGTACGTACCTGGTATGCCGAAGAGGTGAGGATGCCTTGAATACCTTTACCGTCAAAAATATTACACGTTGTATAATGCGTGCATGCCCGATGTCCTCCTCGATTGCCTCTCGAATGCATATCGGTCCTAAAATAGCCATTTTAGGCCTTGATACCGACCTCAAATCTCAAAATATAAAGAATGAAAGTTTTAAGTCTACTCGTTATCTTTCTGAATCATCCTGAATCACCTCAATCGGAGTTTGTATGAGACAGTTATGCCCAATTTACTAAAGAACGTGCGGACAGATTTTGGCTTAACACTTGACCAGCGCTTAGTCGCCTAAATTTGGCCTTGGGCAAGCACCTAGGCACCCAAGAACAGATTCTAAGCGCCGAGCCTAGTGCCTAGGTGCTCGACCTTTGGCACTTAATTCCAATTTTCAAGATTTTGTAACTTTTGACACACATACTTCAAATCTTCATAACTTCTTCATCCGTTATCGGAATTAGTCCATTTTTGAGGCTATGAAAAGATTTTAACATGCTCTATAAAACCCCCATGATTTTATAATTTTTCAAATTCATCAATTATTCTGAAATTTAGCTCCAAAGTCTCCCAAGACTAAGTTTTTACTAACAACGATACGTGAAAACGTTATGAACACGCGACATAGTTGGCAGTAAAACGAGTCTATAGGCCATAGTTCCTACTCGATCGAGGATTCCAAATGGGACAATTAAATCGAGGGTTGAGATAATGCCTTCTTGAACCTTCTTCTTCACATTCATCAGATTCGGGTGTGTAGCTTAAGCGGCTTTAACTTTATCGATTAAAGTCGATTCTACTCGTATATTCGTTATCTTCACATGGATCCCTAGAGTCTTTAATTCCATCTTCATCATTTGTAAGTTATAAGAAATGGATTTTTGTGTTAACAACATCGCACTAGTAAACGCATACGATCTTCTACTCAACGCGTCAGCTACCATGTTCGCTCTGCCATGATGATATTGAATGGTATAATCGTAATCTTCAACAGCTCGAGCCAACGTCTTTGACTCATAATACGTTCGTTCTAGGTGAAGAAATATTTAAGGGTTTTAGAAATGAATTTTGTACTAGAGTCAATACAAAATTCAATTTCACGCTCTAGGGGTAGGCCAGGAAGTCTTCAGAGAATACGTTAGGAAATTTATTAAAAATAGAATGTCATTCAAAACTGTAACTCTTATCCAAGACTTGGATAGCACGTCACATTGATACCTATCAACTTGCCACCGTTATTCACAGCGTCCCCTACGGAAAGTTTGGCTTCGGTGCATTCCACACAAGGAAGTCAACAACGTAAGGCTCAGGGCTCTTTACTTATGGCTTAATATAACAGTGATTAACTTTAGTGGTTGGTTGCTTGAATTCGTATAACAGGTTGGTTAGGAAAATAAAAGTTAACAACCTTACGAAAACAATCAATTTTGGCATGATGAGTAGTTAACCCATCGATTCCTAAAATTACATCAAAGGAAAGTATTTTCAAAGAGATAAGATCGACAGGTAACGTGAAAGTGTCGATTTGAATCAAACAAGACTTATAAACAGTGGAGATAATGAAGGTTTCTCCTAACCGCGTTTCAACCAATAAGTCAAAGTCTAATCTCTCCAGAGTCAAATTAAACGTTGAGCGCAAGCAAGAGAGATAAAAGAATGGGTAGAACCGGTATCTAATAAGGTATAGACTTCGCAAGAATTTATAATTAACTAACCCTTGATAACTTCATTTGGGTTCCTCACTTGTTGGGAAGTTATGACAATTGCTTTCCCTTGAACTACCCGACTTTGACTTGTCTGGGGCAGCATTTGGTGTCATCGCTACCATTGAAATTGACTTTTTTATAGGACATATTCCACCCTCAACTGCTTCATCGAACTCCTATTTCATGATCTGAATCATTAATCTTTGATCCTTATCAAATTGAGGTTGACCATGAATGTATGTGGTAATTCAAAACTCGATGTTGGGTTCTCTCAATTCTTTGTCCAAAAAAGAGAAATACATATCATCTATTTTAGCCTTCTTAGACCGGACATCTCTTTCCACAATATCAATGCGTCGTGCGGCTTTTACCCATGCATCACTCATTCTCACTCGTTCAGTTGTTTCTTCTTTCAACCCAGATTCCAGCTTTATCATCTTATACTCTGCTAAAGAGTGCTTTTGTTCAAGCATCACATATCGGGTAACACAAGCTTGAATTGTTTCATCCTTTTGCTCCACGACCACCTGCCGTTCTTCAGCCTGCTCTTCTAACTCATGAACACGATTTTGCAATTCTAAATTTCTATCATAAAATTCTTCTAATAAATTCTCCTCATGTTCCTTTTCTTCCTCACTCTCAGCTTCTACCTCTGTGACTATCTCGGGTGCAACTATCAATTCTTCACTCACCACATAGATATCTCTAATTCCTTCTTCGCCTGACATCACATTATCCTGGTTGGTGATTAGAGGTGTTTCCACGATCTCATTCACTCCATTGTTAACATTTTCAGCTACCATTCTCAAATACTTCCACAAAATAAGGGTTAATTGACATGTCACATATTATCCCTATACTCTGACCGACCAATTAAATAACAAGAAAACTTAGGTAGGTCATACTAGCGAAGGAATTCCCCATCTCTCCCCTCCTAGTTCTTGTCTCACATCTCAGCCAGGGATCATATCCCTAAGCTTTGATACCAACTGTGGCGCCCTCAAAATCCAGGATATTCTACTAATTTCATGGAGTATAGAAGTCAAAACTTTAACCAACTGAGTATAATAGAATATATGAAACTGCAAATAGATTTTCGCCTGCCATACGGTAATCCACGTAGACAGATCATTTTCATAATTTAATAAGGAATGAATATGAAGGATCATTCACTATGCATGTGGTAATCCACATAGTAGCAAAGTTATTCCACAGAATAATAAAGAATGGAATAATGAGAAGAATTCACCGTGCATGCGATAGATCGCATAGATAGGTTATTCCCTCAATGTAATAATAAAGAATAGAACTAGGTCATGCGTAATCCACACGCATGGGATATTCTAAAGAATAATAAAGAATGGAACCAGTCATGCGTAATCCACACGCATGGGATATTCCAATGCAGAATAATAAAGAATAGAACCAAGTCATGCGTAATCCATGCAGATAGGATATTCAATGAGAATAATAAAGAATGAAATAACAACAGAATTCACGGTGCATGCGATAGACCGCACAAACAAAGTTATTCCAATGAATAATAAAGAATGTAATAATGAAGAATTTCACCATGTATGCGGTATTTCAGATGATAAAAGTTATTCCAACATAATAATAAAGAATGGAATAACAACCTTTACGAGTATTGAAAGAAAATAATTCTCTTCATGAATACGAAAGTATAATACCCCTTACCTTAGAAGAAACTGGATATTGGAATAGTGAGGTAGCAGACTTCTGTTCTTCTTTCTCTATATAATTTCTCTCTATAATAATTGCTCTAAAGCTTTAGTGAATTGGTGAGAAATGAAGGAAGAATGAGCTTCTATTTATAGGAAAATATAGTTTCGATAATTGCACATTTTGGGGCTCGAAATATTATAGTACAATACCTTCAACTTTTCTTTCAGTTTTAATTTAGTCCTGTAAATATTATCAATCTTGCACCACCTCCCATAATAGTACAAGAATGTGAATCAATAGTACACACATGTAAAGAAATAGTTATATGCATGTGAATTAATAACAATTAATTGCTCATTTATTCGATTAATTACCCGATAACTTTCAGACATCAATTATTATCGAAATAAATGCCGATTTCCACTAACACTAATAATTCCCACACAATGGAACTATCAATTTTATCTTTAATCAACACAAACTTATTCATCATTAATATTATAACTCACAATATTTAACAACCAGGTCATTCTTAGGAAAGAGGGGGCTTTTCAATAAGGATTTATCCTTATTGGCGTGCAATTAGGTGACCAAACCTCTCCTTGACAGAACTTGTAGACATTCCCAATATTGTAAATAATAATATGAATAACTTTGTCATCTCAATTATTGATTTAATAATATAACATATTATGCAGATGATACTATAACAATAATTGAATCAATAATATGAGAGATATGATGCAATAATTACTGTAGCAATAATTGAGTATAACTGAGTGACTTCTTACGTAAGCATCAATAATCAATACCGTGTGCTACTATGCAACCACACGTATTACTATACTTTTACTACAAAGTAGTTCAACAGTTTTAACGATAACACTTTCGCCGTTATTTTTGATAAAAGATAATTTTGTCGTTTTCTTACTACGATAATACTTCCGTTATGGGGTCCACCAATGATTGTGCCGTCGTACAAATATTCCATGTTAAAACGAATATTCCCCAACCAATTGAATATTATATAACCACTTGCTTACTTTGTAAAATTTATAAATATTACCCACAACTATAACATTATATCAGATCCACACCATAATATTAAAAAAATATTTTGTGAAATTTAAATCTTTATTCATAAAATTTGGGGTCTCACAGCGGTGATCGAGGATTCAGAGGAAACAGATGAGGTTCCTCTCGAACCCCGACCCAAGAAACCACGACTTGCTGAAGGCCCCGAGCAACTAGTTGTTGAGGCCGAACCCCTTGTTATCCCAACTCCTACGTCGAAAGCCAGCTCTTCGCATGGGACGCCGATAACTTGTTGGCTGAAGAGCCCATCGGAAGTGTTTCCCTCTAATTTGTTTGATCATTTCATGTTTTCAGGCGATGACGAACGGTTTAAGGGATTCTCTTCCGAAGAGTATCTGGTGGCTTATGTTCGGGCCCAGTGCCAGGTAATTCTGAGGATGCTTATCTTAATCTTGTAACCTTACACTTTGACTTTCGTAGCTGATGTATGTGTTTGTTGCAGGCCAACGCCATTCTTGCTCGGGCCATCCCTCCTCTCGCCCGAACTACTAAAAAGGAGGTTCAGCTGAGAACGGATGTGCAACTGCTCGAGGCTGAGGTTAGGGGCCTGCACTCGGAGTTGAAGAAGGAGAAAGATCTGCATGCAGAAACCTGGAATAGGGCGGCTCAGGCCAATGAGCTCAAGGAACAATATTCATTGCTTCAAGAGGAGTTCGTCGGCCTGGACAATCATACCAAAAGGCTTCTTGAGGAAAAGGAACATCTGGCAGGAGAGGTCAGAGATCGGGAGCAGGCGATCCAGGACCTCGGGGAGAAGTTTTCTAAAATGCACGAAAAAATGAAGTACTTGATTCGAGAAAACAACTCCCTGAAGGAGGATCAAGCCGAAGCGAAGCAGCAGATAATTTTCGAGTATGAAGAATCTCCGGCCATGACCGATAAGATCATGTCCCAATTTGCTGAAGGGTATGAAACATATCGGGAGAAGGCTCGGGCGAAGCTCACTGCTGCCGGATATGATGCCTCCGTTCTCGATTCGTCTGATGAAGAGTCTGAAGCCAGAGATGAGGATCCACAGGAATGATTCCTTTTAGGACTTAGGAACTTTGTAACCTTTATTTTGTTTGCTTGTAGCACATCCGAATCTCATCGGGTCGGATTTTGTACAAACTTTTAAATATGAATGAAGTACAGAATTTTTATCAGTAGTTATCAGAACCAGTTACACTTGTGACTTTTACCAATTAATTTTGTCATCTTCAAATTTTTGACTAGTTTGTGCTCGAAGCTTATCTGATTCGATCTACTACTATCCTGATCAGTTATACTTCAGAATTTTACTGATCAGTTATGTCCTTCCCTACTTACTGATCAGTTTAATCCCGAAGTTTACCTGATCGGATTTGCAAAATCTTATGAACATAAAAGAAGTAAACATTTCTGAAGAAAAATCTCCTTTATTTCATTGAAAATTAAAATGGTTACATGGATAAAGAATAGAATGACATGACTTTTACTGGTAAAATTTTCTAAGTCTTCCAGCGTGCCATGTATTCTTTACTTCTGAACCATCCATTGCTCGAAGCTGGTATGTACCTAGCTTCGGCACCTCTACCACTTCATACGGTCCCTCCCAGTTAGGCATCAGTTTGCTGGTGTTCTGGGGGGTTGATGCCTCCGACTCCCGGAGGACCAATTCTCCCACTTCAAACCTCTTTCGCTTCACCTTCTGATTATAGTGTTGGGCTGTTCTCTGTTGGTAAATTTCTAACCTTATCAGAGCTGAGTCCTGAACTTCTTGAAGAAGATCCAAATTTGTTTTCAAACCCTCATCATTGTATAACTCCTTGTACTGACTGACCTGAATGGTAGGAGACCCGATCTCCACCGGTATGAGTGCATCAGTTCCATACGCCAATCTGAATGGAGAATCTCCCGTGGTCGTTCTTGGTGTAGTTCGATAAGCCCACAAAACACTGAGCAGCTCTTCTAGCCACCGACCCTTTAGCTCGTCTAGACGCCTTTTAATCCCGTTGAGCAGGGTTTGGTTGGTCACTTCTACTTGACCATTTGATTGAGGATAAGCGACTGAGGTCTTGCGATGCTGAATTCCCAAATCTTTCAGAAAACCTTCGAACTTTGACCCCACAAATTGTCTGCCATTATCAGAAACCACTGCCATCGGGATGCCGAAGCAGTAAATAACTCATTCCTTAAAAAACTTTAGGCATTCTTGTTCGGTAATCTTCTGTAGAGGCTTAACTTTGACCCACTTTGTCATATAGTCGATAGCAACGATCACGAAACTGACTTGTCCCTTGGCCTTCGGCAGAGGCCCCAAGATGTCGATTCCCCATACAGCAAAGGGAATCAGGGATAAGACCGAATCCCTTCATACACTTCCCGAAGTGTATAATCTGCTTCCAAGGGAGTTAAGCATTTGAGTAGGGGAGAACTGAAATCCCTTTGGTACAGATCCCCGTTAATGAGGACGAAGTTTGAGCTTTGGTGCTTGATTTTTCTCGCTAGGATTCGGTCCGAAGGTAGAATCCCATCTGCCAAGTAGGAGATATAAGGCGTGAGCCAGCAATCGAGCCGGTCAAAATCTAGTACATCTGTCTTTGGTACACTTGGCCATTCTAAGACCTCCAGATACACCAATCCACTAAAAGAGATTGCTTCGGTGGTTGCCAACCTAGTTAGGGCATCTGCTACCGTATTATCTGACCGATCAACTCCCTGACAGTTGTGTGATGTGAAGTACGTGAGCTTATCTTTTACTTCGGCCATATACTTTGACATTCTTGTCCCCCGAGCCTCATACTCCCCCGATAACTGCTTGACCACCAGCTGTGAATCACTATAGATGAACAACTTCTGCACCTCCAGGCTTTGGGCCAACCGTATCCCTGCTAGGATGGCCTCATACTCTGCTTCGTTGTTCGTGGCCTTGAACTGAAACCGAATCGCCTGCTAGAATTTGAACCCTTTGGGACTTGTCAGAATGACCCCTGCTCCGCTAACGTCCGAAGTCGATGATCCATCCACATATAGATTCTATGAGGTTTCCCACTGTTGAGTTTCGATTACCGTGCTCACGTCTGGCTCTACGAAGGAACAATCAACCACAAAATCTGCTAAGGCCTGCCCTTTGATTGTCGTTCGGGGATGATACTCTATAGCAAACTATGTTAATTTCATCGCCCATGCGGCTAACTGACCCGACACCTCCGGCCTATGCAAAATCTTCTTTAATGGCTGATCCGTGTACACCACTATTAGCCGACCCTGGAAATAGTGCCTGAGCTTCCTACTAGCAATGATTAAGGCGTAGGCAAACTTTTCCAGGTTTGGGAACCTTGTATCCGCATCCCTAAGAATGTGGATGACGTAATATACTGGGAACTACTTTCCCCCCTTGTCTCGTACCAGTGTTGCCCTTACTGCCATCGGACTTGCAGCCAGGTAAAGGTATAAGGCTTCCGAAGGGATCGGCTTCATTAGTAATGGTGTCGAGGACAAGTACTTCTTGATCCCTTGGAACGCGTCTTCGCACTCCGAAGTCCACTGGAAACTCTTCTCGTTCTTCGGCCCCTTAAGAGTGTCAAAGAAGGGTAAACATCTTTCTGCCGACCTTGACACAAACCTCTGAAGGGAAGCTATCCGGCCCGTCAACCTCTGCATATCTTTGTATGTTTTCGGAGATCTCATGTCTAAGATCGCTTGAATTTTTCTCGGATTTGCCTCGATGCCCCTCTTACTGAACAAGTAACACAAAAACTTCTCTGACCCTAATCCGAAGGTGCACTTGGTCGGGTTCAATCTTAACTTGTGTCTTCTCACTATTTCGAAGTAGCCTTCTAGGTCCTCCAAATGATCCCGGGCTGACATAATTTTCACAATCATGTCATCCACGTATACCTCTATACTTTGGCTCAGCTGCTTTCTGAATACGAAGTTCATCATCCATTGATAAGTTACCCCAGCGTTGAGGAATCCGAAAGTCATCTTTCGATAAGCATATATATCCCGATGTGTGATGAAGCTTGTCTTCGGGATGTCTTCCTTATTCATCGAAATCTGATGGTATCCCGAGAAAGCATCCATGAAGCTCAACATGCCGTACCCCGATGTGGCATCAATCAACTGATCTATGTTCAGAAAAGGGTAGAAATCTTTCGGGCACGCCTTGTTTAGGTCTGTGTAATCTATGCATAATCTCCATTTCCCGTTTTGTTTCTGAACCAGAACTACATTTGCCAGCCATTCGGGGTAGTCGATCTCGAAGATGAATCCCGCCTCTAATAGTTTAGTGATTTCCTCATCTATGATCCTCTGCCTTTCTGGGGCGAAAATTCTTCTTTTTTGTATCACTGGTTTTCTCTTTGGGTCCTTATGAAGTTTATGTAAAGCCACCGACTCACTTACCCCGGGCATGTCGTTAGGCTCCCAAGTAAAGATATCGGCATACACCCAAAGCAGATCCACCAATCCTGTCCGCAGTGGTTCTATTAATCCTGCCCCAATCTTGATCAGTCTCTCTGTGTTTCCGGGGATTAACTCTACATCTTCGGTCTCCTTGGCGAGTAGGGCCGTTGGTTTGGTGCTGCCCTTAGTGAATGGCCCTATTTCAATGGCCATTATCTGTTTCTATTTGCTGACTCCGATCCCTGAAGAAATCAAGGTATTACGATAGCACCTTCGGGCAATGTCAAGATCACCTTTTACCTCCCCAATCCGGTTTGGTGTCGGAAACTTGATTTTGAAGTGTGGTATGGATGTTACTGCTTGTAGTGCCACTAACGTCGGTCTTCCCAAAATAGCGTTGTATGCCGAGTCCACCTGTACCACAAAAAAAACCCGAACTTACACTGCCGGAGAGGGTGTCTTAACTTGACAATGAGCTGACTCGATGGTTCCTGACACATGCACTGGGTCCCCACTTAACCCATACAATGGACCTTTTCCTCCCAACTCCATCTTCTTTCCTTCTAAATCCATTCTCTAATAGGCATGCATATACAATATGTCGACCGAGGACCCGTTATTGATCATCATCCTTTTTATGTCCACTAGACCGACCTGTGTTGTTATTACCAGCGCCCCATCGTGCGGCTCGATGTGATCGGTAGGGTAGTCCTCATCTGAAAATGAGATGGATACTCCCGAGTAGGCCCTGCCTTGCCTGGGAGATGAACTGGCTACTGACAACACGACTTCGAGATGTCCACTTCTCTTCTTTCCGGTTACACGTCCTACCGAACCACCTGAGATTACATCAATCACGCCTCGGGGTTGCGTATTCGGTTGTGACTGTGTTTCCCAGGTCGGTCCTCTGTTCTCCTCTCGAGGTACCCCTGAACCTTCCCGACCCACCACGTACTTTACCAGCTGTCCATTCTGGACATTCTTCTCTATCAAGTCTTTTAAATCCTTACACATCTCCGTCGTATGCCCACGACATTGATGGTATTCACAATATTTGTCCTGACCCCTCTTTCCAGGCTTCGAGATCGCCGGGTATGGCTCAAAAAAAGGTTTGTTCCGCATCTTTTCTAATATTTTTGCCCGGTCAGTGTTGAGTGTGGTGTAGACTTTGTTGACATTCTTATTCGGGAAAAGTGGTCTTCCGCTACTCGAACCTCCCCGATTGTAGCTTTTTTTAACATAGTTGTCAGATTTCCCCTGACTATCCAACCGTTGGAAGTTCTGCTTCTCCCGATCTTTGGAATTCTCATACGACTGGGAGTGCGGTCTACAATTTCCCATGGCCTCCTCTATCGCAATAAACCCTTCTGCCCGATGGAAGGCTTCAGTCAAGTCTGCCAGAGGGTTGATCAACAAATCCTTCATTAGTTTCTTCGACTTCCCAATATCCAGCCCGATCGTGAAGAAACCTAGGGCTTGTGGAGAATTCAACTCTTCTACCGACCCAACTGACTCCCGAAACCTCTTGACGTCTTCGCCCTGTGCTCTCATCAAATTTCATCGAACCTGTGATAAGGGATCTTGATGATCCTCTCTCCTTACATTGCTTAGAACCAGGCATGAAACTTCTCCCGAAGATCGCTCTAGGAATTGATTGATCCAGCCGCTAAAGTTCCCATCCATTCTCAGGCACTCTTCTTCAGGGTCGTTGCAAACATGTGGCATTAAGTGGAGTCTGAATGCCTATAGTAGGTCATCAACCTGTCGTACCCGTCTGAATGATCATAAGGGTCCCCCAGCCCGTCATATGTCTCCATCGGGGGCATCTTCTTTTTAGGGTCGGCCGTCACATGATTGATTTCTGGCGAGAAGGGAGACCCTATACAAGCCGAAGGTGTCCCCATCGAGTTCTTCGCCAACAACAATTTTTTCAGTTCTGCCACCCTTCGAGCGAGGGGGTCGGACTCCTCCTTACGAGGGGACGATCGGGGTCTGTCCCTCCCATATTCAGGAGTCGCGTCCCTCCTCCTTTGTCCCGATCTTCCTGGATGCTCCGATCTTCGTTCTGCCGAACGGCTCCTCCTTCTGCTTTGGCCGTCCCGCGAGCGACTTCTGTGATGCCCCCAAAACAGGTATACATCACCCATTCTGATTCACCAGATATCACTCTATAAAAATCAAATACAACTTCATTTATACACTGTTGAACTTTCGTGCAGAGTACGACCACAGTTAGACTGTGAGTTTTAATACAAATGTATGTAACTCTCATGGTGCCTCGACCACAACCTTACAATGGTACGTTACATAAAAGTACATTCAAAAACTGTTTTAGAAATTAAAATCTTTGGGAAGTGCTCAAGGAAACCTTCGTATATGGGAGGCCATGCGTCTAGGTTATGATAGATATCATATGTCCACAGAATTATCCTTGGTTGACCAAATAGACCCCAAAGAAAAACGAGAAGATTATTATCATCTTCTTTCCAATGGTGAGTCTTCTCTTGACATATAACTATCCACTATCTCCAAGTGAAAATTATATTTCAAATAAACTCCAAGATCATATAGGTAGTGCTCGTAGATATACTCAGCAAGTGGATGTGTACAACCCTGTCTTATGATAACACGAGGTTGTATGTCATTAGACATCTTGTATGATAGTGGCAAAACACCCTTCCAAAGTTGGGTTCACCTCACCCTATTCGGTTCACCAAAATTAAATATCAAATGACTTATACAATACGACACACTTATCTAAAGTTCTCAATAAAATTATTTCCATACTATTTAGGTAGAACCTCAATAGCTATGAACCACTATTCTATTCCCCTGTTATCCCCGCTTGACTCGGCAACACTCTTATTACCTGAAAGGAATTGTGAAGCAAAAAGGGTGAGCATAACTAGCCCAATAAAGAATATCATAACTAAAGATAATTAAATTATCAATAGCCTTCGTCAATAATAAATCAGAGATTTAGAACATATAGTAGATGATAAAACTTTTCAACCATAGTTGCAGTGGAACGAGCAATCCATTAAAAGAGTCAAATAGACCATCAGGTCTATTATCTTCTCCATGTTAAAAGTCCACCAATAATGTTTTATCCCTGTAACATCAATCAATAATTCCTGTCCACAATTATATGAATAACTCATAATCATAATTGTGATTCTGAATTCCTTTTCACACCCAGGACGAAGATAATTTACATTACCTATCTTCACCTGAAACATCAAAAATCATGGTTATACCAAATCACAATTCCTGCTCATAATCATACTAATAAATTCATCTTTGCACTACGGCCAAAGATATACAACTGTATAACCAATAATCAACAATTCATCTTTGCACTACAGGCCAAAGATATACAACTGTAAAACCAATAATGCTGAGACTCAATTTAATAGTATCACGACCACGAATTATACATGCACTACGGGCCAAGGATATTCGTGTTTTTAATTACGATCAATATTATACCGAATAATCCTTGGTCATAATCATACCAAGTCCATCTATGCACTACGGGCCAAAGATGACTTTTACCACATCATTTGTAACATTACGGTCATGATTATACCGAATAATCCCTGGTCATAATCATACCAAGTCCATCTATGCACGTAAGTCACAGATGACTTTCAACACAATATAAGCATGAGTATTATGACAACAATATAAAGAATCAATCAAATGAGATAAAGGATAAATGTTAAACATTTATTGTAAAATCCCAAATTTTATGAATAAAGATTTAAATTTCTCGAATTTTTTTTTGAATATTATGGTGTGGATTTAATATAATGTTATAGTTGTGGGTAATATTTATAAATTTTGCAAAGTATGCAAGTTGTTATAAAATATTCGTTTGGTCAGGGAATATTCTTTTTGTCAAGAATATCTGTACAACGGCACAATCATTGGTGAACCCACAACGGAAGTATTGTCGTAGTAATAAAACGACAGATTTATTTTTATAAAAATAACGGCGAAAGTTTTACCGTTAAAACTGTTGAAATACTCGGTAGTAAAAAAGTACGATGTCTGGCGTGGTTGCATAGTAGCATACGGTATTGGTTATTGATGCTTACGTGATAAGTCATTCAGTTATACTCAATTATTGCTATAGTAATTGTTGCATCATATCTCTCATATTATTGATTCGATTATAGTCACAGTATCATCTGCATTATATTATATATTATTAAATCAATAATTGAGACGACAAAGTTATTCATATTATTAAATTGCAATATTTACAATGTCTAGAAATTTTGCTAAGGAGAAGTTTGGTCACCTAATTGCGCGCCAATAGGGAGAAATCCTTATTGGAAAGCCCCCTCTTTCTTGGGAATGACCTGGTTGTTAAATACTGTGAGTTATAATATTAATGATGAATAAGTTCGTGTTGATTAAAGATGAATTTGATAGTTCCATTGTGTTGGGATTATTTGTGTTAGTAAAAATCGACATTTATTTCGATAATAATTAATGTCTGGAGATTATATTGTTCAATCGGGTATTCAGGGCACTTTTCGTGTCGGAGTACTATTCACGAGTTACCATTCATGAGTTACTATTCACGAGTTACTATTCACGAGTTACTATTTATGAGTTACTATTCACGAGTTACTATTGAGTCACATTCACTTACTATTAGGGGAGTTGGTGCAAGATTGGTGATACTTGCATGACTAAGTTAAAAATGGAGGTATAGATGGAGGTACTATGCTGTAATTAAATTTTCACATGTTTAGAACTATTAAGTCACATGATTTTCTATTGATTCACATGATTTACTATTAGGGGAGGTGGTGCAAGTTTGATAATACTTGGATGACTGAATTAAAAATGAAAGAAAAGTTGGAGGTATTATACTGTAATATTTTGAGCCCCAAAACGTGCAATTATCGAAACTATATTTTCCTATAAATAGAAGCTCATTCTTCCTTCATTTCTCACCAATTCATAAAAGCTTTAGAGCCATTATTATAGAGAGAAATTATAGAGAGAAAGAAGAAGAAGTCCGCTACCTCCTACTATTCCAATTATCCGGTCTTCTTTTTTGAGGTAAGGGTATTATTTCTTTCGTATTCATGAAGAGAGCTATTGTTATTCCATTCCTTATTATTACATTGGAATAACTTTGTCTATCACAATACCGCATACATGGTGAAATTCTTACATTATTCCATTCTTTATTATTATGTTGGAATAACTTTGTATATGCAAAGTATTACATACATGGTGAAATTCTTCTATTATTCCGTTCTTTATTATTTTGTCGAAATATCACATGCATGCGTTTTTTGGGACCTAGTTCCATTATTTATTATTCGTCGAGAATATCCTCATCGGTCTTAATTTCACGACGACCGGTTCCGATTCTTTATTATTTTGTTGGAATATATCACGGCGGTGCGGATCACGCCTGACACGGTTAGATTCTTTATTATTACGTTAGAATAACTTTGTTTGTCTTGGTCTCTATCGCATGCATGGTGAATCCTTACATTATTCCATTCTTTATTATTTCGTTGGAATAACACATACATGTGGATTACCACATGCGTGGTGATTGATCCTTTGCATTCATTCCTTATTAAATTGTGGAAATGATCTGTTTACGTGGATTATGGAGAAAGTCATAATAAAAGCAAGGGATTGATGAAAATCATGGGTATATGTAGTATTAGTAAATGTTATGATAAGTTATGTTGGTTAATATGTGAAAACATGAAAGTTTCTTAGAAATCACAAAGGGTTAAAAAATTAGATTTTGGTGAAAATAGAACATGAAATTCAATTGACCATATCTCCTATTATATTTTGAATTTTTGAGTGTGGTCAAGTTCTAGAGTTAGATCTATGAGTCTTATAACTTATCCAAGTGGAATCACTGGAAAAGGTATTGTAGATTTTTGTGTGGACTGATTTTAGCAAAGCACGAAAAATTGAAAAAATGAGAAAAAACTACTATCTAGAATTTTAAAAGGGCTGTTTTGGCCACTTAATTTGTGAGAAAAATTCCGGCCTTTTGGGACATGAAAATATATGGTATAAAGTACTTCCTATCCAAAAACGAGCTCATTCCGACTTAAAATGAGCAAGTTATGACCATTTCAATATTTAAGTTTTTCCGACGAAAAACGATATAACCAGAGTTCTTTAACTCCGATGACCATGAAATTTAAACTGGAAGATCACGTTAACATGTGTAAGATCCTGCCAAGATTTGGGAATTTCTGGAGTTAAACTTGAGGTAGCTAATTTCTTAAGAAATTAATTAGAAATTGAATTTTGAAAAATAGTAAATGAATTTTAAAAATTCCGAGAAAAATATATGTTCATTATGGGACTATATTCTGCTAAATCCCAGAAAAAAATATTTTTGGGACTGATTTGGCATTTTTCATGAAAATGGTTTAGTTACGAACATATGAATTAAATATGTTATGTGAAGTAACAAAGTTGAAAAATAAGATTTTATGGCTTGGAAATCCTATATAAGGTATATGCAGATTTTTGATAAGGAATTTGATCATTGGTGATAAAATCTTATGAGTATGGCATTCTTTGAATGATTAAATGCATTATTTGGTAAAGGGTAAACAATTGAAATAAATTGTTTATAAGTTTAAGAAGTGATTAAAATATTGTTATGATATTAATAATATTAGATTATGAGTTTATTAAGTGATTGATAATATTTGGATAAATTTAAAGTCTTTAATATTTATCCTTGTTTTAGTTTGATTAATGCTTATATCATTGTCATCATCCTCATGCTTATATGGTGATGAAAGTTATCTTTGGCTTACGTGCGAAGAGGGACTGTTGTTTATTGAATTATATATCTTTGGCTTACGTGCAAAGATGGATTGTTGATTATTGGTTTTATTGTTGTATATCTTTGGCTTACGTGCAGAGATGGACTTGGTATGATTATGACCAGAGATTATTCGGTATAGTCATGACCATTGATGATTTAAAGAATATCCTTGGCCCGTAGTGCAGGGATGATTCGATGATGTGGTTTATTTATTAAGCTGAGTCTCAGCGATAAAAGTTGATGAAAAACATTTTAAACCATAGAAGATAGTAGATATAATGCTCTAATTGACTCTTCTAATGGATTTTTTATTCCGCTGCAGTTAAACTTGATGTCTATTGTATTTTATCAGTTTAACATTGTTAAAGACTAATGATAATTTATTCTGCATTATCATAGTCATAATATTTCTTACTGGGCTAGTTGAGCTCACCCTTTCTTTCACTATTCTTTTCAGGAAATGAGAATATAGTTGGGACGAGTCGGGGAACGGAGTGACGGTCCAGATGATAGCATTAATAGTCCTCATTATTCTGTTAAATAGTGTGACAATAAATTTAATGAGGACTCCATTGAGAGTGGATATTGTCTAGAAGGCAATATTCTTGTTTAAACTCTCAGTTTATGTTTTGTCGTATTTTACACGACAGTTGTATTATTAAGTTGTATTTGTATTTTTGTACCATGTATTTGGCGACTCAAGATGGGTGATGTATACCTAATTTTGGGGGCGTCACATTTATAATATAAATTATCTAGGGTTTAAGAATATCCTAATGTTATCAATCACTTAATAATCTCATAATCTAATATCATTAATATTATAATAATATTTTAATTATTTCTTAAACTTATAAATAATTTATTTTAATTGTTTACACTTTACCAAATAATGCATTTAATCATTCAAAAATACCATACTCATAATATTTCATCACCAATGATCAAATCTCTTATCAAAAATCTGTATATACCCTATATAGGATTTCCAAGCCATAAAATCCTATTTACCAATTTCCAACTTCACATAACATATTTAACTCATATACTCATAACTAGTGCATTTTCATGAAAAATACCAAATCAGTCCCAAAAATATTTCTTTTCTGGGATTTAGCATAATATAGTCCCATATTGAACATATATTTTTCTCGGAATTTTTAAAATTCATTTACTATTTTTCATAAATCAATTTCTAATTAATTTCTTAAGAAATTAGCTCCCTCAAGTTTAACTCCAAAAATTCCCAAATCTTGACAGGATCTTACACATATTAACGTGATCTTCCAGTTTAAATTTCATGGTCATCGGAGTTATAGAACTCCGGTTATAGCATTTTTCGTCAGAAAAACCTAAATATTGAAATGGTCATAACATGCTCATTTTAAGTCGGAATGAGCTCATTTTTGGACAGGAGGTACTTTATACCATATATTTTTATGTCCCAAAATGTCAGAATTTTCTCACAAATTAAGTGGCCAAAACAACCCTTTTAAACTTCTGGGCAGTAGCCTTTTTGGTGTTTTGCAATTTTTGACTCCTTTGCTAAAATCAGTCCACACGAAAATCTACAACACCTTTTCCAGTGATTCCACTTGGATAAGTTAGAAAAATCATAGATCTAACTTTAGAACTTGACCACACTCAAAAATTCGAAATATAATAGGAGATATGGTCAATTGAATTTCATATTCCATTTTCACCAAAATCTGATTTTCAACCCTTTGTGATTTCTAAGAAACTTTCATGTTTTCACATAATACATATCATAACACTTACTAATACTATATATACCAATGATTTTCATCAGTCCAATGCTTTTATTATGACTTTCATCATAATCCACGTAAATAGATCATTTCCACAATTTAATAAGGAATGAGTACAAAGGATCATTCACCATGCATGTGGTAATCCACATAGACAGGTTATTTTAACAGAATAATAAAAAATGAAATAATTGAAGAATTCACCATGCATGCGATAGATCGCACAGACAGGTTATTCTTAATAGAATAATAAAGAACGGAACCAGGTCAGGCGTAATTCGCACCAACAAGATATTTCAACAGAATAATAAATAATGGAACCAGTCACAGAATCTTTAACGTATACTTGATATGATATTCTGATAGAATAATAAAGAATGGAATAATAGAAGAATTTCACCATGTATACAGTACTTCGCATAGACAGGTTATTCCAACATAATAATAAGGAATGGAATAATAGAAGAATTTCACCATGTATAGGGTAATCCGCGTATACAGGTTATTCCAACAGAATAATAAAGAATGGAATAACCGAAGTTCTCTTCATGAATACGAAAGAAATAATACCCCTTACCTTAGAACAAACTGGATATAGGAGTAGTGAAGTAGCAGAATACTTTTCTTCTTTCTCTCTATAGTTTCTCTCTTTAGAGTTTCAGTGAATTCGTAAGAAATAATGAAGGAATGAGCTTTATTTATAGGAGAATAAATTTGAATAGTAACTAATAATTTTTGAGCGGTCCAGATTGATTTACTTTTAAGCGAATTTGTCAGATTGGTTTACTATAAAATATTCTAATAAAACAAAATCTTTTAAATAAAATATAATATACTCTATTTATAATCTAATAAAACGAATAACTTAATAAAAGTATTCTATTTTATATAAAAAGATTTTACTATGCAAACACTATGCATGCATTATGCAAACACTATACATGATAAAATATAATATATTCTAATTATTGTCTAATAAAATAAATAACTTTATAAAAGTATTCTGTGTTATAGAAAAAGATTTTACTATGCAAAACACTATGCTTTTTTGTTTTATTACATTAATAATACTAATAATACAAAACTTCATCATCATTATTATAATTCACACTATTAATCGACCAGGTCGTTCCCAAGAAAGAGGGGGCTTTCCAATAAGGATTTCTCCCTATTGGCGCGCAATTAGGTGACCAAACCTCTCCTTGGCAGAACTTCTAGACATCGTTAATATTGCAAATAATAATATTAATAACTTTGTTATCTCAATTATTGATTTAATAATATATAAAATATCGACAATAATTGAATCAAACAGAGTGACTTCTCACGTAAGCATTAATAATCAATACCGTATGCTACTATGCAACCACGCGTATTTTACCACCGATTATTTTATGACAACTTGCTTACTTTGAAAAAATTTCAAATGCCACCCTTAACTTTAAACTTTTATCAATTTAACTATTCACCAACATAGAAAAATTGAATACTTTTATTTCATAAAATTCGGGGTCTCACAATCTCCCCTCCTTATGTAATTTTGCCCTCGAAATTTACGTACGTACCTGATATTTCAAAGAGATGAGAATACCTTGCTTTCTTTTCGGATTGTACCTTTCCGGTTATTTCCTCTGTATCATAATTTTCCCATTGCTCATCTCCTGTGTTTCTGATATCCTTCTAGAATATACTTTAAAACAAGGTTAATTGACATATCATAATTTGTCAACTTATCAAGTAAATAATTTCAGCTTAGGTAAGTCACACACTAGCGAAGTATATTATAAATCTCTCCCTCCTAGTTCTAGACTCATATCTCCGCCTTGACGACCATATCCCTAAGCTCTGATACCAAATGTGACGCCCCCAAAACAGGTATACATCACCCATTCTGAGTCGCCAGATATCACTCTATAAAAATCAAATACAACTTCATTTATACACTATTGAACTGTCGTGCAGAGTACTACCACAGTTAGACTGTGAGTTTTAATACAAATGTATGTACCTCTCATGGTGCCTCAACCACAACCTTACAATGGTAAGTTACATAAAAGTACAGTCAAAAATTATTTTAGAAATTAAAATATTTGGAAAGTGCTCAAGGAAACCTTTGTACATGGGAGGCCATGCGTCTAGGTTATGATAGATATCATATGTCCATAGAATTATCCTTGGTTGACCCAATAGACCCCAAAAAAAACGAGAAGATTACTATCATCTTCTTTCCAATGGTAAGTCTTCTCTTGACATATAACTATCTCCACTGTCTCCAAGTGAAAATTATATTTCAAATAAACTCCAAGATCATATAGGTAGTGCTAGTCGTAGATATACTCAAGAAGTGGATGTGCACAACCACGTCTTTATGATAACACGAGGTTGTATGTCATTAGACATCTTGTATGATAGTGGCAAAACACCCTTCCAAAGTTGGGTTCACCTCACCCTATTCGGTTCACCAAAATTAAATATCAAATGACTTATACAATACGACACACTTATCAAAAGTTCTCAATAAATTATTTCCATACTATTTAGGGAGAACCTCAACAGTTATAAACCACCGTTCTATTCTCCTGTTATCCCCGCTTGACTCGGCAACACTCTTATTACCTGAAAGGAATTGTGAAGCAAAAAGGGTGAGCACAACTAGCCCAATAAAGAATATCATGACTAAAGATAATTAAATTATCAATAGCCTTCTTCAATAATAAATCAGAGATTTAGAACATATGGTAGATGATAAAACTTTTCAACCATAGTTGCAGCGGAACAAGCAATCCATTAAAAGAGTCAAATAGACCATCAGGTCTATTATCTTCTCCATATTAAAAGTCCACCAATAATGTTTTATCCCTGTAATATCAATCAACAATTCCTGTCCACAATTATATGAATAACTCATAATCATAATTGTGATTTTGAATTCCTTTTCACACCCAAAACGAAGATAATTTACATCACCTATCTTCACCTGAAACATCAAAAATCATGGTTATACCAAATCACAATTCCTGCTCATAATCATACTAGTAAATTCATCTTTGCACTACCAAAGATATATAATCAGATAACCAATGATCAGCAGTTCATCTTTGCACTACTGGGCCAAAGATATACAATCAGTAAAATCAATAATCTTTGAGACTCGACTTAATAATATCACGACCACGAATTATCCATGCACTATGGGCCAAGGATATTCGTGTTTTCAATTACGGTCATGATTATACCGAATAATCCCTGGTCATAATCATACCAAGTCCATCTATGTACTACAGGCCAAAGATGACTTTTACCTCATCATTTATAACATTACGATCATGATTATACCGAATAATCCCTGGTCATAATCATACCAAGTCCATCTATGCACGTAAGTCACAGATGACTTTCAACACAATATAAGCATGAGGATCATGACAACTGTGAGACCTCAGAATTTATGAATAAAGATTTAAATTTCTCGAAATATTTTTTTTAATATTATAATATGGATTTGATATAATGTTATAGTTGTGGGTAGTATTTATAAATTTTTCAAAGTATGCAAGTTGTTATAAAATATTCGTTTGGTCGGGGAATTTTCTTTTTGTCGGGAATATCTGTACGACTACACAATCATTGGTGGACCCACAACGGAATTATTGTCGTAGTAATAAAACAACAGAATTATTTTTATGAAAATAACGGCGGAAGTTTTACCGTTAAAATTATTGAACTACTCTGTAGTAAAAGTACAGTAATACGTGTGGTTGCATAGTAGCACACGGTATTGGTTATTGATGCTTACATGATAAGTCACTCGCTTTATCTTTGAATTATTACTCTGATAATTCTTTGCATCATATCTCTCATATTATTGATTTGATTATTGTCACAGTATCATCTGCATTATATGATATATTATTAACTCAATAATTGAGACGACAAAGTTATTCATATTATTAAATTGAAATATTTATAATGTCTAGAAGATCTGCCAAGGAGTGGTTTGGTCACCTAATTGCGCGCCAATAGGGAGAAATCCTTATTGGAAAGCCTCCTCTTTCCTGGGAACGACCTGATTGTTAAATATTGTGAGTTATAATATTAATGATGAATAAGTTCGTGTTGATTAAAGATGAATTTGATAGTTCCATTGTGTTGGGATTATTTGTGTTAGTAGAAATCGATATTTGTTTCGATAATAATTGATGTCTGGAGAATATATTGTTCAATCGGGTATTCAGGACACTTATCGTGTCGGAGTACTATTCACGAGTTACTATTGAGTCACATTCACTTACTATTGGGGAGTTGGTGCAAGATTGATGATACTTGCATGACTAAGTTAAAAATGGAGGTATAGATGGAGGTACTATACCGTAATTAATTTTTTCACATGTTTAGAACTATTGAGTCACATGATTTACTATTGATTCACATGATTTACTATTAGGGGAGGTGATGCAAGTTTGATAATACTTGGATGACTGAATTAAAAATGAAAGAAAAGTTGGAGGTATTGTACTGTAATATTTCGATCCCTAAAACATGCAATTACCAAAACTATATTTCCTTATAAATAGAAGCTCATTCTTCCTTCATTTCTCACCAATTCACTAAAGCTATAGAGCATTTATTATAGAGAGAAATTATAGAGAGAAAGAAGAAGAGAAGTCTGCTACCTCTCTACTCCATTATCCAGCTTTATTCTAAGGTAAGGGGTATTATTCTTTCGTATTCATGAAGAGAATTATTTCTTTCAATACTCGTAAGAGTTGTTATTCCATTCTTTATTATTATGTTGGAAAAACATGTTTATGCGAAGTACTGCATACATGGTAAAATTCTTCTATTATTCCATTCTTTGTTATTCTGTTGGAATAACCTATTTATGTGAAGTACAGCATACATGGTGAAATTCTTCTATTATTCCGTTCTTTATTATTCTATCGAGAATATCATCATCATCATGCGTTCTTCATGGGACTGGTTCAATTATTTATTATTCTATTGGAATAACTTTGTTTGTATTATCTATCGCATGCGTACGGTGATTTCTATTGTTATTCCATTCTTTATTATTCTATCGGAATATCACATGCGTGTGTTTCTGGCTTGGGACTGGTTCCATTATTTATTATTCATTGGAATAACTCGTATGCATGCGATCTCATCATGCATGGTGATTTCATTGTTATTCCATTCTTTATTATTACTCGCCGGAATATCACGTGCGTGCGTTCTACTTGGGACTAGTTCTATTATTTATTATTCTGCTTTGGGAATAACACATGCATGCGATCTATCGCACGCATGGTGAATCCTTCTGTTATTCCATTCTTTATTATTCTGTTGGAATAACCTGCCTATGTGGATTACCACATGCATGGTGAATAATCATTTGTATTCATTCCTTATTAAATTGTGGAAATGGTCTGTTTACATTGATTGTGATGAGAGTCATAATAAAAGCATTGGATAGATGAAAATCATGGGTATATGAAGTATTAGTAAGTGTTATGATGAGTTATGTTGGTTATTATGAGAAAACATGAAAGATTCTTAGAAATCACAAAGAGTTGAAAATCAGATTTTGGTGAAAATGGAACATGAAATTCAATTGACCATATCTCCTATTATATTTCAAATTTTGAGTGTGGTCAAGTCCTAGAGTTAGATCTTTGAGTTTACTAACTTATCCAAGTGGAATCACTTGAAAAGATGTTGTAGATTTTCGTGTGGACTATTTTTAGAAAGGAGTCAAAAGTGGAAAATAGCAAAAAGCTCGCCCATAATTTTGTAAAAATTTGTTTACCACTTAATTTGTGAGAAAAATTCCGGCCTTTTGGGACATGAAAATATATTATATAAAGTACCTCCTGTCCAAACATGAGCTCATTCCGACTTAAAATGAGCAAGTTATGACCATTTCAATATTTAGGTTTTTCCGACGAAAAATACTATAACCGGAGTTCTATAACTCCGATGACCATGAAATTTAAACTGGAAGCTCACGTTAACATGTATAAGATCCTCCCAAGATTTGGAAATTTCTGGAGTTAAACTTGAGGTAGCTAATTTCTTAAGAAATTAATTAGAAATTGATTTTTTGAAAAACAGTAAATGAATTTTAAAAATTCTGAGAAAAATATATGTTCAATATGGGACTATATTCTGCTAAATCCCATAAAAGAAATATTTTTGGGACTGATTTGGTATTTTTTATGAAAATAGTTTAGTTACGGACATATGAGTTAAATATGTTATGTGAAGTAACAAAGTTGGAAAATAGGATTTTATGGTTTGGAAATCCTATATAAGGTATATACAGATTTTTGATGAGGGATTTGATCATTGGTGATGAGAAATCTTATGAGTATGACATTTTTGAATGATTAAATGCATTATTTGGTAAAGTGTAAACAATTGAAATAAATTATTTATAAGTTTAGAGGTGATTAAAATATTGTTATAATATTAATAATATTAGATTACGAGTTTATTAAGTGATTGATAATATTTGGATAAATTTAAAATCTTTAATATTTATCCTTGTTTTAGTTTGATTAATGCTTATATCATTGTCATCATCCTCATGCTTATATGGTGATGAAAGTTATCTTTGGCTTACGTGCGAAGATGGACTGTTGTTTATTAAATTATATATCTTTGGCTAACTTGCAAAAATGGATTGTTGATTATTGATTTTATTGTTGTATATCTTTGGCTTACGTGCAGAGATGGACTTAGTATGATTATGATCAGGGATTATTCGGTATAGTCATGACCATTGATGATTTAAAGAATATCCTTGGCCCGTAGTGCAGGGATGATTCGATAATGTGGTTTATTTATTAAGCTGAGTCTCAGTGATAAAAATTGATGAAAACATTTTTAAATCATAGAAGATAGTAGGTTTTATTCTCTACTTGACTTTTCTAATGGATTGCTTGTTCCGCTGCAGTTAAACTTGATGTCTATTGTATTTTATCAGTTTAATATTGTTGAAGATTAATGATAATTTATTTTGCATTATCTTAGTCATAATATTTCTTACTGGGCTAGTTGAGCTCACCCTTTCTTTCAACTTTATTCTCTTGAAATGAGAACATAGCGAGAGGACTAGTCGGGGAACGGAGTGATGGTCCGAGATGGTGTATTAGTAATCCTCACTATTCTGTAAAATAGTGTGAAAATAAATGTAATGAGGACTCTATTTGAGAGTGGATATTGTCTAGAAGGCAATATTCCTGTTTAGACTCTCAGTTATGTTTTGTCGTATTTTACACGACAGTTGTATAATTAAGTTTTTATTTGTATTTTGTACCATGTATTTGGCGACTCAAGATGGGTGATGTATACCTATTTTGGGGGCGTCACAGTTGGTATCAAAGCTTAGGGATATGATCCCTGGCTGAGATGTGAGACAAGAACTAGGAGGGGAGAGACGGAGAATTCCTTCGCTAATATGACCTACCTAAGTTTATGTGGTATTTAATTGGTCGGTCAAAGTATAGGGATAATATGTGATATGTTAATTAACCCTTGTTTTGTGGCATGTCAATTAACCTTTGTTTTGAAGATGTATTCTAGAATGATATCTAAAATACAGGAGATGAGAAATGTGAAAATCATGATAGAGAGGAAATAATCGGGAAGGTATAATCGAAAAAGGCTGGAATTTTTCTCACAAATTAAGTGGCCGAAATAGCCCTTTTAAACTTCTGGGCAGTAGCCTTTTTGGTGTTTTGCAGTTTTTGACTCCTTTGCTAAAATTAGTCCACACGAAAATCTACAACACCTTTTGTAGTGATTCCACTTGGATAAGTTAGAAAACTCATAGATCTAACTCAAAAACTTGACCACACTCAAAAATTCGAAATATAATAGGAGATATGGTCAATTGAATTTCATATTCCATTTTCACTAAAATCTAATTTTCAACCCTTTGTAATTTCTAAGAAACTTTCATGTTTTCACATAATAACCAACATAACATATCATAACACTTACTAATACTACATATACCCATGATTTTCATCAGTCCAATGCTTTTATTATGACTTTCATCATAATCCACGTAAACAGATCATTTCCACAATTTAATAAGGAATGAATACAAAGGATCATTCACCATGCATGTGGTAATCCACATAGACATGTTATTTCAACAGAATAATAAAGAATGGAATAACTGAAGAATTCACCATGCATGCGATAGATCGCATAGACATGTTATTCTTAACAGAATAATAAAGAACGGAACCAGGTCAGGCGTAATTCACACCGATAGAATATTCTAACAGAATAATAAATAATGGAACCAGGTCATGCGTAAACGCACAGACAGGATATTCCGACAGAATAATAGAAGAATTTCACCATGTATGCGATTATGATGCATAAACGAGTTATTCAACATAATAATAAGGAATGGATTAATAGAAGAATTTCACCATGTATAGGGTAGTCGCACGTATCTGAGTTATTCCAATGAGAATAATAAAGAATGGAATAACAGAAGTTCTCTTCATGAATACTAAAGAAATAATACCCTTACCCTTAGAACAAACTGGATATAGGAGTAGTGAAGTAGCAGAATACTTTTCTTCTTTCTCTCTATAGTTTCTCTCTCTAGAGTTTCAGTGAATTCGTAAGAAATAATGAAGGAATGAGTTTATAGGAGAATAGACTGAATAGTAACTAATTCTTGGACGGTCCAGATTGATTTACTTTTAAACGGACGGTCCAGATTGGTTTACTATAAAATATTCTAACAAAAAAAAATCTTTTAAATAAAATATAACATACTCTATTTATAATCTAATAAAACGAATAACTTTATAAAAGTATTCTGTTTTATATAAAAAGATTTTACTATGCATGCACTATGCAAACACTATGCATGATAAAATATAATATATTCTAATTATTGTCTAATAAAACAAATAATTTTATAAAAGTATTTTATTTTATATAAAAAGATTTTACTATGCAAAATATTATGCATAATAGAATATAATATATTCTATTTATAGTCTAATAAAACGAATAACTATATAAAAGTATTCTATTTTATATAAAAGCTTTTACATTTTATTACATTAATAATACTAATAAAACAAAACTTCATCATCATCATTATTATAATTCACACTATTAATCCACTGTGTCGTTCCCGGAAGAGGGGCTTTCAATAAGGATTTCTCCTTATTGGCGCGCAACTAGGTGACCAAACCTCTCCTTGGCAGAACTTCTAGACATCGTTAATATTGCAAATAATAATATTAATAACTTTGTTATCTCAATTATTGATTTAATAATATATAAAATATCGACAATAATTGAATCAAACTGAGTGACTTCTCACGTAAGCATTAATAATCAATACCGTGTGCTACTATGCAATCACGCATATTTTACCACCGATTATTTTATGACAACTTGCTTACTTTGAAAAATTTTCAAATGTCACTCTTAACTTTAAACTTTTATCAATTTAACTATTCACCAAAATAGAAAAATTGAATACTTTTATTTCATAAAATTCGGGGTCTCACAACTTCGGTGCCTGCTCCTTTCTCTTTCTGCTTCTCCCCGTCGGGGTGACTGGGATCGGCTCCGATGCCTACGCCTCTTTGAGGACGCCTCCTGTTCTCCGGCCATCTTCACCATTTGTTGTTCGAGCTCATCTTGCTGAAGACGCAAGGCCATCATGGCGTCTTTGTTCTGCTGCATCTTCTTCTGCAGAATAAACTCCCTCTGATCTCGGCTGCCTTCGCCTCGGCTTTTTCCATGAACCTCAAGTGCCCGAGAATGATTCTCATCCGCCCGACTAGCCTGGTTAGGGGTACGCTGATTGTCATGGAAGAGTTTTTGTCGGAGGGAAGCAATCGGTTCCTCCTGATCTCCCTGGATTCTAGAACCCAGTCGATCCTTCACAGACCCCCTCACCTGTGTTGTTTGGTGGGTCTTTGCCTTTTCCTGGTTAGAAGCACCTGTATCTCTGCTCACCATGGTCTTCCACCGGAAAAGTTGGTTGTGATTGTAAGAACACTAAAACCCTCCTTCTAGCGCCAATGTTAACGCCAAGTTTCGCCGGCGCGTCTAATCACAGAATCCACGCGCTAGAACCTGCACAATAACAGTTCACATAGAAGCTTGATGGCTTGTGCCGCCGGGGGATAGCTCCAGTGTGAGAATAAGTACATGCTATTCACAAGGTTTAACAATGGAGGCTAAGTGTTTAGTGCTCAAAAGTAGGTATTACCTGTTAATTGTAACCTAGGCCTTGTATTTTTAATAGTCCCATCACCTTAAAATCCCTCTCCGAGTTGGATTAGGACTCCTAGATTATGGCAGTTACCATAACTTGAGTCCAACACAATCTCCTTAAAAGGTGCAAGTGGAATCCAATCAAATCACTACCTTTGGAGTTACCTTATTCAATTATGATAAGGACTCTAGACTCTGAACGCAGGATAGCCCACTGCACAGGCCCAACCCAACCGAACTCACCATCGGGTCTGAGCCTCGGCCCAAAGGACTCGAAGGCCTGACCCCGAACATCATCCTTCCAGAATAGGGTTCTGGCCTAAAGGACTCGGATACCCGAACCCGAACACCACATCTCGAATGGGACTCCAGTCCTGAGGATTCGGATGCCCGAACCCCTTCAACATCCTTGGGAGCCTCGGCCCAATGGGCTTAACATCCCGTTCTAACACTAGGACTTCGGCCCACTTGCAGGTCGACGAAATGCTCCCGAACATATATTTATACTCATTATTTATTGATTTTAAATTAAAAATTGTACTTTCAGTAATTTTTTACCGGATAAAAGTTCGAATTATGTAATTTTGTAGGTCAACTACAATCAGAGAATGCAAGGACACACCTTTTTTGAGTTTGGGCCTTTGGGGTGTGACATTATTCTGATCAATAAGTTTAGGGGGACATTGTATTAGTGATTGATTTAGTTTGGGTTAAATGCTTTTTAAGTTATTCTAAGTTATTATACTTTATGGTAACTTACAAATGGGGCACTGAATTTTTTTTTACAGTCAACTCACTGTACTCGACTTTTCTAACACAAAGTTAAAAAATTGTTAAAAGCTTTGACTTTAACGGAAAAAGACAGCTAAGCAGCTGAGTTGTCCGTTAAAAAGCTGATGTGGCATCCTTCTGTGACGTGACAGTGATTATGTGGATTTGGAGGAAAATTTTTATAAAGAAAATGAAAAAAATATTTTAAAGTATAATATAAATTTAAAAAGTGTGCCAAAAATAAGAAAATAAAAAAAATATATTTAATTATTTTTATAATTAATATCAAATAAAATTTTATTTATAATTAAGCCATTTATAAAATACAAAATTAAAAAATATGCTAATTAAAATTAAGGGAATGTGAAATATATTTAGGGGAAATGAAAGAAAATTATAATAAAATCAAAAAAATACATGGTAGAAATTAAAAAATAAAAAGAGTTATTTAATTATTTTTTGTAATTAATAGAAAATGTTTTTTTATATAATTAATAGCAAATATAATTGAGAAAATTATAAAATTAAAAATCTTTTCAAATTAGGACATTAAAATTATAATTGAGTCGATTTGGTGATAATTTTTTTTCTTTTCTATCTAGGATAAATAAATTTGTACTTTTACATGCAAATAATTTTTATTTTAATTTTATCAAATAATTTTATTGTAATTTTAATTTTATCAAATATTTTTATTTTAAAATTATACAAAATTTAAATTTTATAATTTAATTTAATCAAATTTAAAATAATCATTTTTATTAAAAAAGCGAGGAAAAAAATACCTGATAACCTCCCCTTTTCCCTCCCTATTTTAAGGGAGAGAAAATTGATTTTTTAGGAAATTAATAATAAATATAATTATTTAAGAAATTATAAAATTAATTTACTGTTCATCTTCTTCTACCCCCAACCCGCTCCTCTCCATACCAAAAGATAAACCCACAATCTACTCTGTGCTTATTCTCTTTCCAATCTCCAAACCCTTTAAATCCTTTAGGAACACCAGAAATCAATCAATTAAATACACATACAAAAATGTCAACCTCATTTCGTCGGATTAAAGAACGCAGCGACGACGGAAGCATTGTCAAGGTCGCCGCCCTAGCCTTGACCACCGCAGCAAATTCATACAGATCGATAACCCTAGTTTCAGATAGATCGACCAGCGACGGCGGAGATTCATTCAAAAGGTCAACCAGAAAAGAAAACCATAGGCCTTCTTCCAGAATTCGAGCTGCTGCAGAACATTTGTAGACTATGGGTTAGAAAGAAAAAAATTATCACCAAATCCGAGATGCTGCAGATAAGGGTGTAAACGAATCGAGTCGAGCCGAGTATTGAGTTGCTCAGATTTGATTCATTAAATTTATCGAGTATAAAATCAGGTTTGATTGAAGCTCATTTAGCTATCGAGTCGAGCACGATTCCGAATCGAGCTCGAGTAGTTTGAACTTTTTGAACGAATATGATCTAAGTATTAATAGAAAATTATAATTTGAGGAGATTCGAGTAATTTATCGAACTTTAAAATTTGCTCATATTTGACTCATTTATATTTCGAGTCGAGCTCGAATCGAACTTTTAGTCGAGCGAGTACGAATCGAGCCCGAACTATTTGCTCATTTTATAGCCTTAGTTGCAGAACATTTGAAATTTTTGAGGACCCGCGTGGTGTTTTTTTACATTTTTTTTGTTGACAATTTTATTAGTTTTTAATAAAAAGTATAAAAGGAAAAAACTTATCAGCAAATTGACTCAATTATAATTTTAATGTCCGAATTTGAAAAGATTTTTAATTTTAAAAGATTTTTAATTTTATAATTTTATAATTTTCTTAATTATATTTGTTATTAATTATATAAAAAAATATTTTCTATTAATTATAAAAATAACTAAATAACTCTTTTATTTTTTAATTTCTACTATGTATTTTTTGCTAAATTTTACGATTTTATTATAATTTTCTTTCATTTTCCCTAAATATATTTTATATTCTCCTTAATTTTAATTATCATATTTTTGGATTTTTATTTTATAAATGACTTAATTATAAATAGAATTTTATTTGATATTAATTATAAAAATAATTAAATATATATTTTTATTTATTTTCTTATTTTTTTGACACACTTTTTAAAATTTTATTATACTTTATAATATTTTTTTTATTTTCTTCATAAAATTTTTTTTCCAAATTCCACATAATTACTGCCACGTCACACAAGGACGCCACATCAACTTTTTAACGGACAACTTAGCTGTCTTTTTCCGTTAAAGTCAAAACTTTTAACGATTTTTTTAACTCAAGTACAGTGAGTTGACATGTAAGAAAAAAAGTTCAGTGACCTATTTGTAAGTTGATCTAAAGTACAATGACTTAGAAAACATTTAACCCGGTCTAGTTTTTTATTTTTTTTTGAATTGACTCCCAAAAAATGTATAGTATTTATTTTAACTGAAATTTTTATAAAATTCAGTAATTTAGATGTCATTTAAATACATATAAAAAACAATATTATACAATTTATATATATTGATGTAATTATATATAAGAAATTAATGATATAATCTCTTGAAAATTATTAAACTTAAAAAGGTGGAAAAGATTAGATAGTATACAATGGCTCGAGGGATATCCAACTGAGTATCTCCGTAATTAGATTTTTCACCCTGCAATATAGTTTTAAGACAAAATTGTAGAACCCATCTATTATTATAAAAATATATAATAATAATATCATTTTTTGCTTACGAAAATATCAATTCCCTATAATAATATGTGTGGGCATTAAGAGCATTAATAACAGTTTCCCTAATTAACTCTTTATCCTCAATTTTGAAGAATGCATCAACAAATTATTATCCAACAGCTTCCTTATCCTTATTTGACTCTCTATTTTAATCCCTATATAGGATTTTATTCCCCAAAATGAGGGAGTCAAAAGATCATTCTCTATATATACAAAATGACATTTTACACCATTTAAGTGAACAACTCATCAATCATACATATCTTGACATTTTTTTACTACTTTATTTTCAAATTATAAACTTAATATTGACTTATATTTTAAAAATTAATTTCAAACGTATTCAAATTTAAAAATGATATAAATTTATTTAATTTATGTCAATATAATTATAAACATTATAAAAATAATAATTATAAAATTTATTATTTTCAAAATTTAAATGAATCATATTAAATTTAAAATTAAAAATATCACAAATTAACTTTTTAAAAGTTAATATTAATCTTATGTACATTTGCAACTACAATTCATTCAATACTCACTTCATAAATTACTTAAAATTTAAAATAAAATAAAAATTATTTTACGATTGAAATATAATTGATTAATTATACTCTCTTTTATAAATTATAAGATTATTATTAATTTGATATTTTGACCATTGGAAATTTTAACTTTTAACTTTTGAATTTCATTATTTAAGGAATCAATATAAAAAACTTGTTGGGTACAGAGTGAAAAATTTGAATCTCTATTTTGCAAATGATCCAATAACACTGCAGAGTAAGAATAAAGATAAGGAAACTGTTGTGAATGCTCTAACAACAGTTTCCTAATCAACTCTCTATCCCCAATTTTGAAGAATAGATCAACAAATCATTATTCAACAATTTCTTTATCCTTATTTGACTCTCTATTTTAATCCCTATATAGGATTTTACTCCCCAGTGTGAGGGAGTCAAAAGACCGTTCTCTCTATATATAAAATAATATTTCACATCCTCATTTAAGTGAACAACTCATCCATCATACACATCTTGACATTTTTTTACTACTTCATTTTCAAATTATAAACTTAATATTGACTTATATTTTAAAAATTAATTTCAAACGTATTCAAATTTAAAACTGATATAAATTTATTTAACTTATGTCAATATAATTATAAATATTATAAAAGTAATAATAGTTTTAAAATTTATTATTTTCAAAATTTAAATAAATCATATTAAATTTAAATTTAAAAATATCACAAATTAACTTTTAAAAGTTAATATTGATCTTATGTACATTTGCAACTACAATCCATTCAATACTCACTTCATAAATTATTTAAAATTTAAAATAAAATAAAAAATATTTTACGGTAGAATATAATTTATAAATTAAACTCTCTCTTTTATAAATTATAAGATTATTATTAATTTGATGTTGACTATTGGAAATTTTAACTTTTAACTTTTAACTTTTAAATTTTGTTATTTAAAGAATCAATATAAGGAACCTGTTGCGTACATAGTGAAAAAATTGAATCTCTATTTTATAGAATGACCTAATAACACTGCAAAATAGGAATAAAGATAAGAAAATTAGTGTGAATGCTCTTACAATTTTCTTATATGAAATTAATGTTAAATTATATAAATTATATTCTTAATCTATGGCCTTTTTGGGATAAAAAAATATTGCTAAGTTAAATTAATAAGATGTTTATCAATTGTTTTTTGAAGATCTCATTTGATAATCTAATGGTTTTATAAAGCAATTGAAAAAATTGTAGTGGAGTTAGAAAATAAGAAAATAACAAATTATTTGTCAAACACCATAAATGATGAAACAATTGATTTCAATTTGGAGAAAATTCTAATTATTCTAAAAAAACAAGTGAATATCTCTCATTAAAAATCTTTTTATGTAATTTACTTATTATGTAATTTAGAATAGTCAATAGTGGGAAACAAGGAAGACAACATAAAAAGAGGAGAGAGAAAAAGTTGGATGCTTAACTATGCCATCTTTAGAGGGCTTTTAAATGAAAAGTTAAAAGTTACATATTCATGTCTTTTTATAAAAGGCCCAAAGCCAATCAATGAGGTGAGGTTTATTAAGTTGAGTAGGCTTTTTTCGTGCTTGAAAAGATGAGGGTCCTTAACACTAATATACAATAATTAGAAAATATTTATAAAAATAATACATCTACAAAATAATTATAAAAATAACGCAACATAATAATAAGTTGCTAAAATTACGGAACATTAACTCCCTACATGTCAGTTACCAACTTTCATATTTGCAACCAATCAATCCTAAATTCAAACTAATGAAGAAAAACAGAAGAACGACAGATCAACGACAGATCGGAGAAGACAAATTCTCTGACGACATGCAAATTTGTGATCGAAAAATATCGGAGAAGATCAACAGCAACTTCGAGATCGTCAAACAACATTATGAAGTTTCATATGTAATTATACATTGTGTTTATGCTTTCGATTTACAATCAGTAACCAGAAACTTACGTATTATATTGATTGTTGATTGTTGATTGATTCTTTACAGATTTGTATACTGAGGTATTTGAGTTTAAAGTTTATATACATATAGTTACCCCATGGTTACTACATACTCGTATATTGGTTTTCTTTCTTAAATTTTTCTCTCTTTAATTGGTCACAAAGACAGTATACTGACTGTTTTGATTGAAAAATGCATGTAAAAATATGTTTTATATTCTGGTTACTAAGTGCATATAAATTGGTTACTGTTTATTATTGATTTGGTTACTGTATAATGTTTATTTGATTGTTATATGCTTTTAATGTATATTCTACTGATATTTTTTATATTGATGGTTACTTATTAGATACGTTGGTTACCTTCCTGCAACTGTTGGATCTTTAAGTATATATTGATGTTTTTTATATTGATTGTTTTTGCTGTAAAATACATGAAAAAATATGTTTTATGTTATGGATACTAAGTAAATATATGTTGGTTACTGTCTAATCTAGATTTGGTTAGTATATAATGTTGACTTGGTTACTGTGTAATATTACCATTGTTACTATGTAAAAACCCAAATTTCACGAATAAAGATTTAATTTTCTCAAAATATTTTTTTATATTATGGTGTGGATTTGAGATAATGTTATAGTTGTGGGTAGTATTTATAAATTTTGCAAAGTAAGCAAGTGGTTATAAAATATTCGATTGGTCGGGGAATATTCATTTTAACAGGGAATATTCGTACGACGGCACAATCATTGGTGGATCCCACAACGGAATTATTATCGGATTGAGAAAACGACAAAAATATTTTTATGAAAATAACGGCGGAAGTTTTACCGTTAACTGTTGAAACACCCGGTGTTAAAAGTACAGGAATACGCGTTGTTGCATAGTAACACACGGTATTGATTATTGATGCTTACGTGAAAAGTCACTCAGTTTTGTTCAATTATTGCTACAGTAATTGCTGCATAGTATTTCACGTTATTTGATTCAATTATTGTCGATATTTTATATATTATTAAATCAATAATTGAGACAACAAAGTTATTAATATTATTATTTGCAATATTAACGATGACTAGAAGTTCTGTCAAGGAGAGGTTTGGTCACCTAATTGCGCGCCAATAGGGAGAAATCCTTATTGGAAAGCCCCCTATTTCCTGGGAACGACTTGGTCGATTAATATTGTGAATTATAATAATGATGATAAACGTTGTTAAAAATATTGAGATAATTTTTATGAAGTATTTGTTGTATTTTTGGACCCCCCCCTTTTTTACCCATTTTTCAAAATAATCGGTAGAAAGTTAGTTAATATAATAAAAGTGGGGCCCATTGGAAGAAAAATGAATTATGGGGAGGTGAAATTGTAGTGTCACGGGTGGGAGAAATGAATTGGTGGTGGGTGATTTTGGTACTGATATATATATATATATATATATATATATATATATATATATATAACACGTGGGAAAATAAAGTGGTGATAGTGGATGAAACTAAGTTTGGCAGGATATGTATTATTTTTCAAAGCTTTAAACTTATTGGTTGAATAACTTTATAATGCTGTCATTGTTGATAAAATATGAATGAGGCTATTTCCTCATTGGTTCATGCTTTAAGTTGGCATGTGATAATTTTTTTCTAATTGGCCAACCTTTTCCAATCATGCAGTATTATTGATAACTTGTAAAATTAGGGTGCATTCTAATTAGTCAAGGCTGTTAAATTAGCATGTGATGTCCTTCCTAATTTGACAAACACCAACCCATGAACTTCGTTCGATTTTCTTTATTCTTTTAACTGTGCGTCCGTGAAATTTTTCTAAATAGTATCATTCCATTCTCCTATAAATAGGATGCTTATTTAGAATTGAAAATCACACCAGAAATTCAGAAAAATTCTCTTCTATAATCTTGAGCGTATTTCTTAGAGTTTTAAGAAGCTTTGAGCGTAGTGCAAGTTTTCTTCAAGAATATCCTCGCCCTACCAATCAGAATACTCTTCTTTTACGGTAAGGGGTATTATTTCTTTTGTATTCATGAAGAGAACTTCTGTTATTCCATTCTTTATTATTCTGTTGGAATAACCTTTATACGCGGGCTACCCTATACTCGGTGAAATTCTTCCATTATTCCATTCTTATTATTACATTGGAATAGCACATACATCGTTTTCTGTGGGACACTGATTCTGTCTTTTTATTATTGTTGGAATATCATGTCTATATCGTTTCTGTGGGACTGGTTCCGTCTTTATTATTACTGTTGGAACATCTCATCGGTCTGAATTTATTTGGACTGGTTCCATTATTTATTATTACGTTGGAATAACTTTGTCATCATGAATCACCGCATGCATGGTGATTTCTTTCGTTATTCCATTCTTTATTATACTTAGTTGGTTAAAGTTTTAACTTCTATATTCCATGAAATTAGTGGAATATCCTTGATATTTGCGCTTCATCCAGTATCTTTTCATGGAAATATTCTTCTGAGCATTCTTGAATTTTACTCTACAAAGAAGTATCATGTTGACAATTTGGACGTTATTAGTTCTGAATAAATTAATTCTTGAACTTGTTTTATTGAATTCTTATATCATTGTCATTATCCTCATGTTTATATTTTTTTAAAGTCATCTGTGGCACATGTAGTGCATGGATGGACTTGGTATGATTATGACCGAGGGATTATTGATTGTAATCATGATCGTAATGTTACAAATGATGTGGTAAAAGTCCTCATTGGTCCAGTAGTGCATTGATGGGACGAGTTGTTGGCATGATCATGACCATTGATGAATACACGAATATCCTTGGCCCGTAGTGCATGAATAATTTGTGGTTGTGATACTAATGAATATCCTTGGTAGTAGTGCTTGGGGGATGATATGGATTATTTATTAAGTCGAGTCCCGGTGATAAAAGTGATGAAAAACCTTTTAAATCATAAAAGATAGTAGATTTTATTCTCTACTTGACTCTTTTAATGGATTGCTTGTTCATATTGATTAAATTTGATGTCTATTGTATTTTATCGGTTTAACATTGTTGAAGGTCGATGATAATTTATTACGCATTATCTTAGTCATAATATTTCTTAATGGGCTAGTTGAGCTCACCCTTTTTGCTTTCATTGTTCTCTTCAGGAAATGAGAGCGTAGCGAGGGACTAGTCGGGGAGCGGATTGGCGGTCGAGGAGGATAACATTAGTAGTCCTCACTATTCTATGAAATAGTGTGTTAATAAATGTATTGAGGACTTATTTTGAGTTTGAATACTGTCTAAAAGACAATGTTTGTATTAAAACTCACAGCTCATGTTATATATTTAATATTGTATTTGTATTTTGTTCCATGTATTTGGCGACCCAAGATGGGTGATGTTTACCTATTTTGGGGGCGTCACAGTTGGTATCAAAGCTTAGGGATATGATCCCTGGCTAAGATGTAAGACAAGAACTAGGAGGGGAGAAACGGGGAATTCCTTCGCTAGTATGACCTACCTAAGTTTATTTGTTATTTAATTGGTCGGTCAGAATATAGGGATATTATGTGGCATGTCAATTTCTTTAATTAGCCTTTATTTTGTGACAGTATTTGAGAATGACAGCTGAAAATGTTAACAATGGAGTGAATGAGACCGTGTAGACACATTTAATCACCAACTAGGATAATGTAATGTCAGACGAAGAAGGAATTAGAGATATCTATGTGGTGAGGGAAGAATTAATAGTTGCACCCAAGCTAGTCGCAGAGGTAGCAGCTGAGAGTAAGGAAGAAGAAGAACCTGAGGAGAATTTATTAGAAGAATATTTTGATCGAAATGTAGAACTGCAAGATCGTATTCGTGAGTTAGAAGAACAGGTTGAAGAATGGCAAACGGTCGTGGAACAAAGGGATGCAACAATTCAAAATTTTGTTACCCGATATGTGATGCTTGAACAGAAACACTCTTTGGTAGAGTGTAAAATATTAAAGTTAGAATATGAGAATTCAAATATCAAGGGTCAGCTGAATGAAGAAACAACTAAACGTGTGAGAATGAAGGATGCATGGGTTAAAGCCGCACGACGTGTTGATATTGTAGAAAGAGACGTCCGATCCAAAAAGGATAAAATAGATGATATACATTTCTCTTTTTGGACAGCAATTGGGAGAACCCAACATCGAGTATTGAATTACCCTGTACAGAGCGGTCAACCTCAATTCGATATGGATCGAAGATTGATGATTCAGATCATGAATCAGGAGTACGACGAAGCAGTTGAGGGTGGAATATGCCCTATAGAAAAGTTAATTCCAATGGTAGTGATGACACCAAATGCTGCCCCAGACGAGTCAAAGCCGGGTAGTTCAAGGGAGAGCGGTTGTCATGACTTCCCAACAAGCGAGGAACCCAAATGAAGTTATCACGAGTAAGTTAATTATAAACTCTTGCGAAGTCTATATCTTATTTGATACCAGTTCTACCCACTCTTGTATTTCACCTAGTTGTGTTCAACGTTTAAATTTGACTCCTGAGAAGTTAGACTTTGACTTATTGGTTGAAACTTCGTTAGGAGAAACCTTTGTTACCTCCACTGTTTATAAATCTTGTTGATTCAAATTGACACTTTCACATTACCTGTCGATCTTATCTCTTTGAAAATACTTACCTTTGATGTAATTTTTTGGAATCGATTGGTTAACTACTCATCATGTTTTTCGTAAGGTTGTTAGCTTTTATATTCATAACCAACCTGTTATGAGAATTCAAGCAACCAAACCACTAAAGTCAATCACTGTTATATCAAGCCATAAGTAAAGAGCCCCGATCCTTTCGTTGTTGACTTCCTTGTGTGGAATGCACCGAAGCCAGATTATTCGTAGGGAATGTCGTAATAATAGTGGCAAGTTGATAGATATCAATATGACATGTTATCCAAGTCTTGGATGAGGGTCACAGTTTTGAATGATATTTTTATTGTTAATAAATTTCCTGACGTATTCTTGAAGACTTCTTAGCCTACCCCTAGAGCATTCAATCGAATTTTGTATTAACCCCAGTACAAAACCCATTTCGTATAACTTAAAAATGATGAAGATAGAGTTAAAGACTCTAGGGACCCCACGTGAAGATAACGAATATATGAGTAGAATCGACTTTAATCGATAAAGTTAAAGTCGATCAAGCTACACATCCGAATATGATAAAATATGAAGAAGAAGGTTCAAGAGGGCGTTATTCTAGAATCAAGAATCGACGAAGAGAGAAAATCTCAACCCTCGACTTTATTGGTCTATTTGAAATCATCGAACGAGTAGGAATTGTGGCCTATAGACTCGCTTTACCGCTAAGTATGTCTCGTGTTCATAACGTTTTTCACGTATCGATGTTACGTAAATATATGGACGACCCAAATCACATTATTGATTTAGAACCGGACGAGATAGCGGATAATTTAACGTATGAAGATGTATCTATTAAAATCTTGGAATATATTCTACGCTCACAGGTTTTACCTCAAGAGTAAGAATCTGACGAGGTATCCTCATCTATTCGGTATACCAGGTACGTACGTAAATTTCGAGCGCAAAATTTAATAAAGAGGGGAGATTGTAAAACCCCAAATTTCACGAATAAAGATTTAATTTTCTCAAAATATTTTTTAATATTATGGTGTGGATTTGAGATAATGTTATAGTTGTGGGTAGTATTTATAAATTTTTCAAAGTAAGCAAGTGGTTATAAAATATTCGATTGGTCGGGGAATATTCATTTTAACAGGGAATATTCGTACGACGGCACAATCATTGGTGGACCCCACAATGGAATTATTGTCGGATTGAGAAAACAACAAAAATATTTTTATGAAAATAACGGCGAAAGTTTTATAGTTAACTGTTAAAACACCCGGTGTTAAAAGTACAGGAATACGCGTGGTTGCATAGTAGCACACAGTATTGATTATTGATGCTTACGTGAGAAGTCACTCAGTTTTGTTCAATTATTGCTACAGTAATTGCTGCATAGTATTTCACGTTATTTGATTCAATTATTGTCGATATTTTATATATTATTAAATCAATAATTGAGACAACAAAGTTATTAATATTATTATTTGCAATATTAACGATGTCTAGAAGTTACATCGAGGAGAGGTTTGGTCACCTAATCGCATGATAGGGAGAAATCCTTATTGGAAAGCCCCCTCTTTCCTAGGAACGACCTGGTCGATTAATATTGTGAATTATAATAATGATGATAAACGTTGTTAAAAATATTGAGATAATTTTTATGAAGTATTTGTTATATTTCTGGACCCCCCTTTTTACCCATTTTTCAAAATAATTGGTAGAAAGTTAGTTAATATAATAAAAGTGGGGTCCACTGGAAGAAAAATGAATTATGGGGAGGTGAAATTGTAGTGTCACGGGTGGGAGAAATGAATTGGTGGTGGGTGATTTTTGATGCTGATATATATATATATATATATATATATATATATATATATATATATATATATATATATATATTATATAACACGTGGGAAAATAAAGTGGTGATAGTGGATGAAACTAAGTTTGGCAGGATATGTATTATTTTTCAAAGCTTTAAACTTATTGGTTGAATAACTTTATAATGCTGTCATTGTTGATAAAATATGAATGAGGCTATTTTCTCATTGGTTCATGCTTTAAGTTGGCATGTGATAATTTTTTTCTAATTGGCCAACCTTTTCCAATCATGCAGTATTATTGATAACTTGTAAAATTAGGGTGCATTCTAATTGGTCAAGGCTGTTAAATTAGCATGTGATGTCCTTCTTAATTTGACAAACACCAACCCGTGAACTTCGTTCGATTTTCTTTCTTTTTTTAACTGTGCGTACGTGAAATTTTTCTAAATAGTATCCTTCCATTCTCCTATAAATAGGATGCTTATTTAAAATTGAAAATCACACCAGAAATTTAGAGAAATTCTCTTTTATAATCTTGAGCGTATTTCTTAGAGTTTTAAGAAGCTTTGAGCGTAGTGCAAGTTTTCTTCAAGAATATCCTCGCCCTACCAACCGGAATACTCTTCTTTTACGGTAAGGGGTATTATTTCTTTTGTATTCATGAAGAGAACACATTATTCCATTCTTTATTATTACATTGGAATAACTTTGATCTGTGGGCTACCCTATACTCGGTGAAATTCTTCCATTATTCCATTCTTATTATTACATTTGGAATATCCTGTCTCATGGTGTTTTACGCTTTGACACTGGTTAAAATCTTTATTATTACATTGGAATATCACATGCATGCTTTTTCTTCTGGGACTGGTTCCGCTCTTTATTATTACATTGGAATATCCTATCATGTTTTTCTGTAGAACTTTGGTTCCGTCTTTTATTATTACATTGGAATATCACATGCATGCATTTTACGCTGTAGAACTGGTTCCGTCTTTATTATTACATTGGAACATCACATGGCGGTGTAATTTTGCTCGACCGGTTCCGTTATTTATTATTCTGTTGGAATAACTTTTGCCTATGTCAAGTACCGCATGCATGGTGATTTCTTTTGTTATTCCATTCTTTATTATACTCAGTTGGTTAAAGTTTTGACTTCTATATTCCATGACATTAGTGGAATATCCTTGATATTTGCGTTTCATCCAGTATCTTTTCATGGAAATATTCTTCTAAGCATTCTTGAATTTTACTCTACAAAGAAGTATCATGTTGACAATGTGGACGTTATTAGTTCCTGAATAACTTAATTCTTGAACTTGTTTTATTGAATTCTTATAGCATTGTCATTATCCTCATGTTTATATTTTTTTTAAAGTCATCTGTGGCCTGTAGTGCATGGATGGACTTGGTATGATTATGACCGAGGGATTATTGATTGTAATCAGCTTAAGTAATGTTACAAATGATGTGGTAAAAGTCCTCATTAGTCCGTAGTGCATTGATGAATAGTTGCTGGCATGATTATGACCATTGATGAATACACGAATATCCTTGGCCCGTAGTGCATGGATAATTTGTGGTTGTGATACTAATGAATATCATTGGCCGTAGTGCAGGGATGATGTGGATTATTTATTAAGCTGAGTCCCAGTGATAGAAGTGATGAAAAACCTTTTTAAATCATAAAAGATAGTAGATTTTATTCTCTACTTGACTCTTTTAATGGATTGCTTGTTCCATTGCAGTTAAACTTGATGTCTATTGTATTTTATCAGTTTAACATTGTTGAAGGCTAATGATAATTTATTACGCATTATCTTAGTCATAATATTTCTTCTTGGGCTAGTTGAGCTCACCCTTTTTGCTTTCATTGTTCTCTTTGAAATGAGAATGTAATGAGGGACTAGTCGGGGAACGGAGTGACGGTCCAGAGGATAGCATTAGTAGTCCTCACTATTCTATGAAATAGTGTGTTAATAAATGTATTGAGGACTTATTTTGAGTTTGAATATTGTCTAAAAGACAATGTTTGTATTAAAACTCACAGCTAATGTTATATATTTAAGATTGTATTTGTATTTTGTACCATGTATTTGGCGACTCAGAATAGGTGATGTATACCTATTTTGGGGGCGTCGCATACTACACAATACTACTTTGTTTTATACTGATTTTTTTTATATTGATGGTTACTGATTAACTACATTGGTTACTTTCATACATCTGTTAGTCTTTAATTTGTAACAAAGTCATTACTAATTATTTTGGTTGTAAAATAAATGTAAAAATGTTTTTTATAATCTTGACTACTAATTACATATATCTTGGTTACTGTCTAATATGTATTTAGATACTGTAAGGTGTTTATTTGGTTACTGTATAATGTTATTGTGTTTTATAATTATTTCTTTTATATTGGTGGTTACTTATTGAGTACATTGGTTACCTTCATACAACTGTTAATCTGATTATATATATTAGTTGTTGTATACTATTTAATTGGTTACTGTATAATGTTTATTTAGTTGCTGAATAATATTAATGTACACTTATACTGATATTTTTTATATTCATGGTTACTTATTAGCTACATTGGTTACCTTCATATAACTGTTAGTCTTTAGTTGGTAACAAACACATTATACTGATTGTTTTTTACTGTAAAATACAATGAAAAATGTGTTTATGTTCTGGTTACTAAATAGATATATGTTGGTTACTGTCTAATCTAAATTTGGTTACTGTATAATGTTATTATGATTACTGTATAATATTAGTATGTTTTATACTGGTTTATTTTATATTGATGGTTACTTATTGACTACATTGGTTACCTTCATACAACTGTTAGTCTTTAGTTGGTAACAAACTGATGCGGTTGAAGAGAAGGCGTGTCAGTTTATGGAAAGATTTGATAGATTTGATCCAGTTTATGGAAAGATTTGATATATTATGGAAAGATTTGATCCAGTGGCAATTTGATAATTTTTGTCAAGTTTAGAGTGTCAGATTTTGGCATTTTTAGAACCTAATTTCATTGGATATGGGTCAACGATCAAAAGTCACCAGATTCGCTCGTGAACTGCAGGGTTTTTTGGTCAAATCCCATCATTTAGGCCTTCAAAATTGCATGTAAAAATGTGGTTTATGTTCTGGTTACTAAGATTATGTAGTTTGGTTACTGTCTAATATTGATTTGGTTACTTTATAATATTTATTCAGTTGTCAGACAATGGAGATGATTCCAGTTGTGCTTTATTTCAACGGAACATAAACAAAAAGAGTGTAAATACAGGAATATATAATTGTTTACTGTTAGTAACCATTAACCACATGGTTGGTAACATTTTTGATGGTGTACAGTAACCAAAATTGTTATTGATTAATATTTAAAATTTTGATTCCATCATGAGTTGTCAATATAAAGTAAACATATACATTGAACAATTGGTAACTGTTCTGAAATATTTTTATGTAAATTTGGTTACCCATCTAAAATAAAATGGTTACCTCTATATTCATATTTAATTACCAACTGGACCATTTCTAAATAACTTTTATAACTATGTAATTTAAAAGTATCCATTAGCTAGATAAATGGGAACCCTCACATGTACATTAAGCACTTGATAACTGTTCTAATATAAGTTTTTAATTATTTGGTTACTAATAACAACTAAAATGGTTACCCTTATATGCAGGTTTGGATACCAACTGCACTTCTCAAACTATTTTTATTTTAATATGAAATCTATAAGTGATCATCATATATATAAATGGGAACTCTTAATTGGAGTTTCTTATTCCATCATGATGACAGAGTATACATAAAATATATACATTTAACACTTTATAATAGTCCTGATACAAACTTATAATTATCTGGTTACTAACAAAAACAAAAATGGTTACCATGTATGTAGGTTTGGATACCAACCTAACATTTCAACTGAAATAGCTGATGGATATTGTTCTGAATCAATTTTATATAAATTTGGTTACTCACAAAAAATAAAATGGTTACCTCTATATGCAGATTTAAATACCAATTGTACAATTTCTAGATAATTTTTATGAGTATATAATTTATAAATATACATCAGCTATATAAATAGGACATTCTAACATGTACATTTAACACTTGATGTTTGTCCTGATACAAGTTTGTAACTATCTGGTTACTAATAACATTAACCATAATGTAACATAATAAAACAGTAACAACATAATTATATGATAGTAACCAGAACAGGTTTTAATGGTAACCAAAATAGAAACATCATGTAATGAAACCCACTTTAGGCAATCCATGTATACTAAACAATTACATATTAACCAGAATAAAAAATAAAAGTAACCAAAATCTCACATTGAGGGCACAATAATAATAGCCAAACCATAAGATAACAGTAACCAAAACATAATAAAGAAGTAACCAAATAGTTATATGAAAGTAACCAGAACAGGTTTTAATGGTAACCAAAATGAAATAACCATTATATCCAATGGTTTAAGCAACCCATGTATACTCTCACATGTACATTTAACACTTGATATATGTCACGATACAAGCTTGTAACTATCCGGTTACTACCAAAAAAAATAAAATGGTTACCCTTACATGCATGTTTTGTTACCAATCGCACCTTTCAAACAATGTATCAGACACAACTTAGAAGTAACAAATACGAACCAACAAACAATGTCAAATCACTGGTAGTATAATCAAATATGTAATCCCATTTACATAAGTTCCAATAAACATTACAGACTCACTAACAATAACAAATAGTTATGGATATCCAACAAAAACCAAAGTATGAAACACAATTCGGAAGGACAATACAACGACAACCGAAACTAATCAAAATCGGTACAAATCTTCACGAAAATTCTACGAAGTTTTGAAAAAGCCAAAGCTGAAGGCGCATCTAAATGCGGGGAAATCTCTAGTTCCTTTAGGAGGATTAACGTCAATTTTACATCGAGTTGAGAGGCGTGGTGTTCTTGGCGATGGAAGAAGGGCGACGACGAGTGGCTTCGAGAGAGAGAGAGAAGTAGTAAAGAGAGAGAGAGAGAGAGAGAGAAGCGAGAAGGGAGGTTTTTGGGAAGATGGAGACTAATTTGCCATGTCACCCCATTAATATTAACCCCTTAATTTAAGGACTTTTAATTGTATTAGTATTGTAAATAAAAATGATAAAATGTAATATTTTTGTAATTATTTTTAGATGTATCATTATTATAATTATTTTTAAAAATGTACTAATATATGTAATTAATCCAAAAGATAAATCATAATATGGACCGAGGTTGAGCGGTCTTGCCCAATTTACTAAGTCTTAACCTTAAATTATATTCCTCCAGTCCCATGATAAAAGTCCTTATTACTATTTTGGGTAGATCTATGTTAAAAGTCTACTTTCCTTTAATAACCAAACTTTTACACATTTTTCTTATTATGCCCTAGTAGCATTAAATATCTCATATTTTTCTTATTCTAATTTCTCTCCATATTTAATAAGTATGGAGGAGAATATTTTAAATTGAATAGCTAGAAAGTCACTCTCTCACCTACATTGAAAATAATTAATGACATATTATTATGGACAATTTGTCATTTGAATCATTTTTTAATACGCGTAAAAAGTCCACTCAAGACTTTTATCCTGAGACGGAGGAGTAAAAATTATTGAGAATTGATATTTTCACAATTAAAAGAAAAAATTATAGTTTCACAAAAATTTATCTTTCATGAATAATAAATAATAATTTCTCATACTCCATATAAGAGATTTTGTGGAAATATCAAATTGTAATTGTGAAAATATCAAGTCTCAATTTATAAAACCTCTCTTCTAGTATCTCGAACCCTAAAAACATTGAGATTATGGTGCACCGCCGTCCATTAACGACATGGGTAAAGATTTCTTCTCTTTCATTCTATATTCCTCTTTAGCTAATTTCATTGCGTATACATTTTCATATCTACATTTCTCTCTAGATCTTTCATTTTTATATCTGATTCTGATCAAACAATAACAATTGCAGGTTTCGTTCTTATTTAATTTCCCCTAAAAATGACAAGTTTGTGTTCTGATATAAAGGTTTGTTCGTTACCCAACAAAATATTTCAATTGAGTTTGACGATTTCGATCTTATTCAATCATTTATATTCTTGAATGATGTTGATCTAATATAATCAAATCTTTTTTTTAATTGATTGAGATTTAACTTGATCTAATAAATTATATTAGTGTAATTATGTAAAATAATGTAAATTACATATTTAATTGTTAGAGCTTAATTTATTTTTTGAATTTTTTGGTTTAACAATTAGTGATATTATTGTTCAACTCAAGCAATTTAATTGTAAGCAAAATAGTAATGGTATTAAATTATTTTAGGATTTTTCGTAAGTTGTATATAGAAGTGATTTATAATAACTACTTGCTATTACACAATTTAGGTGAACACATCTTTGATCGTATTTAGAAGGAATGTGCAGACTAGATTTAACAAAATTAAAAATAAATAAATGTTCATATCAAAACTGTCCGATCTCCATACATAGGATAAATGTGTAGACTAGATTTAATAAAATTAAAAAAAAATGTCCATATTTAAACTATCCAATCTCTTTTAAACGCTCACAAATATGTTTGCCTGAATTATGTCATCGTATAATAATTGGGTTAAATACACTTTTGTCCACTCTACTAGGAGTCAATTTACAAATGCATCACTGAAGTGAATTTTTTACAATTAACTCATTGAACTACAATTTTTTACAATCCGTTACATTTTTTGAATTTTCTTTGCTGATCTGTGTGTGCTGCTAGCTATCATACTTGTGTATGGTAGCATGGGACGAAGTGGAAGAAGTGAGTCAGGCCATGAAATCCATGGCAAATGTGTTTAACTTGGGGATTTGGAATTACAGCGGTGCGAGAGAGAGATTAGGGGTTTGTCATTTACATGGATGGCTTAATGGTCTGCAATTGCGGTGCGAGAGGGAGGGAGATTATGGATGGATTAATGGTCTGCAATTAGATATGTGATAGAGGATTTCATGTTCTGTAATTTAATAAAACCTTTTTCAATTTAAGCTCCATTGTTGTGCTAGAGAAAAAAGATGAGTATATAAAATATATCTTTTATACAAAAAATATATCTTTTAAAAATATATCTTATAACAGGAAAGGAAAGACCCTTTCTACAAAAAATATATCTTTTAAAAATATAAATATAAAATATACTTTTTTTTTTCAAATATAAAAAATATATAAAATATTTTACATTTTTATATTATATATTTTATATTTTATATAAATTTTATATTTTATATTTTTATATAAAATTTTTACATTTTTATATTTTTTATATAAATAATATAAATAAAATTGTCTTCAAAAATATATCTTTTAATTTTAAGTAAAATTGTAAGTATACTGCCACATATTTTAATTGCAAGTATACTGCCACATATTTTAATTATATATTGCCACATATTACCCACGTCGGCTTTTTTACATTAAATGGTTAACGGACATTGACAGTTTTATCACTTTTTGTAAATAATATGTAATTTAATGAGTTGACCGTAAAAAATTCAGATCAAATTGATGTATTTGTAAACCGAGATCGAGTAGAGTGGGAAAGTGTATTTAACCCTATAATAATTTGGCATATATATATATATATATATATATATATATATATTTATTTATTTATATAGAAAAAAAAATGTATGTACCACTGTGTGTATTACATTAGAGCTATATGTGACGGTTTTTTTTAGGCTATAGCGATAGTTTCACCCGTCGTCATAACTATTCGAGGCTATGGTGACAATTTACCGTCGCTATATATTTAAAAAATCTGTCACATAAGCCTCTCATGTAATACACATTTGTGTATATACATATAACCTATATATATATATCATGTCAGTCTTATTTGTGCTCTTACTTGCAAAATGTATATGAAATTTGTAAATTTAGAGGTAATAAGATACACCAACATCATATTTTTTGTCCCTTTAATTACCTTTATTAAATTTATATAATTTTTTTTATGTAAGTCAATGTGTTTATCTACAGCCACAAATTTTATACTCCTATTTTACAGGATATGGTCGATGTTCATGGCATTTCATTACTAGGAAATAGAAATAATGTTGCTGATCTCAGAGGTAAATTACTTTTGTCAAACTATACTATATATATCATTTTTTTATTGTCTACTTCTTGATCTTTAATTTATACTTGCTGTTTTCTGCATCAATTCCATGTTTCTCAAAATTTACACAAATATTTGTTCATCCAAAACATGTTACTAATGTTTTTTTTTTGATATAATGCAGTAATGTAAACTCTTTAATGGAAATAGAGGGAACTGAACTAGTGGACAGTTTACAAAGATGGCTAATTTCTGAGTATGTGGCTGGTACATCCTCTAGTGATGAGGAAAGTTGGATGACTAATATACAAAAAAGGAAAGAACAAGATGATATACTAGAGATTATTCTTCGGTGGAGAAAAAACCAAGAATTATTTTGAATGATGGTATGCATAAAATGTTCATGGATGCCATTGAACAAATTGATTGGCTATGAAAGTAAGGATTTTTTTTTAAAAGAATTGATTTATTTACGACTCCCAATTTCTTTATAAAAATTTATTTTTTTAATTCTTTAATTAGTTTTTTTTTTAATTTTTTTATGAATTCTTTACTTGAATGGATATAGATGTTGTTCTCAAGAAAATAGTTGAAGTTATGAATTGACAAGGGAAAAAATTGCCAGCCATTTGCAAGTTTCTTCTTGTTCATATATATATATATATATATATATATATATATATATATATGATATAAACATTTAGCATCAGTAATAAAAGCAATAATATCATAATAACACAATATTTATCCAGTAGTAATTAGTTTACATGCTTTCATCTCTTAAAGACATGTTTAAATTCTTTTTTCAAAATTAATTTCTGCGTTTTTTACTAATGAAAAGATTTGAATTATACAAAAACATCACTCTCCAAAAGTAAGTTGAAGATAAATTATCCAGTTTACCGAATGGAAAGAGCTTAACAAATAATGTTAAGGCACCATCCCTTTTTAGTTATGCATTAGGAAATTCTTTGCAACCTTGTTGAAGATCTAATCAATAAGAATCAAGAAATGACATGTCTACGCCTAATTCTTCGATCAGTTCCATGTTAGTCGCAATCTAACTTTCGTCAAATATTTATCGACATGTATATCATTTTTTATATTAGATTTATGTAAGAACATTGAGCCATCTTGGTTATTATGTTTTTTAAGATGATGTAAAATCATTATTAGTATGTCAAGATGTATACTTTGCATATGTAAATAAATTTTTTAATAATATATATATCTTACGTTTTTATGACTTGCAAAAATATTTAATGTAACGTATTTAACTCTTGTATATGTTTTAGATTGTAGAATGAATATCGTGCCAAGGTTGGCTGGCTGCTGCAGAGGATGACACATTGAAGAGGATAGAGAAGCGAAGATAAATTGTATAAGAAAGAGTTAATGGTAATAGATTAATAGAAATAAGAAAAAGTTAATCATTAATGGATTAATATAAGAGGAAATGTTTATTTGGAATCATTGGTGTGGCTTAATCGACGCGATTTGGTCAATTTTTGGTGCAATTTCAATTCCTTGCTTGACCTTATCAAAACATGTATATGTAAAATAACGAGTTACAAGAAAAATTTATATAAATTATTTTAGAAATTAATTATTTTTTTTCAAAATTATAAGTGAGTGAATATGATCATTATAAACTACATCCAATTTACAATAAACTCTAATTTTTATAAATTAGAAAATATATATGTATGTGCTCAATTTTAATTTCAAAATTATAACTCGATAAAAAAAATAAATTAAAACTAGACATTTAATTTGAGATGGAGGAGTGAAACATTTGACTATATACATTTGTGTTGAAAAATTAATGATTTAAAAATGCAAAATGATGTGTTTTGGGGAAAAAAGAGGTTGAAAAAGTGTTTATTTGGTTTATCTTAATTTTGGGCAACAATTTACAAGTCATTGCAAAAATTGTACAAAATATGAAACGAAAAAAAAAATATTGACAATGAATGTGACCCATATTTAGCTACGAAATATAACAAAAAAATTTTTGTTGCCCACAATGAGGAAAAATCACATCAGCAAAAAAACTTAAATAGGCAGGAAATTGTTTTTTTCTCGCCAACAAGTGGGCAACGAAATTTTACAACGACCTATAAATTTCGTTACAAAAAATGAAAGCCTTTCAAAAATTAAAACGAATGACAAATTTTATTGCTAAACATGCATTTTTGGCAACGACTTTATAAGTCGTTGCACGAAAAATCATTGTCGAAAGTCCATTTTTTTGTAGTGCTACTTAAAAAATTATTAAAGGAGTAGGGGACAAATGATGTGGGTAAAAATAACCCACATATGACGAGTTGTCACGTGTTATTTGTAGATCCTTATTAATGAAGGGCAATATAAAAATTTTGTTCGCGAAATATTCTAGAAGTATATTAAATCCAATAAATGATAGAATTTTCATAAACCAACTAAGAATTAACAACCTAGAAGGTATTAAAGTCAATTGGGATTCTAATTCCTAACTCCTGAAAAAAGAATTCTCATGCTATAAATAAGAGATGTTACAACACATTTAAGGTACACAATCTGAAATCACATAATAATTCTCTCTCTCCATATTAGCGTTCTGACTTAAGTATCAGATAGTCCTCCCGGAACCCCCACACCTCCGGTGGAACTTTTGCAAGTTTTCAGACAAGATTGAGGTGGTTATATGGTTGTGACGCCCCCAAATTCGGGCTTATATAACTAGAGTTGAGTCGTCAAAACAAAAACAAAATACATTAATTATCTTATTTTTTATTATTAAATTACAATGTATAGCACGACAAAACACACACTAATTTCTCACTATAATTATTGTCACACTATTCTACAACATGGTGATGACTACTATGATTACTAACTCAAACCATCATTCCATTCATATGTTCTCCCCGCTAGCCACAACTACACTCTCATTTTCTGAAATGAATTATGAAACAAAAAGGGTGAGCAATTAGAGATCAGAGATAAATCAAAGATTTAAAAAATGATAGAGAACACAAGTTTTCAATAAATAACTTCGGCAGAATAAGCAATACATTAGAAGAGTCAAATAGATCATAATGTCTAGTATCTTCTCTAATTTAAAAATTCACCATCAAGATTTCACCAACTGTAATATCAATGGTCATGATCATGTCAATCAACAGTTCCTCTACACTCAGGCCAAAGAGAATTTTCACCATGTGCTCTTACCACACAAGTTTAAGACATTTAGCAATCATATTGTGTTTGCACTTAGGCCAAAGACATTCACAATAACTTAAGTCCTAATGATTAGTATAAATAATAATGATATAAATGATAAACATAAATAATAAGAATAATAAGATAAAAAAAATACACATTAGATATTTACAATTTTATTTATCTAGTCCAATAAGGGCTAAATTACATTTACTACATCAAGTAACAGTATCACATTCATGATTCGGTCTCCAAAGAATTTGAGCTTACAATTTACTACATCAAGCACCTAATTGCATACAATGTAGCCCTCAATTTTAAAATCCGATCAAAATTGGCCAGAATACCCGACGTCTGCCCAAAAATTCGATCGGGTCTTAAGTATTTTATACCAATTGACCGTATAAATATACGGATTGACTTAATTTTTTTTTAAAAAAGTAACATACCGTAGAAATATATTTTTAAAACTATAAATATAATTTAAAATTATAAATACAATTTATAAAATTGAAGTTGTGATATAATTTGTAAAATTTAAGATATAAAATTTATAATTTGTAAGATTTAAGTTGTAAAATTTATACATACAATTTGTTAAATTATAGATACAATTATAAAATTAAAAAAAATATAAAAAACTATAAAATTCAATTTGTAATATAATTTTTAAAATTGTGATACAAATTTTAATTTATTTATTTATTCTAATTTTTTTCTTCAAATTTTGATTAAATTACTTTTCAAATAATTTTTCTTACTCATATTCGTTGATAGGACTTACAAAGGGTATTTTTCTTACAAATTTTGATTAATTAATTAATTAATTAATTTTTCTTATTTTTCAATTAAATTACTTTTCAATTTGCATAATTTTTTCCTCCTGCTTTTGGATGATCTTCTAATATAAAAAGGGTATTGTTTAATTAATTAAATTTTGGGCACTTTTTCAATTGTTTAAAATTTTAATGTTATCCGTGTTAAAAATATAATTTATATGTTTAAAATTTTATTCATTTTTTTGATAATTAGGCCTTTTTTTAAAATTTATAATTTTAAAAAAAAAGCGTATTTGGCAATCTTTGTATTAATATTTAATTTTAATAATTTAATATATAATAATTATTTATAATGACTAGTACAAATTTAATACGTCAAAATAAGTATTTATACAAATTTTATATGAATTTCATAAGTCAAACCGTATACAATTCTTGTTTGGCCAAAAATTTAGGTATTCCGACCAATTTTGGCCGGATTTTGAAATTAGGGGCTACATTATATGCAATGAGGTACTTGATCTAGTAAATTGTAAGTCCAAATATTTTAGAGGTCGACTTATGAATATGGTGATATTTGGTGTAACATAAGTGTTATCCAATAATATTCAAATTGTGGCACTGGTTCAATATTACAAATTGTTATATCATTTGATGTTTTCATGTTATTCTGATTTATAATTTAATATTTACCTTTTTACTGAATTTTATACCTCTAAGTAGCTATTATTATGAGAACACTATTAATATTTATCCTTATGGGCTTTTTAATCCATGCTTAGAAAATGTTTTTTTTATTTCATTTCAAGCCTGTATATCATGCAATTTTATAAAATATAAATAACAATATACCTATTTTATACTACATTTGTCCCAAATTATTTGACAAATATTGACTTTTTATACTACATTTTAAAACCTATTATTTGACTCTCTTTTTTTGTTGATACTTTTAATTTTCTTAAAAATATTTAAACCCTTTTTATGCTTTTAAAAAATTTATACTCCTATTACACTTCAAACAAAGAAAATTAGAATGAGTAAAATCTAAATTGTTGAAAAATTTAATTTAGAAATATATATTACGTAGATTTACAGAAATAAAATAAATGTGTAATACATGAATTTCTAATACAAAAAATGACTGTTTGGGGCCTTTGGGCCTCCATTTCATTTAGAACCAGGCAAGACATTCGGATTTCGGGGTTTTTTAAAGGGTTATTTACATTTTTTTAGTACATTTTAAGAAAAAATTACAACAAAAATATATTCAGAAAATATTTACAAAATTAATATATTTTCAATATTTTATTTACAAAATTAGTGCATTTGGTATCCCTTTAATTTAGTTGGGTGTTTTAATGGGTTGTTGATGTGACAAATCAGTTTTGTAATTATGTAACTGTTCCCGGTTGTTTCTTTCAGCTGTGACAATTTGAATTGCATGTCAAACTCGAGTAGTCGTGCATTTTGTATATGGTGCAGTCGGTAACCAAACCTTCATACAAAGGTAACCATTTTAGTTTATGTGGGTAACCAAATAGTTATAAAAAAATTTCAGAACAGTTACCAAGTGTTATATGTATTTGTTTTATTTATCTTGTTAAACCATGATATATGGAATCAGAGAGTAGTCGTGTGATTTTCTTCTTACTTAATGTAAGAAGAAAAAAAATACAAAATATTATTCAATATTGTGTAACATAATCTCGGTTACCTTACATCAATAAAAAGGTGCAGTTGGTAGTCAAACCTTCATACAAAGGTAACCATTTTAGTTTTGTGGGTAACCAAATAGTCATAAAAAAATTTAGAATAATTACCAAGTGTTACATGTATTTGTTTTCTTTATCTTGTTAAACCATGATGGAATCAGAGAGTAGTCGTGTGGTTTTCCTCTTACTTAATGTAAGAAGAAAAAAATATAAAATATTATTCAATATTGTGTAACACAATCTCGGTTACCTTACATCAATAAAAAGGTGTTGTTAGTAGCCAAACCTTCTTACAAAAGTAACCATTTTAGTTTTTGTGGGTAACTAAAATGGTTACCTTTTATATATAACCATCTCTTAAACTCATCTCCATCCTCACATACAAATTCATTTGAAAACAAAAGTCTATTCTCTCCAGTCAAATCGCTCCCAATTTCAAACCCTAGAATTTTTGATGGCTCCCAAGGCAAATAAGAAGGCCGCCGAGGAGGAACCCGCTGAGGAGAAGAAAAGCAATTTGTCATGGAGAAATCCCTATGGAGAAAAAGCCCAAGGTGGAAAGAAGTCTCTTAGAAGGAGGGGTGCTACGATTGTAGGAGACATGAAGAAGAAGAGAGTGAAGAAGAGCGTGAAAACTTACAAGATCTACATCTTCAAGGTTCTAAAGCAGGTCCATCCCGACTACGAAATCCCGAGCAAGGCGATGGGGATCATGAACAGTTTCATCAATGATATCTTCGAGAAGCTCGCTCAGGAGTCTTCGAGGCTCGCCAGGTACAACAAGAAGCTGACGATTACTTCAAGGGAAATAAGGACGAGGGCGGTGTAACCCAGGAAGAGGCTTGCACTCTTTTTATAATTATTTTGTGAATGCACTAATCTTATAATTAGTTTCTAATTGTTGTATAGTTATGTAAAGAACCCATTTTTTTACCCCTATCTTCTTATATTGACTAAAAAATAAAATAATTATTATTTTACCATGGGCTATATGTATATACACAGCAGCTGTGTATTACACAGTAGGGCTATGGTGTGAGACCCCAAATTTTATGAAATGAAAGTATTCAATTTTCTTATAATTATTCTATTTAGTAAATGGTTAAATTGATAAAGGTTAAAGTTAAGGGTAATATGTGAAAATTTTGCAAAGTAAGCAAGTTGTTATAAAATAATCGGTGGTAAAATACGCGTGGTTGCATAGTAGCACACGATATCGATTATTGATGCTTATTTGAGAAGTTACTCAGTTATACTCAATTATTACTACAATAATTGCTGCATCATATCTCTCATATTATTGATTCAATTATTATCACAGTATCTTCTGTATAATATGTTATATTATTAAATCAATAATTGAGACGACAAAGTTATTCATATTATTAAATTTCAATATTTACAATGTCTAGAAGTTCTGTCAAGGAGAGGTTTGGTCACCTAATTGCGTGCCAATAGGGAGAAATCCTTATTAGAAAGCCCCCTCTTTCCTGGGAACAACCTGGTTGTTAAATATTGTGAGTTATAATATTAATGATGAATAAGCTCGTGTTGATTAAAGATGAATTTGATAGTTCCATTGTGTTGGGATCATTTGTGTTAGTAGAAATCGACATCTATTTCGATGATAATTGATGTCTGAAGGTTATATTGTTCAATCGGGTATTCGGGACACTTTTTTGTGTCAGAGTACTATTCACGAGTTACTATTCACAAGTTACTATTCACCTTAACAAAATATATTTCTTTTCGGTCCAAATCATTTTTGGGTACAATATTATTCCATGAGGATATGTGCTAATTTTTTAGACCGTTGGTTGAAATTATAATAGTAAATCAATATGGATCGTTGGTTTAAAGTTTTAATAGTGAATCAGTATGGACCGTTGGTTTAAAGTTTTAATAGTGAATCAGTATGGACCGTTGCTTTAAGTTTTAATATGGACCGTCCGTTTAAAAGTAAATCAATCTGAACCGTTCATGAATTAGTTACTATTCATTCCATTCTCCTATAAATAGAAGCTCATTCCTTCATTATTTCTTACGAATTCACTGAAACTCTTGAGAGAGAAATTATAGAGAGAAAGAAGAAGAGAAGTCAGCTACCTTTCTATTCCAGTATCCAGCTTTATTCTAAGGTAAGGGATATTATTTGTTGTACTCGTAAGGGGTATTATTTCTTTCATATTTATGAAGAGAGCTATTGTTATTTCATTCCTTATTATTATGTTGGAATAACCTATCTATGCGAAGTACTGCATACATGGTGAAATTCTTCTATTATTCCATTCCTTATTATTATGTTGGAATAACCTGTCTATGTGAAGTACTGCATACGTGGTGAAATTCTTCTATTATTTTATTCCTTATTATTATGTTGGAATAACTTGTCTATGCGAAGTACTGCATACATGGTGAAATTCTTCTATTATTTCATTCTTTATTATTCTGTCGGAATATCCTGTCTGTGCGTTTACACCGGACCTAGTTCCATTATTTATTATTCTGTCGAAATATCTGCATCTATGCGTTTCGCGCGGCATATGGTTCCATTATTTATTATTACGCCGGAATATATCACATGCATGCGTTACGGCGGACCGGTTCCATTATTTATTATTCATTGAAATAACTTCGTCTGCATGCGGTCTATCGCATGCATGGTGAATTCGTTGTTATTCCATTATTTATTATTATTTTGGAATATCCGCTCGGTCTTGATTACGCATGACTGGTTCAGATTCTTTATTATTCGTTGAGAATTACATGCATGCGATCTATATCGCATGCATGGTGAATTCTTCTTTATTCCATTCTTTATTATTCATTGGAATAACTCAGATATGTGAATTACCATATGCATGGTGAATGATCCTTTATATTCATTTCTTATTAAATTGTGGAAATGATCTGTTTACGTTGATTATGATGAGAGTCATAATAAAAGCATTAGACTCATGAAAATCATGGGTATATGTAGTATTAGTAAGTGTTGTGATGAGTTATGTTGGTTATTATGTGAAAACATGAAAGTTTCTTAGAAATCACAAAGAGTTGAAAATCAGATTTTGATGAAAATAGAGCATGAAATTCAATTGACCATATCTCCTATTATATTTCGAATTTTTGAGTGTGGTCATGTCCTAGAGTTAGACCTATGAGTTTTCTAACTTATCCAAGTGGAATAAAAAGATTTCTGATTTTTTTTTGTGTGGAATGATTTTAGTAAAAGATGAAAAATCTGGAAATGCTTAAAAAGCTACTGTCCATAATTTTAAAAGGGCATTTTTGGCCACTTAATTTATGAGAAAAATTCTGGCCTTTTGGGACATGAAAGTATATGGTATAAAGAACTTCCTGTCCAAAAATGAGCTCATTCCGACTTAAAATGAGCAAGTTATGACCATTTCAATATTTAGGTTTTTCCGACGAAAAATGCTATAACCGGAGTTCTATAACTCCGATGACCATGAAATTTAAACTGGAAGCTCACATTAACATGTGTAAGATCCTGCCAAGATTTGGGAATTTCTGGAGTTAAACTTGAGGTAGCTAATTTCTTAAGGAATTAATTAGAAATTGATTTTTGAAAAATAGTAAATAAATTTTAAAAATCTCGAGAAAAATATATGTTCAATATGGGACTATATTCTGCTAAATCCCAGAAAAGAAATATTTTTGGGACTGATTTGATATTTTTTCATGAAAATGATCTAGTTATGAGTAAATGAGTTAAATATGTTATGTGAAGTAACAAAGTTAGAAAAAATAGGATTTTATGGCTTGGGAATCCTATATAGGGTATATGCATATTTTTGATAAGGGATTTGATCATTGGTGATGAAATCTTATGAGTATGGCATTTTTGAATGATTAAATGCATTATGTGGTAAAGTGTAAACAATTGAAATGAATTGTTTATAAGTTTAAGAAGTGGTTAAAATATTGTTATAATATTAATGATATTAGATTATGAGATTATTAAGTGATTGATAACATTGAGATATTCTTGAATCCTAGATAAATTATATTATAAATATTTAATATTTATCCTTTATCTCATTTGATTGATCCTTTATATCATTGTCATAATCTTCATGCTTATGTTGTGTTGAAAGTCATCTGTGGCTTACGTGCATAGATGGACTTGGTATGATTATGACCAGGGATTCGGTATAATCATGACCGTAATGTTACAAATGATGTGGTAAAAGTCATTTTTGGCCCGTAGTGCATAGATAGACTTGGTATGATTATGACCGAGGATTATTCGGTATAATCATGATCAGTAATTGAAAACATGAATATTCTTGCCCGTAGTGCATGGATAATTCATGGTCGTGATACTATTATTAAGTGAGTCTCGGCATTATTGGTTTTCTGATTGTATATCTTTGGCCTGTAGTGCAAAGATGAATTGTTGGTTATTGGTTATACAGTTGTATGTCTTTGGCTTGTAGTGCAAAGATGAATTGTTAATGAATATCTTTGGTCGTATTGCAAAGATGAATTTATTAGTATGATTATGAGCATGAATTTTGATTTGGTATAACCATAATTTTTGATGTTTCTGGTGAAGATAGGTGATTAAAATTATCTTCATTCTGGGTGCGAAGAGGAATTTAGAATCACAATTATGATTATGAGTTATTCATATGATTGTGAACAGGAATTGTTGATTGATGTTACAGGGATAAAACATTATTGGTGGACTTTTAACATGGAGGAGATAATAGACCTGATGGTCTATTTGACTCTTCTAATGGATTGCTCGTTCCGCTGCAACTATGGTTGAAAAGTTTTATCATCTACCATATATTCTAAATCTTTGATTTATTACTGATGAATGCTATTGATAATTTAATTATCTTTAGTCATGATATTCTTTACTGGGCTAGTTGTGCTCACCTTTTTGCTTCACAATTCCTTTCAGATAATAAGAGTGTAGGCTGGGTCGAGGCGGGGATAACAGGAAATAGTGAGATGGTTAAAACCTTTGTTGAAGTTTCTCAATACATTATAAAAAAGCGGCATGACATGCAATATATAATTGCATTGAGGACCTAAGATGTGCGTGTCGTATGTTATACGTCACTTAATAATTGATTTTGGTGAACAACATTAGGTTGATGAGAACCCAACTTTGGAAGGGTGTTTTGCCACTATCATACAAGGTGTCTAATGACATACAATCTCGTGTTATCATAAGACAGGGTTGTGTACATCCATTTGCTGAGTATATCTACGAGCACTACTTATATGATCTTGGAGTATATTTGAAATATAATTCTCACTTGGAGACAACTGAGATAATTATATGTCAAGAGAAGACTCATCATTGGAAGGAACATGATAGTAATCTTCTCGTTTTTCTTTGGGGTCTATTGGATCAACCAAGGATAATTCTCTGGGCATATGATATCTATCATAACTTAGATTCATGGCCTCCTATGTACGAAGGTTTCCTTGACCATTTCCCAAAGATTTTAATTTCTAAAACAGTTATTAATTGTACTTTTATGTAAAATATCTTTGTATGGTGTTGTGGTCGAGGCACCATGAGAGTTACATAGATTTTGTATTGAAACTCACAGCTTATCTGTTGTCGTACTCTGCACAACAGTTCAACAGTTGTATAAATGAAGTTTGTATTTGATTTTTATGGAGTGATATCTGGCAACTCAGAATGGGTCGTGTAGACCTATTTTGGGGGCGTCACATATGGCGACGAATTTTTTAGGCTATAGCGACGGTTCACCCGTCACCATAGACTAGAATAACTATACCGTCGCTATAGCCCAAAAAACCGTTATCATATAATACACAATTGTGTACATACATTTTTTCCTTTTACCATTTCTCAAAGTTTTTTAATTTTTTTTTTTGAAAACTCACTCCCCAAGTATAATTATTGGTGCAACTCCCACCCAAGTTATATGTATTCTCATACTAGAGATAAAAGGCTATATATTTGTACTTTTGACGAAAATCAATCATGTACTTTGCATGTAATTATATAAGGGTAAGGGTTTACCGGTTGGACCACCGGTTGGACCTATGGTTAATGAGTCAATCCGAATTTTGATCAAAATTAGGTTATTGGTCCAAATTGGATAGAAAGGCGGACTAATTCCGATTTTTATCGGTCCGATCGCCGATCCGATTTAGATTTTAAAACACTGGTTGGAACAACAAAGAAACAAAACAGAAGAAAAAAAAAGATTTTCACGATTTTAATATTTTTTGTTTTTGGTTAAAGGCCTAAAGGCCTATCAGTTGAAAAGAAAGGAAGTTGTTCTTATGTGAATTGGGAGGAAGAAAGAATCGTAAATTGGAAAGAGTAATTTGCTTGAATTGAATAACACTTTTTTTTATTAAATATAATTAGGTCATTTTATTTGTTATTTAACATACCCTAAAAATTTGTCACATGACATGATCTACTTGTTAGGATAACAGATGAGATAGAGTAAAACCTACCATTATTAGAGTTTTTATTAGAGATGAAAATGGGAGAGATAGAGATGTATAGAAAATGAAAAACAACTAAGAGATTAATATAGAATTAAAGAGAAATAAATTCTTACCTGCTGCTAATAGATGGTGGTACATCGCGATAGCTCATTACACGAAAAATGCTTCTCCACGACCAAAAGCAGCAACATAATTAAGCTACTTTGTTGTAGTGGTTAGGGCTTAAGAATTGAGAACTTGAGAGACTAAAGAGGCAAAGAGAAAAGATACTAGAATAGGAGTTTTTATAGCTGAAAAATATATCTAGGGTTAGGATTATCGATTGAATTTAGTAAGTTGGGCTCAAGACCGCTCAACGTCAACTAAAATTGTGATTTAGTTTCCTAAGCGCAGGCCCGGCCTACTAAACTCTATGAAACTCACCTCATCGATTGGCTTTTGGACTTTATCAAAAAGACTCTTGTATATGTGACTTATATTTTTTTTTCATTTATAAGCCCCTTAAAGTCGACTTCAAAAGAATCCAACTTCTTCTCTCTTCACAATCTTTATAGTTGTCCTCATTTTTCACTATCTTACTAGCTCTATATGGTAGCACATACATATGATCAAATGTATTAACAACTTTTTAAATTATCATCAAGCATAAAAATATATAGTGCATATATGTTTGTGTGTGTGTGTGTGTGTGTGTGTGTGTGTATATATATATATATATATATATATATATATATATATACATGTGCATATTGATGTATAAACTGAAAGCGAAATAAGTGAGTCATTCCATATGGTGGTGTGACAAATTAACTCTTGTCCTTGATATTTTATATCAAAGCCTCTAATCCATAGAAGTTAGTTGATTTCACCAAATCTCTATTACTTAAACAATTATTCTCACAAATATCGACTACACATGAATAATCTATGAAAACCCTAGTTTTTTCGCCTAGTCCCTTTCTCTCTATCGAGACCCTAGTTTTTCATCCATATTTGCTTAGGTCATTTCTCTAAATCAAAAGCCTAATTTTCCCCCAAATGTGCCTAGTCCCTTTCTCTCAAATGGCCTTTCTCTCAAATGGCCTTTGTATATATGACTTAAATTTTTGTCATTTATAAGCCCCTTCAAGTCGACTTCAAAAGAATCCAACTTCTTCTCTCTTCACAATCTTTATAGTTGTGCTCATTTTTCTCTATCTCACTAGCTCTATATGGTAGCACATACATATGATCAAATGTATTAATTACAACTTTTTAAATTATCATCAAGCATAAAAAAATATAGTACATATATGTTTGTGTGTATGTGTGTGTATATATATACACACACGCATATTGATGTATAAACTGAAAGTGAAATAACTGAGTCATTCCATATGGTGGTGTGACAAATATATATACACACGCCCCCTACTAAGGTATCTTATCACGCATGTGCCCTAAAAAGCCCCCCGAAAGGTATCTAAAGGTGTGCGCCTTAGTAGGTCCTAAATTGTTCCAGAACTAGCGTAAACACTAACATTTTTGTACATAGTCGGACTGAAGATTCTAAAAATAATTTCTCAATGTTTTCGATGTTCAAAATTATACTTATTTCACAGTTCCAAATCACATAATATCATTACCTAAATCAAAATTCTATTTTGATACTTGATCTGGGTTTTTAAACAAAATAGAGTAACATTTTTATTAATATGGAAGCCTTAAATAAAGTATAACAATTTTTGAAACAATACATTTAGACATTCGAATAATTACTAAAGCATATATAATTTTAAACGAAAATTTCAAAATACTAAATATCTTGGAAAGTCACTTACCTCGATATCGTTGAACACAAATTTAATAGCCGAACAATTCCTAAATACAAATTTAGAACAATTAAATCTCATAAGGATATAATTTTATTATTTAACAGCTTTATTATTAATATTATAACTATAAGTATATTTACAAAATATTCTTTCCATATATAATCCTTTTTCAAACAAATATTACAATTATGGCAAAATAATAATCTTAATACAAAATAATAATTAAATCCAATAATATTAATCCAAAACTATTAGTTAATAATCTAAATACAAAACAATAATTAAAACTACAAAAATAACGACAATGAAAAATACTAATTACTAACAAATATACCAAAATATCCACTTTAACTAACAAACTAAATACAATATTTAACATAATAACAATACAAAATATTACGTAAGAAACATACCAAAAAATAAGAGCTCCATAGACTGCCTACACACTCGAAGTCAACATTTAACAAAGGAGATATTTATATAAAAAAAAAACCTCCCACAACAAAGTCTTTCTCAAAATTAGAGGCCTTATTGTTGGTGAATGAAATAAAAGGGCTAAGACATTCTATTTATAGACTTAGGAAATGGTAAGGGTTTCAAAATTAGAAGATGTGGGATTTGGGTCATTACATTACCTCCCCCGTAAAAAAAATTTGGTCCTCCAAATTTCCAAATCATAAAAAAATTACACTAATATTATATGTTTAAAGAAATTACTATTTAATTATTAAGCACGGATAACAAAAATGTTACATACCTTAATACTAGTTGCCTGAAAGTTGAAACACGCGTCCTCGAGTTAGCCTTGGACTTGATATGCTTATTTCCTCCTTCATTGTATCTCCTTTTTGTGGAGGGTTCTTGGGACATTATGCAATTTTATGACCTCTCTATAATGAAAGCACGCACCCATGTCGGTGGTTCCTACCACAACTACAACATTTCAAATTTTCCTCTTAGTTTACTTGATTTCCCCGAAATCTACCGTTTTGGGTATTTATTCTTTTCATAGGTCCCCCATGGATCAACTCTTCCCCATAAGGTTCCTCCCTTTTTCGATTGGCATTCTTCCCATTTTTAATCTCTATTAGGCCTTTCTCAATAACTAATGCCTTATAGAGCACTTCATCATAATTGGGTAGCTCAAAAGACGCAATTCCATGCGTTATGTCAACCTGTAACTCGTCCTCTAATCTACGGGCTTTTGTCACCTCATCTGGTACTAAGGTAGATGCATACTTAACGAGCTTCGCAAACTCGGCTTCATATTCAGCAACTGTCTTGTTCCCTTGTTCTAGCCTAATGAATTCCCTCTCTTTTTGTGCCCGGATCGTTCTAGGAAAGTACTTGTTGGTAAATGCCTCTTTGAACATGGTCAAAGTATAGGGTTCAGGATCTCCCTTTTCAGAATTTCCCTCCTGTGTAGTACAATTAATTGCACTCCCTTTGGTTTCTAGAATTACTCTCTGCTAATTTTTTGAGCCTTTATAATATCCTTGTTGATATTTCCTTGGATATTTTTGTTGCTTCTACTATCTAATCATGGCAGAATCTAGTTCTATTAATAATGTTGGTACTACTGAAATAAATAAAGGGTAGTTAAATCAAAATAGTGATAGCACTATTTTTCATTTCTCACAATCAGGTATAAACTTTTGTACTTTTAATGTCTCATCTACTTATCGTAGTTAGATTATAGACACAGGTGCCTCTGCGCATATGACTGGGTCCTCCAATCTCTTTACTTTATACACGCCCCGCTCTGAAAAAAACAAGGTTCAAGTAGTTGATGACTCCCTATCTTCTATCTCTGGGAGTGATTCTGTTGTTTGTAACCCCTTATTAACATTATCATCTGCTCTCCATATTCTTTCATTTACTGTAAATTCACTATTTGTCAAACATCTTTATGAATCCCTACATTGTTTAGTAACCTTTTTTGGAAATCATTGTGTTTTTTAGGACTTGGTGATGGGACAAAGGATTGGCAGTGGTAGTGCAGTTAACTGTCTCTATTATTTAGATGATCCCTCGTCTAACATGCCTCTACTCAGGTTCAGACTCTTCACTTTACTTCTCACCCATGCCTGACCTCTCTCTATCAATGACATCGACATTTGGGGCATCCTATATTTTTAGTATCGGAGTCTTTATTTCCATATTTTATTAAGCATTGTAACAGAACTCAATTTTTCTGTGAACCATGTGAATTAGGTAAACACAAATGCTCTACTTATTCTGCTACTAACAGTCAACATTCTAAACCTTTTGCCATTATCCATACTGATGTGTGGGGACCCTCTCAAGTTGTTTCCCGTTCTGGTCATAGATGATTTGTTAGCTTTATTCATTATCATTCTCGTGTCACTTGGATTTATCTTCTTCAGACCAAAAATGAGGTGTTTGATTGTTTTCAAGACTTTTATAAAATGATTCAAACCCAATTTGATGCTAAAGTCATAATTCTCCATACTGATAATGGTCGTGAATATAGTAATAATAATATTTTTTGCTTCTTACCTCTCTCAGCATGAAATTATTCTTCAAACCTCCTGTGTCAATATCCCAAAATAAAATGGAGTAGCGAAAAGAAAAAATCGACACTTACTAGAGGTAGCCTGCACTCTTATGTTCACCATGTCAACTCCTAAATTTCTTTGGGGAGATGCGGTTTTGACTTCTGCATTTCTTATAAACCTCCTTCCTTCTAGAATTCTTAGGAATAAGAGTCCCATCTATTTTCTCCAACACACGACCAGTCCTTCTCCTTCACCTCGAGTTTTTGATTGTGTGTGCTTTGTTCATGATAAATCTCCCACTCGGGGAAAATTAGATCCCAAAGCTATTAGGTATATTTTCATTGGTTATTCTCCAACTCAAAAATATTATAAAAGTTATCATACTCATTCTAATAAAGTCTTTGTAACTCGGGATGTCACTTTTTGGGAATTGGAACCTTTTTATTTTTCTTCATCTTCTCCTCAAGGGGAGAATGTTATTAATGAGGAGAAGCTTCCTAAGGAGAGTTTTACAAGCTCTATTTCTTTCTCTGTTACTTTTCCTGTTCCTGTTGTTGTTTCTGATAATTATACATAGGGGGAGTTACAGTATACTAAACAGAATGAGACCGAGCCTGAGTTGAGGACCTATGCTCGAAAAGGCAAGAATAAGGTTATCGTTTTTGCACCACTACACCAACCTTGCTCCGAACCTAGTTTTGATAATGCTAATAGTGAGAATCTTAATCCTACTTATTCTTCTAATGAGACTGACATTCCTAGTTGGTCTTCAGATGATACTGACATTCCTATTGTGACGCCCCCAAAATTGGAATACATCACCTATTCTGAGTCGCCAAATACATGGTACAGAATACAAATACAATCTTAAATATACAACAAGAGCTGTGAGTTTTAATACAAATATTGTCTTCTAGACAATATCTACTCTCAGAATAAGTCCTCATTACATTTATTATCACACTATTTTATAGAATAGTGAGGACTACTAAGACACCATCTCGCATCAGTCACTCCGCTCCCCGACTAGTCCGGCTTATGTTCTCATTTCCTAAAGAAAAGCAAAGTGAAAGAAAGGGTGAGCTCAACTAGCCCAAGAAGAAATATTATGACTAAGATAATGCAGAATAAATTATCATTAGTCTTCAACAATGTTAAACTGATAAAATATAATAGACATCAAGTTTAAGTGCAGTGGAACAAGCAATTCATTAAAAGAGTCAAGTAGAGAATAAAATTTACTATCTTTTATGATTTAAAAGGTTTTTCATCACTTTTATCGCTGGGACTCAACTTAATAAATAATCCACATCATCCCTGTACTACGGCCAAGGATATTCATTAGTATCACGACCACAAATTATCCATGCACTACGGGCCAAGGATATTCGTGTATTCATCAATGGTCATGATCATGCCAACAACTATCCATCAATGCACTACGGGCCAATGAATACTTTTACCACATCATTTGTAACATTATGGTCAAGATTACACCGAATAATCCCTGGTCATAATCATACCAAGTCCATCTATGCACTACAGGCCACAGATGACTTTCAAAAAAATATAAATATGAGGATGATGACAATGATATAAGAATTCAATAAAACAAGTTCAAGAATTAATTTATTTAGGAACTAATAACGTCCAAATTGTCAACATGATACTTCTTTGTAAAGTAAAATTTAAGAATGCTCAGAAGAATATTTCCATGAAAAGATACTGGATGAAGCGCAAATATCAAGGATATTCCACTAATTTCATGGAGTATAGAAGTCAAAACTTTAACCAACTGAGTATAATAAAGAATGAAATAACAAAAGAAATCACCATGCATGCGTGATTGCAGATAAACAAAGTTATTCAAATGAATAATAAATAACGGAATTCAGGTCAAGGCGTAATAACATGACCGATAGGATATTCCACGAGAATAATAAAGAATGGAATAACAACAGAAATCACCATGCATGCGGTACATTGCATAGGCGAGTTATTCCAATGTAATAATAAATAACGGAACCGGTCCCACGTAGAAACGCATGCACAAGATATTCCAACAAAATAATAAAGATGGAACTGTGTCCGGCGAAAAACGCATGCATGTGATATTCCAACGTAATAATAAAGAATGGAATAACAACAGAATTTCACCATGTATGCGGTATCAGATAGGCAAAGTTATTCAAAGAGAATAATAAATAATAGAATAATGAAGAATTTCACCAAGTATAGGGTAGATCACAGATACAAAGTTATTCCAAAAGAATAATAAAGAATGGAATAATGAAGTTCTCTTCATGAATATGAAAAAAAAATACCCCTTACCGTAAAAAGAAACTTGATATCGGAGTAGAGTGAAGTAGCGAGAATACTTTTCTTCTTTCTCTCTATAGTTCTCTCTCTAGAGTTTCGGTGAATTAAGTAAGAAATAATGAAGGAATGAACTTCTATTTATAGAAGAATGGGTGAATAAGTAACCAATCCATGAGCGGTCCAGATTAATTTACTTTTAAGCAGACGGTCAGATTGGTTTACAATAAAATATAATATATTCTATTTATAATCTAATAAAATGAATAACTTTATAAAAGTATTACATTTTATATAGAAAGATTTTACTATGCAAATACTATGCAGTACTATGCAAATACTATACATAATAAAATATAATATATTCTAATTATTGTCTAATAAAATGTATAACTTTATAAAAGTATTCTGCTTTTTATATAAAAGATTTTACTATTAGCTTAATAAAGCGAATAACTTTATAAAAGTATTCATTTTTATATAAAAAGCTTTTTCGCTTTTATTACATTAATAATACTAATAAAACAAAACTTCATCATCATTATTATTATTCACACTATTAATCGATAGGTCGTTCCTGGAAAGAGGGGCTTTCAATAAGGATTTCTCCCTATTATCGCGCGCAATTAGGTGACCAAACCTCTCCTCATGCGAGAACTTCTAGACATCGTTAATATTGCAAATAATAATATTAATAACTCTATCATCTCAATTATTGATTTAATAATATATAAAATATCGATAATAATTGAATAAAACCTGAATGACTTCTCACGTAAGCATCAATAATCAATACCGTGTGCTACTATGCAACCACGCAGACATCAGATTTTTTCTGAAAGTAGTTCAACAAGATTAACAGTAAAACTTCCGCCATTATTTTCAATAAAATATTTTTGTCGTTTTCTCAATCCGACAATAATACATTGTGGGGTCCACTAACGATTGTGCTTAGTCGTGCATTTAATATTCTCTGTTAAAATGAATATTCCCCGACCAATTGAATATTGTATAACAACTTGCGTACTTTGCAAAATTTATAAATATTACCCACAGCTATAACATTATATCAAATTTATTTTATAATATTCAAAAATGATATTTATAGAAAATTCATTTTTATTCATTAAAGTTGGGGTCTTACAATCTCCTCTTCTTATGAAATTTTTCCCTCGAAATTAGGGTACGTACCTAGTATGTCAAAGAGGTAAGGATACCTTGATTTCATTTCAGATTCTAACTCCCAGGTCATTTCCTCAACATAGTGGTTCCTCCATAAAACTTTGACTTGAGGTATAATCTTGGAGTGTAGAATATGTTCCTTCTTATCCAAGATTTAAACAGGAACCTCTTCATACGTTAAATCTTCCGCTATTTCATCCGGTTCTAACTCAATAATGTGGTTTGGGTCTTTCACATATTTACGTAACATGGATATATGAAAAAGCGTTATGAACACGAGACATACTTGGCGGTAAAACAAGTCTATAGCTACGATCCCTACTCGATCGAGGATTAAAATGGGCCAATGAATCGAGGATTGAGCTTTCCTCTCTTTCCAAATCTCGTAACTCCTTTCCATGGAGCAAGACGTAACAACACATGATCTCCAATATCGAATTCCACGCCCTTTCGATGAAGATCAAGATAACTCTTTTTGTCGATCTTGTGAGGTTTTTATACGTTATCGGATCGTTTGAATCTTTTCCGTAGTCATACGTACCAACTCTGGTCCCAACAACGTTGCTTCACCCACCTCATCCTAGCATACTGGAGAACGACACTTTCTTCCATACAACGCTTCGAATGGAGCCATGCCAATACTTGCTTGATAACTGTTGTTGTAGGAAAACTCCACCAATGGTAAGAACTTGTCCCAACTTCCCTTCAAGTCAAGGACACAGAATCTTAATAAATCTTCAAGAGTTTGAATAGTCCTCTTTGATTGTTCGTCCGTCTGAGGATGATATGCCGAACTAAATCGTAAATCCGTGCCCATAGTTTTTTGTAAACTAACCCAAAATCGTGAAGTGAATCTTGGGTCTCGATCAGAAACTATGGATACTGGCATACCATGCAATCTTATAACCTCATTTATGTACATACGAGCAAGACGTTCAAGTGTATAAGTTTCTCGTATAGGTAAGAAACGAGCAGATTTGGTCAATCTATCAACAATGACCCAAATTGCATCTATGCCTTGAGAAACCTTGGGAAGTTCAGTAACAAAATCCATAGTAATGTGCTCCCACTTTCACTCTGGAATTTCAAGTGGTTGCAATGGACCTTTTGGTACTTGATACTCTGCCTTGACTCGTTGACAAGTTAAACACCTTGAGATAAACAGCGTTATCTCCCTCTTCATATTTCCCCACCAAAATGTATGTCAAAGATCATGATACATTTTGGTACTCCCAGGATGGATTGCAAACGGTGTGTTGTGCGCCTCCATCATGATTTTATACTTTAACTCAGGGTCGTTAGGAACACAAAATCTGGAGTTGACTCGAAGTATTCCTTCTTCATCGATTCTTTCGTTCGGCATAGCACCTTCTTGTACTTTCTTCCTCATATGCATCAGCTCCAGGTCTGTAGCTTAAGCAGCTTTAACTTTATCGATTAAAGTCGGTTCTACTCGTATATTCGCCATCATCACGTGGGTCCCTGGAGTCTTTATGTCTATCTCCATCCTTTACAAGTCATACAAAATGGGCCTTTGCGTTGACAATATCGCACTCGTGCACGCAAGATATGATCTTCTACTCAATGCGTCACTACTACGCTTTGCTTTTCCAAGATGGTATTGGATGGTATGATCATAATCTTTCAACAGTTCAAGCCAACGTTGCTGTCGCATGTTGAGTTCCTTTTGAGTAAAGAAATATTTGAGGCTTTTATGATCCGTAAAGATCTCCAATTTTTCCCCATACAAGTAATGCCTCCAAATCTTTAGTGCAAAAACGACTGCTGCCAACTCTAGATCATGAGTAGGATAATTTCTCTCATATTCTTTGAGTTATCAAGAGGCATAGGCTATGACTTTCCCATGTTGCATGAGAACACATCCTAACCCTTTGCCTGAAGCATCACTGTAGATGACAAATTCCTCCGAGCCAGATGGTATTGTCAGAACAGGTGCTAAAATGAGTCTTCTCTTGAGTTCTTGAAAACTCTTCTCACATTCCTCGTTCCAACCGAATTTTGTATCTTTTCGAGTCAGCTGAGTTAAGGAAGTAGCGATTTGAGAAAACCCTTCTACGAATCTCCGATAATAACCAGCTAAGCCGAGAAAGCTACGTACTTCGGTCACTGATTTAGGTTGCTCCCAGCTTTGAATAGCTTCAATCTTTGCTGGGACAACAGATATTCCATGACTTGATACCATGTGCCCAAGGAATGCTACTTCCTCAAGCCAGAACTCGCATTTTTTCAACTTGGCATAAAGCTTATATTCACGAAGTTTTTGGAGTATCAACCTCAAGTGTTGCTTATGATCTTCACGACTTTTGGAATAAATAAGGATGTCATCAATAAAGACGACCACAAAGTGATCCAAATATTCCTTGAATACTCGGTTCATCATATCCATGAAGGCAGCAGGAGCATTAGTCAATCCAAAAGACATGACTAAGAATTCATAATGCCCGTACTCAGTTCTGAAATCCGTCTTTAAAATGTCATCGGTTCTAATCTTCAATTGGTGTTATCCGGAACGAAGATCAATCTTTGAAAAGAATTTGGCGCCTTGTAACTGGTCAAACATGTCATCAATGCGAGGCAATGGATATCTATTTTGGATAGTGACATGGTTCAACTCCCGATAATCAATACAAAGTCGCATACTCCCATCTTTCTTCTTCACGAATAGAATAGGAGCACCCCAAGGAGAAGTACTAGGATGAATAAAACCGATGTCTAACAATTCCTGCAGTTGGGTCTTTAACTCCTGAAGTTCAATAGGAGCCATTCGATATGGGGCTTTGGAAATGGGTTTTGTACCGGGTTCAAGGTCGATACAAAATTTAATTTCACGCTCTGGGGGTAGGCTAAGAAGTTCTTCAGGAAATACATCAGGAAATTCATTAACAATAGAAATATCATTCAAAACTGACGTATTTTTGTTTAGATCCGTGACATGAGCTAAGAAAGCTTGACATCCGTTTTTCAATAAACGAATAGCTTTATGGCTTGAGATGACAATAATTGATTTTAATGGTTTGGTTGCTTGAATTCGCATAATAGGTTGATTAGGAATATGAAAGCTAACAACTCATTTAAAACAATCAATTTTTGCATGATGAGTAGTTAACCAATCAATCCCTTGAATTACATCAAATGCAAGTATTTTCAATGAAATAAGATCGACAGGTAATGTGAGGGTACCGATTTGAACCAAACAAAACTTATAAACAATGGATGTAATGAAGGTTTCTCCCAACGGAGTTTAAACAGATAAGTCAAAGTCTAATTTCTCCGGAGTCAAATTTAAACGTTGAGTGCAAGTAGGAGAAATAAAAGAATTGGTAGAACCAGTATCAAATAAGGTATATACTTCGCTAGAGTTTATGATAAGCTTACTCGTGATGACCTCATTCGGGTTCCTTACTTTACGGGGGAGGTCACGACAAACGCCTCCCTGCAGACCACTCGGGCTTTGACTTTTCGGGCGTCCTTTGGTGCCTCCATCCTAGTGAACTTGTCTTGGTGAACGACAAAATCGGGCTAGGTGACCTTCTCTTCCACAATTATAACATGCTTTGGACGGCATCGTGCGGTTTGACCGATGTGTCCCTCCCTCCGCATTTGAAGCATATGATAGGTGGTCGTTCTCCTTCCTTAACAACGGGTCTTTGGTCCGACGTCTTTCCATCATTGTTGAATCTCCTCTTCTTGAAATGTTCATTCTTATTATTTTGGCCATGATTACCATCGAAGTGGTTACCATTTTTGGCATGTTGATTCCCTCCACGCTTATTGTCACCGCTTGATGGATCGCTATCACTAGTATTATCATTTTGCAATTACCGCTCTCTTTTGGTTGGGTTGACTCATTATCACGCTCCAATAACTGAGCCCTATTAACAACATTTGAATACAAACACAGTTTATGAGAGATAAGATATTGACGTATCTCGGGTTTCAAACCTCTTAGAAACATTCGCGTCATTCTCTCCTCATTATCAACCAAATGGGACGCAAACCGGGACAACTCGGCAAACTTGGCTTCGTACTGCGAGACGGTCATGTTGTTTTGCTCCAACTTGATGAACTCTACCTCTTTCATGTGATGAATACTTTTGGGAAAGTACTTGTCGTTGAACAATTCTTGGAACTTCTCCCAAGTCATCTTCAGTGCGGTAGGTTGAGTACGTTTTACAGATTCCCACAAGTAATCTGCCTCTGCACGCAACATGAAGGTGGCAAAGGGAACCTTTTGCTCCTCGGAGCATCCCAAAACATCAAATATCTTGCAGATCTACTTTATCCACGTCTCCGCCTTAAGTGGTTTTGGCTCTCCAAAAAACTTCGGTGGTCCCAGTTCCTTGAACTGCTTAGCGGTGACCGTCCGAGAGTTGCCAGTGTTTCCACCTGCATTTTATACAGGAGCCGTTCTTGCCTGATGTTGTATGAATTACATAAATCCTCTAAACATTCCATCGTTCATCATCTGGTCAGTGTTGTTGTTTGCCTGAGGATTGTCGCCTTCCTGATGCACATTATCCTGATTATTGATCTGTGGAGACTCAACGGTCTCATGTGCTCCATTGATGTTCTCAACATTCTCCGATGCCATTTTCAAACACTGCCATAAAACAAGGGTTAATTAACATATCACATATTACCCATATACTCTGACAGACCAATTAAATACCAAATAAACTTAGGTAGGTCATACTAGCGAAGGAATTCACCGTCTCTCCCCTCCTAGTTCTTGTCTCACATCTTAGCAGGATCATATCCCTAAGCTTTGATACTAAATCGTGGACGCCCCCAAAATAGGTATATACATCACCTATTCGAGTCGCCAAATACATGGTAGTCTGTAATACAAATACAATCTTAAATATACAAAGAAGAGTGTGAGTTTTAATACAAATATTGTCTTCTAGACAATATCTACTCTCGAATAAGTCCTCATTATATTTATTATCACACTATTTTATAGAATAGTGAGGACTACTAAGACACCATCTCGCACCTTCACCCATTCCCCAACTAGTCCTGCCACGTTCTCATTTCTCAAGAGAAAAAGTGAAAGAAAGGGTGAGCTCAACTAGCCCCAAGAAGAAATATTATGACTAAGATAATGTAGAATAAATTATCATTAGTCTTCAACAATGTTAAACCGATAAAATATAATAGACATCAAGTTTAAGCTGCGATTGGAACAAGCAATCCATTAGAAGAGTCAAGTAGAGAATAAAATCTACTATCTTTTATGATTTAAAAGGTTTTTCATCACTTTTATCATTTGGGACTCATTTTAATAAATAATCCACATCATCCCCGCACTACTGACCAAGGATATTCATTAGTATCACGACCACAAATTATCCATGCACTACGGGCCAAGGATATTCGTGTATTCATCAATGGTCATGATCATGCCAACAAGCGGCATCCATCAATGCACTACGGGCCAATGAGGACTTTTACCACATCATTTGTAACATTACGGTCATGATTACACCGAATAATCCCTGGTCATAATCATACCAAGTCCATCTATGCACTACAGGCCACAGATGACTTTCAAAAAAAATATAAATATGAGGATGATGACAATGATATAAGAATTCAATAAAACAAGTTCAAGAATTAATTTATTCAGGAACTAATAATGTCCAAATTGTCAACATGATACTTCTTTGTAAATTAAAATTCAAGAATGCTCAGAAGAATATTTCCATGAAAAGATACTGGATGAAGGGCAAATATTAAGGATATTCCACTAATTTCATGGAGTATAGAAGTCAAAACTTTAACCAACTGAGTATAATAAAGAATGAAATAACAAAAGAATCACCATGCATGCGGTACTGCAGACAGACGAGTTATTCAATGTAATAATAAATATCGGAACCGTGTCGGGTGTAATACGACCGATAGGATATTCAACAGTAATAATAAAGAATGGAATAACAACGTAAATCACCATGCATGCGGTACTTCACATAGGCAAAGTTATTTGAGCAGAATAATAAATAACGGAACGAAGTCCCAGCATAAAACGCATGAATAGGATATTCCAATAGAATAATAAAAAAGACGGAACCAGTCAAGGTGTAAAAGCGCATGCATGAGGATATTCCAATGAATAATAAAGAATGGAATAACAAATGAATTTCACCATGTATACCAGCCAGATGTACAAAGTTATTCCAAAGTAGAATAATAAATAATAGAATAATGAAGAATTTCACCAAGTATAGGGTAGATCAGCGATACAAAAGTTATTCCAATGTAGAATAATAAAGAATGGAATAATGAAGTTCTCTTCCGAATATGAAAAAAAAATACCCTTACCTAGTAAAAGAAACTTGATATCGGAGTAGTGAAGTAGCAGAATACTTTTCTTCTTTCTCTCTATAGTTTCTCTCTCTAGAGTTTCAGTGAATTCGTAAGAAATAATGAAGGAATGAACTTCTATTTATAGAAGAATGGACTGAATAGTAACCAATCCATGAACGGTCCAGATTAATTTACTTTAAACGGACAGTCCAGATTGGTTTACAATAAAATATAATATATTCTATTTATAATCTAATAAAACTAATAATTTTATAAAAGTATTTTGTTTTATATAGAAAGATTTTACTATGCAAACACTATACAGGCACTATGCAAATACTATGCATAATAAAATATAATATATTCTAATTATTGTCTAATAAAATAGATAACTTTATAAAAGTATTTCGCTTTTTATATAAAAAGATTTTTTATTATTAGCCTAATAAAACGATAACTTTATAAAAGTATTCTGTTTTATATAAAAAGCTTTTCTGTTTTATTACATTAATAATACTAATAAAACAAAACTTCATCATCATTATTATTATTTACACTATTAATCGACCAGGTCGTTCCCAGGAAAAAAAGGGACTTTTCAATAAGGATTTCTCCCTATTGGCGCACAATTAGGTGACCAAACCTCTCCTTGGAAGAACTTCTAGACATCGTTAATATTGCAAATAATAATATTAATAACTCTATCATCTCAATTATTGATTTAATAATATATAAAATATCAACAATAATTGAATAAAACTGAATGACTTCTCACGTAAGCATCAATAATCAATACCGTGTGCTACTATGCAACCACGCCAGACATCGTATTTTTTACTACCGAGTAGTAGTTCAACAAAGATTAATGGTAAAACTTTCGTCGTTATTTTCAATAAAATATTTTTGTCATTTTCTCAATCCAAACAATAATTACATTTGTGGGGTCCACTAATGATGATTGTGTGCGTTAATAATATTCTCTCGTTAAAAGCGAATATTCCCAGACCAATCGAATATTATATAACAACTTGCGATTTTGCAAAATTTATAAATATTACCCACAACTATAACATTATATCAAATTTATTCCATAATATTTAAAAATAATATTTATAGAAAATTCATTTTTATTCATAAAAGTTGGGGTCTTACACCTATTGCTCATAGAAAAGGGGTTAGAGAATGTACTCAACATTCTATTTTTAATTTCCTAGCCTATAGCAAATTATCTAAATCATACCACTCTTTTGTTTCTTCCTTGTCTTCAATATCTTATTCCTCAGGGGTGGAGAGAAGCAATTAGTGATAAAAATTAGAAATAGACTATGATTGAGGAGATGAATTCTCTAAAAAAGAATGATACATGGAAATAAGACACTCTTCCTTATGGGAAAAATCAGTTGGATACAAGTGGGTATATACAGTCAAACAAAATTCTGATGGGACAGTTGAGAGACTCAAAGCCAGACTAGTTGCAAAAGGGTACACTAAAACCCATGAGATTGATTATCAAGAGACATTTTCTCTTGTAGCAAAGTTGAACTCTCTTTATACCATAATCTTATGTGCAGCAAACTTCGGCTGTGATCTTTAGCAATTAGCCGTAAAAAATGTATTCCTTCACGGTAACTTGGAGGAGGAAGTGTACATGGACATACCTCCTGGTTTTGCTTTATCGGTTACTATGGGTAAGGTTTATAAGTTACAAAAGGCTATGTATGGTTCGAATCAATCTCTTAGAGCCTGTTTTGGTAGACTTCACAGAGCAATGATAAGGTTTGGGTATAAGCAGATTCGAGCAGATCATATTATTTTTGTCAAACAAATAAAGGGTAAGATTACCAATCTTATTGTTTATGTTGACGACATTGTGGTGACGGGGGATAATAAAGAAGAAATAGTTAATCTCAAAGAAAGACTGGCCAGAGAGTTCGAGATCAAAGATCTTGGTCTTTTGAAATATTTCCTTGTTATTGAAGTTCCAAGATCTTCCAGTGGGATCTTTCTATCTGAAAGGAAGTATGTCTTTGATCTGTTAACTAAAACTGGCTTGTTAGGATGTAAGCCTGTTGATTCTCTTATTGAAGTTAATCATCATCAAGTAGGAGGCACATAACCTACAATTGATAGAGAAAGATATCAACGTTTGATGGGATGACTGATATACCTCTCTCATACTAGACCCAATATATCTTATATTATGGTTATAGTGAGTCAGTGTATGCATGATCCTCCACATTGTCACATGGAAACTGTTTATAGAATTCTGAGGGATTTCAAGTCTGCTCCTGGAAAATGTTTATTGTTTGCACCACATGGTCATATGAGAGTACTTTTAGCTTTTCAGACTCAGATTTGGTTAGTTCTATAGAGGATCGTCGCTCTACAATGGGTTACTGTTCATTTGTTGGAGGTAATCTTGTTACTTGGCGTAGTAAGAAATAGTCTTTGATGGAAAGATCTAGTGCTGAGGTTGAATATCGAGCTATCGCCTTAGGTATATGTGAATTAATGTGGCTTTGAACCTTGCTAGAAGATTTGGGTGTTACAACTAAAAGATCTATGCAGTTATTTTGTGATAATAAGGTAGTCATTAGTATTGCAAACGACCCAGTGCAGCACAATAGAATGAAGCACATTGAGATTGACAGACACTTCATCAAAGAAAAGTTAACCAATGGTCTTATTTGCTTACCCTTTGTAAAATCAAAACACCAACTTGTTGATATTTTGACAAAAGGTCTTATTAGTAAAATGTTTTATCCATTGTGTTTCAAGTTGGGTATGAGAGATATCTATACACAAACTTAAGAAGGAGTGTTAGAAGATAATGTGCATAAAACATGTTCATTCTCCTAGAATTAGGTTTCATTGTTTAATTACTTCTTAGAATTCTTGTATAAATGTATTAGCATCCTACATTCAGAAATATAATAGAGTATCAGTTTCTACAGTTACTTTTAGAAATAATTGTAAATTGGCACATGATAATATGTCCAACTTTCAAGCTTATCCTTTAGTACCATCAATAGGATCCAAAACCCAATTGCGACTATGAGAACCTCCTTCAGATTTTACATTGTCAATGGCTACAAGCACATTTTCTTCAGATTAAGGACACACATCGTATGTTCCATCACTAGCAAGAGTATCATTTACAAGTTTTTTAATGTGTTGTAATGTTTCTTTGCCTTCTTCCTTGCGTAGATCTCCAGAGTCCGAGAGACACTCAAATTCTCATATTTTTTTGGTCAAACAAGTAAGAGACTGATATGTATATATACACTTCAATAGGCAAAAAAGGAAAAAAGAACTGCGTCTCTAGAAGTGAAACAACTAACTCATTAGCAAAATAAGAACCAAGTAAAATGTTCAAGCTTACCTCTTCAGCGACTAACAAGTAAAATGCCATAGAAGGCAAACTGTACCAGCATTAAAGCATCCCTTAAAAATCCAGCATTAAAGCATCCCTTAAAGCTAAAGCCAGCAATCACGACAACTTGTATTCAAACTGTACCATTTAGTCACTAACATAAATTCAACATATGTAAAATCAATACTATTAAGCAAATATTATATGACCAGTGAGAATTATTATTGTAATCTCAAGGGCTTCAACAGGTACTTGTCATGATTCAAAACTTAGCAGAAGCACTTTGAAATTAGTGGTTCTTAGTGCAGAAAAACTAGATGGGTAGTTGTTGCGGGTGTCTACCGCAAGTGAAAGAAAAGAAAAGGATCAAATAAGAGTTTTAGACCTCTTTAATATGCAATTTTAATTATTAGTGTTGATTAAATAAATCCAAGTACATTAGCATCTTTACATTCCCTATAACTATGTACTCAAATATATTATTAGTATTAATATTGTTTTTTTCTTATTAAAAGATATGAATGGTGCATAAAAACGTGCACAAAACATACCATAATCGGCCACCGTTACAGGGCTTTTGTCGAATTTAGATTGGACATCTGACTGCAGCAATGCTTTTTGCAGCTTCTATAGAAAACAACAACCACCATAAATTAGGTCAATATATATTAACACTCACCAAGTGGAGCACTAAGATTTCAAATAAGGCCATTGATGTAACTAAATTCTAGAAAGTGAAAAAGGAATAAGAATTGATAAAATATTAAACTGTGATTTGAGGGCAAGCACAGCCAAACACAAGTGTTGCATTAAAAAGATTTTAATATTTATACACTGTCCACAATTTCAGTATTTATACACTTTGAATACATTTGTTTCACGTATGGAATTCATTTTTAGCCTACTCCAACTAATTTGGAATGAAAGGCGTTGTTGAGTTAAATTGAATTGATACCCTATGAATACAAAAGTAAAGACTGATACGACGTCATAGGGTTAAATGTTTTTTTGGTTATTGTACTTTAGATCAATTTACAAATAGATAACTGGATTTTTTTCTTTACAGTCAACTAATTGTACTTGACTTTTCTAACACACCGTTACAAAAGTCGTTAATTCATTTAACTTTAAACGAAATTTGACACATAAGCAACTGACTTGTGAAATAAAAGTTTATGTGTCCAGAATTATCCTGTGTGGCCTTAATTATGTGGATTTTAAAGAAAAAATTTGTGGAGAAAATAAAAGAAATATTTTAAAGTATAATATAAATTAGAAAAGTTAGCCAAAAAAATAAGAAAATAAATGAAAAATATATTTAATTATTTTTTTAATTAATACCAAATAAATTTTTATTTAATTCTTTACAAATAATAATATAAATTAGAAAAGTTTGCCAAAAAATAAGAAAATAAATAAATAATATATTTAAATATTTTTTAATTAATATCAAATGAATTTTTGTTTAATTATTTCCAAATAAAATAATATAAATTAGAAAAGTTAGTTAAAAAAACAAGAAAAAAAAATGATATATATTTAATTATTTTTTAATTAATATCAAATAAATTTTTATTTAATTATTTACAAATATAATAATATAAATTAGAAAAGTTTGCCAAAAAGAAGAAAATAAATGAAATATATATTTAATAATTTTTGTAAGTAATATCAAATGAATTTTTGTTTAATTATTTATAAATATAATAATATAAATTAGAAAAGTTAGCCAAAAAATAAAAAAAATGAAAAATATTTTTAATTATTATCAAATGAATTTTGATAAGTTGTTGTTTGGCTCCTGATTTAAGCGGTCTTGCTGAGAAAGAGTGTTAGCAGATTTGAAAATGGTCTGGACTTGGGAGTTAACCAGAGGGCTTTGAGAAGAATCAGATTCCATTTCAGATTCATCAGAACAATCTGATACAGTAGCATCCAAAACCGTGTCAGTCGCTATATCAGATTCAACCATGCCAAAAGACACCCATCGGCAACAAGCCTAGTAGGTGCGGTGCTAATAGCAGAGATGACTTCCGCGAAAGGAACCAAGCATGCCATCACAAGACCAAGAGGAGAGAGAAAACCAACAGAAATCAAGAAGGAGAAAGTCAGGAAAAGGAGACGAAGCTATTAATTGTGTTAACTCTTTCCTTTGCAGTTTCAGCTAAATCTATTAGTTATAGTTCCTTCTTAAATTTTCATTCTCTCTCCTCTTCTTCGTACTCTTTGCGACGATGTATCTCATGCTCTACTTCAACCATCATCATCTGTTGCTATCTTGGAGAATTAGGAACACCTTTAATTAGGGTTTCTCTTGGGATATATGATGATTGACGAGGTTAGGGATACTCATCTTCTCTAAATGCACCTCTACATTGGATTCTTAGTTTTAATTACTTCAAGTCAGTCGACGTTTGATGTCTAATCTCTACTCTTACGAAGAACCTTAAATTTTGCCCTTTTTTGATGTCTGATTTCTTATTTAACATGGATGAAATTCATTGAGTCGATTCGGGTCAGTTCAGGCTGGCATGGGTATTTGATTTTACTGGGTGGGTTATAACTAACGTATATAATGTTGTTAACTGTAGCTTCCATCTCATATTCAGAAAATATGTGGCATTTTTGTTAACTAAACCACATTAATTCTAGAATTAATTTAATACATGAATAGGTAATGTATGTACATGAATGTATTTGAAATGTCTTGGAACATGTAATGGTTAGGTTCATGTACATGAATATGGCCATGTAGTAATTATTAATGTGGCTCTAGAAGTGTCCTATGAGTCCTATAAATTATCATGTACTTAGTTCATTTGAAGAAAGTGAAATGAAAGTATTCTTAAGTGTTCTTCAAAGTTATATTTCACTTCTTCTATAATTTATCACCCTTCATAAATTTCCAACAAGTGGTATCAGAGCTAAGGTTAATTTGAAAGTTTAGAGAAGGTTAAACCAAAGTGAAGTAAAGGTAGGCGACCCAAGAGAGGTGACGTGTTGTCATCGAAGTGTTCTGCTGGGTGAGTGCAAAGTGTGCGCGTTAGAGCTCCGGACTTTAACCTAGCAAAGGTGCTAGTTGAGAAGAAATTTGAAAAAGAAGTTTGTGAGTTGAAGCACGTCACAAAGGTCGTCATATTGATAGTATTTTGGAGAGGTAAAATGTGACGCCCCCAAAATAGGTATACAACACCCATTCTGAGTCGCCATACATGGTACAGAAAGCAAACTACAACTTTATTATTACAATTATCGTGCAAAATACGACAACACATACTGTGAGTTTAAATACAAATATTGTCTTCTAGACAATATCCACACTCAAATAAGTCCTCATTACAATTATTCATACACTATTTTACAGAAATAGTGAGGACTGCTAAAACATCTTTCTAGAACCATCATTTCATACCCCAATTCGATCCTGCTATGTTCTCACCTCCTGAGAAGAAAAATGGAACAAAAAGAAAAAGGGTGAGCTCAACTAGCCCAGTAAAGAATATTATAACTAAGATAATATACAACAAATTATCATTAGTCTTCAACAGGAAAAATCGATAGAATATAATAGACAACAAGTTTTAGATCAACAAATGCAAATAAAACAACAATCCATTGTAAGAGTCACGTAGAGAATGAGTTCTACTATCTTCTAAGATTTAAAAGTCCATCATCAATATTTTATCCTCAGAACAACAATCAATATACATCTTTAATCAAATATTCATCTTTGCACCAAGTCAAAGATATTCATTTCATATCACCAATTGGTCATGTTCATCTCAACACCTATTCATCTTGCAGACTACGCCAAAGATATTCATCTATTAATCATTCATCTTTGCACTATGTGCCAAAGATATTCAAGAATATCATCATTTAGGACTGAGGATGATGAAAAATATTTTAAAGAAAACGAATCCAGTGAGACAGAAGGACAAATATTAGGGATTCGTATTACAGTTTATCCAAGATCAATAACACTCCATAATAACCAATTTTTGAAGCAGAATTCAAAAATAAAGATCAAAACATGGATACAATCAAAGATAGTAACCATAATAGACATCTTGGACAAAAAGAAAATTTTTATTTTTCGATGAATAGTGTCGTATTCGTGAATAAAGGTCAGATATATACGTGAATAAGGTCGATACGTGAATAAGAACTCCCAATACACAAAAAGTTCCAAATTTGATTAAAAGTTCAAACCGATATTTCTAAGATAATAATATTGAAGAAAATAATATTATTTAAGAAGAAAATAACATCCCTTACCTCAAAATAATCAGATTTAATCGGAATATCGGATAGAAAATCGAAGAAAACTTGACTTTAACAAAGAACTCTCAAAGTATCTAAATACTCACAAAAAAACGCTTGATAATCTAGAGAAAGAAAACTTGTTTTCGTGTGATTTTCAATTCTAACCTAAGCGCCTATTTATAGGAAAATGCTAGAACGCATTATAGGAGACTAAATTAATAAAATATTAATTTTAAAATAATAATTCTACGTATGCTTTCAATGACCAAGACCACCACCACCTTTGAAAATTTCCAAAGAACCCACATGTTGTTAACCAAAGTGGGTCCCACCCATAAATTTAATAAAATTATTTTATTTTCGAAACTTCAATAATTCATAGAAAATAGCCCGCTTATCGTAAAAATACTAATTTTATGTCCATTCTCACTGAAATTGAATTCTCTACAACTTTGTAGCTTTGAGTTTTCCAAATTCCAAACAAAAATATCCGAAATTCACAAACGGGTGATTTTAATACCTCCATTCCCACAAAATATCGATAAAATACCTCAAAGATTAATTTCTTCATTTATAACCACATAAAATAAACAAATCCATCATTTATATCCACATCAAATAAATATTTCCTTATCATATAAATCAATAATTAATTATTCACAAATAATATTACAGAATTACAATTATGATAACCAGGCCGTTCCCAGGAAATAGGGGGCTTTCCAATAAGGATTTCTCCTAACTAGAGCGCAATTAGGTGACCAAACCTCTCATTGACAGAACTTTCTAGACATTGCCAATAATGTTTATCTAATAATATTACTCAAATATTATGAATTATTGATCCGATAATGGGAAATAATGCAAATTGACAATTATTGAAACAACAATAATATAAACTATCAACTCAAAGAATTATTGAATCAATAAAATAAAATATTAAACAAGAATCATCGTAATAATTATCGAGTAAAGGCTTTCACGCATTTAATTAATAATTCAACAATATCGTGTAATACCGTTAGTGTCTTTCTTTGTGCCACCATGCGACATCGTATTTTAACCACCTGTGTAATCTAATGTTGTTAATTCAGTAATAATTACGCCGTTATTTATAAAACTCAAATTTTGTCGTTTTCCTTCATCCAACCGTTTTCCGTTATGGGGCCCACAATTGACTGCGCCGTCGTACGGATATTCCTGACAAAAAGAATATTCCACAACCAAATAAATATTCCCCGACAAAAGGAATATTTTATAACCACTTGCTTATTTTGTAAAATTTGCACATTTCACCCATAACCAAAGCATTATATCAAATTAACCCTTATTAATTTAGAATAATGAATAGAGGAAAATTTAATTTTATTTATAATAAGTTGGGGTCTTACATAAAATATAATAAAATGATGTTTCCTAGGTTTGGTGCAAAATTAGTGGTCACAAATTACAAAGTTTGGAGCATAAGGATTAGAGTATTTCTTGAAACTTGCAATTTGTGGCAAGATGTCATTAAGTGTATTTCAAAAAAAGTTTGAGAAATGAAAGGAAAAAGAACAAGGAAGATTTTGGAAGGAGTAATGCATGAAGAAGTTTGGAAACGTGTTGCGAGTTTTGATTCTCTACCTCAGTTATGGAATGAACTTAAATTGATTTGCAATAATTATAAAGGTCCATCATTACCTAAAGAGTCTTGGTTTTTTGAAGAAGATGAGAAACTTGTAAAAGAAATTGATGAAGTTGAAGAAGAAAGTAAAAACGAATTTTTTGAAGATATCTCGAAAGAGGAAGACAAAAAGATTTGTGTTGATAAAATTATGAAAGTTAAAGATAAAAAAGGAGAAATTGAAGAGATGCTAAGTAAAGAAGCATTTGAAAAGGTAAAAGAAGAAGAAAAAGAAGCGTTGAAGAAATTGTCGAAATTAAAAAAATAGAAGAGATTGTTGGCGAAAAAGATGAAAAGAAAGAGTTCAAAACTTTGGATGAGCATGAGAACAATATTTAGAGTATCAAAAATAATGATTTGATATTTAGAGTGATGAATTTTGTGGAGATCGAAAATAATGGGCTGAGGAAGAAGCTTGTTAAGGAAGGTGAATGATGGGAATATCCTGTCTCTGGTGATGAAGTTAAAGTTCATTATGTGGGTACTTTGCTTGATGGAATCCAGTTTGAGGTTGAGTTGCTTTCTTAGTCAAGTGTCAAGGATATATGTAAAGATGGAGGAATATTCAAGAAGATAATTACTGAATGAGAAAATTGACCACATCCTAAAAACCTAGATGAAGTATTAGTTAAATATGAGGCTAGGCTTGAGGATGGAATGCTAATTTCGAAATCTGATGGGGTGGAATTCATTGTGAAAGATGGGTATCTATGTCCTACTATGTCAAAAGTCGTAAAGACAATGAAAAAGGAAGAGAAGTTCCTCCTGACAGTGAAGCCACAATATGCATTTTTAGAGAATGGTAGACCAACAACTGGAGATGAGTGTGATGTGCCACCAAATGATGGGGTATTTGCCAAAGTGAAATTGATAGGAAAACTGCAAGATGGAACTATTCTTTTGAAGGAAGAATTGCAGCATATTACTTCACTAAGGGAAACATTGGCAAAAGAAATAGAACAAGTTAATTTAGAAATGAATAGACTTGATAGTGAGAGAAAAGAGATCAATTTGGATCGTGAAAGAAGGAGCAAGGAATGGACAGAGCTGAATGATTCCATTGAAGAACTTAAGGTGAAGAGGCAGAAACTAGAGAAACAAATGGAATTATGTTGATATAGAAGAGTTTCTTGCACAGATTAAGCACCTAAAGCAATTGGAAGATTTAAAAGTTGTCCTAGATCGTATTGCTTTAACTAATTTTCAGAAGCCTGACTTACTATTTAAAAAGTTACAATCAATCAAAAAGACTTATAAATAATAAAAAATAAATCTTGAAATGTAGTTAAACTTAGTTTAAATTTATGAGAATTTGACTATTAAAGTTGGATATTCTTTATTTATTCATTGAAATTTGTCATCATAAGAATTTTTATTTAAATGCTTTGTAGAGTATGTATGGGAAGTGCGGGTGTGTTAAGAATTAATTTAGGCTTTTAGTTTAGTGTGTATCTATATTCAGTGCTTCATTTTTTTGTGTTCATGATTTTTTTTTAATTATACAGTACTTTCAGGCATGGATTATCGCTAGTGTATATATATATATACACACGCGCGTTGTCCATAATTTAATGCGTGTTGTAAATTTTAATACCCAATGTATATATCTGTGTTGTAAATTTTAATACCCAATGTATATATCTGTATACAGCTTGCAAGTAATAGAAACAAAGAAATTTAAAGTAAATTAAACGATGGCAAAATAAGAAGTTGGGTAAGTTCCTTCATGTAAAATCATGAGCACCATTGCTTGTGCACATAAGTCAATGCAGGTTGACCATGCAATATGCAAGTGACACGACAAGTACTAGAGAACCAATGGTTAATGGATAGAAAGTGTGGTACAGATCCTCAATGTCAAGTTAGAGCTGCTTCATTCTAATTTTTTAATGCTCAATCCTTGAGGAAGAGAAAGAAATAACAGTTTGCAAGCTAGAGTAAGTTGTATTCAATCTACATATTTTCTAGAGGCATCTAAAAATACAATAATAGTAGCATGAAGAAAAAGCACTGCCTACAGTCACCATCTACAGAGAATTTTCATAACTAGTTACTTTTCAAAGTTTTTAAGGTATGGTAGAGAACAAATTGGCAACAACGCAGACTAAAAAACAATCAGATGTTCCTTATTTGGTCCCATGTAGGCCAATATATATGCAGCTAAGAGGTGGTTAAGATTCTCTCTCTTTCAGATGTCATTTTCCAAGGGTTACACCTCCGCTGATATTGGTAATGTGGTACGGTTTTCACCAGGTCTGCTAGGATGGCCATAACTGAAGCATCGTGATATTTCAACTATGACAAGCATGGTTTCCCACTGTAAAGATGTATGTAATTGCTCAATTACAGGTGAGAATATTTCTTAGCTAATTATTGGACTCTTATACCTGATAACCTTACCATATTGGACCATACTGACATGAACCTTCTATATGACAGTGACTGGTGAGATTTTTTTTATTTACTTCATAATTTATGATGTTAGCATATTGTATGTGTTATATAACTCTGGTGAATCCTATTTTCACATTGCAGGAACCTGCAAGTTGATTTACAGGCTTAGGACCGTGCTCACAGGATTGGACAAAAGAAAGAAGTTCAAGTTTTCCGTTTCTGCACTGAGGTTATGTTATATCCTTGAATGCATCCTTGCCTATACATAAATTTTATGCACTAATACAGTGATTCTTTCTTATTGCATGAACATTATACGATTGAGGAGAAAGTTATTGAGAAAGCTTATAAAAAACTTGCACTTGATGCATTAGTTATCCAGCAAGGACGACTAGCTGAGCAAAAGAGTAAGTAGTTTGTGCATTGTGATCTTCGTCATGATATGTTTATAAAACCCCTGGATTATGTATCTTTTTCCTTTAATGGTTGTGCACCTGTTAGCAAAGATGAGTTGTTGCAAATGGTGCTGAAATGGTTTTCAGTTCCAAATATATAGCACAATCACAGACGAGGATATAGACAAGATCATTTCTAAAGGAGAAAAAGCAACAACTGATCTTGATGCCAAGATGAAGTTACAACTTTAACATTATTAAACTGTTGACAAGATTACTTGTGTGGCTCAAATTTTAAATTGCAACATTATTAAACTTAAACCATGTGCAAACATTCCTTGTGTGATTTGGAAGTCAGTGAAGCTACATTATTATTATGGAAACCATGAAAGCAACATCAATATTGAAGACTTATATTTTAAGCATCAAATGTGAGACCATCTATATTGAACTTATATTTTTAGCATCAAATGTGAGACAACTGTGATACTTGGCATTACATCCGCTAGAAATTCTGGTGGACGGATCAATTATTTTCCAGCCTGGGCTCGTTGTTATGGAGACATTCTGGTGCAAACAAAATTTTAATACCATCCGCTAGACATTCAAGCAGACATTGATATTTGTTTTTAAATCTCATCCGTTTATAATTCTAATAGAAAGTAGAGATGATATTTGTCAATTTTTGATCCATAGCAAATACATGCTATGGATCATTGCCCATATACATATATTAATGTCACATATTTTCTAGTCAATATATAGTAGTTCACATGCACATAATTTTATCGCACTATTATGTTATTAATTCTTTAAGATAATAATAAAAATCATAATTTTTCTTCCTTTTCAATTCACTCCAACAAAATCCATATACATAACACACAAATTTAATTACAAAAATTACAAATTAAAAATATGAATAAGAAGAAACTTGCAAATGGCTGACAGTTTTTTCTTGGGAACAACTTCTGTATCCATTCAAGTAAAAAATTCGTAAAAAATTTAAAAAACTAATAAAATAATTAAAAAAATAACATTTTGATAAAGAAATTGGGAGTCATAAATAAATCATTTTTTTTAAAAAAAACAAAAAATCCTTACTTTCATAGCCAATTTGTTCAATGGCATCCATGAACTTTTTATGCATACCATCATTCCAAACAATTCTTGGTTTCCAAACAATTCTTGTATATTAGTCCCCCAACTTTCTCCACCGAAGTTTTTTGGCTGACCTGTGTTATGAAACAAGGCTTCAAAATAAGTATCTTAGAATCATGTTAATTAGGTTTAAGTATCCAAATTGTGCATATCCTACTTAAGAATTTATAGACCATTTATTTATTCATAGCTCTTTGACACACATTGTTTGGAATTTTTTGGTTCAAGATTAAATGTAAAGCTTTTTATCTCATTTAGCTTATTTGTGACATCAGCTGGGATTCTCAAAATTTTCTATTTTTCTATGTTCCATATGGAAAATTAATTACCTTAACTTTTTGGGCTCATTGTTAAGGTAATTAAACACGGAGGAAAACACGGTAGAAGATTCCTTAACTATTTGGGCTAATTGTTACTAGTTTAAATTCTCTGCTTAGAGAAATTAGCATACATTGTATAATCATGGTCTTTCCACTTTTAAAGGAGAGTTATTATTTATGTTTTACATAATGTGTTAAGGTTATTGTTGTATTAAGGTTAGATTAATTAAAAGGTTAAGAAATGTTTTGAAAATATCAACAATATATATTAGAGTGCGACAACATTTTACCTTTAAAATCAGCAACATTATTTCTAATACTGAAATGCCATGAACATCGATCATGCCCTGTTAAATATGAAATAGGTCACTATGGATAAATATATTGACATATGGAGAAATATATAGATTTACTAGAGATGGTTAAAGGGTTAAAACAGTGAAGTTGTTGTATCTTACACCTCTAAATCTTACAAACTTTCATATACGTATGGAATTGAATTTATATACAAAGCCGCTATGCACCATCATGAAAGACAGTAAGATAAGGGAAGGAAGAGGCTGGAGAAGGAAAGGAGGGACATATATGTGTGTGTATTCGTGTGTACACAGTACACTGTGTCCAATTATGAAGATTTGGTTAGTAAGTCATATATGTTATGGTAAAAGATATTTATGTTTTAGACATAGCAGAATAGAAGAAGTGAACTTACTAATATGTAGTCTTAATGGAAAAATGTATATTAAAAAATTATTTTTCCCATAAACAAGCTGAAAAATTAATATACTCCTTCCATTTTGAATTAAAAGACCAAAATTAACTTTTTAATACTGATAAAAAATATTTAAAAATTAAAATATTGTTTACTACTAAATTCCTTATTCAGGAAATGAATCATTTGCTAATTTAAAATTTTATTTTTAAAGAAAAGATCTAACAATTAACAATTAAAATGTAATGTGTACTATTTTCAATATTCACACTAATATAATATAGTTGAGATAAGTTAAATCTAAATCGGCTAGAGAAAAACTTTCAATACATTAGATCAACAAGTCATTTAGGATTGAAAACAAATCAAATAAAAAATTGTTAAACTCACAAGAAATAGTTCTTGACAAAAATAACAAATTTTCTTATTAGAGCACAAACTTGTCATTCTTAAGGAAGAACAAGATAAGAGTAAAACCTACCATTATTAGAGTTTTTATTAGAGATGAAAATGGGAGAGATAGAAATGTATAGAAAATGAAAAAACAACTAAGAGATTAATATAAAATTAAAGAGAAATAAATTCTTACCTGATGCTAATAGATGGTGGTACATCGTGATAGTTCATTACATGAAAAATGCTTCTCAACGACCAAAAGCAGCAACATAAGCTACTTTGTTGTAGTGGCTAGGGCTTAAGAATCGAGAACTTAAGAGACTAAAGAGGCAAAGAGGAAAGATACTAGAATAGGAGTTTTTATAGCTGAAAAATATATCTAGGGTTAGGATTGTCGAATGAATTTAGTAAGTTGGGCCCAAGATCGCTCAACCTCAACTAAAATTGTGATTTAGTTTCCTAGCTAAGCGCAAGCTTGGCCCACTAAACTCTATGAAACTCACCTCATCGATTGGCTTTGGGCCTTTAGCAAAATGACTCTTGTATATGTGACTTATATTTTTTTTTTTCATTTATAAGCCCCTTAAAGTCGACTTCAAAAGAATCCAACTTCTTCTCTCTTCACAATCTTTATAGTTGTCCTCATTTTTCACTATCTTACTAGCTCTATATGGTAGCACATACATATGATCAAATGTATTAACAATTTTTATATTATCATCGAGCATAAAAATATATAGTGCATATATGTTTGTGTGTGTGTGTGTGTGTGTGTGTATATATATATATATATATATATATATATATATATATATATATATATATATATATATATATATATATGTATATATGATGTATAAACTGAAAGTGAAATAAGTGAGTCATTCCATATGGTAGTGTGACAAATTAACTCTTGTCCTTGATATTTTATATCAAAGCCTCTAATCCATAAAAGTAAGTTGATTTCACCAAATCTCGCTTACTTAAACAACTATTCTCACAAATATTGACTACACCAGAATAATCTATGAAAACCCTAGTTTTTTCTCCTAGTCCCTTTCTCTCTATCGAGACCCTAGTTTTTCATCCATATTCGCTTAGCTCATTTCTCTCAATCAAAAGCCTAATTTTCCCCCAAATGTGCCTAGTTCCAATTCTCTCAAATGGCCTTTGTCTGATTTAGGGTGTTAGAGTAGCTCAAATATCTTATATAATGTAAATTCCAAATGTACCTTGTCCCTTTCTCTCAAATGGCCTTCGATTGATCTGATTTAGGGTGTTAGTAGCTCAAATATCTTATATAATGTCATTATTATATCAACCTTAATAAACATGCAAAGTACATGATTAATTTTTGTCAAAAGTATAAATATATAGTCGTTTATGTCTAGTATGAGAATAAATATAACTTGGGTGAGTTGCACCAATAATTATTGTGACGTCTCCAAATTCGGGTACCTGAAATCTGTACTTAGTGTTACACGATACCATTCATTCAACCTTCTTGACCTATAAAATACTTAGAAATATTACATCAGAGTTTGCTACCCAGGTACGATAACCTTTAAATACATTATTACATGATAGATATTGTATTATTATTACAAACCACTTAGTTAAAACAAATAACGGTCTTCAGTTACTCATTCACTTTCTCCTTTCCCTTGTCTTTGCCAGATCCTTCTATACGTTCATGTTTCACTGAAAACATTTAATTCCAAAGCAAGAATGAGCATTCAATTGCTCAGCAAGTAATAGAATACAATAAACAATGCATAAAAAAGTTAAATATTTTCTTTGAACGGATCAACATTTGTGAAGCCATTGAATCAATTTTCGAATAACAAACCAAAATACCAAATAGCTAGCATTTTTGAAACAATATAGTGACTATAGATGTCGAGCGATCAGTTGACCTTAAACTTTGTTTTTCTTGCTATAAATATAGAATTTTATGATTTAATATAACTTCATTTTTTATTTATTCTTAATACATTCATAGGTATTAAAAATACCTAATCAAATTATTATTTTCCTATCTCCTGGAAAACTTCAATATATAATATTTTAGTTACAAAATAATTTTCCTGGAATTTTTTATTTTCCTTAAGTATTTTTCAAAAATCTGTTTTTAGTTCGTAACTTAGGAAAGTTAGCTATATCATGCTCAACTTAAAAAATTCTCAAATCTTACACGTATTAACATGAACTTCCAGTTTAAATTTCGTGACCATCGGAGTTATAGAACTCCAATTATAGCAGTTTTCGTCGAAAAAATCCAAAAAATTGAAATTGTCATAACTCGATCAATATATGTCAGAATAAGATCAGCTTTTGACATGAGCTACTTTATATCATATACTTTCATGTCACAAAATGCCAGAATTTATTTCAATAATTAAATGGCCAAAAATTCCGCTGCAAAGTTTTGGACAATTTATTTTTTGGTATTTCCAGATTTTGCCTACTTTGCTAAAAACTGTCCAAACAAAAATCTATAAGGAATTTTTCAGTGATTCCACTTGGAGATGTTAGAAAACTCATAGATCTAACTCCAAAAAATTTACCACACTCAAAAATACAGAATAGAATGAGAGATATGATCGTTCGAATTTCATGTTTCATTTTCTAAAAAATCAGTTTTTCTATCCTTTTTGATTTCAAAGAAAACTTCCACGATCTCTTAGTTAATCAAACATTATCCATCATAAATCAACATAATACATCCTAATACTTCTTATACTAAAGGATCTACCATGATCCATGATTAATTTCATCAAACTATTACTATATCCAAACAAAACATACTATAAACTAAGAAAATTACAATTTAGGTTAGAGAACTTTTAAACCTTCTATGCTTGGATGATGGACGATCTTTCATAGTAGTTTAGCTTACTAGATCTTCTCCTTCTTAGCCCCTCCAACCATGGCCTCCCTCATTTCTTTCCCTCTTAAGCTCTCAAACTTTCTTTAGGGTTTTGGGTGAGAGTGAGGGAGAAAACCTATGGTTTCTTCTTTCTCTTCTTCCTCTTCTTTCTTTTTCCTCTCTTCTCTTTTCCCCCTCATCCATGGCTGCCCTCTCTCTGTCCTTTCTTTATTAATGGATGGGTGTGGAGTACTTGTTGTTGAACAATTCTTGGAACTTCTACCAAGACATCTTAAGTGCGGACAGATGAGTACGTTTTACAGATTTTCTCCAGTAATTTGCCTCTCCACGTAACATAAAGGTGACGAAGGGAACCTTTTGCTCTTCAGTGCATCCCAAGACATCAAATATGAAGGATAAACATTCATAGCTAATGTATTATAATAATATATTTAATGTATTTAAATAATATTGTAAGACCCCAACTTTTAGGAATAAAAATGAATTTTCTATAAATATCATTTTTTTAATATTATGAAGTGAACTTGATATAATGTTATAGTTGTAGGTAATATTTATAAATTTTGCAAAAGTACGTAAGTTGTTATATAATATTCGATTGGCCTGGGGAATATTCGCTTTTAACAGGGAATATTCATTTATTAACACAATCATTGGTGGACCCTACAATGGAATTATCATTCGGATCGAGAAAATGACAAAAATATTTTTATGAAAATAACTGGCGGAAGTTTTACCATTAACTGTTGAAACACCCGGTGTTAAAAGTACAAGAATACGCTGGCGTGGTTGCATAAGTAGACAATCAGTATTGATTATTGATGCTTACGTGAGAAGTCACCTCGGTTTGTTCAATTATTGCTATAGTAATTATTGCATAAGATCTCACGTTATTTGATTCAATTATTATCGATATTTTATATATTATTAAATCAATAATTGACATAACAAAGTTATTAATATTATTATTTGCAATATTAACGATGTCAGAAGTTCGCCAAGGAGAGGTTTGGTCACCTAATTGCGGCGCCAATAGGGAGAAATCCTTATGGAAAGCCTCCTCTTTCCGGAATGACCTAGTCGACTAATATTGTGAATTATAATAAAGGTGATAAGTTTTGTTTTATTATTATTATAAATGTAATAAAATGTAAAACTTTTTATATAAAATGTAATTTTTTTATAAAGTTTTGTTTTATTTGATTATAAATAGAATATATTATATTTTATTACATAGTGTTTGCAGATAAGGCTGCGATAGTATTTGTATAGTAAAATATTTTATATAAAATGTAATAATTTTATAAAGTTATTTATTTTATTAGACTATAAATAGAATATATAATATTTTATTATGCATAGTGTTTGCAGATAAGGCTCTGATATAGTGTTTGCATAGTAAAATCTTTTTTATATAAAAATGTAATACTTTTATAAAGTTATTCGTTTTATTAGATTATAAATAGAATATATTATATTTTATTTAAAAGATTTTATTTTATTAGAATATTTTATTAATAATTGTGATAGTAAATCAATATGGACCGTCTCGCTTAAAAGTAAATCAATCTGGACCGTTTCATGAATTAGTTATTATTCAGTCCATTCTTTTATAAATAGAAGCTCATTCCTTCATTATTTCTTACGAATTCACTGAATATCTAGAGAGAGAAACTATAGAGAGAAAGAAGAAAGTATTCTACTACTTCACTACTCCTATATCCAGTTTCTTCTAAGGTAAGGGGTATTATTTCTTTTGTATTCATGAAGAGAACTTCTGTTATTCCATTCTTTATTATTCTGTTGGAATAACATGTATACGCGGACTACCGTATACTTGGTGAAATTCTTCTGTTATTCCATTCTTTATTATTATGTTGGAATAACCTGTCTATGCGAAGTACCGCATACATGGTGAAATTCTTCTGTTATTCAATTCTTTATTATTCTATTGGAACATCCTGTCTGTGCATTTATGCATGACCTGATTCCATTATTTATTATTCTGTTGAAATATCCTGTCTGTGCATTTACGCATGACTTTGTTCCGTTATTTATTATTACATTGGAATATCGCGTCCGTGCGCTTACGCATGTGACGACCGTTCTCGTTATTTATTATTCATTGGAATAACTTTTATCTGTAATATTTCATCGCATGCTTGGTGATTTCTTTTGTTATTCCATTCTTTATTATATTCAGTTGGTTAAAGTTTTGGCTTTTATACTCCATGAAATTAGTGGAATATCTTTGATATTTGTGCTTCATCCAAAGATCTTTTCATGGAAATATTCTTTCGAGCATTCTTGAATTTTACTCCACAAAGCAAAGATATCATGTTGACAATTTGGACGTTATTGGTTCTGGATAAATTAATTCTTGAACTTGTTTTATTGAATTCTTATATCATTGTCATCATTCTCATGTTTATATTATGTTGAAAGTCATCTATGGCCTGTAGTGCATAGATGGACTTGGTATGATTATGACCAGGGATTATTCGATATAATCATGACCGTAATGTTACAAATGATGTGGTAAAAGTCCTCATTGGCCCGTAGTGCATTGATGGACAGTTGTTGGAATGATCATGACCATTGATGAATACACGAATATCATTGGCCCGTAGTGCATGGATAATTTATGGTTGTGATACTAATGAATATCCTTGGCCATAGTGCAGGGATGATGTGGATTATTTATTGAGTTAAGTCTCAGCGATAAAAGCGATGAAAAACCTTTTGAATCATAGAAGATAGTAGATTTTATTCTCTACTTGACTCTTCTAATGGATTGCTTATTCCGTTGCAGTTAACTTTGATGTTTGTTATATTGTATCAGTTTAACACTATTAAAGGCTAACGATAATTTATTCTGCATTATCTTAGTCATAATATTTCTTACTGGGCTAGTTGAGCTCACTCTTTTACTTTCATTGTTCTCTTTAGGAAATGAGAACATAGCAGGAACTAGTCGGGGAATGGAGTGACGGTCCAGATGATAGCATTAGTAGTCCTCACTATTCTATGAAATAGTGTGTTAATAAATGTATTGAGGACTTATTTTGAGTTTGAATACTGTTTAGAAGATAATATTTGTATTAATACTCACAGCTCATGTTATATATTTAATATTGTATTTGTATTCTGTACCATATATTTGGCGACTCAGAATAGGTGATGTATACCTATTTTGGGGGTGTCACAGTTGGTATTAGAGTTTAGGGATATGATCTCTGGCTGAAATATGAGATAAGAACTAGGAGGGGAGAGACGGGGAATTCTTTCGCTAATATGACCTACCTAAGTTTATTTGGTATTTAATTGGTCGGTCAGAGTATAGGGATAATATGTGATATGTTAATTAACCCTTGTTTTGTGGCAGTATTTGAAAATGACATCCGATAATGTTGAGAACATCAATGGAGCACAGGAGACCCTAAAGTCTCCATAGATCAATAATAAGGATAATGTGTATCAGAAAGGCGACAATCCTCAGGCAAACAACAACACTGACCAGATGATGAACGATGGAATGTTCAGAGGCTTTATGCAATTCATGCAACATCGGGCAAGAGTGGCTCCTGTCCAAAATGCAGGTGGAAACACTGGCAACTCTCGGACGGTCACCGCTAAGCAGTTCAAGGAACTGGGACCACTGGAGTTTTTTGGAGAGCCAAAACCACTTAAGGCGAAGACGTGGATAAAGCAAATCTGCAAGATATTTGATGTCTTGGGATGCTCCGAGGAGCAAAAGGTTCCCTTTGCCACCTTCATGTCATGTTGAGAGGTGATTCTTGGTAGGAATCGTAAAAGTGTACTCAACCCGCCCGATGAAGATGACTTGGGAGAAGTTCCAAGAATTGTTCAACGACAAGTACTTTCCCGAAAGTATTCGTCACGCGAAAGAGATAGAGTTCATCAAGCTGGAGCAAAACAATATGACCGTGTCGTAGTACAAAGCTAAGTTTGCCGAGTTATCCCAGTTTGCGTCCCATTTGGTTGATAATGAGGAGAGAATGACGCGAATATTTCTAAGAGGTTTGAAACCTGAGATAAGTCAATATCTTATCTCTCATAAACTATGTTTGTATTCAGATGTTGTTAATAGGGCTTAGTTATTGGAGTGTGATAATGAGTCAACCCAACCAAAAGATAGCAGCCGGCAAAATGATAATACTAGTGAGAGCGATCCATCGAAGCAAAGGACAACAAGCGTGGAGGGAATCAATGTGCGAAATGGTAACCACTTCGGTGGTAATCAGGGCCAAAATAATAAGAATGGACATTTCAAGAAGAGGAGATTCAACAATGATGGAAAGACGTCAGCACCAGCACCCGTTGTTAAGGAAGGAGAACGACCACCTATCATATGCATCAAATGCGTAGGGGAGGGACATATCAGTCCAAACTATGCGCAGCAGTCCAAAACGTGTTACAATGTGGAAGAGAAGGTCACCTAGCTCAATTTTTTCATTTAGGGAAGGCAAGTTCAGCTGGGATGGAGGCACCAAAGGCCGTCTCAGAAAAGTCAAAACCGGTAGTTCAAGGGAGAGCGTTTGTTGTGACCTCCAAGAAAGCAAGGAACCCGAACGAGGTCATAACGGGTAAGCTTATCATAAACTCTAGCGAAGTCTATACCTTATTTGATACTGGTTCTACCCACTTCTTTTATTTCTCCTACTTGCGCTCAACGTTTAAATTTGACTCCGGAAAAATTAGACTTTGACTTATCTGTTGAAACTCCATTGGGAGAAACTTTCATTACATCCACTATTTATAAGTCTTGTTTGGTTCAAATCGGTACCCTCACATTACCTGTCGATCTTATTTTATTGAAAATACTTGCATTTGATGTGATTCTAGGGATTGATTGGTTAACTACTCATCATGCAAAATTGATTATTTTCGTAAGGTTGTTAGCTTTCATATCCTAACCAACCTATTATGCGGATTCAAGCAACCAAACCATTAAAATCAATCACTGTCATCTCAAGCCATAAAGCTATTCGTTTATTGAAAAATGGATGTCAAGCTTTCTTAGCTCATGTCACGGATCTAAACAAAAATACGTCAATTTTGAATGATATTTCTATTGTTAATAAATTTCCGACGTATTCCTCGAAGAACTCTGGCTACCCCAGAGCGTGAAATTGAATTTTGTATCGACCTTGAACCCAGACAAAACCCATTTCCAAAGCCCCATATCGAATGGCTCTATTGAACTTCGGAGTTAAAGACCCAATCGCAGAAATTGTTAGACATTGGCTTTATTCGCCCTAAGTACTTCTCCTTGGGGTGCTCCTATTTTATTCAGTGAAAGAAGAAAGATGGGAGTATGCGACTTTGTATTGATTATCGAGAGTTGAACCATGTCACTATCAAAAATAGATACCCATTGCCACGTATTGATGACTGTTTGACCCGCCATAAGGAGCCAAATTCTTTTCAAAGATTGATCTTCGTTTCGGATATCACCAATTGAAGATTAGAACCGATGTCATTCCAAAGACGGCTTTCAAAACTCGGTACGGGCATTATGAATTCCTAGTCATGTCTTTTGGATTTACTAATGCTCCTGTTGCCTTCATGGATATGATGAACCGAGTATTCAAGGAATATTTGGATCATTTTGTGGTCGTCTTTATTGATGACATCCTTATTTATTCCAAAAGCCGTGAAGATCATAAGCAACACTTGAGGCTGATACTCCAAAAGCTTCGTGAAAACAAGCTTTATGCCAAATTAAAGAAATACGAGTTCTCGCTTGAGGAAGTAGCATTCTTTGGGCACGTAGTATCAAGTCATAGAATATCTGTTGACCCGACAAAGATTGAAGCAATTCAAAGCTGGGAGCAACCTAAATCAGTGACCGAAGTACGTAGCTTTCTCGGTTTAGCTGGTTATTATCGGAGATTCGTGGAAGGATTTTCTCGAATCGCTACTCCACTAACTCAGCTGACTCAAAAAGATACAAAATTCGGTTGGAGAGAGGAATGTGAGAAGAGTTTTCAAGAACTCAAGAGGAGACTCATTTCAGCACCTGTTCTGACAATACCATCTGGCTCGGAGGGATTTGTCATCTACAGTGATGCTTCGAGCAAAGGGTTAGGATGTGTTCTCATGCAATATGGAAAAGTCATAGCATATGCCTCTCAGCAACTCAAAGAATATGAGAGGAATTATCCTACTCATGTCTAGAGTTGGCAGCAGTCGTTTTTGCATTAAAGATTTGGAGGCATTACTTGTATGGGGAAAAAGTGGAGATCTTTACGGATCATAAAAGCCTCAAATATTTCTTCACTCAAAAGGAACTCAACATGCGACAACGACGTTGGCTTGAACTGTTGAAAGATTATGATCATACCATCCAATACCACCCTAGAAAAAAGCGTGGTGGTAGGCGACGCATTGAGTAGAAGATCATATGCGGGTGCGAGTGCAATATTGTCAACGCAAAGGCCCATTTTGTATGACTTACAAAGGATGGAGATAGAGTTAAAGACTCCAGGGACCCATGTGATAATGGCGAATATACGAGTAGAACCGACTTTAATCGATAAAGTTAAAGTTGCTCAAGCTACAGACCTGGAGCTGATGCGTATGAGGAAGAAGGTTCAAGAAGGTGTTATGCTAGAAGCAAGAATCGATGAAGAAGGAATACTTCGAGTCAACTCCAGACTTTGTGTTCCTAACGACCCTGATTTAAAGTAAAAAATCATGATGGAGGCGCACAACACACCCTTTGCAATCCATCCTGGGAGTACCAAAATGTATTGTGATCTTCGTCATACATTTTGGTGGAACAATATGAAGAGAGAGATAGCACTGTTTATCTCAAGGTGTCTAACTTGTCAACGAGTCAAGGCGGAACATCAAGTACCAAAAGGTCCATTGCAACCACTTGAAATTCCAGAATAGAAGTGGGAGCACATTACCATGGATTTCGTTACTGGTCTTCCCAAGGTTTCTCAAGGCATATATGAAATTTGGGTCATTGTTGATAGATTGACCAAGTCTACTCATTTCTTACCAATACGAGAAACTTATACACTTGAACGTCTTACTCGTATGTACATAAACGAGATTGTAAGACTGCACGGTATGCCAGTATCCATAGTTTCTGATCGAGACCCAAGATTCACTTCACGATTTTGGGTTAGTTTGTAAAAAGATATGGGCACGGATTTACGATTTAGTTCGGCATATCATCCTCAGACGGACGGACAATCAAAGAGGACTATTCAAACTCTGGAAGTTTTATTAAGACTCTGTGTCCTTGACTTCAAGGGAAGTTGGGATAATTTCTTACCATTGGTGGAGTTTTTCTACAACAACAGTTATCAAGCAAGTATTGGCATAGCTCCATTTAAGGCGTTGTATGGAAGAAAGTGTCGTTCTCCAGTATGCTGGGATGAGGTGGGTGAAGCAACGTTGTTGGGACCGAAGTTGGTACGTATGACTACGAAAAAGATTCAAATGATCCGACAACGTATAAAAACCTCACAAGATCGACAAAAGAGTTATGTTGATCTTCATCGAAAGGACGTGAAATTCGATATTGGAGATCATGTGTTGTTACATGTTGCTCCATGGAAAAGAGTTACGAGATTTGGAAAGAGAGGAAAGCTCAATCCTCGATTCATTGGCCCATTTTTAATCCTCAATACGAGTAGAAGCGTGGCCTATAGACTCGCTTTATCGCCAAGTATGTCTCGTGTTCATAATGTTTTTCACATATCCATGTTACGTAAATATGTGGAAGACCCGAACCACATTATTGAGTTAGAACCGGATGAAATAGCGGAAGATTTAACGTATGAAGATGTTCTTGTTCAAATCTTGGATAAGAAGGAACATATTCTACGCTCCAAAGTTATACCTCAAGTCAAAGTTTTATGGAGAAATCACGATGTTGAGGAAATGACCTGGGAGTTAGAATCTGAAATGAAATCAAGGTATCCTTACCTCTTCGATATACCAGGTACGTATCCTAATTTCGAGGGCAAAATTTCATAAGAAGGGGAGGTTGTAAGACCCCAACCTTTAGGAATAAAAATGAATTTTCTATAAATATCATTTTTTTAATATTATGGAGTGAACTTGATATAATGTTATAGTTGTGGGTAATATTTATAAATTTTGCAAAAAAGTAACGCAGTTGTTATATAATATTCGATTGGTTTGGGAAATATTACGTTTTAAACAGGAATATTCAGACGACTCAAGACAATCATAGTGGACCCCACAATAGAATTATTGTCGGATTGAGAAAACGATAAAAATATTTTTATGAAAATAATGGCAGAAGTTTTACCGTTAACTGTTGAAATACCCGGTGTTAAAAGTACAGTAATACGCGTGGTTGCATAGTAGCACACGGTATTGATTATTGATGCTTACGTGAGAAGTCACTCAGTTTGTTCAATTATTGCTAGAGTAATTATTGCATAGTATCTCACGTTATTTGATTCAATTATTATCGATATTTTATATATTATTAAATCAATAATTGACATAACAAAGTTATTAATATTATTATTTGCAATATTAACGATGTCTAGAAGTTCTGCCAAGGAGAGGTTTGGTCACCTAATTGCGCGCCAATAGGGAGAAATCCTTATTGGAAAGCCTCCTCTTTCCTGGGAATGACCTAGTCGACTAATATTGTGAATTATAATAAAGGTGATAAGTTTTGTTTTATTATTATTATAAATGTAATAAAACAGAAAACTTTTTATATAAAACAGAAAACTTTTTATAAAGTTTTGTTTTATTTGATTATAAATAGAATATATTATATTTTATTATGCATAGTATTTGCATAGTGCCTGCATAGTGTTTGCATAGTAAAATCTTTTTATATAAAACAGAATACTTTTATAAAGTTATTTGTTTTATTAGACTATAAATAAAATATATAATATTCTATTATGCATAGTGCATGTTTGCATAAGGCTCGTGATAGTATTTGTATAGTAAAATTTTTATATAAAAATGTAATACTTTTATAAATTTATTCGTTTTATTAGATTATAAATAGAATATATTATATTTTATTTAAAAGATTTTATTTTATTAGAATATTTTATTAATACTGCATAGTAAATCAATATAGACCGCTCGTTTAAAAGTAAATCAATCTGGACCATTCATGAATTAGTTACTATTCAGTCCATTCTCCTATAAATAGAAGCTCATTCATTCATTATTTCTTACGAATTCACTGAAACTCTATAGAGAGAAAGAAGAAAAGTATTATGTTACTTCACTACTTCTATATCCAGTTTCTTCTAAGGTAAGGGGTATTATTTCTTTTGTATTCATGAAAAGAACTTTTGTTATTCCATTCTTTATTATTCTGTTGGAATAATTTGTATACGTGGACTACCCTATACTTGGTGAAATTCTTCTGTTATTCCATTCTTTATTATTATGTTGGAATAACATGTCTATGCGAAGTACCGCATACATGGTGAAATTCTTCTTTTATTCAATTCTTCATTATTCTGTTGGAACATCCATGTCGTGCGCGCGTTTACGCATGACCGGTTCCATTATTTATTATTCTCGTTGGAATATCCCGCCCATGCGTTTACGCATGACTGCTTCATTATTTATTATTACGTTGGAATATCATGTCGTATACGTGCGTTTACGCATGACCGGTTCCGTTATTTATTATTACATTGGAATAACGCCATGCGTGGTGGTCTATCGCATGCCCGGTGATTTCTTTTGTTATTCTATTCTTTATTATACTCAGTTGGTTAAAGTTTTGGCTTTTATACTCCATGAAATTAGTGGAATATCTTTGATATTTGCGCTTCATCCAGTATCTTTTCATGGAAATATTCTTCTGAGCATTCTTGAATTTTACTCCACAAAGCAGTATTATGTTGACAATTTGGACGTTATTGGTTCCTGGATAAATTAATTTTTGAACTTGTTTTATTGAATTCTTATATCATTGTCATAATTCTCATGTTTATATTATGTTGAAAGTCATCTATGGCCTGTAGTGCATAGATGGACTTGGTATGATTATGACCAGGGATTATTCGGTATAATCATGACCGTAATGTTACAAATGATGTGGTAAAAGTCCTCATTGGCCTGTAGTGCATTGATGGACAGTTGTTGGCATGATCATGACCATTAATGAATATACGAATATCATTGACACGTAGTGCATGGACAATTTGTGGTTGTGATACTAATGAATATCCTGGCAGTAAAAGCGGGGATGATGTGAATTATTTATCGAAATGAGTCTCAAATGATAAAAGTGATGAAAAACCTTTTGAATCATAGAAGATAGTAGATTTTATTCTCTACTTGACTCTTCTAATGGATTGCTTATTCCACTGCAGTTAAACTTGATGTTTGTTATATTGTATCAGTTTAACACTGTTAAAGGCTAACGATAATTTATTCTACATTATCTTAGTCATAATATTTCTTATTGGGCTAGTTGACCTTACCCTTTTACTTTCATTGTTCTCTTCTGAGAAATGAGAACGTAAAGAGGACTAGTCTGGGAAGCGGAGTGACTGGTCTGAGATGATAGCATTAGTAGTCCTCACTATTCTATGAAATAGTGTGTTAATAAATGTATTGAGGACTTATTTGAGTTTGAATACTGTCTGGAAGATAATATTTGTATTAAAACTCACAGCTCATGTTGTATATTTAAGATTATATTTGTATTATGTAACATGTATTTGGCGACTCAGAATAGGTGATGTATACCTATTTTGGGGCGTCACAAATATATTTAAACTTGCATGGCTATATATATATATATATATATATATATATATATATATATATATATATATATATATATATATATATTATTTAAAAATTATAATATATTATAATAATATATTTAAAATGAATATTTTATCGAAGAAGATAATTGTGATTGCATAGAAAAATATACCAAATTTTTAACAAATATTTCATGATAAATTCCTTCATTTATATCAAAATTGAACCAATATCCACCACATAATAATTATTCATAATTAATATTATAAGCTCGCAATATTAACAACCAGATCATTCTCAGAAAAGATGAGGCTTTCCGATAAGGATTTATCCTTATTGCCAATAATGCTAACTAATAATATGAATAATTGTGTTGTGTCAATTATTGATTTAATAATATAAAATATTATTCAGATGATACTATGACAATAACTGAATCAATAATATGAGATATTGTGCAACAATTATTGTGGCAATTATTGAATGAAACTGAGTGACTTCTTACGTAAAAATCTATAATCAGAGATACTGTGCAATATCGTGTGCTACTGTGCAACCACGCATATTACTGTACTTTTATCACCGGGTATTTCAACAGTTAACGGTAAAATTTTGCCGTTATTTTTATAAAAAAGTTATTTATGTCGCTTTCAATATCCGACAGTTATTCTGTTCTGTGGTCCACTAATGATTGCGCTGTCGTACATATATTCCCTGATAAAAAGAATATTCCCCGACCAAACGAAAATTATATTACAATTTGCTTATTTTGCAAAATTTACACATTTCACCCATAACTAAAGCATTATATCAAATCAACACCTTATTATTCAAAATAATAATTAGTGAAATTAAATCTTTATTCATAAAAAGTTGGGGTCTTACATTGATAATGAGAATTCTTCAAAATTATGGCATAAACGTTTAGGCTATATTTCAAAAGATATAATGCAACGTCTTATAAAGGATGAAATTCTTCATTCACTAGATTTTTTGATCTTGACCATTGTATTGAATGTATAAAAGAAAAATAAGTGAAAGGTAATAAGAAAGGAGCCACTAGAAGTTGTGCACTTCTTGGGGTGATTTACACTGATATATGGGGACCATTTTCTTTTGAAATTGGTGGACATAAATCTTTCATTACGTTCATTGATGACTATTTTCGTTATACTTATGTATACCTGATTAATGAAAAATCTGAATCACTAAATATATTTAAAGTTTTCAAGACTGAAGTTGAAAATCAACTTGACCAAAAAATTAAAGTAGTGAGATTAGATAGAGGTAGAGAGTATTATGGTAAATACTCCGATACAGGTCATAGTCCTGGTCCATTTGCCTTATTTTGTCAAGAAAATGGCATCGTCACTCATTATACAATGCAGTACACCGCAGCAAAATGGTATAGCTGAGAGGCGAAATTGTACCCTTATGCATATAGTACGTAGTATGTTATGCAATTCCAACTTATCTTTATTTTTATGAACTGAGGCATTAAAGACAGTTGTTCATATTTTAAATCGGGTTCCTAGCAAATTTGTCTCTAACACTCCTAATAAAATTTATTGGACAGGTTAACCTAGTTTAAAATACTTACGGGTGTGGGGTTGTCCAGCCGAGGCTATGATTTTTAATCCACAAATAAAAAAAAATTGACTCTAAAACTATTAGTTGTCATTTCATTGGATATCCTGAAAGATCTAAGGGTTTTGATTTTACTGTACCTCACATACCACTAGAATTATTGAGACTAGGCATGCAATTTTTAAAGAATGGTGATTTATGTGGGAGTTGGGAGCCTAAAAAAATTGATCTTGAAGAAAAAGAGTTTTATGTTTTTAATCATGTAATTCAAGAGGGTGAGGCACAATAACCTCTTATTGAGGCAAATGATGTCCCTGAGATAGCTGAGTCACCACCTAATGTTGAACTCCACATTATTGAAAATCATATTCCTGAAATTGTACAACCTTTACGTAGGTCCGAAAGACCTAAAAAGCTTCTTAATTTTGATGATTATGAGATTAACTATGATTCAAGTAAAATTAATGATCTTATCTCCTATAAAGAGGCCATTACGAGCGGTTAATCAACTCAATGGCTAGAAGCCATGAATGATGAGTTAAAATCAGTGGAGCTTAATAACGTTTGGGATCTTGAAGAATTACCAAAAGGTGTTAAACCTGTTGGTTGCAAGTGGTCTATAAGACCAAATTAGATCCTAAAGGGAACGTTGAAAGGTATAAAGCTCAATTGGTTGCTAAGGGTTTCACTCAAAAGCAAAGTATAGGTTATAATGAAACTTTCTCTCCAGTGTCCAAGAAAGATTCATTTAGAATAGTCATGGCTCTAGTAGCTCATTATGATTTAGAGTTACATTAGATGGATGTTAAAATTGTATTCCTTAATGGTAACTTGCATGAAAATGTCTATATGGCACAACCAAAAGGTTTTCTGGTTAAAGGCAAGAAACATATGGTATGTAGACTTAAGAATTCCATCTATGGGTTAAAACAGGCTTCTCGACAATGGTATCTTAAGTTTCACGATGTGATGAATAATTTTGATTTTAAGAAAAATATAGTTGATCAATAAATATACTTGAAGGTCAGTGGGAGTAAATTTGTTATTCTTGTTTTGTATGTTGATGATATATTACTTGCAAGTAATAACTTAGACATGTTGCATGAGACCAAATGTTTCTTTTCTAAAAATTTTGATATAAAAGATCTCGATAAAGCCTCTTATGTTATATGTATTAAAATTCATCAAGATAGGTCTCACGGGATATTAGGATTGTCCCAAAGAGCTTATATTGACAAAGTTCTTAACAAATACAACATGCAAAATTGCTCCCCTACTGTTGCCATGTTGTTAAGGGTGACAAATTTGACTCTTATCAATGTCCTAAGAATCAACTTGAACGTGATCAAATGAAAAATATGTGGCTTGTTATCATGCTACTTGTCACGTCGTATTGCCGAGGAATCTTATTTCAGGACTTAAAGTTGTGGATTCCATTTCAAGGCCATTGAAAGTATTTTGTGATAAGGATTATGTTGCTAGCTTTTCCAACACCACCAGTTCGAGTGGTGTTGGACTATACCTGGACACTAAGTAGTTATTTGTTAGGGAAAGAGTTGAAGATCAAATTAGCGTTGTCATTAAGTATATTAGTACGCATGATATGTTGGCGGATCCACTTACAAAAGGCTTACCACCCAAGCATTTTTTAGAGCATGTTGCCAACATGGGTTTAACTGATAGTCTTAATTAGTGAGTTATTTTGATGTAAGACGACATTTTTGAGCTCGTTGTTTTGAACTTCATATTATATGTTTATGGTTTGTTATTCTCTTTATTTTGCGCATTTGAGAATTTATGAGCAAACAATTATGTTTTGGACCTTATGAATGAGTTTAATCTATTACCACTTATGTAAACTCTATTCATACCTGTTATACTTAATGTTAACTTTGTTCTAATAAAAGTACTAATTGTGTAACTAATGGGGATCTTGTGTTAATAGTGACGCAAAGATTATATTAATTCGCATTGGTGTTTTTATTTGAATAAAATGTAGACATTAAATTAATACTTGGTCAAATTAATGGTCGTAAGTGTTATGTTTTGTATATAAATAGTATTTTGGCCAAGTGAGAGAATGTTAGAATATTTTATTCTTGATGTGACCTCTACTATTTATGCAATTATTGGGCTTACATATTGTATTGATTTAATCACTTTATTTATGGGTTTGGTAATTAATTGTGTGGCCTATAAATAATATTACGAATAATATTTGGCATAATAGGTCCTAGGGTTTCATAATCTTGATGGACGATTTTGACCCTTAGCTATTCTATAAATAAAACAATTAAAGTTTGGTCTTAATTGTCGTTTCAAGAACTTTATACACACCTATACATCCATCATAATATTAAGAGAGACAATTGAAGACTTTCACTCTTAAACGCAACAGAAGCGTAATACATACATAATGTCTTCTCTCAATTCATATAAGTACCTAATTGTTTAATTAATTTTATTTTATGTTATAACACGTTCCCATATAATTATTTTAACACCCTCCCTCCCTCCCTCCCTCCTCCCCTCCCCTATATAACAGATATAGAAGCATATCTTTTCACTAAAGAGAGTCAACTTAGCACATAAGATAAGGGGATCTTAATCTTGCCAAAACATAAACGGATCAAATATAAATTTAGCAATTAAAATTTTTTAAATAATAAATAAAAATACTTTAAATAAATTAAAACTCCATGAATAATAAAATATATGGAAATTTTAATTTTGCGTTGTAATTTTCCCTTGCATCACAAAAGCAAAATAAATTAAAGTACAAAATCAACTCATAAAGATGTAAAAATAGTATGTTGTTAACAAGGTTTAAAATAAACTTATTACCAATTCTGAAACATTGACTTATTAAAATAATTAAATTAAGAAACATAAATACAAGTCTCAAATCCAAGGTAAACAGTACTCGTGAAATATTGAAATTAAAATAATTAATTAAATGCAGAAATCTTAACTAGTTATGTCTCTCATCCTTATCAATACCTGAAAAAGGGAAGAAAAACAAAAGAATGAGCTTTTAAGAGTCAAATAAGGAATCAAAAATTAGAAAATTCAGATATGAGATGAAATTAAATATTATACCAATTTTACAATGTGACTGAAATTTCTAGATAGAATATACACACAGTTCAATTTAGTGTTAGTTTCTATATTTTATGATTTTAATGATGATAATATGCTAGAGAATATAAGTTATTAAATGAGTTGAATTGATTTTGAAATGGGTTGTTGGAAATAATTTTTAACCAGTTTTGTATATAATTATTCAATATGTTTATACATATTGGTTATTTTATGGATTACATGGATTATATTTTGGGTTGATATAATATTGGTTTATTGAATATAATATAATTAGTTTGACTCAATTTGGATATAAATTCGTTTAAGGATTGCATGAAGTATTTCTAGCCCAAGAAGCTTAAATTCCATCCTTTTATTTGCTGTAAATTTTATTAGTAATATACTCTGTTAAAACAGTTTGGTTGAATTGGGGTCTTTTAAGGAATTTGATTTTTCCATGGCAACTGTTTTAATTATAGTCCATCATGGTAACTGCTTAGTTGTGAAACAATTCAAATTTGAATTGTAGTGTTTTAAGGAGTTTGTCTAACTAATGAATCTGTTATTGCAGTCTTTTAAGGAAATAGGATTTAAATTGATATGGACTTTATTAATTTGATCCTAAATATCTTTTTGACTCCTTTATTTTTGCATATCTTATAATATCTTTAACTTGCTGATTTTGTAATATATGATAGCCGTTAGCTAAAACAAGGTTGCTGATATTATATATTTTATTGAGGATTTCATGCTAAAGAAGATAGGGACTTGAAGTTAATATTAGTACATCACTCTTGAAGATATATCAGATAAAGTCCAAAGCCTATCAAAACTATTTTCAGCTGAAAATTAAGAGTTTGTTGTATTCAAAATCATTTGTATTCTGAATTCAAGCACTGTTAAGTTTAATCGATCGAGTAGTAGATGGTATGTTCAAAAGGAGCTTTCAAGGTTGCAGATGTGCAAAGGTCTCAGTAGCGAGAAAGACTGTAGAGGTGCGAAGGGACAATGGTGTCTATCAATGAAAAGTTTTATTTGAATAGAGAGTTCTTTTTATTGTATTTAATTGAGTATTAAGTTTAATAAAAATGTAGGCCGCTAGACTAAAGATTTAAACGTTGAATCACGTATAAATCTTGGTGTGATTTCTGTTCTGCTCTTTTCTTTTATCTGCTTTAGTATTCTGCATATTCAGTTTTAGTTCGTGCTTGAAGATACATTAAAACAGACAGGGATTAGCTATCCGATTATAATAGACGAAGAAAATAAATTAAAACAGACAGAGATTACATGTCTAATTATAACAGACGAAGAACATATACTAAAACGCAACCTGTCCGATTATAAGTTGTAGCTAGGATATTTAAAAATTAGTCATTATTAAATACATTTTAATTTAGACACTTATTCATTCCCCTCCTAAGTGTGCATAGACGAAATTACAAATAGAATATGATTAAGAATTGAACAAGAACATATAGAGCAAACATTTACCAACAATTCATGTATCCAAATTACATAAATTTGCAAATCAAACTAAGAAAAAAGTAAGAAATCTTTACCTCAAATACCGCAACAAATTATTCATATTAAAATTCTCCAAAAACATAGTCAACCTATATAATATAATATAAACCAAAATTAAACTTTAACATCTAACCTTCAACATACATAAACATAATCAACTGAAACACAATCAATACTAACCAGTAACTATGGATTTTCCGTTGTCTACACGATTCGGTTTCAGCTCTTCTTTCGTGTCCACGAATAATTCTGCACTTGAAGAGTTTAAATGTACAGACACATAATAGAAATTGAAATAATATATCAAATATGCAGCACTAAAATCCCTACAAACCATAGAAAATAGATAAGAAAAGACAAAAAGAGAACTCTAGTGTGGAACTCCAAACCGTGAAATAAATAAATTTCCTCCCTCCCTCTCCCCCCTCCCTCCCCCCTCCGACTAATTAAGCTAAAAACCGATTTTTCTCCTACAAAATACATTTGAAAATTTCAAAAGGCTAAAAAATAAGTAATTAGTTATATAAATAAAATTAAAATTTTGGATTCCCACATGACTAGGATTCTTTTTATCTAGCCTCGAGGTATGAAGCATTTTATTATAAATAATGCTCAGCAAATTTGGGGTTTTTTAATGAATTTCAAACACGTCATCATTGCATTTAAATGATCCATCAATGCGATAATGAGATATTTGAGAGCTAAAAATTTGATTACAATGGTGTCTTATATTTTTTGTTAAAAGATTTACATTTACCTACCCAAAAAAAGAGAGGGAGAAGATCATGCACGCTATTCATTTTTTGTGACAATAATTAATTATAAACCAAAGATGAACTGTATAACAATGACGTACCTTGCGTGTTCATGATTTGATGTAGGTAGCTATTGATGTCCGTAGTAGACTCATAGGCAGGTGTCTTTGTAGTCCATACACGTACCTCAGGTGTGCTTATTTGTCGAGGAGTGAAACTCAGCATCTGGGGGGCATCTCCTTATAGTGACATGCTCTAATGATGGCATTTTAAAAGAATAGTTTGCACTGGGACAGAAACTTTTGAGGTTTGGTAAATCCTCAAGTCCAACAGACCACAATTTAGGGAATGAAATCTCCTCCACAACTAATTCATCATTACGCCGCCGTTCATCGGTAACAATTCTTCAACTGACCCACATGATCTTACTGCTAATCTTACGAGTTCTTGGAGACCTTTAGCAACGGAGCATGTGAAAATAGTCGACAGCCCACACGAATTAACTTCTACCTTTCGTAATCTTCGAAAGCTAATAGTTCCATAAGGATTATTTTTCCCCAGAAGGCTAAATAAGTCCCCCTCATGAAAGTAACAGTTTCTCACAACCAAAGATTCTAAATCTCTTGATGCGAGTAACCAGTTTGGTGGAATGATCAGTTGAGGTGCTGCAGGCCTTTCATTCCCTACAATATTGACGCTTCTTAATTCGGAAGTGGAATCATCCCTGCCAAGATATATCTGTTCCAAATTAATTTTCAAACCAATGAACAACCAGATATTCTCCAAGCTTGGGAATGAAACCTGCAAAAATCAATCCAATTCACAACACCCCCTTTAGATTATAACTATAATAACACTCGCAACACATCTAATATGTATTTTTAATTAAGTAACAATTATGTACTACCCCTACATGTGTTTATATAAAAAAAGTAATATATGTTGTAATCAACCAAACAATTATTGAGGGGTGGTCTGGTCATCTATACTAATGTTAAATAATAAACGGTTACGTAATGAATATGACATAAAAATTGAAACTATATTAATTTCACGGTATCCACTAAAAGTTATATTAAATAATAAGTGAACATTCACAAGTTCGACATCGACTCTTCATTTTGTCCTTCTACGTGATCCAGCAGACATCGAGCATAATAACAAATTAAAAAATAAAATAAAACACTTTAATGTACCTTGCGGGCTTGGGAGGATTTTTGTTGGTCGAGTACGATTCCATAACCCCAAAAGCTATTCATCATCAGTAGCCGTCGGAGTGTTAGCGTCTTTAGCATAGAGAACTCAATATTGTTGACACGTATTGAGTTCTCACAAGAAGCAATTATCTCATTAATCATCTCACAAGATATTATTTCAAGCACTTCAAGGAGCTCAAGATGGCTGGCAACTGAAGGTAGAAACACATTTCTCAAGTTGTTGCATTCATCAATGGATAGAGTGGTGAGGTTGGGATAAAGAATAATATCACTCGAGTTCAACCCCGTTTCTATCAATTCAGACAACCGACTCAGCTCCAGTTTTTTCAATTTAGGCAAAACTACTAGTGGCTCTGCGATTTCTGCACCATTGGGGCCTTGAACTTCAGAGATCAACGAGTCACACCGGTCAACAACTAATGTATCCAGATTTTGTAGCCTCTGGCGCATGGCGTATGGAATCACATTCTTCAATTCGTGACAACCTTTAACCCTGAGGAACTTTAATCGACAGAAGGATTCCTCTAGGTGACCATGCTCTTCCCAAATCTCTGTTATACTATCCAGATCACGTATATCAAGTCTCTCCAAGGCAGGAAATACAACCTGCAACAATATTTAAACCAACACTTGCCTCACGTTTTCTCTAATATTATCAAGTACTTTCCTCACATTTTCTCTTTTTCAGTTTCAATAATATTTAAAGATGAATTCTAATTTATACATGGCTCTTCCAAAATCTCTCTAATATTATCCAAAGTTATTAAAATAAACTTTAATTGAGTTGGTTATTTTATTTAAGTTAATTAATGGAGTTTGCTATTTTATTTAGTTAATTAGTGGAGTTAACTATTTTATTTGAGTAAATTATTAAATTAAATTTAATTAATTAATTATTTTATATGTAGTATATACATGCTTATACTATTTAATTATATGGTTTTATATAAGAAAATATAATTAAATGACTTTAAATACATTAAAAGTATTAAAATACGTTTATATTATTGTTTTGTTTTTTAGTTATTGTTTTCTCCTTAATTTTTATTTTGTATTAATTGATAGGGTTAGTTATTTTATTTAGGTTAATAGTTAAGCTTAATAATTTTATTTTATTTTATTTATAATTAGTGATAAATTATTTTTTTGAATTAATTAGTGATTTTTTTTTTATTTAACTTGAATTACTTATTTTATTTGATTTAATTAATGATTTTTAATTATTTTATTTGAATTAAGTTAGTATTTGGATTGTATTTTATAATTAATCATATAGTCAATATTTAGTATATAATTTTCATACGGTCAAATCGTATGTTATATATATATCACATGAACAATACTTTTGGTATTCCGGTCAAAATTATGATCGGAGAGAAGAAAAGATGGTGAAGGAAATTGGTAAAGTTATATAAGTTTTTGATCATTTTCCTTCTAAAATTTCCAAACTTTCGGAGGAAATTTGCTTCAAATTTTCCTCTCTTTTTTTTTTTTTTATGTTTTTCACGTCAAAAAACTCATAAACAAGAGAATTTTGGTTTCTCCTTCCCAAATTTCTCTCCTACTCTTTTCTTTTCTTTTTAAAACTCACAAATTTTTCACATGATTTTTGATTCGGGATTTTGACTATAGAATGCTAGGTCAAAACGCTTAGATAAATTAAAATAAATAAACAAAACTATTGGTTTAAAGATGTTGAAAATTGAAAAAAATAAAAGAAGCATACCTTTCCGCAGAAGCTTTTGAACACCGGTAGTAAAGTAAGACGCAGATCTCTCAATTTGGGAAAGTATATGATTTCGTTAATTTGGCCTTCACTCCTTACAATCTCTTCCATCATCTCACAATCAAAAATTTGGAGCTCTTCCAGTTGCTGGAGACATCTTGCAGTGGAAGTGCAGAAGAGATATTTGAATCCCGAACTTGAAATTTCTAATACACTTAATTTAGAAAAAGACCCCACACGTTGATGAGGCTGTCCGTGAATTCTAAATAGATACTCGTCGCCCATGCATTTAATTATGCTTAGCCTTTTCAAGTCCGTAAAGGCTCCTCCTCCTTGGCTGAAACATTTCTGTAAACCCGTCACTCTTTTCAATGTCACATAATCACCTCTCTCCACCAGGGTTTTTACCCCACCGTCGATACAATCATTGCACAAGTACACTGATTTTATTGCTGGATCATGTTTCAAAAAATTCATATCACCACCCACACATATTTTATATCTACATAAATTTTTGCAAAAATTTTCATCCGGACAAGATTTGACATCTTCAAAATAAATTTCCAAACTTGTCAATTTGCTTGGCACAGAAGATAAGGGGGTCTTTCTCTTGGTTTCTTCATCCAAAATATTGCAATCTATTGGAAGATACAATTCTTCAAGGCACACTAAACCTGACAGCACAATTCCCATAATTTCAGTACACCGCCGCAAATCTAACATTTGAAGACGTCTCAATTGTCGTAAATCTAGCAGCAGGCCTCCAAAACAAGATTTCTGAAGGCTAAGCATCTCAAGATTTTTTAACTGAATGATGTGAGAAATGTCATTCACTTTGCATCTGTGTATGGTTAGACTCCGGAGTCTATCCAAGTTTTGAATAGACGATGGCATTGCATAAAGAGATTTAATGCGGAGCAATAAATATTTGAGTTTCGGAAATGACTCAAAAAGGCTATCTGGAAGCTGTACACCTGTAAGATTACTGCACTTGAGGTATAAGGTGTGAAGGTCTGGGCACACCAGATCATCAGGAAAGTAGACACTGTCACTCTTGAAATCAAGATTGATTAGTTTCCGAGAACTTAAAATATCTGCCTTGTGCCACAATGAGTGACAATTACTTTCAGACATGAATTCGTATTCTGATTCTTTGTCATGAGTTATAGATCTTGCAACATCTCTGATGATATCATGCAGTTTAACACTATCATAATATCGACCTTCAAGCAACAAAGAAGAAGATTTGAGCTCAAAGACCATCGCATTTACTCTATTTCTTGCATCTTCCAACGTATTCCAACTTTTAAGCAATCCCGACCCGGTTACAAGTCTGAACAGAAATTCGATCTGAATCTCCTGATCTTCACCAGCCAATGAACATAGCAAAAGGCACAAGTATGCGTCTTTGTCAAGTATATTGAAACTCAACCTCAAACAAGAATACACGTCTGGAGGTATTCCCTGAATTTTTTCTGGTTCGCTATTCATGAGTTGATGATGTGCATCCTCCCATAAAACTTTAGGCTTCTTGTGGAGTGCTTTTCCAACCGCAGCAATGATGAGTGGCAAACGTGCACATTTGTTGCACACCTGCCTTGCCAAAGAGTCACCTACAAACTCAATAGTAGAAATATCAACAGTCTTGGTGAACATATCCCACGCTTCATCTTTAGTCAAGGCTTCAATCTCAACAGGATCCTTACAGTAGTTATCAATGCACACATCTCACAATCGAGACGTAAGGAGGATCTTACAGTCCTTGATACTAGCATCCCCAAAAGGAATTCCTATTTAATTATTAGAGAATGAAATTAAATCTCACTCCAGACATCATCTAATTGGTTCCATCTCTCACTCTCTTATTAGTTAATCCAACAATCACCACTTTCATGAGCGTGGCAAATCCTTGCCAACACCTATGCTCGCCCGACTCGTGGTCACATAAAGCAACTCAAGGACCAGATCAAGAAATCCACGAAGGGCTCACAGTCCATATCGGACTACATGCAATACGTCAAGTGTCGCACTGATCAACTTGCTGCACTTGGCAAACTGATGGACCATGAAGACATCATTGAGACGATCTTAGAGGGTCTCGGTGATGACTATCGCCATATTGTCGATATAGTGGCCAGTAGAGACAACCCCATCTCATTTGATGAGCTTCATGAGAAACTCATCAACCGAGAACTGACACTTCAGTAGTCGCAATCTGCTTCCTTCCCGCATCTCGCCACGGCCAATGCTGCGTCGACCAGATTCAATAATTCACATCAGCCCGTCAAAAAAGCAGACACCTACCACATCTTGCTTCACGACAACGACCCTCGCGCCGCTTTCTTCATGCCACGAATCGCCAACAGAGGCCTTATCTCGGTAAGTGCCAAGGATGCCGCCAACAGGGCCACACCGTTGCTCAGTGTCCCCTCTTTTAGCTTGTACCCGTCCCCTCACACGGCGCTCCTCGCTCATTGCACAATGGACCTCCGTGGTACCCAAAGGCACATGTAGCCACAACATCCGGTGTTGAGACCCCAACGGCTTCTCGACGGTGGTGCCTCTCATCATGTCATCACGACCTTGACAACCTTTTCGCTTCATGCTCCATACGATGGGTCCGATGACATCGTGTCGGTGATGGCATTGGGTTACACATTTCCAAAACTGGTTCTGCCTCTCTTAAAACATCATCTCATACTTTTCAATTACATGATGTTTTATTTGTTCCCGCCGTGAAAAGAAATTTAGTCTCCATATCTCAATTTTGCAAAACTAATAACACTTTGATTGAGTTCTTACCATCTTCTTTTTCGTGTGAAGGATCTCTTGTGTGAGGGCAATCTTTGCTCGAAGGACAACCTAAAGATGGTGTGTATGAATTGCGGTTTACGCCCCGCTTCTCGCCCTTGGTCTTCACCAAAGACAAAAGTCTCCTCGTGTGTCTGGCATCATCGTCTTGGTCACCCATCCCAGTCAATCCAACGTCATATAGTCTCTAAGTTTTGTTTACCTTTAGATTTCTCTAGTTCCAAGCATTTCCATTGTAATGATTGTTACTGCAATAAAAGTCATAAATTACCTTTTTCTCAATCATCTATTGTGTCGACTTCCCCTCTCCAAATTATTTATTCTAATGTGTGGACCTCGCCTATCTATTCTGTAGATGGTTACAAATACTATGTTATTTTTGTGGATCACTTCACGCACTACATATGGCTTTACCCCCTCAAACGTAAATCTGACGTTGCCACTATTTTTCCTCGTTTCCGAGCTCTTGTTGAAAACCACTTCAAAAATAAAATAATCACCTTCTACTCTGACAATGGGGGGGAATACATGGGTCTCGCCAAATCCACTGGTCTCGCCACATACTTATCCACACATGGAATCTCGCATCTCACTTCACCACCTCACACTCCAGAACACAATGGCTTCTCGGAACGTAGACATCGTCATATCATTGAAACAGGACTTACTCTTCTCTCTAAAGCTACCTTACCACTAACCTACTGGTCATATGCCTTCTCCACTGCCGTCTATCTCATAAATCGCCTTCCGACACCAACTCTCAATATGACCTCTCCCTATCATAAACTCTTTAAGTCGCCGCCCAACTATTCCAAGCTTCGAGCCTTTGGTTGCCTACGCTATCCTTGGCTCCGTCCATATTCACCTCACAAACTCGCTAGTCGCTCCACACCTTGTGTCTTCCTTGGTTACTCCCTCACTCAGAGTGCTTATCTGTGTCTTGATCCAAGTACTCAAAAGATCTTCATCTCACGTCATGTTCGATTTATTGAGTCTGAGTTTCCCATGTCTAAAGTTGATCTACATCTCGCTCGTCCTGATAACTTGACATGTGACACATGGCTCCCACAACATGTCATTCTCCCGATTTCATACCCATCATCCGAAGGTAGTTCCAGCGGCTCTTCGCCAGTTGACTCCACCACATAAAAGGTTATGGTAGCCCACAATGACTTGCCCCCAGTACTTCCTCCTTCACCTAATTTCCCCAACAACTTATCCCCCATACAACCCAACCCAATACCTGCAACTGCTCCTGGCACGTCCCCGCCTGTCACTTTGGACTTACCTCCACCAGTACTTCCTCAAGCCTCTGAAGCCCCATCCTCACAATCCTTGCTTCGCACCTCGCCCATTGTCACTCGTTCTCGAAACAACATCCACAAACCAATCACTAAACTCAACCTCTCGACCCAACTTGCCTCAACAATTGAACCCACATGTGTAACTCAAGCCATCAAAGATAGCAAATGGAGAAAGGCGATGTCCGAAGAGTTTGATGCCTTGGTTCGAAATGGCACATGGGAATTGGTACCTCCCAATGGTGTGCAAAATATTGTGGGGTGCAAATGGATATTTCGACTTAAACGTTTATCTGATGGCTCTATTGATAGGTACAAGGCTCGCTTAGTAGCAAAAGGGTTTCACCAACGGCCCGGAGTGGACTACCATGAAACGTTCAGTCCGGTTTGTAAAAAACCGAGTTAAATCTCATCTCATCCTCTCGCTTGCGGTCAGCCGTGGTTGGTATCTTCGACAGCTTGATGTCAACAATGCATTCCTCCAAGGCACCCTCACTGAAGATGTCTTCATGACCCAACCTCAAGGCTTTGTTGATGCTGATCATCCACTCCATGTATCAGAAGCTGCGTAAGGCAATATATGGTCTCAAACAAGCTCCTAGAGCTTGGTACACTGAACTTCGCCGAGTTTCTACTTGCATCTCATTTCACCAACTCAGTTGTTGACACCTCTTTGTTCATTTTTCGGTGATAAAGGTATAACCATCTTGTTACTTGTTTATGTTGACGATATCATCATCACAGGTAATAATTCACCATCAATCCAAGACTTCATCTCGGTCCTTGCTCGTCGCTTTTCACTCAAAGATCTCGGCCCTCTTCACTACTTCCTTGGTGTTGAAGTTGTTCCTTGCCCTCAAGGCCTTCTCCTATCACAACAAAGATACATAGCAGACTTGTTGGCTCGAACAAAAAATGAGTGATGCGTCCTGTTGCAACTCCGCTTAGCCACCTCTCCCATCCTCACTCTTGATCGGGGACAACACTTACTGACCCAACCAAATTTCGAGCTGTAGTTGGCAGTCTTCAGTATCTTTCACTTACCCATCCAGACATTGCCTATGTAGTCAACAAACTATCTCAATACATGCATCGTCCGACTACTGATCACTGGAATGCTGCCAAACGACTTCTTCGATATTTGTGTGGCACCATTGATCATGGCATCTGTTACATCGCCCGATCACCTCTCACTCTACACGCCTACTCGGATGCCGATTGGGCTAGTAATAAAGGCGACTTCACCTCCACGATTGCTTATATTGTCTACCTCGAGGCGAAACCCGATATCACGGAGTTGAAAGAAGCAACGAAACGATAGCTTCGCTCCTCATTGAAGCCGAAATCTGTCGATCTGTTGCCTCCACAGCTGCTGACGTGAGATGGATCACATTTCTTCTTAGTGAACTTGGTGTCACATCCTCACAACAACCGGTAATCTACTGTGATAATGTGGGAGCCACAAACCTATGCTCAAATCCAGTCTTCCATTCTCGCATGAAACATGTAGCTCTCGACTTTCACTTCATTCGTGAACAAGTTCAAGATGGCCTCTTACGAGTCACTCATGTCTCTTCGATGGATCAACTAGCTGATGCACTCACCAAACCACTACCCCCGCACACGTTTCCATGGCTTGTTGAACAAGATTGGTCTCACCTCACGGAGCTCCAACTTGCGGGGGCATATTAGAGAATTAAATTAATGTATTTAATTTAATTATCTCATTCCCTTAAATTAGTGATTGACTGATTCTTTAGTACATTGTAATTATCTCATTCCCTTAAATTAGGGACTGACTGATTCTTTAGTTATTAGGTTTGATATCAATATCTTTTTTGATTGTAATAAATTGATTCTCTCTTGTAATCTTATTGTATTTATACCTCCTAACATCAATGAAAATATTATGCCATTATTCATTAGTCTACTTTATTCTATACTAATATGACAAGGATCTTATCCCCTTTGCTCAATCTAGCCTTCAGTTGAGAAGTTCTGTCCTCACTTTTCTCAGTTATGTTTAAATAGGTCGCCAGCTGATCTTTTATCTTCCCTATGTCCACCTCCTGACCGAAGTTTGCTCGTGCAACTGTTTTGAAAATCCCCTTCGCCTTGACTTCTTTGGAAGCTTCCTCCATCATCCTGGTCTTCCCCACACCTCCAAATCCGTAGAGACCAACCACGAGAAAACCATCTTCTTTGTAATTCAGTGCCTTTAAAATCTTCTCGTAAGCAACTTTTCTAGATCCAAAATTTTGGTATTCAGTTCTAGATATTGGGTTATACTCTTTGGGTGGAAAATATGAAATTTCACCGGTAAGTTGTTTTTTCTCGAGATCAGAGAATTCACTTACCGTGGTGGTCTTCTTTGCAGCCCACCTACCAAGTTGAAAACGGCGGTATGGATTGGGACACCGCAGCACACGAAAGCACCTCCAGGATGTTCGGCCTTTATACTTTTCCAAAATCTCTGTTACTTCGTCATTGATTACTTTCATGTCAGCCTGCCACTTAGACACATGTTCCTTGATTGTTTTTGCATTATTTTTAGCTCCTTCAACTTTTCTTTCGATCTCCTGCTCCTTGGTATTAAGGCCTTCAATTTCGGAATTCAGCTTATCAACATTATCCTTTGTAAAAAAGGATATAACCAATTCCACGAGACACAGCACCAACTGTGGCTTCCGAAATATGATTCACAGCAGCTCCCACAATTGGAATATCAGAAATACTGCACATGGTTTTTTTTTAATGCGTGTAATTTGGGAAACAAATAAAGATTTAATTGAGATGTAATTGATGAGATAATAACAACAGATGGTAGAAGTAGAAGATAAGGCAGAGATGTGGATCAATAATATAAACTGAGCAGCAAAAGGCTAAAGAGGAGGGCAAGCAAATTGAATAGATGAAGTGGAACAAAAGATGGAGTTTAGGCTATAAATCCAACTTTAAATCTCCAAAAACTAATAAATCTATCTAACAAAATACAATTGATTTTGAATTTTCCGCTCACCCTAATAAATCACCTGGGGCATCCAAAGTTTGGGATAAATTCCACCATGTAGCGCCGGAGGCACGGGACTAAGGGTGTAAACGAACCGAGTCGAACCGAATATTGAGTTGCTCAGATTTGGTTCACAAAATTTATCGAACATAAAATAAGATTTGATTGAGGCTCATTTAGCTACCGAGTCGAGCCCGAGCAGTTTGAACTTTTCGAACCAATATGATCCGGGTATTAATAAAAAATTACAATTTGAGAAGGTTTGAGTAATTTATTGAATTTTAAAATTTGCTCATATTTGACTCATTTATATTTCAAGTCAGCTCGGATCGAACTTTTTAATCGAGCGAAGCATTTAATCGGTTTCAAACCTGTTTCTTTCGTTTCTGACCTTACACGGGACACGACTAGTACTAAATATTACTCCATCTTTTGTAGTATTAAAAAAAAGGCCAAAGTATCTATGTATGTATGTATGTATGTATGAATTAATTTATCGAAAATAGTTGGCTGGTCAATTAATTAAATTGACCACCTAAAAGGCCAAAGTATCAAGAAAAATATCACATTAACCATGGCTTCAAAACTAGGCATGTTACCAACTACAATAGTTGACCACCATAAACAAGTTTAGTTGTTTAATACGATAAAACATGTTTACTTAAAATATTTAAAATAATAATATAATATGATCATGTTGGCATATATTACCAACTACGATAGTTGACCACCATAAACAAATTTAGTCGTTTTAACACTATAAAACATGTAATCTATATTCATCTAGCTTATGATATCGGGCAAAACTCTAGTAAGTAGGGTAGGGGTCTCAAAAGCTTATTGCACGCAAAAGATGAGAAGTTTTATTTAATACGACCAAGAAATTGAGTCTTTCCTTCAGTTTTCTAGCAAATATACCCGCAACATAATTGACCAAATGTGCCCTTGCTTTATTGTAGAAATAATGATGAATACTTAGTTGCCTATCCACATGGGTTTTGTTTGCTAATCCATTATAAAAAGCTTTCACTGTTGAGACTAGGATCTAGCGGTTACAATTTACAATTTTTCGAGAGCCGTTAGTATGAAATTAATTTTAGTCAATTAATTAATACATTGTCGACACGCATGTTCGAAGTTGATATCTCTCTCTGCATGTCAGCACTGTATTAATTAGTCAATTGACTAATTTATCATTTACTATGAAGTTAACTTCATGGTAATCGGATCCCAATTATTCCTTGTAAATGATATCTTATTCTTTGTTTATATCAGATTTTGTTGACTATCAACAATATTCACACGTTAAAACAATAATTTTATAACATCTTTTCAACAATAATAATATATACACACCGTGTGTGTGTGTGTGTGTGTGTATATATATATATATATATATATATATATATATATATATATATATATATATATACCATTTGCTAAAAGCAGCGCAAAAGAACCTAGTTGATAATCGTTGATCTGTGCGATGAGCGGTTATGATTAATTGTAAATAAGTCTCTGCAATTCACAGTACATGGCGGCGATCAATTAAATCCAAAGCGCGTGCGTAATTACGGAAGTCGCCTGTGATGTAAAGCGTAAAATTTTATACCGCCGCTTCTGAGGCTCCGTGCCGAGGTCCCACCTTTTTTGACTGCATTTTGTCAGCTTTTGACTGTGCTATTTGTAGACAATAAATGCATGCCGCTTATAGCTGTAGCGGCAGCCTAATTTGCCTTTTAAAAACTCAGCCTTGCTTCCTCCGGTTTTAAACACAGATCTCACCTACATCAAGCTTCTCTCGATTTTTCTCCCTCTGCTATTATATCTCTTTTCCTTTTGGTTGATATTGTTCGTTTTCAGTCAAAGACTTCTGATCCGGAGATTTTTCCTTCTTATATCAAAGAATGGAGTACAACATACCTGCTCATAAAAGGTTTGTAACAAGTTCTTCAGATTCTATTCAGAGTTTAGATATTTATGAAAATGCATCTGAATTTGCAAGTGAAGTTGAAAGTAATAAATCTGAAATGATGCCGTACGTTGGTCAATTATTTTCTAAGTTGGAAGAATTTGAATTTTTTTATAGGTCGTATGCTAAAAAAAATGGGTTTGAGATTCGAATTGCAACTAGTCATAAACATGCTAGTATTAATGATGTGTCGTCTAGGTTGTATGTTTGTAAAAAAGCTGGTACACCAACTTCTGTAAAGAGTTTACCTGATGATGAAGATGATAGTAAAAAAAAAAACTAGACCGCGAGACTCTATAGGACGCACATTATGCAAAGCTAGAATATATGTTGTTCATAATAAGAAAGAAGATAATTGGCGTATTTCTACTGTTCAATTAGAGCACAATCATCACCTAGTGACCCCTACCAAGGTAGTTTTGATCGAGACACATAGAAATATTACTCCGATTGCAAGAAAATTAATTAACACTTTAAATAAGTCTGGTATTGGTCCTAGTAAGATGATGAACGTTTTGAGCACAATGGGTGGCGGGTTGCAAAATGTTCCTTTCTCTAATGTTAATGTTCAGAATGTGGTGAGAGAATTAAGGCGTGATTCTGCAGATGAAAATGATGCACAAGCTGCTGTAGATTATTTAAAAAAACTTGGATCCGAAAGTTTAAGTAATTTTTTCTATCATGTCAAACCAGACGAAACAAATTGTATAACATGTATTTTGTGGGTTGACGTCCGATCAAGATTGATGTATCAACATTTTGGAGATGTTGTGACATTTGACAGTACGTACAGGACAAATAAGTATGGCATGCCATTTGTTCCATTTACCGGGGTCAACCACCATTTTCAGTCTATATTGTTTAAATTTGCATTGTTAAGGGATGAGACAGAGGACACTTTCGTGTGGGTATTAGAGACATGGCTCGAAGCCATGGACTACAAGACACCTATAACCATCATCACTGACCAAGACAAAGCCATGAGTAATGCTATTGCTAAGGTACTCCCTTCTACTCATCACTTATTGTGTTCTTGGCATATTAGCAACAAGTTTCCTGAGAAAATGCATCATGTTTATTTTGAGCACCCATCCTTCAAAGACCATTTTAACAATTGTGTGTATAATTCACTGTCCATCGGGGAGTTTGAAGAGCGTTGGCATATTCTAGTGAGGAATTATGAATTATATAACAATGAGTGGATTAGAAGTTTGTATGATGTACGAGAGAAATGGATTTCGGCATATAAAAAGAGATATTTTGCCGCGGGAATGACAACCACTGGAAGAAGCGAGAGCATGAATCTTTTTTTTGATGAGTTTGTCAATGCTTCAACGGGCATGAAAGAATTTGTAGTGCAGTTAGAAGGCTATAGAAAAACAATTTATCAGATAGAGGAAGGCCGACTACATAACACAACATCGGAAAAGGAATATGGTACTCGGGTCATCTTTGGAAGTGCATGCTGCTCAGGTGTACACAAAAGAGTTGTTTAGACGTTTTCAACGTCAATTCGTCGATTCTATGATGTACAATGTTAGTAAAGTGAGTGAGTTGTGTGGTCCTGAAACAAAGATTTATGCAGTGTATAAGGCAAATGCCGCTGAAAATGGTGGAAGATATAAAGAAATCGTCAACGATCGTCAGCTAGGGTCGATAACATGTAATTGTCAATTATTTTCTCATTCTGGTGAATTATGCAAGCACATCTTGAGGTATTTCTTGGCTAAGAGTATTTCTCAAATTCCGAGCGACATGATTCTTACTCGATGGACCAGAAATGCGAACAAAACCAATGTCGAAGAATTACACTTTAGCCCAACAACTGCTGACTTTGAACAACATCAAGCAATGCGTTTTAATCATTTGATGACTGATTGCCAGGAGCTAGCCAGTAAAGCTTCTTACTCAATTCGAGGTTACAAAACTCATCTTAAGTTGAATGCACGAGGAAAAGCGTTGATTGACCAGTGTGATCCGGATGAGAATCTTACTGAATTGGCTGACGATGACATTGATTGCACTGTTGGAGTTACACCAGAGGCAATGGGCTATATTAATGACGATGAAGATGCAGAGGAAGACGTGGCTGAAGACGAGTTCTTGCCACCAGTTATTTCTCAAACAAAGGGTCGCAAAAAATAATCAAGATTAAAGAGTGCATTCGAGAAAATTGTGGGTTCTAAGCCTCATCGAAAATGTGCAATTTGTGGCTTTGAAACCGACCATGATAGACGCAATCACTATCGAGTGTTAGGGATTCCTGAGCCCAAAAAATAGCTTCTCAGTTTTTATGTAAACTCAGTTGTATGATGTAAGCTATGTTTTTATTTATGCGAAGACATTGTATTATGTAAGCTATGTTATATTATGTGTTTTATTGAGGGCAATGGGCTATGATTATTATTAACCATTATTATTTTTATTATAATAATAATTATTATTAAAATTATTATAATAAAAATAATAACAACAATAATAATAATCATGATAATAATAACATTAATAAGTGGAGATATAATATTTAATGTAGTAATCTTGTAGGCATATAATGGTTAATGGAGATAGAATAACTGGAAAGATAAAAAAAGCTCGCCGCTATAAGTCAGAAGCAATGAAGGCTATCCTCCATGCACTCCCATGTTTTTTTAAGATGCGAGTTATTTTTTTCGTGCAGTTACTTTTTCCGTGCAGTTACCTTTTTTGTGCATTTAGATTTGTTTAATGGCTTTTTGACGCATGAGCTGTGTGTGGCTCTAGGTTATTATTATTATTATTATTATTATTATTATTATTATTATTATTATTATTATTATTATTATTATTATTATTATTATTATTATGATAATTATTATTACAATTATTAAAATTATTTTTATTATTATTATTACAATTATTATTATTATTATTATTGTAAGCATGATAATTATTATTACAATTATTAAAATTATTATTATTATTATTGTTAAAGCATGATAATTATTATTACAATTATTAAAATTATTATTATTATTATTATTATTATTATTATTATTATTATTATTATTATTATTTATGATTCTCGTGAATTATGTAAGCTATGTTATGATGATACTAATATTATTAATATGTTTAGTATCATCATTATTATTATATTAAACAGCGGTAAAAAAGAAACGTAAACATAAATTGGAAGAAGTCTAGCTTGACATAATTAGTACACCAATAATTAGTCTAAATATCATTCGTAGGAAGAAGTCTAGCTTGACATCTAAAGAGTTCCCACGCAATTCGGTATCGAAATACCATTAAATCTTCTGCGGACCATTTTTCTTTGCGAATATCTACACTGCCCCTGACAAAATAATCAACATATTTGCAAACAAAAATACCACAGTCATAAAAGTTTGGCTACACAGGTCTAGTCTTTGGTATTAGCACGCGCGGATCCTGTGTTGGCCACTCACGCTGTGGATCACCAATTCGCAAATAAACTGGTATCAATTTGACCTGCGTACACAAAGTAATATATTAATAAAGGATATACATACGTAAAAGTATAACACTAACAATAAATATACATACAGCAACTGTAACAAATTCTCTATACATTTGCTGGATGGTCATATACGGGGTATCATCGTATAGAGGGTCAAAGATGGTGACTGCCCATTCGGGCATCGAGAATACAAACAAGATAAAATGCTTGGTATCTTGCGTACACACTGGCATGAATATATACGTGCATTTGTGTAATGGCAAGCCCACATCTGGGTGGACATAAGCTTGACAAAAACTCTCTGCCCCATTCGCTTGGCTTGGGGACACATGATTCTTGCCAAGATGCATGAAGAATGATTCCATGAATCCAAATGTTGCCCACCTTCTAATGCTCTGCGTCCTGTAATACTCCTCTCTATGCCGCAATAATAGCATATACACGTCCAACGAATACTCGAAAATCCAAGAATCAGGGCTTAAGGCCTTGAATGCGTCGTGATGCAGCGTATACAATTTTTGCGGATGTATGACAGAAAATATTGGTGGATGAGAAAGTGTGTTCCCAAACAAGTGAGTATTTATAAAATCTATCTTGTATTCCCTCAGCTTTTTGGTCGGAGATTTTTTCGCACCATAAGAGATATTTCGTTCCAACACAGTCTCGAATGCCTAGTTAAATATATTGATAAACATAAAAATATTATTAATAATTATTACTAATATAAATATTTTTAAGTAATAATATTAAGAGTGATTTCATAATAATAACATGAGAATAATAGTACCTGTTTACCGGCTTGCTCTATGAAGCCAGTCTCGAATGCCTGGGTGGTGGGACTAGAACTTCGTACCTGAAAATATTAATAATATTACTAATATTACTAATATTAATTGCCTCTTTACAACATAAAATTAAGAGGGAATAATACCTGTAATTCTGTCTGCTCTATGAAGCCAGACTCGAATGAGTAGGATGGCACATAAGCCTGGGTAGTGGGGATGTACCCTTCAGCTAGATCTTGGGCCTGAATAATATTAAACATGATACTCCAATTACCTGAACGTTTGCCTTCTCTGTGAAGTCAGCCTCGAATGAATAAGAGGGAACGTAAGTTTGGGTCGTGGGGATGTAACTCTCTTGTACCGCATCATTACTTGGCTCCTCACCATTGTTCCCTCTGACTTCAGAGTTGTATACACCGTAAAGATGGTCCCATACCTATTTCTCAACTACATAGTCCGGAGGCATCTCAATAAAAGCAAAGCACTTATCAAGTAAGGACTTTGCACTCTCAACCTGTCATGTAAGATAAAAGTACAATATTAGTATTATTAATAAACAAGATAATATGTATTAGTATTTAAGGCCTAAAAATTATGCAAATGTTAGTGTACCATTTGTATAAGATGATGATGCTGGCTGTAAACAGTCCGGGGCTCATATGTAGGGTCTGGGTCACCTTTCCGTCGAGGGCGATGCAGTTTTCTATGTGTGATCTTCCTATACCAAGCCATGTATGAATCAATTTTCACATAGTTGGCAATTTCATATTGCTGTCCCTTCAAATGCTCCATGTAAGCCTCCCAATGTGCGATGTACACTTGCCTCAAGGCCATGCAATCAACAACGGCAAATCTATCTTCTTTTTCCTTTCTAAGTTCTTTATGATTTTCTACCGGAGATGGTATACCTTGTAAGAACCCATCTTTGTCTCATCACCTGCATCGGCATCCGGTATTCTACAATATCAAAATGGATCAAGGGATTCTACCGGATCCCAACAATCTTCCTTCAAAATTAAATCCATTCATATTGTCATCCCACCCGGTAAAGGGCGCCAAACTACTTGCCATTCGGTGGACATCTAACTCCCCTCGGTAAAATTTCAAATGATGATGGGGATTTTGTAAATCTCATCGAGTAGTATTTGTGATTTTACGAGTATGCCCATGCTTTAGGCCCTAGGTAACCATAAGCGTGATTGAGGCCGGGGTTAGGTCTTCAATTATTATACGCTTCAGACGCCCAAATTTGTAAAAAGAGTGACATAACCATTAATATATTTAGCCTTTCCTAGTGGCGATATAAAGACCTATACAAATAGCCCAACACAGGTGCACCCCAAGAATACGTTACACAGTTTTCAGCATTAGCAATAAATACATATACCTGGGATGAACAGTATTTTTATTTCTAGTGGAGAACAATATTGCCCCACACAACCAAAGAATATAGGCCTTTGTGCATCGACCAACAATTTCCTTACTTGCTTTAGGGGGCCAATTATTAAAATGCTGCTGCAACCATAGCAATGAAATAGAGTTGTGCTTTTTTGATTCCTGAAATTCAGTAGCTACTTCACTACCAAAACATTCTTTAAAATGAGCCAATGGAGTGTCAAATAATGGACAAGTTAAGGGCTTGCCAACTACCGGCAACCCAAGAATGAAATGTACATCTTCTAAAGTGATTTTAATTTCCCCACAATTTAGGTGAAAACTATTGGTCTCCGGCCGCCATCTCTCCACCAAGGCGGACACGAGCCCAATGTCAGTTTGTGGTACAACTGCGGGATGACAAAAAATTCCAAACCCACATTTTTGTAAAAATATTTTTTGAGATTTTGTTAATATCCATTAATCGTATTTTTTTTTCAGTTAATTGACATGAGAGTAGTCTTCCCCTGTCTTTCCCGTCATATATATCATCCGAAACATGATTTTGTTAATCATTAAGGACACTTGGGTCAATTGGTCCATAACTCCAACTGTCCATCTAGTACCTAAAAAAATAATAGAAAAGGTTTTTCATATTGTTTAATAACTATGTAACACAATTATATCTATTTCCCATTAATCAGAAAAAATGACTTCATTTTAAACTAATTTCAATAATTCTTTTTTTGCACATATTCATAATAATTAATCATTATTAGTAGACATTCATAATAAAATAAGTCACTATATTTTATCAAAATAAACATTCATAATAGAATAAAACAATACTTCATTGAAAATATTAAACAAATAATTTAATTATCAGTCAAAAATTATAATAACTACTTCACCACAAAATTATATAATTACCAAACACATTAATCACATGCATATATGTATACATAGTAATAATTGATAATTTTCCTTTAAAGTTTAAACTTCTATATTTTTAGACATACATTTTAAAAAAATAATTATAATATTTGAAAAATAAATCTTATCAAAATAATATTTGAACCTGAAAATTTGTAGATAATCCGGTTGCTTGCAAATTATGGTTGATGGTGAATTTTCTGCAAATTTTCTCTCACAAAGAGATCTGTTTTGCTGCTTGAATGGTATATGATTTATGCAAGGGAGGGAAATGCTGTAGCGGCAGGGCGTAAAATGGAGAGGAGCGGCAATGGGTTAAAAAGGGGGGAGCCTGCCGCTACAAGCTGTAGCGGCAAGGCGTAAAATTCCGTGCTCTGTCGTTTGGGCTTCCGTGCGTGGCGTGTGTGTTAGTGATTTTGGCTTTCGTGTCGTTTTGGTATCCGTACCGTGGTCTGATAGTCAAAGGAAGAGTGCCGCTGGAGCCTGTAGCGGCAGGGGTATACATTTTCCAACATTAAATCGGGGGCAGCTTCGTAATTACGCACGCATTTTGGATTTAATTGATTCTTGCTTCTGACTGTGGCGGCGAGGCCTATTACAATTAATCATAACCGCCATCGCATGCGGATCAACGATTATCAACTAGGTTCTTTTGCGATTGCTTTTAGCAAACGGTTGCCACGGATGTTTACCCATATATATATATATATATATATATATATATATATATATATATATATATATATATATATATATATATATATATATATCAATGTTAAACTCGAAAGCAGGAATTCAAGGTTCAATCAGTAAAAATCGAAACCAGTTGGCATTTCGGTTTGATTTGGATCATTAAACTATTTTTTGGTCAAAACCCGGTAGTACCTGTAAGACCCGAACTTTCATGAATAAAGATTAATTTTTATCGAAATATATTTTTGAATATTATGGTGTGGATTTGATATAATGTTATAGTTGTGGGTAATATTTATAAATTTTGTAAAGTAAGCAAGTTGTTATAAAAATATTCGATTAGTTGGGAAATATTCGTTTTAACAGGGAATATTCGTACGACGACACAATCATTGGTGGACCCCATAATGAAATTATTGTCAGAATTAGAAAACGACAGAAATATCTTTTGTTGGGAAACTGCATAGTTTGATTTGATGTTTAAAGTAAATGCTCATGATTTTGTGTAAAGTTCTTCAAGGAATATATGTACAAGGACTTAGTGATAGATCAAATCTGTTAAGTTGATCTAAGCTTTTAATGTTTATCATTCTGTAAATGAATGTATTGATGAGATCAAAAATGTTAGGTTGATCTATATCTTGAGATGTAATAGATAGGTTTCAACAAAATCGTAGTCTATTGAGCTGATCGAGAGGTTGCAGAAACCAAGGCGAATCGTAGAGCATCGATGCGATCGTAATGCATTCGCCTTGAGGTCTCTCCGAAAATCGTAGAGTGGTCCAAACGTTTGCCGAGCAAACTCAGAGATCATAGTGTGCGCTCGAAAACGTAGAGTGTGCAAGACAAGCAAGTGAAGATCGTAGTATACCAATCTCTTAAGAGAAATCGTAGTGCTCTTGTTTGCTAAGTAATGGATCAAGCATCAAGGTGGCAAGACACCACGATCAGAATCGTAGAGCATCATATGTCTATGTCAGAAGCATCAAACCTTGCACATTTGTTTAAAGATAAATCCCAACAAATGTGGAATAGGTTATAAACGTTGAAGTCTTCGCCAGTCCTAATGACCCAGAAGATATCCTTAGTATACAACAAAGAAACGTATTGAAGAAGCTAAGGAAAGTATCATGGGACAGAGTAAAACATCTTTTCAGATGTTAGGTGAGATGACAGTCTGTTGTGTCAGTGGGCCAGAATACTTATCAGAAGATGTGAAAAAAGTCTCCATCAAAGTTTCAAAAATGTCAAATGCATTTAATGCTTCAATGGATATCTTCAACGGATACATTTCAAGGATCACATATATGCAAAAAATCTGCAGATAAAAAGAAGAGAAGGCAAGCATTGAACAAAACGCTGAAGAACTCTAAACTCTCAACTCTATGATCTGAGAAAGAGAAAGCTTGCTCAGCCACTCAGTTCTTTCGAACAAGAGCTTAACGACAACTGAGTAGCACCAATCAAGAACTTATCAACTACCAACCAAGTGAAGTAAGAAGTTCCAAGTCAGAAGGACTTGAAGAGTTCTAAGTGAACTGTGAAGAACCAAGTCTGCTGGACTTGAAGAGTTCAAGAGTGAACTAAAGAAGTGCCTACACTGCTGGTGTAGAAGGAATCTGTGAGATTCAGAAAGTGTAAAAGATATCCTTAGTGGATTTTCTACTCAAGGAGTAGAAGAGTGGACTAGGAGCTTTAAGTGCTCTGAACCACTTAAAATTGTTGTTTCTATTACATTCTTGCTATAACTGCTATAACTGTCATAACTATCTCACTCTCATTCATTCACCACATCTAAGAGGGAGTTCAAACAAATATTAATTCCGCTGTGTTTAAATCATTAACAAAACTAACAACAAAGTATTTTAAAATATTTATTCAACCCCTCCTTCTAGATAACTATTGTGCCTCCGGGAACTAACAATTGGTATCAGAGCAGGTTCTATCAAATAGCCTACAAAGCTTAAGTAGATCCAATAGCACATCTGATAAGAGAATCAAAGACTGGAGGAGGCGGTAAGCCACCTATGTGCAACAAAGATAAATTTGCTAACTGAAAAGTTCAGATGCAAGCATATATGGATTCAATAGATGAAGATCTATTTGAAACTGTTCAGAATGGGCCCTACATTCCTACAAATCTTGCACCAACTCCAAACGAACCAAACAGAATACAGATCAAGGTCAAAGAAGAATGGACAGACAACGAAAAGAGAGCTGTTCAACTTGACAAAAAGGCCAAGAACATTTTGTTCCAATCCTTAGAGGATGATCTGTTCGAAAATGTGGTCAACAGCAGAACAGCAAAGGAGGTTTGGGAAGCATTGCTCATCATACATGAAGGAATAGAAGAAGTCAGAGAAAATAAGCAATCTCTCCTGACTCCGCAATATGAGATGTTTGCACATGTTCAAGGAGAAAATGTCACTTCCACCTACGAAAGATTCAATGTATTGCTCAACTGTCTACGAGCCTATGGAAAGATCTATCCAAATAAAGATCTGGTCATAAAGTTCATGAGAGCCTTACCTAGCAAGTGGGATGCCAAAACCACTGCTATCAGAGAGTCAAAAAATCTCCATGAAATGATAGTTCAACAGTTATATGGGAATCTTCTTACATATGAACTGGAGCTGACTCAACGAGGAGAAACTCTATCTGAAGGAAGGAAAAAAGGATAAAGGAGTTTCTCTCAAAGCAACTGACAACATCTCCAAAATTAACACTGAAAATAACTCTGACTATGATGAAGATGATGATGAAGACTTTGCAATGCTGGTAAAAAGACTCTAAAGGTTCATGCTTCAAGGCAGAACCAGCAAACCAAAGAAAGTCAACAACTACAGCTGCCAGGAGCAGATAAATGAACTATGCTACAATTGCAATAAGACTGGACATTTCATTGCAAACTGCAACAAACCTCTTAGAGAAGAACTAAAGAAGAAATCACATCCAAAGAAGGAGTTCAAAGGCAACAAAAGGCCTCAGAAGAAAGACAAAGGTCTTGTAGTTGGAGGATCATAGAGTGACTCAAAAAATGACTCAACTCCCAAATCTGAAGATGATGAAGATCCTCAAATGGAAAATCTTTTCCTAATGGCCAAGCATGTAAAGGAAAAAAAGACCTCCAACATTCATGAAGTGAGTATAGATGATGTATTTGACTTTAATTCTCCTGATGTAGACATTGATGACTTAAGAATTGCACTGCATGATATAACATCTGATCTTCATCAATACATGAAGTGGTTCAGAGTTCTGTCCAAAGATTACTCACTTCTTCAAAAGGAGAAAGAGAAAGTTCAAGAAGAACTGGAAATAATCCTTCTTAGTACTGACTCTCTCTCCAAGTTTGAAGCTGAGAATAAGCTTCTAAAACAGACAAATGAGTTCAATGCACTAAGAGAGTCAAGCTTAACCTCTAAGATTGAGGAACTAGAAAGGACAGTCTCTATATGGAATAAATCCTCTTCATCCATGGACTCCCTGATCTCTAGCCAGAGAAGTGTCTCTGACAGAATAGGATTAGGCTTTGGGGAATCCATCTCAGAGCCATGTGTGGTAAAGGTAAAGGAAACTAGCACTAATAATGCTTCAAGTTTTAGTAGAGGCATTATATTTGTGAAATCCCCACAGAAGGAAGAACCGTCCAAACCTGCTCTTCTGATTCAATGCATATTCTAAGGAATAAAGGATCTCATTCTGGCTTGGGTTTCAGAAAAGTGAAGAGTAACCCATCCACTACTATCCAACCTCGAAGGATCGTAGAGTTGAGTAAAATCAACTCCAAGAACCAACTGGGAAGGAACAATAGAGGAAAGGCACACTCATCTCAAATCATGAAACACAAGGATGTATGGAAGAAGGAGAGTCGGTTTGACAGAAGGATGACTAATAACCCACAAAAGTCCAAATAGAGGAAGAATCCGCATACACACACAAGCATGCATCATATTAGATGTTTTGTGTGCAATAAGGTTGGTCACAAGGCTGCAATATGTTATTATAATCATATGCATGTGAAACCCAAAATCAAGCAGATTTGGGTTCCCAAAGGTACTAACAAAGTAGGACCCATTCAAGTATTGGTACCAAAATGAAAGTTTAATGTTACCACAGGAACAAAGCTCCACGATCACAACCTGGTATCTGGACAGTGGATGATCAAGGCACATGACTGGAAACAAAGCCCTTTTGTCTAACTACATAGAAAAGGAGGATCCTTCAGTCATCTTTGGAGATAATGGCTCTGACAAGACAAGAGGATATGGCTCAGCAGGAAATGGTGCAGTGTCCTTCAGCAAAGTGGCCTATGTGGAAGGACTCCAACACAATCTTCTGAGCATAAGCCAACTCTGCGACAAGGGTCATCAGGTAACATTCCTCAACAATCAATGTCAAGTCAGAGATCTGAATACATCCGCTATAAAGCTGACAGGAACAAGAGAAGGAAATGTCTACAAAGTAAATATTGGTAAACTAAGCTCAGACGAGACAATATGCTTTCTGGCGAAAGCATCTGAAGAAATGAGTTTGCTATGGCATAGAAGACTGTCTCATCTCAACTTCAAGAGCATGTCTAAAGTACTGGCCTCAAAGGATTTAGTTGCAGGCTTGCCCAAGTTCAGCTTCGTCAAAGAAAGGCCTTGTAATGCCTATTAGCGTGGAAAGCAGACTAGAAGCTCATTTGAAAGTAAAACTGCAAACTCAATTGACAAACCCCTACAGTTGCTTCACATGGATTTATTTAGGTCAATTCCAACGAGCCTTGGAGGGAAGAGATACTCACTAGTCGTAGTGGACGACTATACCAGATTCACATGGGTGTTCATTCTAACCTCGAAAGATGAAACAAGCTCACAACTGATCAAGATGTTCAGACTAGTAATGAACGAGAAAGGGGAAAAAATTAAGGCTATAAAGAGTGATCATGACAGAGAATTCGACTTCTCTGAAATGGACCAGTTCTGCACAGAAAATGGCATCAGTCACAACTTCTCAGCTCCACGAACTCCTCAACAAAATGGAGTAGCAGAAAGAAAGAACAGAACGTTAATAGAGGCTGGAAGAACTTTACTAGCAGCAGCCCATCTTCCTGAGTACTTCTGGGCAGAAGCTATCAACACTGCATGCTACACTCAGAATAGATCACTAATACACTCTACGATTAAGAAGACTCCCTACGAACTGTGGAAAGGAAGAAGGCCAAATGTGCCTACTACTTCCATGCATTCCGCATGCATGCTATATTCTCGATAATGGAAAGCAATATTTGACAAAGTTCCAACCCAAGTCGGACGAAGGAATCTTTCTTGGATATGCCATAGGCGGTAGAAGGCCTCTGAGTGTTCAACAAAAAAGACTTTGAGTGTTGAAATCGAATCCACATCATCTTGATGAAACAAACTTGGACAAAACAGTGCCTCAAGACTCTACGAATGACAGTTCAGACACTATGAACGAGGACGTCGAGCTCAACACTACGATCGTAGTTCCAGACAGTGAAATCGTTGAGCAAGGAAATGAGATTGTAGAGAGGCCTCTGTGCAAGACAACGAACCTCCACATCAAGAAGCGAAATTGATCTTGAAAATCTCGGATAAGAAGGCATCAGGACAGATGTCCCAACAGGAAATAGATGGGCAAGAGATCACACTCAAGACTTAATCATTGGAGATCCTAGTGCAAGAGTCAAAACAAGAGCTGCCACCCAAAACGAATGTTTCTATCTAAGCTTCCTATCACAAATGGAACCTAAGAAAATTGAGGATGCTATGGAAGAATCCAGCTGGATAGAAGCCATGCAAGAAGAACTTAATCAGTTTGAAAGAAGCAAAGTATGGAGATTGGTTCCAAGACCAAAAAGTCATCATATCATTGGAACTAAGCGGGTCTTCAGAAACAAGATGGATGAAGATGGAGTAATAACTAGGAATAAAGCAAGACTAGTAGCCAAAGGTTACTCTCAGGAGGAAGACATTGATTATGATGAGACATTTGCACCTGTTGCCAGACTAGAACCCATCAGAATATTCCTGGCCTTTGCTGCTCACATGAAGTTCTTTGTCTTTCAGATGGATGTCAAGAGTGCATTCCTAAACGGTGAACTTCAAGAAGAAGTATATGTAGAGCAACCTCCAGGTTTCATCAATCCACCTCTTTCAAATTACGTCTATAGATTAGACAAAGCCTTATGTGGTCTTAAACAAGTACCCAAAGCATGGTATGAAACATTAACTAACTTTCTTATTGAAAATGGGTTCACTAGAGGTAGAGTAGATACCACATTATTTTTTAGAAAGCATAAAGACAAAGTCTTATTAGTTCAAATATATGTTGATGACATTATTTTTGGATCTACTGATGAAAAGTTATGCAAGAGATTTTCCAAGCTTATGCAGAGCAAATTTGAAATGAGCATGATGGGTGAGCTGAACTTCTTCCTTGGACTGCAAGTAAAGCAGACTGATGAAGGAATCTTCATAAACCAAGCACAATACATCAAAGAACTACTTAAAAAGTATGGCATGGAATCAGCCTCTCCCATGAGAACTCCAATTGCTCCTGCAACCAAGCTTGACAAAGATAAAAAAGGTAAAAGTATTGACATAACTCAATACAGAGGTATGATAGGCTCTTTTCTATATCTGACTGCCAGTAGACCAGACATAATGCTTGCAACATGCATATGTGCTAGATTTCAAGCTAATCCTAAGGAATCACACTTAACTGCTATAAAAAGGATTTTCAGGCACCTGAAGGGCACACCTCACTTGGGGCTTTAGTATCCCAAGGAGTCCTCATTTGAACAGGATATACAGATGCTGAATTTGCAGGTTGTAAATAGACAGAAAAAGTTCCAGTGGCACCTGTCAACTGCTAGGAAATAGACTTGTGTTCTGGTTCAGCAAGAAGCAAAACTCAGTATCTACTTCAACTGCAGAAGCTGAATACATTGTTGCTGGCAGCTGTTGTGCTCAAATCCTCTGGATGAAAAATCAGCTAGCAGACTATGGGTTTGAATTCAAATCTATACATGTTCACTATGATAACACAAGTGCCATAGCAAGAACACATAATGCTTTCATGCATTCTAGGACTAAACATATAAAAATAAGGTATCATTTCATTAGGGATCATGTGCAAAATGGAACTATCTTTACAATATATCCCTACTGAAAATCAACTTGCTGATGTCTTTACTAAGCCTCTAGATGAATCCAGGTTTAACAAATTAATAAGTGAGCTAGGCATGCTTAATTTACAACCATGAAATATATGCTCTAGTGTGTACTAATCATGTAGATATAAAGGCTATGCTCGAAATCGTAAACATGACCAAAGAAAGTCCACAATCATAGAGCTGCAGTGAAATGAAACTCAATGATCGCAGTGCCGACTCAATGATGATAGAACTTCATCAACAAAACAAAGGAGCATCCAGTGATGATAAAGTTCAACAAAATAAAGCAATCTCTCTAATAAGTGTTTCAGGAACAAACCTAACCCTTGATTCATTCCATGAGGTTGGCCCTTCCTGAGCTACTTTAAACTAAGAAGAATTCTAAGTCAAAAGTTCATCACAAGGACACGGGGAAATTCAATAATCGTAGTATAGACTCGACGAATGCAGAGTAGACTCGACAAATGCAGAGCAGACTCGACAATCGCAGTGCATACTTGACGATCATAAGGACTACCTCAACGATCGTAGTCCTCCCAAAGGACACATTAGCTCAGAAGGAGCTAAGGGCAAGTTAGTACATTCCTCTTCAGTCAAATTCGTAGGGCTAAGTAGAATTTGACACATGCGCCACTAAGAAAATAGAGAGCGAAAAGTTACAAGTATAGTTTGAAAACACCTTTTTGAAATCAGAAGTTCAAAAACCTCATCTCTATCTCTCTCTATAAGCAGAAACCCTAACTTTTCGAAAAACTCAAACAACCATATTCAGTATAAAGAAGTCAATGGCAGCATCAAATGTCATCTCCGGTTACAGACTCTTCTTCGATGAGTTCAAGACAACCGATCCTAAATTTCTCAAAACTCTATCTTTGATAAAGAAAGCTGGTCTTGAAGAGGCTCTGGGTACGAGCACATGGATCTACCCTAAGCTGATAAAGGAATTCCACAAAAATGGTGCGTTCAAAAATGACATCATCACTACAAGGGTCAGGGACATGGAAATCAAGCTCAAGGCTGAGGACATAAATTTAGCCCTAGGTTTCAAATCGAAAGGGTTTCCATTCATAGATAGCATCGATTTCCATGAAGGACTTAAGAGAATGCACCACAAGAAGTTCCCCACTGTCAAAGGATACAAGAAGAAATAGTTCCCTTAGAGGTATGAATTCTTGGCAGACATTGTTGAGAAATGCATATCTTTGCAAGAACTCCAAACCATGATTACGTAAGCGAAATACTGACTCAAGCTTATGATGACCATAAGTCGTGGCATTCAACTCAACTATGGAGTGCATCTTTGCTGATTTGGATTGGGAAATGGATCCAAAACTCGAAGAAATCAAAGAGCTCTAGAAAGATGTTCTACGGGCGATTCATTAGCATCATCCTACAGTCTGTTTTGGGAGATAAAATTGGTGATGATGAAGGCGAATCCATAAATCCAAACAGAAGAATAACTCAGCAGCTGTTCGAGAACTGAAAAAGGAATCCAGTACAGAATGTGAGAATGATGTCTGAATCTAGTGGAAGGATCGGTGATGCAAGGGAATCAAAGATTCCAGAAAATATGTATGTCGTCAAAGAGACTAAAGAAGAAGAGGAAGAGATCAACAAAGAAGAACCCACTACTTTAGTCAGAAAAAGCAAGGGCAAAAGAAATCTGAAGGCTCCTGACAAAGGAACCCCAGGGGTCAACCACTGATGCACCTCAAGAATGTTCTGACATTGATACTGTGAGGATCTTGAGAAGGAAAGAACAGCAGGCTAAGGCAGATGAAGATAGAACGACCATCTCTCAGCTGTTGAAGAAGAGTAAACACAGTCACAAATCCAAGAGGCCCTCTGTCTCTTCAATCGTAGAGTCCCTACCGATCGTAGAGACCAGACAGGACAATTCCCAAGAAGTTGCTGCAACAGACTCTCAGTCTGATCGACCAATAAGAGCTGAAGCTGGAGAAAGTCCTAAGACTATGGCTCAGCCCAGAAAACCAAGAAGGAAACTGGTCAAAAAGTACATTCTTGTTAATAAAGAAGTACTTAAAGAAGAAGACAAAAAGATAGTCACTAAGAAGGAGCTATTATAATAATAATAATAATAACAATAACAATAACAATAACAATAACAGTAATAATAATAATAATAATAATAATAATAATAATAATAATAATAATAATAACAGTCATAATAATAATAATAATAATAATAATAATAATATAAATATACCTCACCCATCTTGAGTCGCCAAATACATAGTACAAAAATACAAATACAACTTAATTATACAACTATCGTGTAAAATACGACAAAATATAAACTGAGAATTTTAATAAGAATATTGTCATCTAAACAATATCCACACTTAATGGAGTCCTCATTACATTTATTAATTGTCACACTATTTAACAGAATAGTGAGGACTACTAATGCTATCATATGGACCATCACTCTGTTCCCCGACTCGTCCCAACTATATTCTCATTTCACGAAGAAACGGTGAAAGAAAGGGTGAGCTCAACTAGCCCGAGAAGAAATATTATGACTAAGATAATGCGAGAATAAATTATCGTTAGCCTTCAACAATGATGTTAAATTGATACAATATAACAAACATCAAATTTAAGCTGCTGCAATGAACAAGCAATCCATTAAAAGAGTCAAGTAGAGAATAAAATCTACTATCTTTTATGATTTAAAAGGGTTTTCATCACTTTTATCATTTGGGACTCAACTTAATAAATAATCCACATCATCCCCACACACGACCAAGGATATTTATTAGTATCACAACCACAAATTATCCATACTACTGACCCGAGGATATTCATGTATTCATCAATGCTCATGATCATGCCAACAATTTGTCCATCGATACCACTACGGGCCAATGAGGACTTTTACCACATCATTTGTAACATTACGGGCCATGATTATACCGATTAATCCACAGTCATAATCATACCAAATCCATCTATGCACTACAGGCCACAGATGACTTTCAACATAATATAAACATGAGGATGATGATAATGATATAAGAATTCAATAAAATAAGTTCAAGAATTAATTTATCCAGAAACTCCAAATTGCCAACATGATACTTCTTTGTAGAGTAAAATTCAAGAATGCTCAGAAGAATATTTCTATGAAAAGATATTGGATGAAGCGCAAATATCAAGAATATTCCACTAATTTCATGGAGTATAGAAAGTCAAAGCTTTAACCAATTTGAGTATAACGAATATATGAAGCGCAAATGGATTTTAAATAAAAGGTAAATGCAGTAATCCACGTGAGATAGATCATTTCCATAATTTAATAAGAAATAAATATGAAGGTCATTCACTATGCATGTGGTAATCCACATAGACAGGTTATTCCAATAGAATAATAAAGAATGGAATAACAGAAGAATTTACCATGCATGCAATAGGCCATGCAGAACGGGTTATTCCAACGAATAATAAATAACGGAACGAGTCAAAGTAAAATTAAGCACCGCAAGCGAGGATATTCCAATAGAATAATAAAGAATGGAATAACGAAATTACCATGCATGCGATGACCGCCTTGCGAATGAGTTATTCCAATGAATAATAATTAATGGAACCGGTCAAAGCGTAATAATATGCAAGCGGGATATTCCAGCAGAATAATAAATAACGAAACCGGGGTTATGCGTAAACGCACTTACGAGACATGATGTTCCAACGAGAATAATAAAGAATGGAATAATGAAGAATTTCACCATGTATGCGGTACTTGATAGATAAGTTATTCAACATAATGATAAAGAATGGAATAATGAGAAGAATTTCACCAAGTATAGGGTAGTAGCGTATCTGAGTTATTCCAATGAGAATAATTAAGAATGGAATAATGAAGTTCTCTTTATGAATACTGAAAGAAATAATACCCCTTACCTTAGAAGAAGCTGGATATTGGAAAAGTGAGGTAGCAGAATACTTTTCTTCTTTCTCTCTATAGTTTCTCTCTAGAGTTTTAGTGAATTCGTAAGAAATAATGAAGGAATGAGCTTTATTTATAGGAGAATGGGTGAATAGTAACTAATTCATGAACGGTCCAGATTGATTTACTTTTGAACGGACGGTCCATATTGATTTACTATGCAATATTAATAAAATATTCTAATAAAACAAAATCTTTTAAATAAAATATAATATATTCTATTTATAGTCTTATAAAACAAATAACTTTATAAAAGTATTACATTTTATATAAAAAGATTTTACTATGCAAAAAACACTATGCAAACACTATGCATAATAAAATATAATATATTCTAATTATTGTCTAATAAAATAAATAACTTTATAAAATTATTACATTTTATATAAAAAACTTTTACATTTTATTACATTAATAATACTAATAAAACAAAATTTATATATATATATATATAAACTTAGTGACTTCATAAAAAGACACCTCAATATATTTAACAACATTTATCATCGTTATTATAATTCACAATATTAATCGACTGTGTCGTTCCCGAGGAAAGAGGGGCTTTTCAATAAGGATTTCTCCTATTATTGGCATGCAATTAGGTGACCAAAACTCTCCTTGGCGAGAACTTACAGACATCGTTAATATTGCAAATAATAATATGAATAACTCATCATCTCAATTATTGATTTAATAATATATAAAATATCGACAATAATTGAATCAAATAACGTGAGATACTTATGCAACAATTCTTTGAAGCAATAATTGAACAAAACCGAGTGACTTCTCACGTAAGAATCAATAATCAATACTTAGTATGCTTCTTATGCAACCACGCATATTCTTTGTACTTTTTACTAAAGAGTAGTTTAACGGTTTTAACGGTAAAACTTCCGTAGTTATATTCATAAAAATATTTTTGTCATTTTCTCAATCTGACAATAATTCCGTTGTGGGGTCCACCAATGATTGTGCCGTCGTACGAATATTCCCTGTTAAAACGATTATACCCCGACCAATCGAATATTATATAACAACTTGCTTACTTTGCAAAATTTATAAATATTACCCACAACTATAACATTATATCAAATTCATTCCATAATATTCAAAAAAAATATTTCGAGAAATTTAAATCTTTATTCATAAAATCTGGGGTCTCACAATAATAATAATAAATATAATAATAATAATAACAATAACAATAATAATAACAATAATGATAATAATAATAATAATAATAATAATAATAATAATAATAATAACAACAACATACGTTTGGATAATAACATACGTTTGGATAAACACATTAAGTTAAACATAATTAAAATTCCAAATAATAATAATAATAATAATTATTATTATTATTATTATTATTATTATTATTATTATTATTATTATTATTATTATTATCATTATTATTACTTATTTTTATTATTATTATTATTATTATTATTATTAGTACTATTATTATTATTATTATTATTATTATTATTATTATTATTATTATTATTATTATTATTATTATTATTATTATTATTATTATTATTATTATTATTATTATTATTATTATTATTATTATTATTATTATTATTAGTATTAGTAGTAGTAGTAGTAGTAGTAGTAATTATTATTATTATTATTATTATTATTATTATTATTATTATTATTATTATTATTATTATTATTATTAGTACTATTATTATTATTATTATTATTATTATTATTATTATTATTATTATTATTATTATTATTATTATTATTATTATTATTATCATGATTAGTTATGTACATTTATGTATATACGTAACAAATCTAAGGAAAGGGGGATCATTTTTAATTTGTGGGAAATAATTTTTTCAATTATAAATATTAATCCTTACAAAATAATAGCAACTAGGCCTGTGTGGTCGAGTGGTCATTGGATTAATAAAGTTCAATATTCGCCACTTGATTTAGTCCACATATGATATATATATATATGTGTGTGTGTGTGTGTGTATATATATATATATATATATATATATATATATATATATATATATATATATATATATATATTCTTTTCAAAATTTCTTATCAAACTAAATAAAATACTAAACAAATCTCAATATTAAAGTAAATATATATAAAGTAACTAGGAATATTTTATATATAAATATATATATATATATATATATATAAATTTATCTCTAAATATTCATATAAATATTTATAAAAAAATTACATATCTAAATTTTATAAATTTTAGATGAAATATTTATAAATTTATAAAATTTAAAGATAAATTTATATGAATATTTGTTTATAAATATTTATATGACATCAAACCTGATTATTATATCTATGCTTCCCAATGTTTCCTATTTCTAGATAGTAATGGTATACCCCTAGCTATTCTTAGTTCTCCTTTTACCTTTTTCTAAATATATTATAAAATTAAATTATAATACCATCAGTTCTAAGAGAAAACATAAAAGATAAAGAAAAATTTATTATGTTTTATGAACTAAAACAGAATAAAGTTATTTAAAATGACTTATAAGTAATTCCTAATAAGTTAGTTTGACCCATATTAATGTAATATCAATTTTATCCCTATTTTATTTAATTTTTTTTAAAAAAATGAATTTATAAAAAAGAAGAGTAAAATGCAACGTCACTTTAATTGGGTTAGAATTTTTATTTTTATTTTTTTATAGCTGAAGTCTTACATACTCCGTCTGTCTCAAAATAAATGCCCAATTTTATTTTTTAAAGTTATATAATTTTTGAAATTAAAATTGAGCACATATAGATATATTTTCTAATTTATAAAAATTAAAGTTTGTAGTTAATATTGATAATGGTAAACAAGTACAAGAGATCAAAGAAATTAAAAAAAAAAAAAAAGAGATTCCAACGTCAGTTAAAGTTATGTTACATCTTACTCTCTTTTTTTACAAATTTGCTTTATAAAAAAATTTACAATGCCGGTTAGTTCGGCATTGGATCACATATTTATTTTTTTTAAAATTTGTTTTAAAAAATAAAACCGTTTAAAAATATATTTTTTTTTTAAATTCATTTTTTAAAAAAATAATTTTTAAAGTGGCGTTGGTTGCCTTTCTGATTTTTAGCCAAAAAAATCCAAAATTTCAATGCCATTTCAAATAGCGTTCAGTAGTTTTTTCCCAAATTAAATGTGAGAGCCTTTACTCCCAACGACAGTCATTGAAGTATTTATTTTTTAAAAAATATTCGTTTAAAAATAAAATCTTTTTTAAAAAAATTAAAGGGCTTTTTTTAAAAAAATAAAGTTTTTTTTATTTATAAAAATTGTTCTTAAATTAATTAATTTGGTTAAGAGAAGAGCATATTCCAAGAAAATTTGAACAAAATGGATATAATTGAGAAAGTTGAATATAATTTAGGCAATTCTGGAAAAATACTCTAGATCCAACCTTTCCCCATTCTTTCTCATAAGACTGAGCAAAAAACGGGTATAACCAAATTACTGAATCGAACCGAAATAATTTAACCAAATTTTTTTAATAATTCAATTATTTGAAATATTTCGATTATATCCGAAATTATTTACGGGTTTGGATTAGTTTATACGGATTTTATTTTTGGGTTATTCGGTTTAACCCAATCTGAAGTCGTAACTCTCATTCTCTCAATTCCCAAACTCAAACCCAGTACCCAGATCTCGAACTCTCAAGTGTAGGACTGAGCAAAAAATGGGTATAACCGAATTACCGAACTGAACCTGTAAGACCCCAACTTTTATGAATAAAGAATAATTTTCTCAAAATATATTTTTGAATATTATGGTGTGTATTTGATATAATGTTATAGTTGTAGGTAATATTTACAAATTTTGCAAGTAAGCAAGTGGTTATATAATATTCGATTGGTCGGGGAATATTCGTTTTAACGGGGAATATTAAATGCGACGGCACAATCATTAGTGGACCCTAAGCGGAAGTATTGTCGTAGTTAGAAAGCGACATAATTATCTTTTATAAAAATAACGGTGGAAGTTTTCTGATTAAAAGCTGTTGAACTACCCGGTAGTAAAAAAGTAAAGTATGTCTGGCGTGGTTGCGTAGTAGCACACGACATTGATTATTGATGCTTACGTGAGAAGTCACTCAGTTATACTCAATTATTGCTACAGTAATTGCTGCATCATATCTCTCATATTATTGATTCAATTATTGTCACAGTATCATCTTCATAATATGTTATATTATTAAATCAATAATTGAGACGATAAAATTATTTATTATTTACAATGTCTAGAAGTTCTGTCAATGAGAGGTTTGGTCATCTAATTGCGCGTCAATAAAAAAAAATCCTTATCGGAAACCCCCTCTTTCTTGGGAACGACCTGGTTGTTAAATATTGTGGGTTATAATATTAATGATGAATAAGTTCGTGTTGATTAAAGATGAATTTGATAGTTCCATTGTGTTGAGATTATTAGTGTTAGTGAAAATCGACATCTATTCCGATGATAATTGATGTTTGGGGGTTATATTGATAAATCGGATAATTAATCGGATAAATGAGCAATTAATTGCTACTAATTCACATGCTTATATAACTATTTGTTCACATGTGTGTACTACTGAATCACATTCATGTACTATTAGGGGAGTTGGTGCAAGATTGATAATACTTGCATGACTAAGTTAAAAATGGAGGTATAGATGGAGGTCTTATCTTTGTAATTCGTATTTTCACATGATTATAACTATTGATTCACATGATTGAACTATTGATTCACATTATTTACTATTAGGGGAGGTGGTGCAAGTTTGATAATACTTGCAGGACTAAATTAAAAATAAAGAAAAAGAGGAAGGTATTATACTGTAATATTTCGAGCCCCAAAACGTGCAATTATCGAAACTGTATTTTCCTATAAATAGAAGCTCATTCTTCCTTCATTTCTCACCAATTCACTAAAGCTTTAGAGCAATTATTATAGAGAGAAATTATGGAGAGAAAGAAGAAGAGAAGTCTGCTACCTCACTATTCCAATATCCAGTTTCTCCTAAGGTAAGGGGTATTATTCTTTCGTATTCATGAAGAGAGTTTCTGTTATTCCATTCTTTATTATTATGTTGGAATAACTGCGCCTACATGTCACAATACCGCATACATGGTGAAATTCTTACATTATTCCATTCTTTATTATTATGTTGGAATAACTTTTTCATGCCAAATACCGCATACTTGGTGAAATTCTTCATTATTCCATTCTTTATTATTATGTTGGAATAATCATCATGCAAGTACCGCATACATGGTGAAATTCTTACATTATTCCATTCTTTATTATTATGTTGGAATAACTTTGTCTTTGCTGATCTATCGCAAACATGGTGAATTCTTTGTTATTCCATTTTATTATTACATTGGAATATCTTATGCATGCGGATTACGCTAGACACTGGTTCCATTCTTTATTATTACATTGGAATAACTTTATGCATGCGGTCTATTGCATGCATGGTGAATTCTTTGTTATTCCATTCTTTATTATTACATTTGGAATATCGTCTGCATGCAAGTTACTGTTAGACTGGTTCCATTCTTTATTATTTGGTTAGAATAACTTTATGCATGCGATCTATCGCATGCATGGTGAATTCTTACGTTATTCCATTCTTTATTATTACATTGGAATATCTGTATGTATGCGAATTACGCATAACTTTGGTTCCATTCTTTATTATTACATTGGAATAATGCATACATGTGGATTATCACATGTATGGTGAATGATCCTTCGTATTCATTCCTTATTAAATTGTGGAAATGATGCTGCTCACGTGGATTCCGCATGGCGGGTGAAATCCATTTGCAGTTTCATATATTCTGTGATACTCATTTGGTTAAAGTTTTGGCTTCTATACTCCATGAAATTAGTAGAATATCCTGGATATTTGCGCTTCATTCGGTATCTTTTCATGGAAATATTCTTATGAGCATTCTTGAATTTTACTCCACAAAGCAGTATCATGTTGACAATTTGGACGTAATTGATTTCAAGATAAATTAACTTATAAATCTCTAAAATTTATTCTTGAACTTGTTTTATTGAATTATTGTGTCATTGTCATCATCCTCATGCTTATATTGTGATGAAAGTCATCTTTGGCTTACGTGCATAGATGGACTTGGTATGATTATGACCAGGGATTATTCGGTATAATCATGACCTGTAATGTTATAAATGATGTGGTAAAAGTCCTCAGTAGCTTGTAGTGCATTGATGGACAGTTTTTGGTATGATTATGACCATGGATTATTCGGTATAGTCATGACCATTGATGATTTAATGAATATCCTTAGCCCGTAGTGCAGGGATGACTCGATGATGTGGTTTATTTATTAAGCTGAGTCTCAGCAATAAAAATTGATGAAAACATTTTAAATCATAGAAGATAGTAGATATCATGCTCTACTTGACTCTTCTAATGGATTGCTTATTCCGCTGCAGTTAAACTTGATGTCTATTTTATTTTATAAGTTTAACATTGTTGAAGACTAATGATAATTTATTTTGCATTATCTTAGTCATAATATTTCATATTGGGCTAGTTGAGTTGACCCTTTCTTTCACTGTTCTCTTTAGGAAATGGGAACGTAGCCGGGACTAGTCGGGGAACGGAGTGACGGTCCAGATGATAGCATTAGTAGTCCTCACTATTCTGTTAAATAGTGTGACAATAAATGTAATGAGGACTCCATTGAGTGTGGATATTGTCTAGATGACAATATTCTTATTAAAACTCTTAGATTATGTTTTGTCGTATTTCACACGACTGTTGTATAATTAAGTTGTATTTGAATTTTGTACCATGTATTTGGCGACTCAAGATGGGTGATGTATACCTATTTTGGGGGCATCACAGTTGGTATCAAAGCTTAAGAATATGATCCATGGCTGAGATGTGAAACAAGAACTAGGAGGGGAGAGACAGGAAATTCCTTCGCTAGTATGACCTACCTAAGTTTATTTGGTGTTTAATTGGTCAGTCAGAGTATAGGGATAATATGTTATATGTTAATTAACCCTTGTTTTGTGGCAGTATTTGAAAATGGCATCCGAAAATGTTGAGATAAACAATGAAGCACATGAGACCGTTGAGTCACAACAGATTAATACCCAGGATAATGTGCAACAGGAAGACAACAATCCTCATACAAACAACAACACTGACCAAAGGATGAACGATGGGATGTTCAGAGGTTTTATGCAATTCATACAACATCAGGCGAATGCGGTTCTTATCCAAAATGTAGGTGGAAACACTGGCAGCTCTCGGACGGTCACCGCTAAGCAGTTCAAGGAACTGGGACCACCGAAGTTTTTGGAGAGCCAAAACCACTTAAGGCAGAGACGTGGATAAAGCAGATCTATAAGATATTTGATGTCTTTGGATACTCCGAGGAGCAAAAGGTTCCCTTTGCCACCTTCATGTATTATGAGAGGTGATTCTTGGTGGGAATCTGTAAAGCGTACTCAACCTGCCGCACTGAAGATGACTTGGGAAAAGTTCCAAGAATTATTCAACGACAAGTATTTTCCCGAAATTATTCATCACATGAAAGAGGTAGAGTTCATCAAGCTGGAGCAAAACAACATGACCGTGTCGCAGTACGAAGCCAAATTTGCCGAGTTGTCCCAGTTTGCGTCCCATTTGGTTGATAATGAGGAGAGAATGACGCGAATGTTTCTAAGAGGTTTGAAACTTAGAGATACGTCAATATCTTATCTCTCATAAAGCGTGTTTGTATTAGGATGTTGTTAATAGGGCTCGATTATTGGAGCGCGATAATGAGTCAACCCAACCAAAAAAGAGAAGCGTGACAAAATGATAATACCGGTGATAGCGATCATCGAGCGGTGACTATAAGCGTGGAGGAATCAACATGCGAAATGGTAATTACTTGGTGGTAATCATGGCCAAAACAATAAGAATGGACATTTCAAGAAGAGGAGATTCAACAATGATGGAAAGATGTCAAAGATCAATTTTGTTGTTAAGGAAAGAGAACGACCGCCGGTCGTATGTTACAAATGTGGAGGGGAAGGACACATAAGTCCAAACTGCACGATGCAGTCCAAAGCATGTTATAATTTTGGAAAAGAAGGTTACCTAGCCCGATTTTGTCGTGCACCAAAGTCAAGTCCAGCTGGGACGGTGGCACCAAAGGCAGATACGGACAAAACAAAGTCGGTGGTTTCAAGAAGAGCATTTTTCGTGAGTTCTCATAAAGCGAGTAACTCGAACGAAGTTAGCACGGGTTAGTTAATTATAAATTTTTGCGAACTATATACCTTGTTAGATATCGGTTCTACCCATTCCTTTATCTCTCTTGCTTGCGCTCAACGTTTAAATTTGACTATGGAGAAATTAGACTTTGACTTATCTGTTGAAACTCCGTTAAGAGAAACCTTCGTTACCTCCACTATTTATAAATCTTGTTTGATTCATATCGATACCCTCACGTTACCTGTCGATCTTATCTCTTTGAAAATACTTTCCCTTGATGTGATTTTAGGAATCAATTGGTTAACTACTCATCATGCCAAAATTGATTATTTTCGTAAGGTTGTTAGCTTTCATATTCCTAACCAACCTGTTATGTGAAGTCAAGAAATCAAACCACTAAAGTCAATCACTGTTATATCAAGCCATAAGTAAAGAGCCTCGAGCCTTTATCTGGTGACTTCCTTGTGTGGAATGCACTGAAGCCAGACTTTCCGTAGGGGAAGTTGTGAATGACGGTGACAAGTTGATAGGTATCAATGTGACGTGATATCCAAGTCTTGGATGAGGGTCACAGTTTTGAATGATATTTCTATCGTTAATAAATTTCTTGACGTATTTCTTGAAGACTTATTAGCATACCCCTAGAGCGTGAAATTGAATTTTGTATTGTCCCCGGTACAAAACCCATTTCTAAAACCCTTAAATATTTCTTTAACCAAAACAAACGTATAATACGCCAAAGACGTTGGCTCGAGCTGTTGAAGATTACGACTATACCATTCAATATCATTATAGAAGAGCGAACGTGGTAGCTGACGCGTTGAGTAAAAAATCGTATGCGTTTACGAGTGCGATGTTGTTAACACAAAAACCCATTTCGTATAACTTACAAATGATGAAGATAGAGTTAAAGACTCTAGAGACCCACGTGAAGATAGCGAATATACGAGTAAAATCAACTTTAATCAATAAAGTTAAAGCCGCTCAAGCTACATACTCAGAGCTGATGAATGTGCAGAAGAAGGTTCAAGAGGGCGTTATTCTAGAAGCAAGAATCGATGAAGATAGGAAATCTCAACCCTCAATTTAATTGGTCCATTTGAAATCCTCGATTAAGTAGGAACTGTGGCTTATAGACTCATTTTACCGCCAAGTATATCGTGTGTTCATAACATTTTTCACGTATCGATGTTACGTAATTATGTTGACGACTCGAACCACATTATTGAATTAAAACTAGATGAGATAGTAGAAGATTTAACGTATGAGGAGATACGTGTTAAAATCTTGGATAAGAAGGATCATATTCTACACTCAAAGGTTATACCTCAAGAGTTAGAATCTGACGAAATGTCCTCATTTGTTCGGCATACTAGGTACGCACCCAAATTTTGAGGACGAAATTTCATAAGAAGGGGAGGTTGTAAGACCCCAACTTTTATGAATAAAGAATAATTTTCTCGAAATATATTTTTGAATATTATGGTGTGGATTTGATATAATGTTATAGTTATAGGTAATATTTAAAAATTTTGCAAAGTAAGCAAGTGGTTATATAATATTCGATTGTTCGAGGAATATTCATTTTAACAGGAAATATTTGTACGACGACACAATCATTGGTGGACCCTATAGCGGAAGTATTGTAAGTAGTTAGAAAAGCTGACGTAATTATCTTTTATAAAAATAATAAATGGAAGTTTTACCGTTAAAACTGTTGAACTACCCGGTAGTAAAAGTACGATGTCTGGCGTGGTTGCATAGTAGCACATGGTATTGATTATTGATGCTTACATGAGAAGTCACTCAGTTATACTCAATTATTACTACAGTAATTGCTGCATCATATCTCTCATATTATTGATTCAATTATTGCCATAGTATCATCTGCATAATATGGTATATTATTAAATCAATAATTGAGACGACAAAGTTATTTATATTAGTAAATTTCAATATTTACAATGTCTAAAAGTTCTGTCAATGAGAGGTTTGGTCATCTAATTCCACGCCAATAAGGAGAAATCCTTATCGGAAATCCCCCTCTTTCCTAGGAACGACCTGGTTGTTAAATATTTTGAGTTATAATATTAATGATGAATAAGTTCGTGTTAATTAAAGATGAATTTGATAGTTTCATTGTGTTGGGATTAATAGTGTTAGTGGAAATCGACATCTATTCCGACGATAATTGATGTTTGGGGGTTATATTGATAAATCGGGTAATTAATCGGATAAATGAGCAATTAATTTCTACTAATTCACATGCTTATATAACTATTTGTTCACATGTGTGTACTATTGAATCACATTCATGTACTATTAGGGGAGTTGGTGCAAGATTGATAATACTTGCATGACTAAGTTAAAAATGGAGGTATAGATGGAGGTACTATACTGTAATTCATATTTTCACATGATTATAACTACTAATTCACATGATTGAACTATTGATTCACATTATTTACTATTAGGGGAGGTGGTGCAAGTTTGATAATACTTGCAGGACTAAATTAAAAATGAAGAAAAAGAGGAAGATATTATACTGTAATATTTCGAGCCCCAAAATGTGTAATTATCAAAACGATATTTTCCTATATATAGAAGCTCATTCTTCCTTCATTTCTCACCAATTCACTAAAGCTTTAGAGCAATTATTATAGAGAGAAATTATAGAGAGAAAGAAGAAGAGAAGTTTGCTACCTCACTATTCTAATATCCAATTTCTTCTAAGGTAAGGGGTATTATTCTTTCGTATTCATGAAGAGAGCTTCGTTATTCCATTCTTTATGATTATGTTGGAAAAACCTGTCTATGCAAAGTATCGTATATATGGTGAAATTCTTCTGTTATTCTATTCTTTATTATTATGTTAGAATAACCTGTCTATGCGAAGTACCGCATACATGGTAAAATTCTTCTGTTATTCCATTATTATTATGTTGGAATAACCTGTCTGTGCGGTCTATCGCATGCATGGTGAATTCTTTGTTATTCCATTCTTTATTATTACATTGGAATATATCACATGCATGCGGATTACTGTTAGACACTGGTTCTATTCTTTATTATTACATTGGAATAACATGCATGCGATCTATCGCATGCATAATGAATTCTTTGTTATTTTATTCTTTATTATTACATTTGGAATATCATGTATCTGTACGGATTACGCTAGACACTGGTTCCATTCTTTATTATTCTATTGGAATAACTCGCATGCATGGATCTATCGCATGCATGGTGAATTCTTACATTATTCCATTCTTTATTATTACATTTGGAATATCCTATCTATAACGGATTCTGCATGTGACTGGTTCCATTCTTTATTATTACATTTGGAATAACACGCCTATGTGGATTATCACATGCATGGTGAATGATCCTTTGTATTCATTCCTTATTAAATTGTGGAAATGATCTGTCTACGTGGATTATCGCATGGCGAGTGAAAATCTATTTGCAGTTTCATATATTCTATGATACTCATTTGGTTAAAGTTTTGGCTTCTATACTCCATGAAATTAGTAGAATATCTTGGATATTTGCTCTTCATCCGGTATCTTTTCATGGAAATATTCTTCTGAGCATTCTTGAATTTTACTCCACAAAGTAGTATCATGTTGACAATTTGGACGTAATTGATTTCAAGATAAATTAACTTATAAATCTTTAAAATTTATTCTTGAGCTTGTTTTATTGAATTATTATGTCATTGTTGTAAGACCCCAACTTATTATAAATGAAATTAAATTTCCTCTATTTATTATTTTGAAATAGTAAGGGTTGATTTGATTAATGTGGTTAGTTATGGGTAAAATGCGCAAATGTTTCAAATAAGCAAGTGGTTATAAAATATTCATTTTTATCGGAAAATATTCGTTTGGTCGTGGAATATGCTTCTTTGTTGGGAATATTAAATACGACAGTATGACCTGTGTGGGACCCATAATGGAAAGCGATTGGATGAAGAAAGCGACAAGTATAAGTTGTTTATAAATAACAGGCGTAGTTATTACAGAATTATCTTGTTAAAATACTCGATTGGTTAAAACACGGTAGCTTTGCGGTATTGCACTAATTATTGATTCTTACGTAAGAAGGCACTACTCAATAATTGTTACGATGAATTCTTATTCAATATTTTATTTTATTGATTCAATAATTGCTACGTTGATATTTTATATTATTGTTGTTTTAATAATTGTCACTACATTGTATTTTCATTATCAGATCAATAATTCATATTATTGGAATAATATTATTAGATAACATTATTGGCAATGTCTAGAAAGTTCTGTCTAAGGAGAGGTATGGTCACCTAATTGCGCGTCAGTAAGGAAAAATCCTTATTGGAAAGCCCCCTCTTTCTTGGGAACGGCCTGGTTGCCAGTATTGTGATTTTATACTACAGGAGTTATTGGACATCGGTTTCATTCGTCCTTCTCCTTGGGGTGCTCCTGTTTTATTTGTAAAGAAGAAAGACGGGAGTAAGTGACTTTGTATTGACTATCGGGAATTGAACCATGTCACCATCAAGAATAGGTATCCGCTACCTCGTATTGATGACCTGTTTGACCAGTTACAAGGAGCACAATTCTTTTCTCGATCTTCGTTTTGGATATCATCAGCTGAAGATTAGAAGCGAGGATATTCAAAGGCGCCTTGAGAACTTCGATGCGGGCATTATGAATTCTTGGTCATGTCTTTTGGATTGACTAATGCTCCTCATGCGGCTTTCATGGATATGATGAACCGGATATTCAAAGAATATTTGGATCGATTCGTTGTTGTCTTTATTGATGACATCCTCATATATTCAAAAGTAGTGAAGATCATGAGCACCATTTGAAATTTGGTACTCCAAAGGCTTCGTGAAAACAAGCTATATGCCAAGTTGAAGAAATGCGAGTTCTGGCTTGAGGAAGTAGCATTCCTTGGGCACGTGGTGTCAAAAAATGGAGTATCTGTCGACCCGGCGAATATTGAAGCAATACAAAGTTGGGAGCAACCGAAGTCGGTGACCGAAGTATGTAGCTTTCTAGGCTTAGCTGGTTATTATCGGAGATTCGTGGAAGGATTTTCTCAAATCGCTACTCCTTTAACTCAGCTAACTCGGAAGGATACAAAATTCGTATGGAGCAAGGAATGTGAGAAGAGTTTCCAAGAGCTTAAGAGGAGACTCATTTTGGCACCTGTTCTGACAATACCATCTGGTTCGGATGGATTTGTTATCTACAGCGATGCTTCAGGCAAAGGGTTAGGATGTGTTCTCATGCAATATGGGAAAGTCATAGCCTATGCCTCGCGACAAATTAAAGAATATGAGAGGAATTATCCTACTCATGATCTAGAGTTGGCAGCAGTCGTTTTTGCGCTAAAGATCTGGAGGCACTATCTATATGGAGAGAAAGTGGAGATATATTCAGACCATAAAAGCCTCAAATATTTCTTCACCCAAAAGGAACTCAACATGCGACAACGACGTTGGCTCGAGCTGTTAAAAGATTATGACCACACCATTCAATACCATCCTGGAAAAGCAAACGTGGTAGCTGACGCGTTGAGTAGAAGATCATATGCAGGAATGAGTGCGATGATGTCAAGTATACGCATAAAACCAATTTTAATCGATGAAGTTAAAGTTGCTCAAGCCACAGACCCGGAGCTGATGCGTATGAAGAAGAAAGTACAAGAGGGTGCTATTTCAGAAGCAAGAATCGATGAAGAAGGAATACTTCGAGTCCACTCCAGACTTTGTGTTCCTAACGATTTTGATTTAAAGAACAAGATCATGATGGAGGCACACAATACACCATTTGCAATCCATCCTGGAAGTACCAAAATGTATCGTGATCTTCGACATACATTTTGGTGGAACAATATGAAGAGAGAGATTGCAAAGTTTATCTCGAGGTGTTTAACTTGTCAACGTGTAAAGGTGGAGCATCAAGTGCCTAAGGGTCCATTGCAACCACTTGATATTCCGAAATGGAAGTGGGAACACATTACCATGGATTTCGTTACGGGTCTTCCCACGGTTTCTCAAGGCATAAATGCTATTTGGGTTATTGTTGATAGATTAACCAAGTCTGCTCATTTCTTGCCGATACGGGAGACTTATTCCCTTGAACGTCTTGCTAGTATGTACGTGAATGAGATTGTGAGATTGCATGGCATGCCAGTATCCATAGTTTTAGATCGTGACCCAAGATTTACTTCACGATTTTGGGTTAGCCAGTAAAAGCTATGGGCGCAGATTCTGATTCGATTCGGCATACCATCCTCAAATGGACGGACAATCAGAGAGGACTATTCAAACTCTTGAAGATCTATTAAGACTCTGTGTCCTAGATTTCAAAGGGAGTTGGGATAAGTATTTACCATTGGTGGAATTCTCCTACAACAACAGTTATCAGGCAAGTATAGGTGTGGCTCCATTCGAAGCATTATATGGACGAAAGTATCGCTCTCCAGTATGTTGGGATGAGGTGGGTGAAGCAACATTGTTGGGACCAGAGTTGGTACTTATGACTACAGAAAAGATCCAAATGATTCGACAACGTATACAAACGGCACAGGATCGACAAAAGAGTTATGCGGATCTTCATCGAAAGGACGTGGAATTTAGTATTGGGGATCATGTACTGTTGCGTGTGGCTCCATGGAAGGGAGTTACAAGATTTGGGAAGAGAGAAAAGCTCAATCCACGATTTATTGGTCCATTTCAGATTCTTGACCAGGTAGGAAATGTAGCCTATAGACTCGCGTTACCTCCAAGTATGTCTCGTGTTCATAATGTTTTTCATATATCTGTGCTTCGTAAATATGTGAAAGACCTGAACCACGTTATTGAGTTAGAACCGGACGAGATAGCCGAAGACTTAACGTACGAGGAGGTACCTGTCAAGATCTTGGATAGGAAGGAGCATGTCCTACGCACAAAGGTCATACCACAAGTCAAAGTTTTGTGGAGGAACCATGCTATAGAGGAAATGACATGGGAGTTGGAAACAGAAATAAAAACGAGGTATCCTAACCTTTTCAAAACACCAGGTACATACGTCAATTTCGAGGACGAAATTTCATAATGAGGGGAGGTTGTAAGACCCCAACTTATTATAAATGAAATTAAATTTCCTCTATTTATTATTTTGAAATAGTAAGGGTTGATTTAATCAATGTGGTTAGTTATGGGTAAAATGCACAAATGTTTCAAATAAGCAAGTGGTTATAAAATATTCATTTTTATCGGAGAATATTTGTTTGGCAGTGGAATATGCCTTCTTTGTCGGGGAATATTAAATGCGACAGTAGCTTGACCTTATGTGGAGCCCCATGTCTGAAAAGCGATTGGATGAAGAAAACGACAAGTATAAGTTGTTTATAAATAACAGGCGTAGTTATTCTGATAATCTTGTTAAAATACTCGGTGGTTAAAACACAATAGCACACAGTATTGCACTAATTATTGATTCTTACGTAAGAAGGCACTACTCAATAATTATTACAGTAGTTACTGTTCAATATTTTATTTTATTGATTAAATAATTCCTACGTTGATATTTTATATTATTGTTGTTTTAATAATTGTCACTACACAGTATTTTCATTATCAGATCAATAATTCATATTATTGGAATAATATTATTAGATAACATTATTGGCAATGTCTAGAAAGTTCTGTCTAAGGAGAGGTTTGGTCACATAATTGCGCGTCAGTAAGGAGAAATCCTTATTGGAAAGCCCCCTCTTTCTTGGGAATGGTCTGGTTGCCAGTATTGTGATTCTATAATATTATTTGTGAATAATTAATTATTGATTTATATGATAAGGAAAATATTTATTTTATGTGGATATAGATGGAGAAAATTTTAAAGTGACAATTGTTGAAAAATTGATAGTTTATCTTTTCTGATAAATAATTCATTTAAATATATTATTATATTTTAATAATATAATAATGGTGATATTTTACAATGAATGTGGGATATATGAATAAATGAGGAGGAAGGGTATTTTTGTTGCAATAAATATTAAAAACATGTTAAACATGTTGGTGGACCCCATTTCTTGACTGAAATTTGATTATAGCCTGTAAAATCGTCCGTTTATGGATTTCGGTCAATTTCTGTTTGGAATTTGGAAAAACTTAAACTTACAAAGTTGTAGAGAATGGAAAAGACATGAGGTTCGAATTTTTCTGATAAAAGGGCTATTTATTGTGAATTATTGAAGTTCCGGTGTATCGGGTCTAAATTAATTTTTGGAGTTTTAAATGTTTTTGTTTAGAAAAATGTTTTTTGCACATGTGTGGCTGATGTTTTGGTCAAAAAGGTGGGCTAAGGAAAATTTATATAAATATATTTATATTTTATTAAATTTTCTGCTTTGGTGTTCTAAGCATTTTCCTATAAATAGGGTGCTTAAGTTAGAATTAAAAATCACACCAAAAACTAAAGTTTTCTCTCTTTCTCTCTCTATATTATCGAGCATATTCTTGTGAGTATTTTGATACTTTGAGTATTGTTATACGGTGCAAGTTCCCTCAAAGACTATATTCAAATATTCCAATCGGAAATCTTGTCTTTTTCGAGGTAAGGGATATTATTTTTTCTAATATCATTATGCCGGATTATTAGTAAGATTTTACTTGTGAAATTCTTGTCTTTTAGTGTCGGGGTTACTATTCACGTATACGGCACTATTCACGTATACGATACTATTCACGAATACGGCACTATTCACAGAAAAACTAAATTCTTATTTTTTTGTCCAAAATATCTATTATGGATATTAGCTTTGATTGTATCCATGTTTTGATCATTCTTGATTTTTACTTCACAATGGTTATTTATGAAGTATTTTTGAACTTGGATTGTTTGAAATACGAATCCTTAATATTTATTCTTTTGTTTCACTGGATTCGTTTTCTTTAAAATATTTTTCATCATCCTCGATCCTAAATGATGATATTCTTGAATATCTTTGCTTTTGTAGTGCAAAGATGGTTGATTTTTTATGAATATCTTTGGCTTTCAGTAGTGTAAATGATGTACATGTGTTGAGAGATGAACATAATGGTGATGAATATATTTGGCTCAGTAGTGCATAGATGAATATTTGATTCAAGATGAATATTGATTGATGTTACTGAGGATAAAATATTGATGATGGACTTTTAAATTCATAGATTATAGTAGATTTCATTCTCTACGTAACTCATCTATGAAGTATTATTTCATTGCGAATATTGATCTGAAACTTGTTGTCTATTGTATTTTATCAGATTTTCCCCTGTTGAAGACTAACGATAATTTGTTCTATATTATCTTAGTCATAATATTTTTTACTGGGCTAGTTGAGCTCACCCTTTTCCCTTTGTTCCATTTTTCTTCTCAGGAGACGAGAATGTAGCGAGTACTAGTCGGGGTATGGAATGAAGGTTTTAGAAAGTTATTTTAGTATTCCTCACTATTTTTGTAAAATAATGTACCAATAATTGTAATGAAGACTTATTTGGGTGTGAATATTGTCTAAATGGCAATATTTTTATTTTAACTCACAGTTTTTATGATGTATTAATAAAGTTATAGTTGTTTCTGTACCGTGTTATTGACGACTCAAAATGGGTGATGTATACCTATTTTGGGGGGCGTCACAATTGTCATCATCCTCATGCTTATATTGTGATGAAAGTCATCTTTGGCTTACGTGCATAGATGGACTTGGTATGATTATGACCAAGGATTATTTAAGTATAATCATGACCTGTAATGTTATAAATGATGTGGTAAAAGTCCTCAGTAGCCTATAGTGCATTGATGGACAGTTTTTGGTATGATTATGACAAGAGATTATTCAGTATAGTCATGACCATTGATGATTTAATGAATATCATTGGCCCGTAGTGCAGGGATGACTCGATGATGTGGTATATTTATTAAGCTGAGTCTCAGCGATAAAAATTGATGAAACATTTTAAATCATAGAAGATAGTAGATATCATGCTCTACTTGACTCTTCTAATGGATTGCTTATTCCACTGCAATTAAACTTGATGTCTATTGTATTTTATCAGTTTAACATTGTTGAAGACTAATGATAATTTATTCGCATTATCTTAGTCATAATATTTCTTCTTTGGGCTAGTTGAGCTCACCCTTTTGCTTTCATTGTTCTCTTCGTGAAATGAGAACGAATTTGGGACTAGTCGGGAAGCGGAGTGATGGTCCGAGATGGTGTATTAGTAGTCATCACTATTCTATAAAATAGTGTGACAATAAATGTAATTAGGACTCTATTTGAGAGTGGATATTGCCTAGAAGGCAACATTCCTGTTTAAACTCTCAGTTATGTTTTGTCGTATATTACACGATGGTTGTATAATTATGTTTGTATTTGTATTATGTACCATGTATTTGGCAACTCAAAATGGGTGATGTATACCTATTTTGGGGGCGTCACAGAACCGAAATAATTTAACCAAAATTTTCTGGTAATTCGGTTATTTTTAATATTTTGGTTATACCCGAAATTATTTACGGTTTTCGATTAGCTTATACAGGTTTCACTTTTAGGTTTTTCAGTTTAACCGAATAACCGAATAAAGGCTTAAGTTACGAGTTACGGCCCTTACATAGTAACACTTAAAAATAAGGGTTAAATACACTTTTACCCATTCTACTAGGGATCGGTTTACAAATGCATCATTGAACTAGTTTTTTTTACATTCGACTCACTGAACTACAATTTTTTAACAAACCGTTACTAATTCCATTAAATTGTTTTACTTTGGACGGAAAAATTACATGAGATGCCACGTGAGAGAGAAAACTTACATGTCACACATTTTTCTTTCTGGCATGCCTAGAGGAAACTCTTATAAATTTAATGCTAAATTAATCAAAATCAAATAAATAAAATAATTCATTCAAAATAAAAGTACAATAAAAATAAAAAATTTAAAATTTATTTTAATCATTAATATTTGTTTGGTATGATAAAACTTTGATATTATAACATACAAAATTATTATTTTTTTAGTATAGTACAATTTTAAATAAATTACATTTGTAAACCGACCCTCGGTAGAATGGGGAAAAAATTATTTAACCCCTTAACATAATAATATGAGTTAGAGTATCAGAGACTCGGTGTAAAATCCCAAATTTTATGAATAAGATTTAATTTTCTCAAATTATTTTTTTTAAAATTATGGTGTGGATTTGAGATAATGTTATAATTGTGGGTAATATTTAGAAATTTTGAATAGTATGCAAGTTGTTATATAATATTCGATTGATCGGGAAATATTCTTTTTGTCGGGGAATATCCGTACGACAGCACAATCATTGGTGGAACTCATAACGAAATTATTGTCGGATTGAGAAAACGACAAAAATATTTTATGAAAATAATGTCGGATGTTTTACTGTTAACTATTGAAACACTCGATTGTTAAAAAATGCGATGTCTGGCGTGGTTGCATAGTAGCACCGGTATTGATTATTGATGCTTACGTAAGAAGTCACTTAGTTATATTCAATTATTGCTACAAAGAATTCACGTCGTATCATATCTCTCATATTATTGATTCAATTATTGTCACAGTATCATCTGCATAATATGTTATATTATTAAATCAATAATTGAGACGAAAAATTTATTTATATTATTATTTGCAATATTGACAATGTCTAGAAGTTCTGTCAAGGAGAGGTTTGGTCACCTAATTGCGCGCCAATAAGGAGAAATCCTTATCGGAAAGCCCCTTCTTTCCTGGGAATGACCTGGTTGTTAAATATTATGAATTATAATATTAATGATGAATAAGTTCGTATTGATTAAAGATGAAATGGATAGTTCCATTGTGTTGGAATTATTAGTGTTAGTGAAAATCGATATTTATTTCGATAATAATTGATGTCTGGAGGTTATATTGACCAATTGGGTAATTAACCGGATAAATGAGCAATTAATTGCTATTAATTCATATGCTTATAACTATGTGTTCACATGTGTGTACTATTGATTCACATTCTTGTACTATTAGGGGAGTTGGTGCAAGATTGATAATACTTGCATGACTAAGTTAAAAATGGAGGTATAGATGGAGGTATTATACTATAATTCGTATTTTCACATGATTATAACTATTAATTCAAATGTTGAAACTATTGATTCACATTATTTATATTAGGGGAGGTGGTGCAAGTTTGATAATACTTGGAGGACTAAATTAAAATGAAGAAAAAGAGGAAGATATTATCTTTGTAATATTTTGAGCCCCAAAACGTGCAATTATCGAAACTATATTTTCCTATAAATAGAAGCTCATTCTTCCTTCATTTCTCACCAATTCACTAAAGCTTTAGAGCAATTATTATAGAGAGAAATTATAGAGAGAAAGAAGAAGAGAAGTTTGCTACCTCACTATTCTAATATCCAGTTTCTTCTAAGGTAAGGGGTATTATTCGTTCGTATTCATGAAGAGAGCTTCTCTTATTCCATTCTTTATTATTATGTTGGAATAACCTGTCTATGTGAAGTACCGCATACATGGTGAAATTCTTCTGTTATTCCATTCTTTATTATTATGTTGGAATAACTTGTACATGTGAAAGCACCGTATACGTGGTAAAATTCTTACATTATTCCATTCTTTATTATTATGTTGGAATAACTTTGTTTATCGCAATCACCGCATACATGGTGAAATTCTTACGTTATTCCATTCTTTATTATTTTGTTGGAATATCACATGCATGCGATTACGCATTTGATTCAGTTCCATTATTTATTATTACGTTGGAATAACCCTTTTTGTGCGATTCTATCGATGCCCGTGAATTATGTTGTTATTTCATTCTTTATTATTACATTTGGAACATCTATATCATGTGGATTACGATGACTGGTTCCATTATTTATTATTCTCGTTGGAATATCACGTCGGTGGCAAGGATTACGCATTTGACTGGTTCTATTCTTTATTATTACATTTGGGAATAACACATGCATGCGATCTATCGCATGCATGGTGAATTCTACATTATTCCATTCTTTATTATTTTGTTGGAATAACCTGTCTATGTGGATTACCACATGCATGGTAAATGATCCATATTCATTCCTTATTAAATTGTGCAAATGATCTGTCTACGTGGATTACCGCATGACGGACGAAAATCCATTTACAGTTTCATATATTCTATTATACTCAGTTGGTTAAAGTTTTGGCTTCTATACTCTATGAATTTAGTAGAATATCCTGGATATTTGCGCTTCATCTAGTATCTTTTCATGGAAATATTCTTCTGAGCATTCTTGAATTTTACTCCACAAAGAAGAATCATGTTGACAATTTGGACGTTATTGATTTCTGGATAAACTAAAATTTTAAATCTTTAAAATTTATCCTTGAACTTGTTTTATTGAATTATTATGTCATTGTCATCATCTTCATGCTTATATTGTGATGAAAGTCATCTTTGACTTACGTGCATAGATGAACTTGGTATGATTATGACTGAGGATTATTTAAGTATAATCATTGACTTATAATGTTATAAATGATGGGGTAAAAGTCCTCGGTGCTTTGTAGTGCATTGATGGGACGAGTTTTTGGTATGATTATGACCAAGGATTATTCGGTATAGTCATGACCATTGATGATTTAATGAATATCCTTAACCCGTAGTGCAGAGATGACTCGATGATGTGGTTTATTTATTAAGCTTAGTCTCAGCGATAAAAATTGATGAAAACATTTTAAATCATAGAAGATAGTAGATATCATGCTCTACTTGACTCTTCTAATGGATTGCTTTATTCACCGCAGATTAAACTTGATGTCTATTGTATTTTATCGGTTTAACATTTTGAAGACTAATGATAATTTATTCTCGCATTATCTTAGTCATAATATTTCTTCTTGGGCTAGTTGAGCTCACCTTTTTTTCTTTGCTCTAGGAAAGGAAATGAGAGCGTGGTCGGGACTAGTCGGGGAATGGAGTGATCATCCGGATGATAGCATTAGTAATTCTCACTATTGTGTTAAATAATGTGACAATAAATGTAATGAGGACTCCATTGAGTGTGGATATTATCTAGATGACAATATTCTTATTAAAACTCTTAGATTATGTTATTATATTTCACACGATTGTCAGATAATTAAGTCAGATTTAAATTTTATCTTTATGTATTTGGCGACTCAAGATGGGTGATGTATACAGGCGTCACACTGTGCTCCAAATTCTCAATTCATTTCTTTGTCGTCACTTCAGGATTCAGCCCCGAGCCCCAAACCCAGATGGCCAGATCTCGAACTCGGAACTCTCAAGTCTCAACTCGATCTCTCATCTCTCGTCTTTCATCTGACATCTCTCATCTCGATCTCCTAAGTCTCATCCGGTCATCCCTTAAAAGTCGGAATCTTTTTCTGCCCTAACCTAGATTGTGAGTTCTTGTTCTTCAAATTGTGAGTTCTTGTTCCTTAAATTGTGAGTTCTAAAGTCTTTAATTTGTTTAATTTAATATAGGGTCAACTTGTTCTTTGTTCTTTGTTCTAATTTACTACCGTGTCTGTGTAAATTGTAATCAATATTTTAGAGGTTAAATTGTGTTTGGAACCTTGAAATACATGTTGATTCTTGCTAGCCAGCCCATGATATGCCTCTGCAAAAAACTCATTGGAAATTCATGGAGATAGAGGCCATTGCCTAAAAATTTCTCGCTTTATTTTCTTCATTTAGATTTTTCTTTTTCTTGATGTATGTCAGTATGTGGGTTGAACTAACAACATCAAATAGTATAACAAATTTTAGATTAGAATATCTGAATATATATATATATATATTTTTCTTTTGAGAACTTAATAGTATCATGCTAGATTATATATCATAAATGCGGAAAACTAGGTTACTCAATTCTGGGTGAAACTTTTCAGTGAGTGCATTGTGTGGAAATTGGAAGTTACTATTGTTTTTTTGTGTTTGTCCTTCACAAAAGAAGCATTTAAAAAAAAACTCAGAGAATTGAGGCCTTTATGTTTTGTTTTCTGTTTGTGTTATTATTATTTTTTAAATTGTCTGTAATTGAGGATGTTACCATTATAAGTAAATAAATTTGAAAACGAATTTAGTTGGAATTACCAAAAAGTTTGAAAATATATTGTTTGAGGTCAAAGCAGCTTGATTAAAGTTTATATGCAGAATATTTTTATCCCATGACATCTTAGTGATGGTCAGGTCTGAGACTTAGAGTGTGGCAATTTTGACTTGAATTATTTAATGGTTATGGTGGTTGTTAATGACCATTGATCTTTCAATGCACTATATTGATGTAATTGATTCTTTAGTTTTTAAAAGTAGTTTTCTGCTAGAGCCATATTGATTTTGATTTCCAAGTATTTCTGTCTGACACATATTTACTAATCTTGCATGATCAGCCCATTAAGTTAAGTGTATCTCTTATGATAAACGTCTCACTTTTATTCTTCTTTCCTTGCAGTAACTGAACTGGAAGAAGATGATGCTTTGCATGACTTTTTCAAGAAAAGGGAGTTGAATGGAGTCTCAACTGCCATGCTGTTGTAAATAAGTAAATAGTTCTTTTGGGATTTTTGGAGTTTAAGTACATGCTAGAGCTTAATTATTGCTTATTTCCTGTAAAAACTCTAATACTCTGCTTAGTCATTGACAACAAGTAGTAAAAGGAAATATAATATAATATTGTTGAATATTATGTGGAATTGCAATTGATGTAGTTTCTTTCTTTTTATTCATTGTAGTTTGGTACTGTTGAGACTATGAAGATTTAGGATTTAGACTTGTTGGTTGAATGGTTGTTGCCTGTTGGCTGTTGCTGTGTGGAATTGAAGTTTCTTTCTTTTTATTTTTTATTCATTGATTTTCCTATATCCGGTGAGGCAAAATCGAGCATAACATACAGAATTTACGCCCAAAATCATCGGGGAAGAAGTGGATTTACATGATTCCTCTGATTGTATTACTCTTCTTCTTCATTCTCTGGTATTTCTCCAATCCAGGTATACTGCGATTTCAACTAGTAATTTTCATGATTCCAATTTACTTTCTCAATCTTCTTTACTGATTCTTATACCACATACCGAATATGTGTACATGCGTTGTTTGTATGAATTTCTTAACTAGGGCATTTGAAAATCTGGGAGAGGAGATTCGAGAACCCTGTTTAGTTATTAATAATTGAGAAATTTTTTGATGTCGTTGAATTGGCTGACATGAATAAGATCTGAAAATCTTGGTGTTTACTACAGAAATTTCAAAGGAACTGTTCCTTGCGAAGATAGGTTTCTAATAACTCAGAAAATGCCTGATGAGTGGCAAAAAATATTCTAGTACCCATTCATCATAATAGCTGGTGAAGCTAGTGAGGTCAATGGTTCATGCTTACTGTTTATGGGTTGCATGCTAACATATAATGCAAGAACAGAACAATTTATAGGCTGTTTGCCAACAGAAAACGCTAAACAAGGATGTTTCTCAGAGGAATGTTTCCACGTGATGCAAGTAGCTAGGGAGAAGGCTTTATTAGGCTTAGAAACCTGAAGTAGAACATCAATTATGCGGTTATGGAGAATAAAAGACCACACAGATGCCATAACTTTAGACGCAATATTCAATTTTAGGATTCAGATTAGATTTGGTGAACAGACGAGGATGGTTGGTCACACCAAAAAAGAGAAGAACAATTTCTTCAAAATGGTGACATTGTTGTATTTTTTTCTGATTGCATGTACTATCTGTATCAGTATTTTCCATGTAACAATTTAAAATTATTTCATAAGCATTAACTTTAGCCATTCAGAACTTTACTTCCTCAGGAGTTGACATAAATGAGAATTACGGTTCTTACTTTTCTGCTAGGGGAAAATTTTTATGATCTTGGATATTACTAAAAATCGGTGAATAACTGACATCTATTCTTGACATGATTCTGGAATTAGATTTTTGATATATAATGACCTGTCTGCTTTACTACGAAATCCAATTTTGCTTACTGACTACCTGAGTCAGTAATGTAGTTTTAACAAGTACTGAGATGTAATGCATCTTTTCTGTTTGGACAAAGATTCGTGGAGAATTAATATTTTCATGTATTGATACTATGCTTCATAGGTAATATGATACGCATCTTGGAGAATGCTGAAACAGAAGTGCAATACCCTGACATTCAATTTGGAAACGGTCATCTAATCCTATCTTTGCATGTGATGCTTTTTCGTCATTAATGTGGGTGTTTTTCTGTCTTCCATGGCCAAACCTATTGTGCGAGGAATCCTTCCTATCTCTAGTACATATGTTCTATGTTGTAACCATAACTCAGGTTGTTAAATCACTTCATTTGTATAAGCGATAGACAAATTTGATGTTCCCTTTATGATTTTTATATTTAATCTTGTTTCTTTATTTTGCAGGCTATTATTATATATTGTGGAAAATGTCCAGTCAATATAATAGAGTTGGGATATCATGATTGCCTGATTACTGACATCTACAAATTTATGAGGGAATATGGAGTTACTAATCATTATTTCATTTCCAATTACATTGACTCTTCTTGTGATATTGAAGATGTTATTCGTAGCCTGAGCTTTCCTTATTTGCGAAGATGTGCACTGTTGTGGAAAGTTATAAATTCTTCAACACCAGCACCATTTAGCTATGGGGATCATGTGTTGGAGAGATCATCAAATGCTGTTGATGATAAAATGGGATATGCCAATGGCATTCTGGAGGAGCTCGTCAAGGGTAAAGAGCTGGAGAAGACTTGATGTTAAATGATAAGACTGAGATGTGTTACGATGTTGTATTTTCCCATCTTATTGAGTGTTTTATTTTGGAAGGGGTGGGATAGAGGCAGTTGGTTAGATTCATATATTTATATGATCTTTCAATCCTTTGATTGCTACTATGAATAGTTGTCTTTGACAATATTCTTTTGGGTGTTGTTCCTATTGTAATTCTTATACTATACTTAAGCATTTATCTACTGGTTTGATTTATTTTGGCTGGGATTTGTAGATGTGGTGAGGGATGACCCAACAAACAATGTTCCGGATTTGATATTTTCAAAACTTGGAATGCAACTTCACAGAAGGGATCAACATCCTCTTGGGATACTGAAGAATGCAATATTTGACTATTTTGACACCAATTTTCCAAACAAGTTTGACAAGTTTGATGATGTATGCCCACTTGTTTCCACTAAATAGGTATGGCTTTAATTATGTAAATGAGAATGTTTCAGAAAATACTTTTGCCTCATAAAGTCATAAAGAAGCTTTTTTTGAGGCCTGGTGTCTCTTGTTTAATGCTAAGGTTATGTGTATCTGCTGTTTAAGTTTTGTTCGGGTTAATTTTATTTGCTATGATGAGATTTTGCCATTGAGAACTGTATAATTTATTAGTTAACTGATACTAGCTGTTTTACTGTGAATTAAACTAAGTAGAAACTCTGTTATAACCTTATGAGGTAAGAGAGAAACATAGATATTCGGATTCTGTTATTGACAAGAAGTTATTCATTGTACTCTCTCTTATGCAAGCTGAATTTTGTTATCACAATGAAATACTCGCAAGGAACATAGCCGAACCAATAAAATTACTTAACCCATTCTAGACCTAAGCTAATCAAGCTATGGTAACAGCCCCCTAGACTTGGTATAACCTTATTTTCTCAGATTTGTCTTTGTGTATTGATTTTGGCACTAAGTGCCTCTGGTGACGTATTTGCTTCATTTTCCTGACTTTCTATTACTTTTAAATATGTGCAGGAAGACTACTTCTACGACATGCCTTACAATACTGGGTATCAAATTTTCGTGCTACGTTTACGGAAGACAAGTGACGAAATTATGAAGTGTACTATCTCTATATATGTAGATATATACTTTGATTGAAGAACTGTGGTAGTTTTAGATGGTTAATTGTAAAGATAACGAATGATTATGTAGTGGATGATTTTATTAAGTTAATAATATTTTAGTTTTTTGTATTTTTGTCATTATTTGCTATATGGGGACATTGAGCTAACGGTACACAAAAAGAATGTCAAATTTTGATTTGGCAACAATATAATTTGTTACCAAAGCATTGAACAAGTTTTAATATAGCAACAATTTTTTATACATTTAGCAATAAATTTTCGTTGCTAATGGCATTAAAGATATAATATTTGGCAACGAAAAATTAACCTAATAACAACGGAGAGGATATTGTTGTTAATACTAAAATAAAAGGCAACATTTTTTATCATTGCAAATCATATCAACTTTCGTTGCACATATAAAGAAACGGCAACATATAATGTCATTGCTAATTGACGACTTTCGTTGCTATTAAAAAATAACCAGCAACAAACATTTTTGTTGTTGATTCAGCATAATGACGTTGCCAAATAATATAATCAGCAACGAAAATCGTTGCTAAAAATTTTACATTCCGCAACGAAAGCAAACTTAGGCAACAATTTTCATAATTTACTGCAACGAAAAATGTCATTGCAAAATGGTGTCAATTGCAACGAAAATGCATGGTCATTGCAAAAAAAAAAAGAGTTCATTTCGTTGCTAATTAGCAGGCTTTTGCAACAAAATGGGGTTTTTAACAACAAAATTTTAATTATTCTGCAACAATACATTTTGTTGCTAAAGGATCGATATCTTTGTACGGAAGCCAAATTTTATTGCAAAATGTATTAGTTTTGGCAATAAAAAAAATACGTTCGTTGCGAAAAAATTAGCAACGCTCATTGCGCAACAAAAGACGCAACGACAGTAAAGTTGTTGTCAAAACCCTTTAGCAACGAAATTTGACACCTTTAGCAACAAAAATCGGTTGTTGCTGAAGCCCCATTTTTTTGTAGTGTACTTAAAATTCTCACTTTAGAGAATGCTCCAGCTGAGGGGGAGCCATTCAAAATACAAATGGATGATCGTGTTGAGGGGGAGCCTCATGATTTCCCTATGACAGAAGAAGCTGCTCCTAAAGAAAATGAAAGAGCCCCTAAGCAAGAAAGTCAAAAAGAGGTAATTGATGTAGTGGAAACTTCCAAAGAAGACAGTGAAGAAGAAGATAATGAAATAGAAATCATAGCTGTGGGCTGTGATGGGTATAGGAGAGCCAACTACAATCAGTTATTCTCCTATCTACCCATGATGCCTTTCTACAGAGCTCAAATTCTCAACTGCTGGGATCACATGTTCTGGAGTTTCAAGGCATATCAAGCAATCTCAGTGCTAGCTCATGGATTTCCAGGCAACTTCAACTTTGCCAAAAAGCTGATCACAAATGGCCCTTATTCAAAGAATGGGCATGAGGTACAATCTATCCCAATCTCCTTCAGAAGTAATCACTAACATATTTGATCAATTCATTCTAGAAGGCACAATATAGATCTGTAAGGGGGGTTAAATAGATCCTTTTAATTTCAAATACTTTTCTCGTTTATTTGAAATTGCTCTTGAATTAGCATATGACAAACATAAGAATCTTTTTTAAGCACAACGGAATAAGTAAAAGATTCCCTTCATTGATATATTCATAATCAGACATATATTGTTCGTAGAGTTAATTCAAGAGTAATCGTTAAAACATACATAGCAGATTATAACGGTTAATGTACATAATGTAAATGACATAAAGTAAAGGACATAAGGGGTTTTAAGTGGTTCGAGAGACTCAAGCTCCTAATCCACTCTTTCCGCTTTCAACTAGCGAGATTTCCACTAAGGAAAGGCAAGACCGAATCACTAAGATTCCTTGAGGCCGTGACGCCTTTGGAACTTTAGTTCACTAAGAACTCTTTAAGGCTAACAGCCTTGGAACTTCTCTAGTTCCCTAGGAACTCTTTTAGCCCAGTATGCTTGGAACTTCGTTTAGTCCCTCTGGATAAGGACCCCTCAGGCCCTGGCTTCTTGTTGTTGTAGTAGTCGTTGTTGTTGGTGCTGAGCTGCTAAGATGTCATTAAGCTTGAACATCATCTGTACTTAGCAACTTGGTGTAGTCCTCTTTGCGTTTTGCTTTGAGTCTGGACCACATCTTTTCTGGTGCAGCTGATCTTCACTCTTTTTTGCTCATCTTCATCTGATATCAGTTGTGCACCATCACCATCTGGATTGGCTAAGTCTCTGAGCATTTGGTAGACTTAGTCAGGCACTTAGAAATCCTTGAACCCTTCTTGAATTTTTTGCAGATATGATTCTGCATCTGTTCTTTTTTAGGTTTTGGTTCATGGTGATCTGTAGAGTGGCTCTCTTGATCTTCTTTGTACTCTGCCATTTTTCTGAATGCTATCTCTTTGGCCTTCTTGGCTCTCAGCTTAGCTGCCATCTTCAGTGGCATTCTCATCTTTGTTGAGTGAAGCTTTGATCTGTTTAATTCCTTCTTCAAAGCTGCTTCACTTCTACCTTTATAGTCTTACAGTCACTAAGACTTGTTCTCTCAATCGCTGGTGGAACTCGTAGAGTCAACAATAGCATTTTTCAACTCAACGATTCTGCAACATGACAATCATTAGCACTTCTTTTCTCATTGAAGCTCTGGCTTATTTATACTCCTTCCCAATCTTCCCGTTGAGAAGTATCCATTGAAAGCTCTCTGAAATGCTTCGTAGATCTTGAGTTATTTGGTGTAGACTGCAGATGTGACATGTAAACTTTTTCTAACTTTCTGACACTGCAGTCTACTGTTTTACCTACCACGGCAGAGTATCCGTTGCCAATGCTTCAATCTTCGGATGACTGAACTCTACGATTCTGATGCATGCATTTCTTGGACCTGATCATAGTGCCTTGTTGACTGTTGCTCATATGACACTACGATCTTTGAAGGATGTTCATTGGATCTTCAATGTAAAACACCTCTTACTTCTCTTGTGCAGTGCTTCAATACTTCTGTTTGCTTTGACTGCTTCTTAGATACTGATGGCTTGACTCTTTACTCTGGCCCCTTCTAAATAGCAAGACACTTCAGATTTGTGGCGTGTCCAGCTTTCTCTTTGTGATCTCCCGTTCACTTATCATCAATGGACTGACCCAATGCTTAATCACTTTAGCCTTGTTCTTTAGAAGTTGACTAGTATCTTTCTGTTCACTCCATCAATTCTTTCTTTATTTGGCAAACACTACGATCCTGGTTGCTTCCAAGATCGTTGTCTTCTGTTTACTTGACAGTTACTGCACTTGCTGACTTTCCTTAGTCAATTACTGAGGTCTTCTTATGATCAGCTTGTGGAAGACTTCATCTTGAGTGGCTTCACAACTCAATTTGAATGCTGATTAGGTTGATGCTTCTATCTTCTGTTAGCTTGTATGCCATTCGTTGAGTGTTCTCTAGTTTCCTTTAGGTGGGATGTATCTTTGCAGTGCCAACCAGAGGCTTCATTCCTTTGGATATTCTGGGAGTGCTCATTTGTTGAGAATCGTTTTTACTCTACGATTTTGCCTTGGCGTTGTGAGCACATCCGTTAAAGCCTTAATTTCGTGACTCTACGATTCTACCTTGGGTTGTCTAGACACTACAACCCGAGATCGAGATCTTGAGACTCACGATTTACATCGTTGTGCTTGTTGTCTTCATCGATCTTGCTCGACTCACGATCTACGCCTCGACACGATCAAGAGAGACTCTACGACTCTGAGTGTAGTCTACGATTCTTTACATGGCTTCGGCAGATGTTCGGTCGGCTCGTAGGTAGGCTGCCTCTACGATTCTGAACATGACTTCCTCAGGAGGCTACAATTTTGAGGAAGTTCTACTCGACACACTACGATCCTTCCTCGTCTCTCTTGGCAGTCTATGAATTCTGAGATCTACTATCTTGCAAACTACGATTCTGCCTCGATAGCTCTCGAGTTATCCTTGACTCTCCTGGCAGACTACGATTTCTGGTGCAGTGCTCGACGATTAGACAAGCCTATCTATTACATCATAGAATCAACCTAACACGCTTGATCTTTCTATATTTATAATCCTTGTACATCATTTCTTTTTTTAAGGACTTTACAAAGCTGTTTTGCTTATGTAGGATTAACCTAAGATATTTGATCAATTCATTCTAAGTCCTTGTACATATGTTTCTATAATCTATCAAAGGACTTTACAGCTGTTCTTAATGCAAGCATACTTGCATATTCATTCATATATATATATATATATATATATATATATATCATAATCAAGTCATATATAAATAGGAATATCATTCACATGAATATTCCTGATAATCTCCCCTTATTTGATTATGACAAAAGCAATAAGTGCATATGCATGTTATGAATGAATCTTATATATAGTGAGCAGTTGTATTTCTAAAACAGATAATTATGAATGTCATTTATAATGATATGGAATTTAATACACTATGACATTTTACATCCTGGATCCAGAACATACCTAACTAGTTAGAGATGTACCTCTTTTGGCTCCATGTATGTTTTCAGGATGTCTGTTGATCAGCTATTCATCTGTTTGATTTGTTTACTCATGCTCCCCCTGAGATGTTGTCTTCATTTCTTTTGTCTTCTCCTCTGCAGATGTATGCTCCTCTTCTTCTTCTGGCTCCCCCTCAGCCTTTGCAGATACAGGCTCATCATCCTTTAGCTCCCCCTCAGATGATGACTCAACTTCTTCTTGTGTTGCCTTCTTCTTTTCTTTCCTTCTGCTCTTCTTTCCCTTTCTTGAGTGCCTGTTACTCTGCCTCTTTTTCTCCCCCTTTTTGTCATTAATCACTTGGGAGAGATGTTCCATATTGGACATAAGCTGCTCCATCAGATAAGAAGAGTTAGCAACTTAAATCTTGAGTTCTTGTTGACTTAACTCAAGTTGCATAGAGAAATATTGATTCATGTTGTCAATCTTGTCAGAGAGGACTTGGAGTTGTTCTTCATTAGCCTTCTGTGTTCATAGAGCTTCTGCCTTCTGATCATGTATGGCCTTCAGATAGATGTGATCTCTCTCTTTGATTTTGGAGAGATACATCAGCCATAGTAGCTTGAAGTCTATTTTGAACTAAATTATCTTCTGTTGCTGTCAGCTTCTTAGATTCTTCCGTGAGTAGAGACATCTTCTCAATCAGATCATCAGAATTTTTCATCAGCTCCTACTCCATAGGAGTTTGGTTATCTAGTTGGGCAGCCTCTTGTTGAACCTCAGATTAGACTACGATTTTCATCCTTGGACAGATTTTCGAAGGTGTTGAGAATCTAAAAAATTGTTGAGTACCAATTGTTATTGGAGGATGAAGAAGGGTCTGATAGCTGAGCTTGAGTAGATGGAGGCTTCTCAATTTGGATTTGAACACCATCAGTGGTAGAGTGAACAGATTCTACGATTATTCCCTTGGCCATAATCCTTCTGCCTTTAGTGTCCACTCTACGATCAAAGGGAATATAGTGATTGCCAGCATGTCTATAGACTTTATAGTGGGGCTGGTCTTTGATCATCATTGTTGCATGACTCTTCACCCTTGGGAAGTTCTCGAGCGAGCCACTTTCAAGACTTGGAATTTTCGTAAGTACTTCACGGTTGTTCATTCGAGACTTCCTCTGCTATATTTCTGTTACTCCCATCTGGAGAGATGATAGGATGGTATTCTGGTTCCTCTGCTTCCTGATGTGCAGAATCAGAATCTTTCTCTATTTCTTCTCTTTTTAAACCTGAATCTTGCTGACTCCTTTCATCTTCTTCATCAGTGAAGTCTTATTGTTGTTTTTCATTTCAGAACCTTCTTTAGCAACATCTTCCTTGGAATCATCTTCTTCAATGCTAGTCCCATCTTCAGTACTTTCTTCCTGTGATTCATATTCATCATCACTTAATTCAATGACTTCAGTAGAGTGATCATTTTTCTTTTTGGAGGAAAATTTAGAAAGTAATTTGTAGCTCTTCCTTCTTCTTGGAGGTTCTGTAACGATCGAGAAATTTGTAATCTAATTTAAATATTTATGGAATTAAATAAATATTTTAAATAATTTATTTATTGAGGAAAATAAATATTTGGTGAATTGTCATGAATTAATTTAGTAGCTAAATTAATTAATGTTAATTGAATCGAGTAATGATAATGTTAATTGAATCGAGTAATGATAATTTTATTTGTTGGATTTAATTTAAGGAGATAATTTAATTAAATCAATTGCTTAATATTTAAGAAATTTGTTAAATTAAATGAATTGTTTAATTTAAAGGAAATAAATAAATTAAATAAAGTGATGTGTCTAATTTATTAATTAAATTAGATATATAATTATTTGTTAATTTTAAGTATAATGATAATGAGATTTTTATTATTATTATATAAGTTATTGAGATTAACTAAACTAAGTTATTTAAATTAATCAACTAAAAGTGTGACACTTGTAACTATATAAAATAAATAAAATAATAATAATTTAGTTATGGGATTTATGTGTTAGCCAAACAGGGCCTTGTGGCCTTTGGCTTATTTTAACTGGCGTCCTTTGTTTTCCTTAACGGAAAGAGAGCGTGGGAGTCAGTTTATAACTCTACGCATTATTTTCTAAGGGTTGTTAGCATAGAAAGAAAATAGAGGAAGAGAGAATTGCAGAGGAGATTGAGAGTGAGAGCTTGAGAGATTATTCTGAGATTTCAAGAGGAAGGAGAGGATTGCTAAACCTAGTCACCATCTTTTGCTAGCCAATAATCAAAGATTAAGGTATAACTAATTCTAATTCTCAGACTTGTGATTTTCTATTCTCTGTAAATTGATTTTGTTGAATTGTTGTTTCAAACGTGATTATGTGATATTGGTTAGGTTATAGAATCTGTTAATTATCTTGTATGCATGTTGTATCAGTTATCGAATTCATGAGAAACTGGTTGTACGAAGAAAAGGAATTAGGAGTGTTTATATTCATATGTTATGGCCTTAGAAAGTATCAATTTTAGTGGTCAATTTGTGTATAAAACTCTAAATTGACGCTTGCATATGGTAGTTCATTGAAATACGAACATAACGTAATTTGAATGGAATGATTTGGTCAAGTAACGAGTTCACAGTGATGATTTTTGGGATAGACTGTCAAAAATGGAGTTTTATGTGAAAAACATGAAAATCGGGAAATTAAAATAGTTCTAGTGTTGTTAAATTGTGATAAGTGGTTGAATGTGTTAGCAATCATGTTTATGGTAATTGTATATTTATTTTTTATGTTGTTATCACCGTTTGATGGGTGAATTTTGTGTTAGTTGGGCTAAAAACGGCTCATTCGCTCACCGCCGCCTCTCGTCTCTCATTCAACAAGGCGTAATTTACTTGGCAAGTTAAGGTTAAGTAAAAATGGCGCAATGCCATTCCATGGGTCAAAGCCTAAGTGTAGTATGCAATTGCACACACCTACTGAACTCTGAGTGAGGTCTGCTTATTTGCAGGTCGGGCACAATGGACTTATATTAGTTTGATAAGCATGTTATTGATGTTGAGGCATAATATAAACCACAATAACAGATTATCATGCGTTGTTATATAAAGTGTAAAAGAGTTTAAGTGATTACTTAAATAAGTTATGTAATGAACCAAATGTGATGTTTTCAAAAGTTGAATATAAATGATAAGGTTTATAGTGTGATTTCAGAATTGTTAAGGTGTTAACTAACGTGGTTAGGTGCTAGGTTAGGGTTATGACCTAAATGATGGTTTAAACCCTAAAAGCTAATATTCATGCAATTAATTATTGTTGCGATTTCAATGATATGTGTAGAATAATTGGAGATTATTTTACATTTGTGTAGCTTACAATCAAGGCAAGTTCTCTAACCCTGCTTTTATAATTGTGCAAGTTTCTAAACCTTATCTCTTTACAATTGAGCAAGCCTTCGAACTTCATTCTTTTCATATCGAATGCAAGTTTCCATTCCTATATTATTGTTGTCCAAGTAATTGAGCAAGCCTAATCTATCTTGCGTATGTTGTACAAACTTATGTAACCTAATTCGTTACTTCGAATGAGTTTCACATTTCTGTTTCTCATTATTCAGAATTTGTAATGCTTTAATTCATTGCTTCAAATGAGATTGTTCTAACTCATTTGAATGTAGCACTTTGTATGAATTCCATGTTTACCTAAATATATATTGTTGTTATTAATCTTTGATCTAAATAGTCTTGTTCAGTTATAAACTCTTGTATCAAACCTTTACTGATGTAAATCGAATAGTGTTCTAAAATTCTAGAAACACTGATAAGCTAGTTCCAAACTAAACTTTTTTTAGTGCGGAAATTCTAAATCCAAACTGAGACGAACAACCCTAACATAGGGGATTTTGTACGTGTAATGTTTAGATATTTGTGCACAATACATGGTACAAAGGGTTGATCCCCCTAAGTACGTTAAGAAGGGTCCGTATAGTCTAAATGTCTGTTAAGGTTGGGTAATAATACCTAAGTACCGGGGACATAGTTCGTGGTCTTAAGACCCTCAGACAATTAAAGTTCGAACTTGTTTTCAAGTTTGGTTTGTAGAACAAGTTCCTTATTGTTCAAATTTTCGTTGTTCACTCTCATGTTATTATCATCATTGCTACGTTTCTATATTAGTGAGCATTTGTTTGCTCACTCTTGCAATTAACACCTATGACTAAAGTGGAGAAAGTTGATGAGTAATCGATCACTAGCAAAGGCAAGGGCAAGATGTCCAAATGATGAAGACTTTTGAGAATTTTATTTTAATAAATTTTGTTAAAGACTTGTTTTAATATGTGATGTATTCCGCAAACTTATGTAATAATTTTAAGGTTAGATTACCTGGGATTTAATTTAAGATGATGATGTAACCCTTTAATGGGAGAGATTATTGTTTAAGTTATTTAAATTATGTCTTTATCCTTTATTGATGGGTAGTTAGATATAATAGTTGTGACGCCCCCAGAATAGGTATACATCACCCATCTTGAGTCGCCAAATACATGGTACTAAATTCAAATACAACTTGATTATACAACAGGCGTGTAAAATACGACAAAATACATGCTGTGAGTTTTAATACAAATATTTTCATCTAGAAAATATCCACACTCAATTTAGTCCTCATTACATTTATTATCACACTATTTAACAGAATAGTGAGGACTACTAAGACACCATCTCGGACCATCACTCCGTTCCCCGACTAGTCCCGGCTACGTTCTCATTTCCTGAAGAGAACAGTGAAAGAAAGGGTGAGCTCAATAAACCAAGTAAGAAATATTATGACTAATATAATGCAGAATAAATTATCATTAGTCCTCAACAGTGTTAAACTGATAAAATACAATAGACATCAAGTTTAACTGCAGAGGAACATGCAATCCATTAAAAGAGTCAAGTAGAGAATAAAATCTACGATCTTTTATGATTTAAAAAAGTTTTTCATCACTTTTTATCGTTGAGACTTAGCTTAATAAATAATCCACATCATCCTTGCACTACCTTGAGGATATTCATTAGAAGTCACGACCACAAATTATCCATGCACTACGGGCCAAGGATATTTGTGTATTCATCAATGGTCATGATCATGCCAACAATCGTCCATCAATGCACTTCGGGCCAATGAGGACTTTTACCACATCATTTGTAACATTACTACCATGATTACCGAATAATCCTCGGTCATAATCATACCAAGTCCATCTATGCACTACTGAGCCATGAGATGACTTTCAAAAATAATATAAACATGAGGATGATGACAATGATATAAGAATTCAATAAAACAAGTTCAAGAATTAATTTATTCAGGAAGTAATAACGTCCAAATTGTCAACATGATACTTCTTTGTAAAGTAAAATTCAAGTCAGAAGAATATTTTCATGAAAAGATACTGGATGAAGCGCAAATATCAAGAATATTCCACTAATTTCATGGAGTGTAGAAGTCAAAACTTTAACCAACTGTGTATAATAAAGAATGGAATAACAAAAGAAATCACCATGCATGCGGTACTTGCCGCATGACAAAGTTATTCCATCGAGAATAATAAATAACGGAACCAGTCAGCGTAATACGCACAAGCAGGATAAACCAATGTAATAATAAAGAATGGAATACAACAGAAATCACCATGCATGCGATTTCAGATAGGCAAAGTTATTCCAACAGAATACTAAATGACGGAACCAGTCGTGTGAAATTCACACCAACAGGATGTTCCAAATGAATAATAAAGGCGGAACTAGGTCCCACAAAGACATGTACAAGGATATTCCAAATGTAATAATAAAGAATGGAATACAGAAGAATTTCACTAAGTATAGGGTAGCCCGCGTATACAGGTTATTCCAACAGAATAATAAAGATGGAATAATAGAAGTTCTCTTCATGAATACAAAAGAAATAATATCCCTTATCGTAAAAGAAACTTGATATCGGAGTAGTGAAGTAGTAGAATACGTTTCTTCTTTTTCTCTACAGTTTCTCTCTCTATAGTTTCTCTATCTAGAGTTTCAGTGAATTCATAAGAAATAATGAAGGAATGACCTTCTATTTATAGAAGAATGGAATGAATAGTAACCAATCCATGAATGGTCCAGATTGATTTACTTTAATCGAGATGATTACATATATTTAAAGCAAAATCTTTTAAATAAAATATAATATATTCTATTTATAATCTAATAAAACGAATAACTTTTAAAAAGATTTTACTATGCAAACACTATGCATAATAAAATATAATATATTCTAATTATTGTCTAATAAAACAGATAACTTTATAAAAGTATTCTGTTTTATATAAAATTTTTTTACTATTAGCCTAATAAAATGAATAACTTTATAAAAGTATTCTGTTTTATATAAAAAGTTTTTCTATTTTATTACGTTAATAATACGAATAAAACAAAACGTCATCATCATTATTATTATTCACACTATTAATCGACTAGGTCGTTCCCAGGAAAGAGGGGGCTTTCCAATAAAGATTTCTCCCTATTGGCGCGCAATTAGGTGACCAAACATCTCCTTGGCAAAACTTCTAGACATCGTTAATAATGCAAATAATAATATTAACAACTTCGTCATCTCAATTATTGATTTAATAACATTTAAAATATCGATAATAATTGAATCAAACTGAGTGACTTCTCACATAAGCATTAATAATCAATACCGTGTGCTACTATGCAACCACGCCAGACATCAGATTTTTACTTTACTACCGAGTAGTTCAACAAAGATCAATCGTAAAACTTCCACCGTTATTTTTATAAAAATATTTTTGTCATTTTCTCAATTCGACAATAATTCTGTTGTGGGGTCCACTAATGATTGTGTCGTCGTACTAATATTTCCTGACCAATCGAATATTATATAACAACTTGCGTACTTTGTAAAATTTATAAATATTACCCACAACTATAACATTATATCAAATTTATTCCATAATATTCAAAAATGATATTTATAGAAAATTTATTTTTATTCATAAAAGTTGGGGTCTTACAATAGTTTTGATAAGTGAGTACCAAATCCTGTGGGAATGAAGTACCTGGATTTGGGGGTGTCACAGGTTGGTATCAAAGCTTTAGGTTATGAACCTTAGGTGGGGAAACCTTAGGAAGTAACCTTTAAGGAAATAGAAAACATAGAGGTGTTCAACTCTTATCGAGTTTTAAGGAATGGATTAAGGTATCCATTGAAGTTAAATAATAAAAGACATTATGTGCTATGTGTTAATAACTTATGTGCTCGCGAGTATCGAAAATGTTAAGTAAAACTTATAATATTTTGTTGTCAGGATGTCTAACGAAGGAGGATCCAGTCCAGCTAGAGAGGTGATACCTCAGATACCTAGAGAGGATGAACCCCGAGATATTCATGTAGTACGGGAGAAATTGATCCAGGAGGATGAGCCTGTGACCGATCCCGTGGAGGATAGTTCTGAGGAGGTAGAGGATGATGATGAGGAAGAGGATCCTGAGGAGTTTCCACCAAACTCCATATCAGCCGAGATGTATGATGCTTTGTATGACCGTAACATAGAGTTACAGGACGAGGTTGAAGAGCTGTAGGAGATGGTTGTGATGCATCACGCTTCGATGGAGCAGAAGGATGCAGAGATTCAGGAACTTGATTCGAAACTTGGAAACACTGAGTGGGACCTAGTTCATACCAAGGGTCAGCATGAAGACCTGTTGGCAGTAAACGAGAAGATGAAGACTGACATGGAGAAATTGAAAGATGATTTCAAGGAGGAGTCAGCTAAGCGTGCAAGGGCAGAGGATGCGTGGATGAAGGCGACTCAACGTGCAGATCGTGCTGAGGCTAAGGTCCAAGTGAAGAAAGCCAAAATGAAAGAGATGGATTATGCTTTTAATTCGGCGATTGATAGGGCCTAGGATCGAGTCTACTATTATCCACCTCAGTTTAAGAATTCGCCGTGGTTCGTGATGGATCGCAGAACGGCGTATCGTATCATGGAGGAGGAACGTCGGGAAGCCTTACGACACCTTAATATGCCTAGATGGAATAAGATAGATTATAATATGCGATTAAATTATGTGAATAAATAAATGGTGAATCCCTTATTTTGAGATAAATAAAGGGATAGTATGAGTATATAATCCTGAAACGTGTTTAGTTCAAGAAAGTGGATGTTATAGCGATTATGTTATCTTTTTCATGTTTTAAAACTTTATGAATGAATAAAATGTTAGAGTTTATTTGAAATGCTATGTGTTAAAGCTTTAATCTTAGAAAGTTTAAGTTAAACTTTAAATACATAAGAAGTTGAGTAAGGAGCTAATAAGCGTATATCTTAACAAAAAATGCCTCCTAGAAGAAGACAACCACGTCAGCAAGCACCTCCTGAGGGGTCTACCAATAATAACAACGAGACCAACGCTAATTCGGTTCAGCAGTTGGTAGCTCTGTTGACGGATGCATTTGCGAATCAACCGCAAGCTCAAGTCACGACATTCAAGGAATTCAAAGCGTTTGGACTGCCTGAATTTCAAGGGTCTATGAATCCAGTGGAAGCCCAAACCTGGATCATGGAAATGGAGAAGGTGTTCGACGTTGCTAGAGTTAACGAAGATCAAAAGACTGCGTTCGAAACATTTATGCTGAAATCTGAAGCTAGCTACTGGTGGCAAGAAAACAAGGTTCGTGGAGGACAAGGAGTGATAGCGTGGGATAGATTCAAGGAAATGTTTTTCGAAATGTACTTTTCAGCGAGTTCTCGAAATCAACTGGAAGTGCAATTTCTTGAGTTGAAGCAAGGAACTATGACGGTGCCAGAATATGCTGCGAAGTTTAACGAGTTGGCAAGGTTTGCCACTTATCAAGTCAATACCGACGAACGTAAAGCAAGAAGATTCGAACAAGGATTGAAGCATTGGCTTTACAGCAAGGTTTCAATGTTCCAGCTAAACACATTTGCGGCTGTACTGAAGAAGGAAATTATCGCGAAAGGTGGAAGCGATGCCTTGACCAAGTACAACCAAGAACAGAAGAAGAAGAAGAATGAAAATGAGAATAAGGCTGGTGGTAGTAATGTTGGAAGTAACAATCAGAAGAGGAAATGGAGCGAGAATTCGACTGCGGGAGGACAACAGGGAAATCAGCAGAAGAAAAAGTTTGAGGCTTGTGCAACTTGCGGGAAGAACCATACTGGGGTATGTTTGAAGGGAAATCAAGTGTGTTTCAACTGTGGGCAGGAGGGACACATTGCACCAAACTATTTTAGTCCAAAGAAAGGAGTATGCTTTACTTGCGGTTCAAAGGATCACATGGCTCGTGATTGCCCTAAGAAGCCAGCGGGATGTACTAGTGGCAGAAAAGGAAACAACAACGGTGGTGGTGCATTGACTATCTTTGGACCAAATTTCAATCTGTCGACCCTCTCTGCGAGGACTTTCAATATGACCGCAAATGCGGGATCTTTATATGATCTAAGGATGTGGTGTCAGGTATCATTCCGATTAATGGTATTAATGCTTATGTAATATTTGATTCGGGTCATACTTGTTCATTTATATCCGATGAATTTGCTCAGAACTTAGATTTGCCTCAAGAAGAATTAGAATTTCCCTTAAGTATAGAGATTGCGAATAGGGAAGTGATTCCTGTAAAATTCATATATAGGAATTGTAGAGTGGTTATAAAAGGTCATGAGATGATGGTAGATTTGATACCAATTAGACTTGGTGAATTTGATGTTATACTGGGAATGGATTGGTTATTCAATTATGGAGAAATAATTGATTGCCAAAGGAAGAGTGTTAACCTTATGACTCCGTCAAAGGTTGTGTTCTTTGGTAGCAAGTCACCTCGACAAGAAAGTTATCTGATGGTGATGCAAGCCAAGAAGTTGTTGAGACAAGGAAGTGTAGGATACTTAGCCTACATCGTCGATACACAGAAGAAGAGTGCGAAGTTGGAAGAGATACCGATCATAAGAGATTTTGCAGATGTATTTCCAGACGATTTGTTGGGTCTTCCGCCAGATCAACAAATCGAGTTCGTGATTGACTTACTAATAGGAACGGCCCCGATATCTAAAGCACCATACAGAATGGCCCCGATAGAAATGAAAGAGTTGATGGTGCAATTGCAAGAATTGCTTGACAAAAAGTATATTCAGCCGAGTGTTTTGCCGTGGGGAGCACCGGTGTTGTTTGTTAAGAAGAAAGACGGAACGATGCGGCTTTGCATTGATTACAGAGAGTTGAATAAGGTCACGATTAAAAACAAGTATCCATTGCCTAGGATCGATGACCTGTTCGATCAGCTGAAGGGAGCGAGATATTTCTCTAAGATAGACTTGAGAAGTGGTTATCATCAGTTGAAGGTGAGGCCAGAGGATGTACCAAAAACAGCGTTCAGAACTCGGTATGGTCACTACGAGTTTCTGGTTATGTCTTTTGGTTTAACTAACGCACCTGCAGCGTTCATGGACTTGATGAATAGGGTGTTTAAACCATTCCTAGATAAATTTGTGGTGGTGTTTATTGATGATATATTGGGGTATTCCAAGACCAAGGAGGAACATGTGGAACACTTGAGATTGACGTTGGAGACATTGAGAAAAGAGAAGTTGTACGCTAAGTTCTCAAAATGTGAATTTTGGTTGGAACGTGTACATTTTCTCGGACATGTTATTGATAAGGACAGAATTTCGGTAGATCCATCAAAGGTTAAAGCGGTAATAAAGTGGGATCAGCCGAAGACACCGTCAGAAGTGAGGAGTTTCTTAGGATTGGCGGGTTACTACATGCATTTTATTCAAGACTTTTCCAAGATTGCGACTCCGTTGACGAATTTAACTAGAAAAGCAGTTAAGTTTGTTTGGACAGAGAAGTGTGAGGAAAGTTTTCGAGAATTGAAGAAGAGATTGAGTTCAGCACCTGTGTTGTTATTGCCTGATGATACAGGAAATTTTGTGGTGTATAGTTATGCATCGCATAAAGGACTAAGCTATGTGCTTATGCAGAATGGCAGAGTTATTACGTATGCATCACGTCAGTTAAAAGATTACAAGAAAGGGTATCCGACTCATGACTTAGAGTTGGCAGCAGTAGTGTTTTCCCTAAAAATTTGGAGACATTATCTTTATAGAGAGAGGTGTGAGATATATACCGACCATAAAAGTCTGAAGTATATCTTTACACAAAAAGATTTGAACATGCGACAAAGAAGATGGTTGGAGCTGATCAAAGATTATGATTGCGAGATTTTCTATCATCCCGAAAAGGCGAATGTTGTTGCTGATGCCTTAAGTAGGAAGGGACGGGAGAAGTTAATGATATTAACTGATCAAGAAAAGCTAGTTTCAGAAATGGCTAAGATGGAGTTAGAAATAAAATATCCGACAGAGTCCGATGAAAAGTTATTCCAGATGGGAAATAGTTCAGCGTTGGTGGATAAGGTGAAAATTGCACAACTTCAAGATGAAGACTGGAAAAAGATAAAACAGAAGATATCTGAAGGTGAGGGTTACTTCGATTCGAAGAGAGAATTTGGGTTACTTCGATTCGAAGAGAGAATTTGGGTTCCGCAAGTACCAGAAGTTAAAGAAGAAATTTTGAGTGAAGCCCACAACTCAAGATATTCGATTCACCCTGGGAGTACAAAGATGTACCAAGATCTTAAACATCATTTTTGGTGGCCGAATATGAAGAGGGATGTAGCTGAATGTGTGGCAAAATGCTTAATATGTCAGAAAGTCAAAGCTGAACATCAAAGGCCAAGCGGATTGTTACAACCGTTGGAGATACCAGAATGGAAATGAGAGCATATCACAATGGATTTTGTGGTAGGTCTTCCAACAACTCAGCAAGGTTACGATGCCATTTGGGTAATTGTCGATCGACTGACGAAGTCGGCACACTTTTTGCCAATTAAGATTCTGTTTACACTAGATAGGTTAGCAAAGCTGTACGTGAAAGAGATTGTGTCAAGACACGGTGTACCTGTGTCAATTGTATCAGACAAAGATCCACGTTTCACATCTAATTTTTGGAGACGATTACAAGAGTGTTTGGGGACACAGCTGAGAATGAGCACAGCGTACCATCCTCAAATCGATGGATAAAGTGAGAGAACCATCCAAACACTAGAAGATATACTCAGAGCATGTATCATGGATTTCAAGGAAAATTGGGATGACCATATGCTATTGGTGGAATTTGCTTATAATAATAGTTATCACGCGAGTATTGGCATGCCGCCTTACGAAGTGTTATACGGCAGGAAATGCATAGCTCCATTATGTTGGGACGAGGTTGGTTAACGTCAGCTATTGGGTCCAGAATTGGTACAACAGACTGTCGAGATCATCAAGTCTGAGAGGATTGCTAAACCTAGTCACCATCTTTTGCTAGCCAATAATCAAAGATTAAGGTATAACTAATTCTAATTCTCAGACTTGTGATTTTCTATTCTCTGTAAATTGATTTTGTTGAATTGTTGTTTCAAACGTGATTATGTGATATTGGTTAGGTTATAGAATCTGTTAATTATCTTGTATGCGTGTTGTATCAGTTATCGAATTCATGAGAAACTGGTTGTACGAAGAAAAGGAATTAGGAGTGTTTATATTCATATGTTATGGCCTTAGAAAGTATCAATTTTAGTGGTCAATTTGTGTATAAAACTCTAAATTGACGCTTGCATATGGTATTTCATTGAAATACGAACATGACGTAATTTGAATGGAAGGATTTGGTCAAGTAACGAGTTCACAGTGATGATTTTTGGGATAGACTGTCAAAAATGGAGTTTTATGTGAAAAACATGAAAATCGAGAAATTAAAATAGTTCTAGTTGTTGTTAAATTGTGATAAGTGGTTGAATGTGTTAGCAATCATGTTTATGGTAATTGTATATTTATTTTTCATGTTGTTACCACCGTTTGATGGGCGAATTTCGTGTTAGTTGGGCTAAAAATAGCTATTGTTCACTGCCATCTCTCGCGTGCGTTCGAACACCGGCAGATATCGCTTGGTGTTAAGATAAAAAGCTGTGGCACTTCTTGCCACGGCCCCAAGCCTAAGTGTGTAGGCGTAAATTGCGTCACACCACGAATCGGGACAGTGAGGTCTGCTTATTTACAGGTCAGGCACAATGGACTTATATTAGTTTGATAAGCATGTTATTGATGTTGAGGCGTAATATAAACCACAATAGCAGATTATCGTGCGTTGTTATATAAAGTGTAAAAGAGTTTAAGTGATTACTTGAATAAGTTATGTAATGAACCAAATGTGATGTTTTCAAAAGTTGAATATAAATGATAAGGTTTATAGTGTGATTTCAGAATCGTTAAGTTGTTAACTAACGTGGTTAGGTGCTAGGTTAGGGTTATGACCTAAATGATGGTTTAAACCCTAAAAACTAATATTCATGCAATTAATTATTGTTGCGATTTCAATGATATATGTAGGATAATTGGAGATTATTTTACATTTGTGTAGCTTACAATCAAGGCAAGTTCTCTAACCCTACTTTTATAATTGTGCAAGTTTCTAAACCTTATCTCTTTACAATTGAGCAAGCCTTCGAACTTCATTCTTTTCATATCGAATGCAAGTTTCCATTCCTATATTATTGTTGTCCAAGTAATTGAGCAAGCCTAATCTATCTTGCGTATGTTGTACAAACTTATGTAACCTAATTCGTTACCTCGAATGAGTTTCACATTTCTGTTTCTCATTATTCAGAATTTGTAATGCTTTAATTCATTGCTTCAAATGAGATTGTTCTAACTCATTTGAATGTAGCACTTTGTATGAATTCCATGTTTACCTAAATATATACTGTTGTTAATAATCTTTGATCTAAATAGCCTTGTTCAGTTATAAACTCTTGTATCAAACCTTTACTGATGTAAATCGAATAGTGTTCTAAAATTCTAGAAACACTGATAAGTTAGTTCCAAACTAAACTTTTTCTATCATGCGGAATTCTAAATCTAAACCGAGGCTAACAACCCTAAAAAGGGGATTTTGACGTGTAACGTTTAGATGTTTGTGCACAATATATGGTACAAAGGGTGATCCCCCAAGACGTTAAGAAGGGTCCGTATAGTCTAAATGACTGTTAAGGTTGGGTAATAATACCTAAGTACCGGGGACATAGTTCGTGGTCTTAAGACCCTTAGATAATTAAAGTTTGAACTTTTTTTCTAGTTTGATTTGTAGAACAAGTTCCTTATTGTTCAGCTTTCGTTGTTCACTCTCATGTTATTATCATTGCTACGTTCTATATTAGTGAGCATTTGTTTGCTCACTCTTGCAATTAACACTGCAGCTAAAGTGGAGAAAGTTGATGAGCCGTCGACTAGCAAAGGCAAGGGCAAGATGTCCAAATGATGAAGACTTTTGAGAATTTTATTTTAATAAATTATGTTAAAGACTTGTTTTAATATGTGATGTATTTCGCAAACTTATGTAATAATTTTAAGGTTAGATTACCTGGGATTTAATTTGAGATGATGATGTAACCCTTTAATGGGAGAGATTATTGTTTAGGTTATTTAAATTATGTCTTTATCCTTTATTGATGGGTAGTTAGATATAATAGTTTTGATAAGTGAGCACCAAATCCTGTGGGAATTAAGTACCTGGATTTGGGGGTGTCACAGGTTCAGCTATGGAGGTGTCAGACTATTCTTCCTCTTAAGACTCTGAGGCCTTTGGATCATCAGACGAACTTTCTTGAGGTTCAGAATTGGCAGGGGCATATCCTTCTCCCTCAGAATCAACATTATTTGACCCATCATCTGGGCTTGTTGGAGCATTTGTATTTGGAGATACAATTGGGTCAGCTTGTAGCTTTTCTTCATCATCAGAGTGAATGCTCTGAGAGTTAGCTATAGGGCTTGCATATTCATTTTCATCAGAAGGGTTTACATTTTCTTTCATGAATCCAACTCCACCTTCATCGCTGAATTTATTCTTTGGGGACTCAGTCTTGAGGTTACCAGTTCCCTTTTCTTCTTCTGACTCTACGTTCTCTTTTTTGTCAGATGTACTCTCTTGGGAAACTGGGGTTGGTTTATTTTCCACCTTAGCTCTCTTTCTTGATGGCCCTTAAAGCAGTCTGTTACTTCTCCTCTTAGTGGTTTCTGTAGTCAGGACTTTTTCTTCTTCAACCTTATCTTCCATGGAGAGACTTTTTGGTAGGGCCTCAGTTTTCCTCACACCTTTGGATTTCTTCCACCTCTTTTGCCTTTATTTTCTTAGTAGAGTTCTTTCTGCTGCCCCCAGTTGTTGTTAGCCTCCTGTTTTCCTTTGGGTTCTTCTTCCAGTTTACGAACAGCTGAGGAGACATTACTTTATGAACATTTAGAGGCTCTCCTTCATCATCCTTGATTTTTCTTCCTAGCTTCTTCTTTAGCACTATACTCAACAGTCTTCCATGAAACACCTTTGTCAGGGGTTTATCTGTAGACTTCTTCAACTCAACCTTTTCTACCCATTTGGAGATCTGATCAAACAGGATAACTCCAAAGTTGATTCGCTTCTTCAGAACTATTGCAGACATTATCTTTAGTTGTTGATCAAGCACAGTGTCATGTGCCGTATCCTTGCATAGTATACATTTGCCTACTATCTCAGCAAAGAACTCGAATTCCTCATGTCCTTTAGACTAGGGTTTCTTTGGTACCGCATTAGCCTCTTGCCTTCTTCAATGTCGACTTCATCCAGGTTTATCAAACCTTGATTGGGAAACCCTAGACATTGATTGATGTCTAATGCTCTTATCTTCAGACTCGACCCTTTCACCTTAGTGGTCAGAAGCCCAGAATTCGTTGAAGCATTTGAGTAGAACTGCTTCACCAGCTCTGTATAGACTGGAGTGTCGGCCTCCAAGCACTCATAGAATCCAGCCTTCTTTACGAGCTCAAGTATGTCCTTGAACTTCATTTCTAATTTTTTGAACTTTTTGAAGCCGAGTTGGATTCCTGTTATAACTCGCCATTCTACCATTTGAAGAGTTCAAGGTATATGGGTATGTGATTCAGAGAGATTTATGAGAGATAGCTGATTGTGATTTGGGTTCTGGAGGTTTAATTGATTTAAGCTTCGAAGAGGATTTTAGAGTTTGAAAATGGGAGGGAGAGAGGTTAGATAGTTTCTGGTAACTGTTTGCAGATTTTGAATTTGTCTTTATGGCAGTTCCTTCTAACTCTGCATATGTTGTGATGTGTCAACTAGCCAATGTTGCACGATGCCCAATAATGAGCTGTAACTCCCCCATTAACTCTTTAGTTTAATGTCCCTTTTTAAAATAAATAGTTGTCAATGACGTGGATTGACCGTTGACCATCTTGGTTCGTGGAGTAGCATGGTAAGGTAGCTATGGACTCTACGTTTTCCTTTGTTGACTCAACGATCAACTTTTGAGAGATGCTGCAGTGGATGGTTTAGACATTAATCCTCATCTTGAAACTGTATAACTTGATCACTGATGCACCCCAAGCTAGTTTGGGCACTTAAGTTCTGAGATGCGTTTGCATGATATCTCTCCAAACTGTATTCGAACTTATTTCTTTCATAATTTGAATGGTTGAGCAATTGTCCCGTTCTTTCAAACTCCTCATGAGTTAGAGTAGCCTCTTGTAAGACTGCAATCGTCAAGTCTGTTTCTACGATCGTTGAGGTTGCACTACGATCGTTGAGGTTACATCACGATCGTTGAGTTCTCTTCAAACTCTACTCTATGATCAATTTTTAACTATCTTGGTCCTTGAGATGAACTTGATCAAGCAATCCTTCTGGAATAAGGTAGCTTAGGAAAGGCCAACCTCTTAGAGTGAGCTAAGGGTCAGGTTTGTCCCTGAGGCGCTTTCCAGATGAAGTACTTTAGAAGTAATTTTCATTGATATCTCATTTGACCTTTTCTGGTGGGGAGGTCCTCTACCAACTTTAGATAATTGCATTTGTTGTAATCGTGGTGTCCTCCTGCTCTAACACTATGATCAGATGTTTGATCGTAGGCATTCCACGATTTTGGGTTGTGTGGCTGATAGGTTATCAGTAGTACATTTTGAGACGTTTCTACTGACTATGGATCTTCATTTGGTTCATTAGCCATAAAGTTTTGGGACTCTGTAGCTGGTACATTTCTTCATAGTATATCTTAGTGCTATTGTTCCTTAATAGATCACTGCTTCCCCATGTTTATACTGTCTTCTCGATGAGGTATGATTTCCTTTTCTTCATGTGCATTAGGAGGCATCCTTGCATGTTTCATTCTGATTGGAATCATCACTGACAGTCAAATTTATTTACATCGTAGACATAAATATCTCCAGGACTGATCATTCTACGATTATTTGACAGCACCACGAACGTAGTCTTCTTTTACAGTTTATATTAGTGGAGTTCTGCTTCCTTAATAAGTTCCTCATGTTTGATGCTCGATGATCCTCTGGTGCACTTCTTTGAGGACAAGTTTTGCATGCTTGAGCATCTAAAACACTTTTTCATCTTTGGTTGAATGGCCTACTTTTATATAAAGACTAGCAGCCATGTGAGCTTCATTTAGATTAGCTCAGCAGGTCTTAAAGGACATGCTTTGACATATAGGAGTTTTATCGTAAATTATTTAAAACGGGTCCTAAGCCTTCATTGGTTGAATCTTCTTGATCAAGTCTTTTTTTTCAAACATTCCTTAGTGTGGCCAGATGGACCAAGTACTTGTAGGTTATAAACTCCTATTTTTGGTACCCATGGTTAAATGGGTCCTGCTAGGTTAGTTTTCTAAACCCTTGTTCCTCATATATTTGGATAATCATCATATTGATCACCACCAGTCATATTCATGCATGTAACTAATTTAGATAATACATTTTGAGATGCATGCTAGTGAGTGTGTGTAAGATTTGCTATTTTAATAAAACACTCTTTTCTTTGATGGTTTCATCATTTGCTAGGTTATGTTCACAGGGTTTAAATGTTCACAGAGTAAGAATCAGCTCTACGATTTATTAGTATCTGGTTGATTCATGGAGGTGATCAGTTTCTATGAATCTTCAAGATAATCTTGTAGAACTGATCATACTCTGTGTGCTATTAAGCACTTAGACCATAGGTTATACATACATACTAACCCATCAGCAAAGATTACTTCACATAAAATTGATTTAACCTGTGATGCTCTTATGACCCATTTCAGATTTTTTTCACGATGTCATCTTCAACCTAAAACTTGGACGGAGAGAAAGTTTATAGGCATTTGAGTTTCCACCCTCAGTGTACTTTCTCTATTCACCTTTTAGGTAGATTATGATTCCTTAAAAGAATACTGTTATAGTTCATAAGGAGGTGAAATTATGATATACATATTTATATTAGTGAGGAACCGTACCTTTTTACTGTCAGTTTCTTAACAGTCATTTATCTTAGATATACTGAGTTTAGGCATTGATGTGCATAGTTTCTCATTTGCTTCTGACAGCTAGTTACTCCAGTTGACCTTTAATCAATCAGTCATGGTCTTGAAGATGCAAGCTAAGAGAATATCAGCATCTTTAGTTCTTTGACATCCTTGAGTTCACAAGGTTTACATCCAGCTGCTAGTTGGTTAGATACATGTTTGAGAACTTCTTCTTTCTTCTCTGGATAAGCATTTCTTAGCTTGTGTGGCCTTTTCATCTTTTTAGGCTGGTGGATGTTTGACTCTTTTCTGTTGATGTCTTTTGAGCTTTCTATCCTGGTCTTCAGACTACAAGATTGACCGCGAGCAAGGATTGGTCTTGTTGATATGATAATCAAGAACATGGACCAATCTGAGCAGCTTCAGGTGTATATACACATTTACCTGTACACAATATTTCCAACGTGTGAGCTCATCTGCATATAACAAGTGACTTACTACTAAACTAAGTTTAGAACAATGTTTGTGCCAAGGATTAGACTCAAAGCGATTAGCTTTTGAATATAGTATGAGAACCTGCTCTGATACCAATTGTTAGTTCCAGTAGGCACAATATAGATCTAGAAGGGGGGGTTGAATAGATCCTTTTAATTTCAAATACTTTTCTCGTTTATTTGAAATTCCTCTTGAATTAGCATATGACAAACATAAGAATCTTTTCAAGCACAACGGAATAAGTAAAAGATCCCCTTCATTGATATATTCATAATCAGACATACATTGTTCGTAGAGTTAATTCAGTAGTAAGCAGTTAAAACATACATAGCAGTTATAGCAGTTAATGTACATAATGTAAATGACATAAAGTAAAGGACACAAGGGGTTTTAAGTGGTTCAGAGACTCAAGCTCCTAATCCACTCTTCTGCTTTCAACTAGCAGGATTTCCACTAAGGAAGGGTAGCACCCTGAATCACTAAGATTCCTTCAAGGCTAGCAGCCTTGGAACTTTAGTTCACTAAGAACTCTTCAAGGCCGGTGACCTTGGAACTCTCTAGTTCCTTGGATTTTCGTGATAGTCCTCTCGGACAAGGACCCTCGTGCCACGGCTTCTTGTTGTTGTAGTTGTCGTTGTTGTTGGTGCTGAGCTGCTAAGATGTCATTAAGCTTGAACATCATTTGTACTTAGCAGCTTGGTGTAGTCCCCTTAGCGTTCTGCTTCGAGTCTGGACCACATCTTTTCTGGTGCAGCTGATCTTCACTCTTTTCTGCTCATCTTCATCTGATATCAGTTGTGCACCATCACCATCTGGATTGGCTAAGTCTCTGAGCTTTTGGTAGACTTAGTTAAGCACTTAGCAATCCTTGAACCCTTCTTGAATGTTTTGCAAACAGGATTATGCATATGTTCTTTTTCAGCTTTTGGTTCATGGTGATCTGTAGAGTGGCTCTCTTGATCTTCTTTGTACTCTGCCACTTTTCTGAATGTTATCTTCTTGTCCTTCTTGGCTCTCAGCTTAGCTGTCATCTTCAGTGGCATTCTCATCTTTGTCGAGTGAAGCTTTGATCTGTTTAATTCCTTCTTCAAAGCTGCTTCACTTCCACCTTTATAGTCTTACAGTCACTAAGACTTGTTCTCTCAATCTCTGGTGGAACTCGTAGAGTCAACAATAACATTTTTCAACTCAACGATTCTGCAACATTACAATCATTAGCACTTCTTTGATCGTTGAAGCTATAGCTTATTTATACTCCTTCCCAATCTTCCCGTTGAGAAGTAGCCGTTGAAAGCTCTCTAAAATGCTTCGTAGATCTCGAGTTATTTGGTGTAGACTGCAGATGTGACATGTCAACTTTTACGACTTTTCGACCGCAGCGATCTCTTTGTTTCACCTACCACGTCAGAAATGTCACTCTGATGACTCGGGCAGGTCGATGACTTTATTTCCTCCTTCTGATTTCTCGATCAGAGGTTGTCCTTTTGCATCGATGCTCTCAATAAGCTCTTGTTCGAATACCAGCCTTCAGATTGAACCGTTGCCAACGCTTCAATCTTCGGATGACTGAACTCTACGATTCTGATGCATGCATTTCTTGGACCTAATCGTAGTGTCTTGTTGACTGTTGCTCATATGACACGTAGAGACAACACTACGATCTTTGAAGGATGTTCATTGGATCTTCAATGTAGAACACCTCTTGCTTCTCTTGTGCATTGCTTCAATACTTCTGTTTGCTTCTACTGCTTCTCAGATACTGATGGCTTGACTCCTTACTCTGGCCCCTTCTGAATAGCAAAGACACTTCAGATTTGTGGCGTGTCCAGCTTTCTCCTTGTGATCTCCCATTCACTTATCATCAATGGACTGACCCAATGCTTAATCACTTTATCCTTGTTCTTCAGAAGCTGACTAGTATTTTTGTGTTCACTCCATCAGTTCTTTCTTTATTTGGCAAACACTATGATCCCGGTTGCTTCCAAGATCATTGTCTTACATTTACTTGACGACTACCATCGACTTGTCGACTTTCCTTAGTCGATTCATCGAGGTCTTCTTATGATCAGCTTGTGGAAGACTTCAACTTGAATGACTTCACAACTCAATCTGAATGTTGATTGGGTTGATGCTTCGGTCTTCTGTTAGCTTGCATGCCATTCGTTGAGTGTTCTCTGGTTTTCTTCAGGTGGGATGTATCTTTGCAGTGCCAACCAGAGGCTTCATTCCTTTGGATATTCTGGGAGTGCTCATTTGTTGAGAATCATTTTTACTCTACGATTTTGCCTTGGCGTTGTGAGCACATCTGTTAAAGCCTTAATTCTGCACTCTACGATTCTACCTTGGGTTGTGCAGACACTACAACTCCGAGATCAGATCTTGAGACTCTACGATTTCTGTCGTTGTGCTTGTTGTCTTCATCTGATCTTGCTCGACTACGATCTCTGCCTCTGATACGATTAGTAGACTCTACGACTCTGAGTGTAGTCTATGATTCTTTACATGGCTTCGACAAATGCTCGGTCGGCTCGTAGGCATACTGTCTCTATGATTCTGAACATGACTTCCTCAGTAGACTACGATTCTGAGGAAGTTCTACTCGACACACTACGATCCTTCCTCGTCTCTCTTGGCAGTCTATGAACTCCGAGATCTACTATCTTGCAGACTACAATTCTGCCTCGATAGCTCTCGAGTTATCCTTGACTCTCCTGGAAGACTACGATTTCTGGTGCAGTGCTCGACGATCAGAAAAGCCTATCTATTACATCATAGGATCAACCTAACATGCTTGATCTTTCTATATTTATAATCCTTGTACATCATTTCTTTTTTTAAGGTCTTTACAAAGTTGTTTTGCTTATGTAGGATCAACCTAACATATTTGATCAATTCATTCTAAGTCCTTGTACATATGTTTCTATAATCTATCAAAGGACTTTACAGCTTTTTTTTAATGCAAGCATACTTGCATATTCATTCATATATATATATCATAATCAAATCATATATAAATAGGAATATCATTCATATGAATATTCCTGACAGTGACCAAGGACATAGAAGACAGTCTTGAAGATCACACTGAATTCGTTTAAATGAGACTGACGAATATGATCAATGCTGCCAATGCTCTCCCAGGCACTCTAAGTTCTGAGCTCACGAAGAGACTTAGGGAAATCATAAAAGAGATGCTTCAGAGCATAAATGACCGCGATCAGATCCATTTCCAAGCTGCTAAAAGACATAGGGATGATGTTCTGATCTTACAAAAAACTCAGGAATCTCAAAATAACCTTATGATGAACAACATCACAAGTCTACAAACTGCATTGAAAGACTTTCAAGAATTCTCCATGGGCCAAATGAAGCAGATCGACAATATTCTGGCCATCCTCCAACAAAGGGAAGCTCGATCTGATGCTCTCATTAAAGAGAACCGTGAAGACATTGCTCAATCCCAAAGTCAGCTCAACAAGCTTGTTCAAGGCATGACCCGCCTATCCTACGACATTCGAACCCTTGATGCTGACATAAAGGGGGAGAATAAAGGGAGAGGAGATCAAGTCAAAGGCAGAGGCACATTCTTAGCTCAATCATCAAGAAGTCCTCCAAGGCACCATCAGACTCCACGATCTGGCTATTGCACTCAACGATCTGATCAGCAGCCAATTATCATGGCTCAGCCATTGAGGAGTCAAGAGCCTACTCCCAGCTCACAAGAAGTGACCACCACAAGCCTAATTAAGAATGCCAATTGGAGATCCTGCATTCATGAATAGGCATGATCACAATGAAAGACTAAGTCAAAATGAGCTGGAAGAAATAGTAAGGAGAGATGAAGCAAGCAGGAAAAGAAGAGCTGAGGAGTATTCCAATCCTCTACGAAGCAAAAGGCTGAAGAAACAGAGATAAGTTGAAATTTAAACTCTTATTTGATGTAATTGAACTTAAATGTAATATCTATCTTCAAACATCAATAAATTCATGCTTATTCTCTAGAAATTTTAGTTGCTCACTGAAATATTAAGTCATATTTACTTTCTAGCAATTGCATCTAGAAATTGATAATCATGGCACAAATCTCCTTGGTTATGTCAACATCAAATAGGGGGAGATTGTTGGGAAACTGCATAGTTTGATTTGATGTTTAAAGTAAATGCTCATGATTTTGTGTAAAGTTCTTCAAGGAATATATGTACAAGGACTTAGTGATAGATCAAATCTGTTAAGTTGATCTAAGCTTTTAATGTTTATCATTCTTTAAATGAATGTATTGATGAGGAGATCAAAAATGTTAGGTTGATCTATGTCTTGAGATGTAATAGATAGGCTTCAACAAAATCGTAGTCTATTGAGCTGATCGAGAGGTTGCAGAAACCAAGGCAGAATCGTAGAGCATCGAGGATCGTAGTCTGTCTGCCTTCAAGGGTCTCTCCGAAAATAGTAGAGTGGTCCAAAAGTTTGCCGAGCCAACTCAGAGATCATAGTGTGCGCTTGAAAATGTAGAGTCTGCAAGACAAGCAAGTGAAGATCGTAGTGTACCAAGCTCTTAAGATAAATCGTAGTGCTCTTGTTTGCTAAGTAATGGATCAAGCATCAAGGTGGCAAGACACCACGATCAGAATCGTAGAGCATCATATGTCTATGTCAGAAGCATCGAACCTTGCACATTTGTTTAAAGATAAATCCCAACAAATGTGGAATATGTTATAAACGTTGAAGTCTTCGCCAGTCCCAATGACCCAGAAGATATCCTTAGTATACAACAAAGAAACGTATTGAAGAAGCTAAGGAAAGTACCACGGGACAGAGTAAAACATCTTTTCAGATGTTAGGTGAGATGACAGTCTGTTGTGTCAGTGGGCCAGAATACTTATCAGAAGATGTGCAGAAAAGTCTCCATCAAAGTTTCAGAAAGGTTAAACGCATTTAATGTTTCAATGGATATCTTCAACGGATACATTTCAAGGATCACATATATGCAAAAAAACTGCAGATAAAAAGAAGAGAAGGCAAGCATTGAACAAAACGCTGAAGAACTCTAAACTCTCAACTCTACGATCTGAAAAAGAGAAAGCTTGCTCAGCCACTCAATTCTTTCGAACAAGAGCTTAACGACAACTGAGTAGCACCAATCAAGAACTTATCAACTACAAACCAAGTGAAGTAAGAAGTTCCAAGTCAGAAGGACTTGAAGAGTTCTAAGTGAACTGTGAAGAACCAAATCTGCTGGACTTAAAGAGTTCAAGAGTGAACTAAAGAAGTGCCTAAACTGCTGGTCTAGAAGGAATTTGTGAGATTCAGAAAGTGTAAAAGATATCCTTAGTGGATTTCCTACTCAAGGAGTAGAAGAGTGGACTATGAGCTTTAAGTGCTCTGAACCACTTAAAACTGCTATCTATTACATTCTTGCTATAATTGTCATAACTATCTCACTCTCATTAATTCACCACATCTAAGAGGGAGTTCAAACAAATATTAATTCCTCTGTGTTTAAATCATTAACAAAACTAACAACAAAGTATTTTAAAAGAATTTTAAAATATCTATTCAACCCCTCCTTCTAGATAACTATTGTGCCTCCGGAAACTAATATCTTTTTATAAAAATAACGGCGAAAGTTTTACCGTTAACTGTTGAAATAACCGGTGATAAAAGTACAATCATTTTGATATAGTGGGAAACCACACATTATTAAAAAAAAACTTAGGAGGATTATTGTAAACCCGTCATTTTGATATAGTGAATATTCAGAGTTTGAACTGTGATTTTTTTTCTCTTTAAAGATTTTTCACATTAAATTTTAAATTATTTTATCTCTCTTTATTTTATTATATGATTTGCATTGACTTGATTCCTAATCCCAACCGATTAAAAGGTATTAAGGTGTAAAGAAACACCGCCAAAGTAATAATAACATAGGTATTCTATATAAAAAAAAAAAGTAAAAAAAAAATTTGAAGTCCAACTATGGCAATTGCCATAGCAGGCCAAGTACTACATCCGCCCATGAGAATCCCCTTCCCATTTCTCGCAACAAGGGGAACATAATAAATAGTAACTAGTTCTACATTAATTTTAAAAAATAAATAGGGTGACATACGTATTTTTTGTCAAATACTAATTCCGATAATAAATATACTAATTCAATTTTTTTTTGTTTTTAACTTTAGGCTAACAATCCAATGATCCTTGGAGCAAAGAACCACCCACCCCACCCCCGCACCCCCACAATCTTGGAATCTTCACCTTACCGTTTTGCTCACTTCAAATATTAGTACAAAATGTGCCGTCAATCATTTGGATTAAATTATTAAAATATACCTTCCACTACTTACTAATATTAAAATATTAATACCCTTATTATTTTATAATAGACTACTAATTGTCCGTGCATAAAGTCACGGCATAATGAAATCCTTTTTTTCTCTCTGTTTTAACAATTTCACTTTCATTTCCTCTCTCTGCTGCTTCCTTTCCCACCACCCTTACCCGCCCAAATCAATTAAAATGAATTTGAACTGTCTTTTTATTTTTCCGCTCAAATTAATTAGAATGAATCTGAACCGTTCTTGTGTTTTCTCGCTTAAATTTAAAATGAGTTTTATCTTATTAATATAGATATTATAATTATCAAAAAAATATTTTTTAAAAGTAGGATCAGTCCTGTCTTGGTAACGGTTTAAAATAACACAATGTCTACAAATTTATCATCACAATTATACTATTATATCATCCTCTTACTAAATTATAAACTCAACAAATGTAAAGTGATAAAGGTGCTACTTAGTTAACATTTCTTAATATTTATAAATTTTGTAAATGTAGTTTTCAGTTTTTCAAGCTATGTAGTACTTACTGCTTTTTGATAAAATTAAATGTTAAGACTTGAATAGTTTAAACGTCTGAATAATATAGAATATTTGAATAGAATTGTATCTGAATGAAAAAATATTGTTTGATAAAAAAATTTTAAAATGTCTTAATAACAATATTTTACCATTTTAACCCTCTAAACAAAAGAAAAAAAATATATAAACTACAAAATTTCCAAACACAAAAGTTATTCATAAACAGCTCCAAATACATTCCAATTTTTTTATTAAAAAACTATAATTAAACACACATCAAACATACTTTTGAGCCCTAGCATTTTAATTACGCAACGGCTGCAAATTCATTTCAATTCAATTCAAATCAAAATCTAATCGCAACGTAAGAAAAGGCACAAATATTTTCATTCCTCTCTTGTTCTTTTACATCTTATTAAAAACCCATTTGTTTTTCATCAATTGCATGCCCATTCTTGGCCGATCTAGATTTATTTTTGCCAAGTTTAGCTGGCTGGTATCTTAAATTCAGGTATATGCTAAACACCCATTTTCTATTTTGGTTAATAATTAATTTCTGAATTTTAATTTGTTACTGTAATTTCTCATAGTTTCTAGGAATGTGTTGGTTCCTCCGGTCGGCAGATCAATGCAGAATCTGGGCTTTGAATTCGAATATTGAATAGAGTTTGTTTAAAATTGACTTTCTCTCTCCTGTTCTTTAATGGCCCCATCATGTTTAAGATGAACTGATTATGGAGCATGAATTTCTTAAATGATGAACTGATTATTGTGAAGGGTATGATCAACAAGTAGCTTGTGATGGATCTTAATGAAGAGAGACAAAGAGGGTTAAAATAGATACAAAAGGAAATTAATAATATTGAAGAGGGTATTTTTATCCAAATAAAATATAAACTCATTCAGATGTGTCTCTAAATGGTTAAGCTTTAATTTTGTGTCTAACCGATTAAAAGGCATTAAGAGACAATTTTTTTTTACCAAACATGTTTTGCTTCTGACAGAATTAAAGACACTCCAATTAAGAGGTGTTAAGAACTAATCGAACACACCCTTAATCTTAGTCCAAGTCTCTGTATTAATCATTTTTTAGAAATACTAAAAAAATAAAATTTATACTCCTTCGGCCCTCAAAAAATAAACAAAGTTCAAATTTCACATATATCAAATAAAAATAAAAATAGGGAAAAGAGAGTAAATAAAATTTTAAATTTATCTTTAGTAGTCCCACATTATTCATAAAATAATGAGTACTTTATTTTTTTATATTAATGAACCCCACTAAATGACACAATTATCATTCACTTTATGTACTTTTATCTCATCTTTTTGTGGGCAAAAAGTTATACATAAAGAGTATGACACATGTATTACTTACCAATGACAATATGTAAAGCGTCTAATCATAAGTCTCACTTCCTATTTTTTCTCCTTTTTATATTGTTTGTGCACAATTTTTATGCATAGTTTGTGTCTAGATTTCTAGCATTGGGAGTCGAACATATGGATATTACTGTAGTTGCTATTGTTATAACTTTTATATATTTTCAGATATAATTACATTATCCGGCCTATTACTATGAAAACCCAGAATTTCTTGATTCTTTCCTCACGGTTTCTAGTACATTTGCCACGGTCAATGGCATTTTATAAGTGCTACTTACCAAAATGTCATTGTCCCAATATTAATTAAATATTGTCATCAGTGACCATCACTTTTTTATTAATGTATTTTTTCTCAATCACACTTTCCATGTTCTTTCCTCAACTCGCATTAAGAATTCAAAGTAAAAGCTAAACATATTTGAATGTTCAAAGTCCATCCCTCCTCCCCTAAGTCCACCCTTCACATATCCCTCAATAATAATATATATTTTCCCCTCAACTGATTTATCCATAACCATTTCCATTCCCTCAAAAAAAAGGGAGAAACCCCATGGACAAAGAACAAGAAGAAATCCAGTTTCTTGGCTTCTTTGGCATCTTCAAAGAAACCTTTACCATCACAACCAGGTATAGGAAAATTTTCAGCCAAATCGCTCTTTCCATAATCCTTCCCCTCTCCTTCATCTACTTGGCTCATATCGAAATCTCCGATTTCCTATTTGGAAAAATCCTCCACAATGAGTACGCCTTGGATCATACTCAATTAGGCTCCCAAAAATATTCCAAGATTTCGGACATTATTTCATCCGAATGGACCGCCTTTTGGCTCTTCAAAATCGCCTATTTCATCTTCTTCCTAATCCTCTCCCTCCTTTCGACATCAGCAGTTGTTTACACCATCGCATGCATTTACACTGCCAAAGAAATAACCTTCAAGAAAGTGATGAGTGTCGTTCCAAAGGTTTGGAAAAGACTTATGGTCACTTTTATATGTAATTTCATCATTGTTTTTGTATGCAACCTTGTTGCCCTACTAGTACTCGTCTTGTGGGCTGTTTTATTGGGACCTAGTGTCATTGGATTGATCATTTTTACCATTCTTTCCATCATATACCTAATAGGGTTTGTGTATATTAGCATCATTTGGCATTTGGCTAGCGTTATATCGGTTTTAGAAGATGTTTATGGACTTCAAGCCATGTTCAAGAGCAAGGATTTGATCAAGGGAAACATTGGAGTATGTATTGCTATATTTCTTCTACTTAACCTATGTTTCATTGGAATTCACCTAGGGTTTGAATGGTTAGTTGTGTATGGAGAGTCACTTGGGCACCAAATATGGTTTGCGTATCTCTGGTTTATGTTATTATCCATGTTAATTCTCTTTGGACTCGTCATCCAAACAGTGATCTACTTCATCTGCAAATCCTATCACCATGAAAATATCGATAAGTCTGCGCTTGCCGATCATCTTGAGGTTTATCTTGGAGATTATGTTCCTTTAAAGTCCAAGGATGTTCAACTAGAACATTTTGAAGTCTAGATTGGTACTGTTGTTCCTGAATATAATTAATTGATTTTAATATTTTATGGTTGCTTTGATTATATATGTTAATATTTGCCATTAGAGCCATTAATTTTGATTTTCTTGCTCAGATTGTATCTGAATAATGACAATATTAATGGTGCATAATCATGATTAATTTAATTTTCATTTGGTTGTTTTATTGATTGGTTCTGAATTTTCTTAAAAGCAATTAGATTGCTTTGATTATAAATTACGCCTAAAATGATTAATCTATAGCCATCATATATAGCCTTGTTTTATAAGTTATGTGACAATTCAAAGGAAACCAGCCATTGAATTGGTCATGGTCACATTCAAAAAAAAAAGTAATAAATAAATAAATAATATTGGTCAATGGTCTAGTTGGTTAGTTGTAGGCCAGCATGACTCATGGACAACAACATCCAGCTAAATTAATTAGTTATGGAAATAAAATATGTGGTGATCTATTTTATTTAAATATATAAATGTTAATGAAATATGGGATAGGAGATGATCTTAATTATAATACAAAATTATGCACCAGGAAACGACGGAGAAACAAAAGCCATAGACTAGATGGCCAACGAAATTCCCTATCGGTTATAATTGGGGTGGGGTTATTATGGTTTGGTAAGGAAGCATTATAGGTAGATGTACTAAATTATGATGCATGTTAGTTGAACTCGAACTCCAAATCTTGCTTAAGAGATACGGAGCTCAGTTTACTCGGCTCAACGAATGTTGGTTGTTTGTTATGTTATTGTCTTATTGAAATTAGGAGTGAATTATAACCGAACCGAATTGTCTATTTCATTATAATCGACTTATGAACTTATTTTTGCCAAACAAAAAAATTATTTCAAATTTCACACTAGAGTTTTCAAACAATATTTAACCATAATCCACAACTATAATAATTCATAAACTAGTTTAATAATTTTAAATTAACAGTACATAAATACATATGACAAAGTTTAGTTTTATTTTTTTTAGATATCTACTCTTCATTCTTTTCTTTTCTTTTAAATGATGAAAATTTAGCACGTAAATTTCATTTGGAGTATAGAGGAACCTTTGCCTACTCCAAATGTTGATGCATCGACATCAAAGGTAGATAGAAGTTGATATGGACTGGAAAATCTAGCACGTAAAATTATTCTTATAAGTGTCTTTTAAAGTATAATAACTATTAAATTATATAAAAAATAATAATTTTAGCCACCCTCCCAAAATAAAATCCTTATGCCAGCCACTGCATATAATTATGTATCTGCTAAAATAAAATTCGCACGAGGAAATTACTAAAGAACTCTTTTTAGAAGACTTATAAATTGGGATAGACATATTTTTTACTTTATTTATTTTTAATTTGACTTCTAAGTTGGAAATGGGTGAGCATGGTACGGTTTGGTGCGGTTTAAAATTTAAATCGTACACGAAACCGCTTAGTTGCGATTTGACAAATCTAAAACAGCACATGAAATCATTTGTAATTGGTTTGGTGCGGTGCGATTTCATTTGGGTGCTGTTTCGATTCCAAAATCAATTAAAATAAAAAAAATTATAAATTTGGTTACAAGCTACATACCAACTCCAGTTTGATCCCCCCTCTTGTGGCCATAGTTTAATATGGGCAATAAATTTGGCTTTAAATCTCACAATCACCTCTGGACTTTAAACCACCAAATTTTCATGCAGAATCTGTTCAATGTGGTCGCCACAACTCATAGACCTTTGATAAATCTAAGAATCTGCAAATGTATTACGCAGTGAACACAATCATAGATCGAGCTAACTTAGCAAAATAGTTGCAGGCATCAACAATTATATGGTTGATTAATACTATGTTATCAAATTTGATTTAAAAAAAAGCAAGCCACTCTTGATTTAGGAAATAGCAAGTCACTCTTGATTTGCAAACATACTCCCTCCGTCCCATAGTTATAGGCTGATTTTCTATTTTGAGATGTCCCAAAATATAGGCTACTTACTATTTATAAAATTTAGTTAGTTCATTATTTTACTTTTATGCCCTTATAATAAATATTCAACCATTACTTTTTTTTTTTGAAGAAACAACATTCAATGTCATTATTTTTATCACCACATTTAATGTTGTTGTATTCTCAATAAAAGAATTCAACTTTTTAGGCTCAATATATGAATTTGGAATAACATAAACGTTTTGTGATTGGTTGAAAGTTTATGTATATTAATATTTTATCTTTGGTTAAAGTTCTATTTTAATGGTCAGTACACGTTGATCAATTAAGTTGAGAGTTTCAGTGTGATAAGTAAGGAGTAATTAACTTATTCATTAATTCCATATTAAGGGGTATATGTGGAAAATTGCTGTTAAAAATTGTCACTTAAACTGATTTTCTTAAACTATGTGCCGAAAGAAATCAGTCTATAACTATGGGATGGGGGGAGTAATTGATATTGTTTTATTCTTCATTCAACCATGCAATATATGTCTTCTAAAATAAATTGAAGAGAATATGTTCCATTAGAGAAATTATATATACTCATAGCAAAATTGAGAAAACATGATGATTATTTGGTGCAGTTTCGATTTCATGCGTACAGTTTTAACTAGTAACCAAACCGAAATCGTAAATTTAGTTTTTTAACTCACCTAAAATCGCCAAAACCGTTGATGCAGTTTTAATTGGTACGGTTTGTGCGATTTTTTAGTGCAATTTCGATTACAATTTTGATTTCTTGCTCAACCTTAGCTGAGATAGACATATTTTTATCTCCTACCCCATCATCCCCGCCACACTATGAAATTCCCAATTTAAGGAACCAAATAAAATATAAAAAGATTCCATATTCAATACTCTCTGTGTTTTAGAGAATTTTAAAATATATTTTATTTTTAGTCCGTTGTAAAATTAGAGATAAATTTTAATTTTTAAATTATAAAATAACATGAAAATTTTAAAATACTATTAGTTAAATTAAACATTATCATACGTTATCAATATTATATTTTTACCTACAGAATAATTGAATAGAGTTTGTTTGTTTATTAGTATTTGGTGAGTTTAGAGCATTTTGGTGTCCATGTCTTACATTTGGACTCTAAACATTACGTTTAGAAGTTAAATAAATTATATTTAAATTAAATTATTATTAAACAAATAAAATTATACAACTCTCAAGTCAAATGCACTAAAAATTCCAAACCTCGTAGCATGGTTTTAAAAAATGAACCGGATCGGCACTCGGATCGGTAAAAATCGAAACCGGTCCACATTCTGATCCGATTTGGACCACTTAATCGGTTTTGGTCAAAAACCGGATGACTAGTAGTCGAACCAGTGGTTCAACCGGTAAAATCGGTTAGTTGACCCGATTTTTAATTTTTAATTTTTTTTACTAAAAAAATTTTAATATTAAAATTAACTACTTTTAGTAATATTGTTACTCAACTTTATTATGTTTTAGTTAATAAAAATGAGATTTTGTAAAATTTTATTAATTACTAATAATATATATTTTTATATATTAATGACGTCACTCGGTCAATAATGTGACGCCCCCAAAATAGGTATACATCACATATCTTGAGTCGCCAAATACATGGTACAAAATATAAATAAAAACTTAATTATACAACTATCGTGTAAAATACGACAAAACATATACTATGAGTTTTAATACAAATATTGTCATCTAGACAATATCCACACTCAATGGAGTTCTCATTGCACTTATTATCACACTATTTAACAGAATAGTGAGGACTACTAATGCTATCATCTGGACCGTCACTCTGTTCCCCGACTCGTCCCAGCTATATTCTCATTTCCTAAAGAGAACAGTGAAAGAAATGGTGAGCTCAACTAGCCCAGTAAAAAATATTATGACTAAGATAATGCAGAATAAATTATCATTAGTCTTCAACAATGTTAAACTGATAAAATACAATAGACATCAAGTTTAACTGCAGCGGAATAAGCAATCCATTAGAAGAGTCAAGTAGAGCATGATATCTAGTATCTTCTATGATTTAAAATGTTTTCATCAATTTTATCGCTGAGACTCAGCTTAATAAATTAACCACATCATCGAATCATCCATGCACTACGAGCCATGGATATTCATTAAATCATCAATGGTCATGACTATACCGAATAATCCCTGGTCATAATCATACCAAAAACTGTCCATCAATGCACTATCGCCCAATGAGGACTTTTACCACATCATTCGTTACATTACGGTTATGATTATACCGAATAATTCCTGGTCATAATCATACCAAGTCCATCTATGCACGTAAGCCAAAGATGACTTTCATCACAATATAAGCATGAGGATGATGACAATGATATAAGAAATAATCAAACGAAATCAAATCAAACGAAATCAAGGATAAATATTAAAGACTTTAAATTTATCCAAATATTATCAATCACTTAATAAACTCATAATCTAATATTATTAATATTATAATAATATTTTAATCACTTCTTAAACTTATAAATAATTTATTTTAATTGTTTTACACTTTACCAAATAATGCATTTTAATCATTCAAAAATGATATACTCATAAGATTTCATCGCCAATAATCAAATCCCTCATCAAAAATCTGCATATACCCTATATAGGATTTCCAAGCCATAAACTCTTATTTACCAATTTTCAACTTCACATAACATATTTAATTCATATATTCGTAACTAAACTATTTTCATAAAAAATACCAAATCAGTCCCAAAAATTATTCATTTCTGGGATTTAGCAGAATATAATCCCATATTGAACATATATTTTTCTCAGAAGTTTTAAGGGTTTACTTTTAAAATAGTTTTTTCCCATAAAATCCATAACTCTTAATCTATACATCCAAAAATCGTCATCTTTGGACACAATATAGAAAACTCATCAAATTAGCATTTCAATTTTTTCTAGAATTTCGAGAATTCGAAAAAAAATTAAATCATGCAAATGAATTTTTCACCGTAAATGCGGTAATCACGTGAGATGATTATTTCTACAATTTAATAAGGAATAAATACAAAGGATCATTCACCATGCATGCGGTAATCCACATGATAAAAGTTATTCCAACAAAGATAATAAATAATGGAATAATGAAGAATTCATCATGCATGCGATAGGCCGCATGCATGTGTTATTTCCAATGAATAATAAAAAGAAAAGAACTGTGTCATGCGTAATCCGCATGCATGTGATATTTCAATGTAATAATAGAGAATGGAATAACAACAGAATTCACGAGGCATGCGATAGACCGCATGCATGCATGTGTTATTCCAGCGAATAATAAAGAATGGAATAACAATGAATTATGAGGGTATGCGATAGATCAAGATAGACAAGTTATTCCAATGTAATAATAAAGAATAGAACCAGTGTCATGCATAATCCGCATGATGACGAGGATATTCCAATGTAATAATAAAGAACAGAACCGTGTCATGCGTAATCCACTTGACAGGCGTGATATTCCAAATGTAATAATAAAGAATGGAATAATGAAGAATTTCACCATGTATGCAAAGATTGGCATGATGATAAAAGTTATTCCAACATAATAATAAGGAATGGAATAACAATAGCTCTCTTCATGAATACGAAAGAAATTATACCTGTAAGACCCCAACTTTTATGAATAAAAAATAATTTTCTCGAAATATATTTTTGAATATTATAGAATAGATTTGATATAATGTTATAATTGTGGGTAATATTTATAAATTTTGTAAAGTAAGCAAGTGGTTATATAATATTCGATTGGTCGGAAAATATTCATTTTAATAGGGAATATTCATACGACGACACAATCATTGGTTGACCCCACAACGGAAGTATTGTCGTAGTTAGAAAATGACATAATTATCTTTTTATAAAAATAACGGCGGAAGTTTTACCGTTAAACTGTTGAACTACCCGGTAGTAAAAGTAATGCGATAATGAATACGCGTGGTTGCATAGTAGCACACGGTATTGATTATTGATGTTTACGTGAGAAGTCACTCAGTTATACTCAATTATTGCTACAGTAATTGCTGCATCATATCTCTCATATTATTGATTCAATTATTGTCATAGTATAATCTACATAATATGATATATTATTAAATCAATAATTGAGACGAAAAAGTTATTCATATTATTAAATTGCAATATTTACAATGTCTAGAAGTTCTTCCAGGAGAGATTTGGTCAATTTTAATTGCCGCCAATAAGGAAAAATCCTTATCGGAAAGCCCCTCTTTCCGGGAATGACACCGTTGTTAAATATTGTGAGTTATAATATTAATGATGAATAAGTTCGTGTTGATTAAAGATGAAATTGATAGTTCCATTGTGTTGGAATTATTAGTGTTAGTGGAAATTGACATTTATTTCGATATTAATTGATGTCTGGAAGTTATAATGACCAGTCGGGTAATTAACCGGATAAATGAGCAATTAATTGCTATTAATTCACATGATTATAACTATTTGTTCATATGTGTGTACTATTGATTCATATTATTTACTATTAGGGGAGGTGGTGCAAGTTTGATAATACTTGCAGGACTAAATTAAAAATGAAAGAAAAGTTGAAGGTATTGTACTGTAATATTTTGAGCCCCAAAACGTGCAATTATTGAAACTATATTTTTTTTATAAATAGAAGCTCATTCTTCCTTCATTTCTCACCAATTCACTAAAGCTATAGAGTAATTATTAAAGAGAGAAATTATAGAGAGAAAGAAGAAGAAAGTGCTACCTCTCTACTCCAAATCAGATTTCTTTTTAAGGTAAAGGGTATTATTTCTTTCGTATTCATGAAGAGAGTCATGGACGCCCCAAAATAGGTATACATCACCCATTTTGAGTCGACAATAACATGCTACAGAAACAACTACAACTTTATTAATACAACATTAAAACTGTGAGTTTAAATACAAATATTGTCATCTAGACAATATTCACACCCAAATAAGTCCTCATTACAAATATTGGTATATTATTTTACAAAAATGGTGAGGACTACTAAACAACTTTCTATAACCTTCATTCCATACCCCGACTAGTACTCGCTACATTCTCGCCTCATGAGAAGAAAAATAGAACAAAAAGTAAAAGGGTGAGCTCAACTAGCCTAGTAAAGAATATTATGACTAAGATAATATAGAACAAATTATCGTTAGTCTTCAACAGGGAAAAAATCTGATAAAATATAATAGACAACAAGTTTCAGATCAATATTCGCAGCGAAAATAATAATTCATAGAAGAGTTACGTAGAGAATGAAATCTACTATTATATATGAATTTAAAAGTCCATCATCAATATTTTATCCCTGTAACATCAATCAATATACATCTTGAATCAAATATTCATCTTTGCACTACAGGCCAAAGATATTCATCAGTTGGTTATGTTCACTCAACAACTGTACATCTTTGCACTACTGGGCCAAAGATATTCATAAGAAATTCAACTATCTTTTTTGCACTACAGTAGAAGATATTGAGTAATATCATCATTTAGGATCGAGGATGATGAAAAATATTTTAAAGAAAACGAATCCAGTGAAACAAAAGAATAAATATTAAGGATTCGTACTTTAAACAATCTGAGTTCAAAAATACTTCATAAATACTCATAGTGAAGTAAAATTCAAGAATGATCAAAACATGGATACAATCAAAGCTAGTATCCATAAAAGATATTTTGGACAGAAAACGAAAATTTAATTTTTCTATGAATAGTGCCGTATTCGTGAATAATGCCGTATACGTGAATAGTGATGTATACGTGAATAGTAATCCTGATTTATAATGTGATGGTGCCAACTTGGATCAGACAAGATTTATAAACAATAGATGTGATGAAAGTTTCTCCTAACGGAGTCTCTACAGATAAATCAAAGTCTAATTTCTCCAGGAGTTAAGTTTAAGCGTTGAGCACATGACGGGGAGCGATAAATGAATGGGTAGCACCCAGATCAAGTAAGGTATAAACTTCGCAAGAATTTATGATTAGCTTACCCGTGATCACCTCGTTTGGGTTCTCGCATTTGACCCGATTACAACAAACGCCTCTTCGAGAATTGTTGACTTTGAATTTTCTCGGGGATGACCTTTTGAGTCACCATCGCTCATTGGACTTGGTTTATTTCTTATACAATCTCAAGCGATATGTCCTTCCTTTCCACAATTATAACATACCTTGAACTGTTGTGGACAGTTTGGACTGATATGTCCGTCTTTCCCGCATTTATAGCATACGACCAGTGGTCGTTCTCCTCCCTTAGAACCAGTTGCTGCTGGTGTAGACATCTTCGCATTGTCATTGTTGAATCTCCTCTTTTTAAAATCTCCTCCCGACTCGTTTCTTCTATTTTCATGACCATGATTACCACCAGAGTGGTTACCGCTTTTTGTCAGATTTTTCTTTCTCCATTTGGTTATCGTTATTACGATGATCTTTGTCACCGAGATGATCTGGTTGTGGTCCCTCGGTTGAACGTACTCATTATCTCGCTCTAACAATTGAGCCCTGTTGATAACATCTGAATAGAGAGAAAATTTATGAGAAATGAGATATTGACGTATGTCGGGTTTCAAACCTCTTAGATGTTATGTTTTTAATATTCATGAACGCAATCAAATTGCACAAATAAAGCAAAAATGTGGAAAATCAGAGTTTAAAAATTTTACAAACCATAAACCCGGATCACCCTTTATGCACAATTATTAATTAAACGAAAAAGAAAGAACAAGAATCATACCCTTGAAGATCCGAGCTTCCTCAGGTACAAGTTCACTTCCAATCTTTTTCGCGTTCAACTTGAATCCACCGGGTTTGGTTCCTTCCTTTGATCAACGTTAGCCACCCAAGTGTTTGGCCTCTAGAGGTGATCCACCAAGGAAGAAGAAGAATTTAAGAAGATGGGTATTTGGCAAAACTCTAGTTTTCTATCTCTATAGAAAAGGCGTACTCTCCCAATTATTGGAATTACGTCTGTTGTTAAAAAGTCAACAACCACTATCACCCATAATAATAAGACTCCTCTTATTTATAGATGTAGACAACCCTCCTTAACAATTAAAAAAATGGGTTTTATTTTAATTAATTAAATTCTTTTAATTAATTAAGCTCCCTAATCTTATTAGGGATAATTAATTAAACTCTTTTAATTAATTTTTCTCCTAATCCTATTAGGATATTTGAGAGTACTTTTATTAATTAATTCTCAAACTCCTTTAAGAATTAAATAATAATAATAAGACTCCTCTTATTAATTTATATTTAATATTTCCAAAATATTAAATAATAATATTAAGCTATTTAATTCATTCTATCACCATAGATTAAATTAAATATACTTAACTTATTATTACGATTATGCCATTAACTTCTTAAATAATTATTCTTCCTTTTATGGTGTGACCCTTTAGGTTCTCCATATTAAATAGGTTGTGAATAAATCAATTAGAATAATTCTAATCTTATTTAAATAAATAAATTAAACTATTAATTTATTTAAATAAATAATATTTATTCTACAATAGGGATAAGCCTCCTAGCGATCAACGACTTTTCGGATAATATAGATTTCAACATTAATCATAAAAGAACCTTTGAGTAAATAGTTATCAGACAATTCAATCCTTCCACCATCTGATGTCCCAATTAAATATAAGACATGGAATTACTGTCAAGTCTTATTTTATTTAATTATATGCATTTCGACTCTTAAATGCACAACCCCAAATAATACAAATTAGAAACTCCTTTTTAATTTCATTCTACCTTGGCCAAGGACTACTGAGTTGTCATTTATCGAATCACATAAGACATTTCTCTTCTTTTACTAGAAGTGGTAGATTCTTTATTGATCATACATTATCTCCATGTATAACTTATTATACCCATGCATACCCTTTGATATACCCAAGCATACCCTTTGATATACCCTAAGGGTCTTAAGGAATAAATCAAAGTATAACTCATCATACACAAGATACTATGATGATCTCAAGTCCAAGGATCACTTAGACTACTATCACTACTGAGAATTCCTATTGATGCAAGTAAAACTCCATTAGGTATTCCTTATGAGCCAACGTTCAATTGAACTTATTCTCTAATAAGCACCTACATACTTGCTTTAGTGTTTCCACACAAATGATTATGAGATCAATCATCCTCATTTAATGAGCAAACAACGTATGTACCAATCTATCCGGATTCACTAATCCCCAATTTAGTAATCCAACGAGTGGAAACTATTTTAGTTTTAAGCTTTCTAAGAATTTAGATCTCATTAGAATGATCATCATCATTATTCTAAAAGCATTACTTAAAACTATGGGTTTATCACATATTATAAAACAGCATCATGTCGATAATTAAAAGCCTTTAATAAATAAATAATTTTTTTTAATAAATGAATAAGATTGTTACAAAGTATATGCTTTATCATCAAACATGATTGGCTTGTGTGCATACTACTTTCATCAGAAACATCCGCGTCATACGTTCTTCATTCTCTACTAAATGAGGTGCAAACCTGGATAACTCTGCAAACTTCGCCTCGTACTGGGATACCGTCATATTGTTTTGTTCTAACCTAATAAACTCCACTTCCTTCATATGACGAATACTTTCAGGAAAGTACTTATCATTGAACAGTTTGTCAAACGTCTCCCAAGACATGATGAGTGCGGCTGGATGGGTACGCTTCACAGATTTCCACCAGTAATCTGCCTCATTACGGAACATAAAGGTGGTGAATGGAACCTTCTGTTCTTCTGTGCATCCCAAGACATCGAATATCTTGGTAATTTGTTTGACCCATGTTTCTGCTTTAATCGGATCCGGCTTTCCCCAGAATTCTGGTGGTCCCAACTCTTTGAACTGCTTGGTTGTGACAAACCGTGCGTTGTTATCATTTCCACCTGTATTTTGTGCACGAGTCTCCCTCGTCTGATTTTGCATGAACTGCAAAAAGCTTCTAAACATCCTGTCGTTCATCATCTGCTCAGTGGTGTTGTTCACAGGAGGAACATTGCCAGCCTGTTGCACGTTCTCCTCATTGGTGTGTAAAGGTGTCTCCACGGTCTCATTTACTCTACTATTAACATTCTCAGTCGACATTCTCAAATACTGTCATAAAACAAGGGTTAATTGAGAAAATTAACATATCACATAATATCCCTATATACTGACCAATTAATAAATAAGCTTAGGTAGGACACACTAACGAAGGATTTACTCGTCTCTCCCCTCCTAGTTCTATTCCCCGATCTCCGCCAAAGATCATATTCCTAAGCTCGATATTAAATTGTGGACGCCCCAAAATAGGGTATACATCACCCATTTTGAGTCAAATAATAACATACTGTAAACAACTACAACTTTATTAATACAACATAAAAATGTGAGTTTAAATACAAATATTGCCATCTAGACAATATTCACACCCAAATAAGTCCTCATTACAATTATTGGTGCATTATTTTACAAAATGGTGAAGACTACTAAACAATTTTCTAGAACCTTCATTCCATACCTTACTAAGACATTGCCACATTCTCGCCTCCCGAGAAGAAAAAAATAGAACAAAAGGAAAAGGGTGAGCTCAACTAGCCCGAAGAAAGAATATTATGACTAAGATAATATAGAACAAATTATCGTTAGTCTTCAACAGGGAAAAAATCTGATAAAATACAATAGAAAATAAGTTTTAGATCAATATTCGCAGCGGAAATAATAATTCATAGAAGAGTTACGTAGAGAATGAAATCTACTATTATATATGAATTTAAAAGTCCATCATCAATATTTTATCCCTGTAACATCAATCAATATACATCTTGAATCAAATATTCATCTTTGCACTATAGGCCAAAGATATTCATCAGTTGGTTATGTTCATCTCAACACCTGTACATCTTTGCACTACGGGCCAAAGATATTCATAAGAAATTCAACCATCTTTGCACTTACTGGTAGAAGATATTCAGTAATATCATCATTTAGGACCGAGGATGATGAAAAATATTTTAAAGAAAAGCGAATCCAATTGAAAAAAAGAACAAATATTAAGGATTCGTACTTTAAATAATCTGAGTTCAAAAATACTTCATAAATACTCATAGTGAAGTAAAATTCAAGAATGATCAAAACATGGATACAATCAAAGCTAATATCCATAATAGATATTTTGGATAGAAAACGAAAAATTTAATTTTTCTGTGAATAAGTGTCGTATTCTTGAATAGTGTCGATACGTGAATAGTCTTAGTATCGTGAATAGTAACCCCGACACTAAAAGACAAGAATTTCACAAGAAAAATCTTACCAATATTCCTAAGCATAATGATATTAGAAAAATAATATCATTTTAAAAAAAAAATATCCCTTACCACGAAAAAGCGGTGACTTAATCGGAATCTTTGGATATAGTGTCAAAGGAACTTGCACCATATAACAACACTCAAAGTATCAAAATACTACAAGAATAATACAATAATATAATATAGAGAGAGAGAGAAAACTTCAATTTCTGGTGTGATTTTCAATTCTAATCTAAGCACCCTATTTATAGGAAAATGCTTAGAACACCAAAGCAGAAAATTTAATAAATTAATAATATTTTCAAAACTTATTCCTACGCACACCAAAGAATATGATTTAAACCATTAACATGTGCCACCAAATGGAAAAAACGTTTTTATTAAAAAAAATAATTAAAACTTCCAAAAATTAATTATTTCGGAACTTTAATAATTCATAATAAATAGCCCTTTTATCAGAAAAATTCAAACCTCATATCCTTTTCATAGAAAATTTCATTCTCTACAACTTTGCAGGAGAAAGATTTTCCAAATTCCAATAGAAGTTAATCAAATCCACATCTGAGACGATTTTACAGGCTATAATCAAATTTCAGTCAAGAAATGGGGTCCACCGACATGTTTAACATGTTTTAATTATTCTTAGTAACAAAAATACTCCTCCTCCACATATACTCATATATCCCACATTCATTGTAAAAATATCACCATTATTATATTATTAAAATATAATAATATATTTAAATGAATTATTTTATCAGAAAAGATAAAATATCAATTGTTTAACAATTATCACTTTAAAATTTTCTTCATCTATATCCACATAAAATGAATATTTTCCTTATCATATAAATCAATAATTAATTATTCATAAATAATATTACAGAATCACAATCTTCCAATAACCATTCGTTCCCGGAAGAGGGGCTTTCCAATAAGGATTTCTCCTTACTGGCACGCAATTAGGTGACCAAACCTCTCCTTTGACAGAACTTTTTAGATATTGCCAATAATGTTATCTAATAATATTATTCCAAATAATACGAATTATTGATCCGATAATGAAAAATACTGTGTAGTGACAATTATTGAAACAACAGTAATATAAAATATCAACGCAACAATTATTGAATCAATAAAATAAAATATTGAAGCAAGAATGCTCATCGTAACAATTATTGAGTAGTGCCTTCTTACATAAGAATCAATAATTGGTGCAATACCGTGTGCTACTGTGTTTTTAACCACCGAGTATTTTAATTGTATTAACGTTAACAACTACGCCATTATTTATAACCAACTTATACTTGTCGTTTTCTTCATTCAATCGCTTTTCGTTATGGGGCCCACACAAAATTGCTACTGTCATTGCATTTAATTTTTTCCCACAAACGGTAAGAATATTCCACGACCAAACGAATATTCTCCAATAAAAATGAATATTTTATAACCACTTACATATTTGAAATATTTGCGCATTTTAGCCATAACTAACCACATTAATCAAATCAACCCTTACTATTTCAAAATAATAAATAGAGAGAATTTGATTTTATTTATAATAAGTTGGGGTCTTACAAGAGCTTCTGTTATTCCATTCTTTATTATTATGTTGGAATAACCTGTCTATGCGAAGTACCGCATACATGGTGAAATTCTTCTGTTATTCCATTCTTTATTATTACATTGGAATATCCTGTTTGTGCGGATTACGCTAGACACGGTTCCATTCTTTATCATTACGTTGGAATAAAGCGTATGCATGCGCCTATCGCATGCATAGTGAATTCTTACATTATTTCATTCTTTATCATTACATTGGAATAAAGCATGCATGCGATTCTATCGCATCATTGGTGAATTCTTCGTTATTCCATTCTTTATTATTACATTGGAATAACCTATCTCGTGCGGTTTATCGCATGCATGGTGAATTCTTCTATTATTCCATTCTTTATTATTACATTGGAATATCTTTATGCATGCGGATTATACTAGACTGGTTCCATTCTTTATTATTCATTGGAATAACTCGCTGCATCTTGATCTATCGCATGCATGGTGAATTCTTCCGTTATTCCATTCTTTAATATTATTACATTGGAATATCACATGCTGTATGCGGATTACGCATTTACTTTGGTTCCATTCTTTATTATTACATTTGAATAACTTTGTCATGTGAATTATCACATGCATGGTGAATGATCCTTCGTATTCATTCTTTATTAAATTATGGAAATGATCTGTCTACGTGGATTACCGCATGACGGGTGAAAATCCATTTGAAGTTTCATATATTCTATTATACTCACTTGGTTAAAGTTTTGGCTTCTATACTCCATGAAATTAGTAGAGTATCCTGGATATTTGCGCTTCATCCGGTATCTTTTCATGGAAATATTCTTCTGAGCATTCTTCAATTTTACTCCACAAAGCAGTATCATATTGGCAATTTGGACGTAATTGATTTCAAGATAAATTAACTTATAAATCTTTAAAATTTATTCTTGAACTTGTTTTATTGAATTATTATGTCATTGTCATCATCCTCATGCTTATATTGTGATGAAAGTCATCTTTGGCTTACGTGCATAGATGGACTTGGTATGATTATGACTGAGGATTATTCTAGTATAATCATGACATGTAATGTTATAAATGATGTGGTAAAAGTCCTCAATAAATTTTGTAGTACATTGATGGACAGTTTTTGGTATGATTATGACCAAGGATTATTCGGTATAGTCATGACCATTGATGATTTAATGAATATCCTTGGCCCGTAGTGCAGGGATGATTCGATGATGTGGTTAATTTATTAAGTTGAGTCTCAGCGATAAAAATTGATGAAAACATTTTAAATCATAGAAGATAGTAGATATTATGCTCTACTTGACTCTTCTAATGGATTGCTTATTCCGCTGCAGTTAAACTTGATGTCTATTGTATTTTATCAGTTTAATTTTGTTGAAGACTAATGATAATTTATTATGCATTATCTTAGTCATAATATTTCTTACTGGGCTAGTTGAGCTCACCCTTTCTTTCATTGTTCTCTTCAGAAAATGAGAACGTAGCCGGAACTAGTCGGGGAACGGAGTGACGGTCCAGATGATAGCATTAGTAGTCCTCACTATTCTATTAAATAGTGTGACAATAAATTTAATGAGGACTCCATTGAGTGTGGATATTGTCTAGATGACAATATTCTTATTAAAACTCTTAGATTATGTTTTGTCGTATTTTATACGACTGTTGTATAATTAAGTTGTATTTGAATTTCGTATCATGTATTTGGCGACTCAAGATGGGTGATGTATACCTATTTTGGGGGCATCACAATACCCCTTACCTTAGAAGAAACTGGATATTGGAATAGTGAGGTAGCAGACTTCTCTTCTTCTTTCTCTCTATAATTTCTCTCTATAATAATTGCTCTAAAGCTTTAGTGAATTGGTGAGAAATGAAGGAAGAATGAGCTTCTATTTATAGAAAAATATAGTTTCGATAATTGCACGTTTTGGGGCTCAAAATATTACAAAGACAATACCTTCAACTTTTCTTTTCATTTTAATTTAGTCCCGCAAGTATTATCAAACTTGCACCACCTCCCCTAATAGTAAATAATGTGAATCAATAGTTATAATCATGTGAAAATACGAATTATAGTATAGTACTTCCATCTATACCTCCATTTTTAACTTAGTTATGCAAGTATTATCAATCTTGCACCAACTCTCCTAATAGTAAATGAATGTGAATCAATAGAACACACATGTGAACAAATAGTTATAATCATGTGAATTAATTGCAATTAATTGCTCATTTATCCGATTAATTATCCGATTATCAATATAATCTCCAGACAGCAATTATCATCGGAATAGATGTCGATTTCCACTACCACTAATAATCCCAACACAATAGAACTATCAAATTCATATTTAATCAACACGAGCTTATTCATCATTAATATTATAACTCACAATATTTAACAACCAGGTCGTTCCCAGAAAAGAGGGGGCTTTCCGATAAGGATTTCTCCTTATTGACGCACAATTAGATGACCAAACCTCTCCTTGACAGAACTTCTAGACATTGTAAATATTGTAATTTAATAATATGAATAACTTTGTCGTCTCAATTATTGATTTAATAATATATAAAATATTATGCAAATGATATTGTGACAATAATCGAATCAATAATATGAGAGATATGATGCAAAGAATTATCGTAGTAATAATTGAGTATAAGCGAGTGACTTCTTACGTAAGCATCAATAATCAATACCGTGTGCTCTTACGCAACCACGCTTATTAATGTACTTTTACTACTAGGGTAGTTCAGCAGCTTTTTAACGGTAACACTTTCGTAGTTATTTTTATAAAATGATAATTATGTCATTTTTTTAACTACGACAATACTTACATTGTGGGGTCCACTAATGATTGTCTTGTCGCATACGGATATTCCCGACAAAAAGAATATTCCCCACCAAACTAATATTTTATAACAACTTCCATACTTTGCAAAATTTATAAATATTACCCACAACTATAACATTATATCAAATCCACACCATAATATTCAAAAAAAATATTTCGAGAAATTTAAATCTTTATTCATAAAATTTGGGGTCTCACAATCTCCCCTCCTTATGAAATTTTGCCCTCAAAATTTACGTACGTACCTGGTATGATGAGGATACCTTGACTTCATTTCAGATTCTAACTCTTGAGGTATAACCTTTGAGTGTTGAATATGATCCTTCTTATCCAAGATTTTAACACGTATCTCCTCATATGTTAAATCTTCTGCTATCTCGTATAGTTCTAATTTAATAACGTGGTTCGAGTCATCCACATATTTGCGTACCATCGATACGTAAAAAAAATGTTATGAACACGTGACATACTTAGCGGTAAGGCGAGTCTATAGACCACATTCCTACTCGATCGAGGATTTCAAATGGGCCAATTAAATCGAGGGTTGAGATAACGCCTTCTTGAACCTTCTTCTTCACATTCATCAGATTCGGGTGTGTAGCTTGAGCGGCTTTAACTTTATCGATTAAAGTCTATTCTACTCGTATATTCATTATCTTCACGTGGGTGCCTAGAGTCTTTAACTCTATCTTCATCATTTGTAAGTTATACAAAATGGGTTTTTGTGATAACAACATCGCTTTAAATAACGCATACGATCTTATCTTCTACTCAACGCATACCTACCACATTCGCTTCTTCCACGATGATATTGAGTGGTATAGTCATAATCTTCAATGACTCGAGCCAACGTCTTTTGGTAGCATAATACGTTCGTTCTAGGTGAAGAAATATTTAAGGGTTTTAGAAATGGATTTTATACTGAGGTCAATACAAAATTCGATTTCACGCTCTAGGGGTAGGCTAGGAAGTTCTTCAAGAATACGTCAGGAAATTTATTAACGATAAAAAAAAAAGCATGACTCCATCCAAGACTTGTATAAAGACGTCACATTGATACCTATCAACTTGCCACCGCTATTCACGACGTCCCCTACGGATATTCTAGCTTCGGTGTATTCCAAGACTTGGAAGTCACCAGCGAAAGGCTCGGGGCTCTTTACTTATGGCTTGATATGACAATGATTGACTTTAGTGGTTTGGTTGCTTGAATTCACATAACAAAGTTGGTTAGGAATATAAAAGCTAACAACCTTATTTAAAAGCATGATGAGTACTTAACCAATTGATTCCTAAAATCACATCAAAGGCAAGTATTTTCAAAGAGATAAGATCGACAGGTAACGTGAAAGTGTCGATTTAAATCAAACAAGATTTATAAATAGTGGAGTTAATGAAGGTTTCTCCCAACAGAGTTTTAACAGATAAATCAAAGTCTAATTTCTCCGGAGTCAAATTTAAATATTGAGCATAAGTAGGAGAAATAAAAGAGTGGGTAGAACTGGTATCGAATAAGGTATAGACTTCGCAAGAATTTATAATTAACTAACCCGTGATAACTTCATTTGGGTTCCTCACTTGTTGGGAAGTCATGACAACCGCTCTCCCTTGAACTACCGGCTTTGACTTTGTTCTGGGCAAAGATTTGGTGTCATCACTACCATTGAAATTGACTTTTCTATAGGGCATATTCCACCCTCAACTACTTCATCGTACTCCTGTTTCATGATCTGAATTATTAATCTTCGATCCATATCAAATTGGGGTTGACCGCAATGTACCGGGTAATTCAAAACTCGATGTTGGGTTCTCTCAATTGCTGTCTAAAAAGAGAAATACATATCATCTATTTTAGCCCTCTTAGATCGGACATCTCTTTCCACAATATCAACGCATCATGCGGCTTTTACCCATGCATCACTCATTCTCACTCGTTCAGTTGTTTCTTCTTTCAGTTCAGATTCCAGCTTTATCATCTTATACTCTGCCAAATAGTACTTTCGTTCAAGCATCACATATCGGGTAACACAAGCTTGAATTGTTGCATCCTTTTGCTCCACGACCGCCTGTCGTTCTTCAGCCTGCTCTTCTAACTCATGAACACGATTTTGCAATTCTAAATTTCGATCATAAAATTCTTCTAATTAATTCTCCCCTTCTTCCTCTTCTTCCTCACTCTCAGCTGCTACCTCTGCGACTATCTCGGATGCAACTATCAATTCTTTACTCACCACATGGATATCTCTAATTCCTTCTTCGCTTGACATCACATTATCCTGGTTGGTGATTAGATGTGTTTCCACGATCTCATTCACTCCATTATTAACATTTTCAGCTGCCATTCTCAAATACTGCCACAAAACAAGGGTTAATTGACATGTCACATATTATTCCTATACCCTGACTGACTAATTAAATACCAAATAAACTTAGGTAGGTCATACTAGCGAAGGAATTCCCCATCTCTCCCCTCCTAGTTCTTGTCTCACATCTCAGCCAGGGATCATATCCCTAAGCTTTGATACCAACTGTGATGCCCCCAAAATAGGTATACATCACCCATCTTGAGTCGCCAAATACATGGTACAAAATATAAATAAGAACTTAATTATACAACTGTCGTGTAAAATACGACAAAACATATGCTATGAGTTTTAATACAAATATTGTCATCTAGACAATATCCACACTCAATGGAGTCCTCATTACATTTATTATCATACTATTTAACTGAATAGTGAGGACTACTAATCTTTATCATCTGGATGATCACTCCGTTCCCGACTCGTCCCAAATTTATATTCTCATTTCAAGAGAAACGGTGAAAGAAAGGGTGAGCTCAACTAGCCCAAAAAAAATATTATGACTAAGATAATGCAGAATAAATTATCATTAGTCTTCAATAATGTTAAACTAATAAAATACAATAGACATCAAGTTTAACTGCAGCGGAATAAGAAATTCATTAGAAGAGTCAAGTAGAGCATGATATCTAATATCTTCTATGATTTAAAATGTTTTCATCAATTTTATCGATTAGACTCAGCTTAATAAATTAACCACATCATCGAATCATCCCTGCACTACGGGCCAAGGATATTCATTAAATCATCAATGGTCATGACTATACCGAATAATCCCTGGTCATAATCATACCAAAAACTGTCCATCAATGCACTATCGCCCAATGAGGACTTTTACCACATCATTCGTTACATTACGGTCATGATTATACCGAATAATCCCTGGTCATAATCATACCAAGTCCATCTATGCACATAAGCCAAAGATGACTTTCATCACAATATAAGGATGATGACAATGATATAAGAAATAATCAAACGAAATCAAGGATAAATATTAAAGACTTTAAATGTATCCAAATATTATCAATCACTTAATAAACTCATAATCTAATATTATTAATATTATAATAATATTTTAATCACTTCTTAAACTTATAAACAATTTATTTCAATTGTTTACACTTTACCAAATAATGCATTTTAATCATTCAAAAATGTCATACTCATAAGATTTCATCACCAATGATCAAATCTCTCATCAAAAATCTGCATATACACTATATAGGATTTCCAAGCCATAAACTCTTATTTACCAATTTTTCAACTTTACATAACATATTTAATTCATATATTCGTAACTAAACTATTTTCATGAAAAATACCAAATCAGTCCCAAAAATTATTCATTTCTGGGGTTTAGCAGAATATAGTCCCATATTGAATATATATTTTTCTCGGAATTTTTAAAATTCATTTACTATTTTTCATATAGCCAAAACTGCCGAATATTTAGACATTTATCATAAATTGTATTTTTGTCCAAAAATTCAAAAATTTACAGGGTATACTCCTGTTATATACATGTACTCCCAATAAAAATTTTACCAATTTTGGAGTTAACCACAAGGAGTTATAAGGTTTTACTTTTAAAATAGTCTTTTTCCATAAAATCCATAACTCTTAATCTATACATCTAAAAATCGCCATCTTTGGACACAATATAGAAAACTCATCAAATTATCATTTCAAATTTTTCTAAAATTTTTGAGGGTCAGAAAAATTACGAAACTGCAAATGGATTTTTCACCCGCCATGAGATAATCCACGTAGACAGATTATTTCTACAATTTAATAAGGAATGAATACAAAGGATCATTCACCATGCATGCGGTAATCCACATAGACAGGTTATTCCAACAGAATAATAAATAATGGAATAACAGAAGAATTCACCATGCATGAGACAGACCACACAGACAGGTTATTTCCAACTGAATAATAAAGAATGAAACCGAAGTCATGCATAATCCGCATGCATGGGATATTCCAAATGAATAATAAAGAATGGAATAACAACAGAATTCACCAGGCATGCGATAGACCACACAGACAGGTTATTCCAATAGAATAATAAAGAATAGAACCAGGTCATGCGTAATCCGCACAAACAGGATATTCCAATAGAATAATAAAGAACGGAACCAGGTCATGTGTAATCCGCACAGACAGGATATTCCAACAGAATAATAAAGAATGGAATAATAGAATAATTTCACCATGTATTTAGTACTTCGGATAGACAGGTTATTCCAACATAATAATAAGGAATGGAATAACAATAGCTCTCTTCATGAATACGAAAGAAATAATACCCATTACCTTAGAAGAAACTGGATATTAGAATAGTGAGGTAGCAGACTTCTCTTCTTCTTTCTCTCTATATTAATTGCTCTAAAGCTTTAGTGAATTGGTGAGAAATGAAGGAAGAATGAGCTTCTATTTATAGGAAAATATAGTTTCGATAATTGCATGTTTTGGGGCTCGAAATATTACAATACAATACCTCCAACTTTTCTTTCATTTTTAATTTAGTCCTGCAAGTATTATCAAACTTGCACCACCTCCCCTAATAGTAAATAATGTGAATCAATAGTTATAATCATGTGAAAATACGAATTATAGTATAGTACCTCCATTTATACCTCCATTTTTAACTTAGTCATGCAAGTATTATCAATCTTGCACCAACTTCCTTAATAGTAAATGAATGTGAATCAATAGTACACACATGTGAACAAATAGTTATAATCATGTGAATTAATAGCAATTAATTGCTCATTTATCTGATTAATTACCCGATTTATCAATATAACCCTAGACATCAATTATCATCGGAATAGATGTCGATTTCCACTAACACTAATAATCCCAACACAATGGAACTATCAAATTCATCTTTAATCAACACGAGCTTATTCATCATTAATATTATAACTCACAATATTTAACAATCAGTCGCTCGGGAAAGAGGGGCTTTTCGATAAGGATTTCTCCTATATTGGTAGCGCAATTAGATGACCAAACCTCTCCTCGACAAAACTTCTAGACATTATAAATATTGCAATTTAATAATATGAATAACTTTATCGTCTCAATTATTGATTTAATAATATATAAAATATTATGCAGATGATACTGTGACAATAATCGAATCAATAATATGAGAGATATGATGCATCAATTCATCGTAATAATAATTGAGTATAAATGAGTGACTTCTTACGTAAGCATCAATAATCAATACTGGTGTCTACTTATGCAACCACGTGTATTCATTGTATTTTTTATTACCGGGTAGTTCAACGGTTTAACGGTAACACTTTCGCCGTTATTTTTATAAAATGATAATTCTGTCATTTTCTAACTATGACAATACTTCTGTTGTGGGGTCCACCAATGATTGTGCCGTCATACGGATATTCTCCGACAAAAAGAATATTCCCCGACCAAACGAATATTTTATAACAACTTGCATACTTTGCAAAATTTATAAATATTACCCACAACTATAACATTATATCAAATCCACACCATAATATTCAAAAAAAATATTTCGAGAAATTTAAATCTTTATTCATAAAATTTGGGGTCTCACAAATAACGGTTCGATCGACCACTAGTTGGACCCGTGACCTATTCACCTGGTACCTTTTCCGTTTCAATGACTGATCTGAGTCTAAAAACCATATTCGACAAAAAAGCACTATACATAGTTTCTCCATACCCCTATGCCCCAAAGAAAGAGTTAGTTATCCACTTGCTCTCTCTTAACCAAACTTCGAGATATACGTTGGCGTCTAATTAGTAATCTCATCCTAAGTAGGCCCGCAAACGAATCAAATCGTTCGCGAACCAGTTCGATTCGAGTTCGAGTTAAATGGCTTGCTGAGTAGAGTTCGCACATGGTGTTCAGTTCGATTGCTCGATCGAACATGTTCGTAAACCATATGGTTCGGTTCGTTTGTGTTCGCGAACAGTTCAAGTCCGATTCGATCGGATCGATAAGTTCGAGTTCAAGTTTGAGATCGATTCGATTAGTTCGAGTTCAAGATTTGTTCGAGTAGTTCGATTTCTTACATGTTTTAATTGTTTATAAAATTCTAAATACAAAATAATTGATTATTTCATATTAAATTTTAAAGTTTGTCTTATCAATAATTGTTAAATTTGTAGTAATTTTCTTTTTTTAATACTTAAACATCTTTTTATTTTTTAATAATTGATTATAAGTATATAAGTAAATATTTTTATTAAATAATAATGTGTAGTTCTTCACCTCTAATTTAATTAAAATAATTTTAATATTTTCATAAAAATTTTAACAATGATGGTTGGATTATTACAATTTACATCCCTAATAATTTAATAAATTATAATTCATGTCAGAAATCACATAAATAAAGTCATTAATAATCATGCAATGACAATTTGACATTAATTAAATAATGATACAATACAATTGCTTACATTTACATGATTTATTAAAATTGTCAAATCGAGATAGAGAATAGATAAATCAAGTCATCAATGTATTGAAACTTCACTAATAGAGTAATAGTCATTGTACAATTACTATTGCATATTAAATCAACTATAAAGTATATAATTAAACGTGCAAACTTGATTTTATCAATTTTTGATTTTTTTTTTTGTGTTACAGACTTACGATGTATATGTGAGATAGTAAGAGAAGGTGACTTGCTAACTTTGATGTATCCTTTATGCAATTAAGTAATCATATTTAGTGTAAAAATTAGTGTTTAATAATCCAATTAAACAGTATGTCACAGTACCATTTGCATGAAATTAAAATGAGTTACTAATTTAAATTAAAATAAGCGTTTAAAAAAATGAAACAAAGTATCTAAATAGCTTTGAGCCTTTGATCTTAGAATCGCAGTTAATTTATTTAGTTTTAAACAATATAATTATGAAAATTATAAACTTTTTATAAAGTAATTATCAAGATTTATTGTATTCAAAAGTTAATTATCACATCCCTTCTGAATTAAAAATATTTCCTATTAACTTTGAAAATTCTTACTTGAACAGTTGATCTTATTACTTATATTTCAGAACATAGGAAATATTTGGTACTAATACATTTTAAGATTAATAATATTAATTAGTATATTAGATATTAAATTAATCTAAATTAACTAAATTTACATTATTTTAAATCTTTAAATTTTACAATTTCATTATAAAAAATATTAAATAAGACTTTTTTTATGAAATAGGTGAAATATTTTTTTATGAAATAGATGGTGTATATTTTTATGTTCGCGAACTTGATCACATTCGTATGTTCATGAGTTGTTCGCGGACAAGTTTGTGTTCGCAAACATCAAACGATCCGAACTCATACATAGCTCTTGGTTCGATTAAGTTACTCGAATAAATTTGAGTTTGACTAAAAATGATTGATCGAGTTCGGTTCAAGTTCGACAAAATTCGGATTGAATCGTTTGTAGCCCTAATCCTAAGGGACATTTCAGACATTTGATCACCTGGGGGCATCATAATCATTTCACTAGCAGAACATTTATGTAAATATTCCTTCTTCCCTTATGACTTTGTTTATAATTAGAGTAAACTACAGTGACACCCTCTCTAGTTTTTTAAGTATAGATAGTATCCCTATAAATTTTTGTATGTTATCAAATTATAATTCAAGAATAATATATATTTTTTCAATTACAAAATTATCCTATTTTAATACAATACATTTTAATTATAGTTTTGTTTGTAATTAACATCTCATTCATATTGTTGATAACTTATAAAAAAATTAATTTGGTCTAATTAACACACATTTTTGGTAGATGGTACAAATATTAAAATTTTTAAATTAAATTATTAATGGAGTAGTTGTAATTAGATTGAATACGTTGATAGTTTATTTTTAATATTTAACAACAAAATTATAATTTGATTTTTGAGTTACATATTATGATTTTTATGTTAAATTTATCTTTAGTATATGACAAAATTTAGAATGTTTATTATTTTGATTATATTTTTTTAGAATATAGTTGATTTTGTATTTATGGTAATGTTGAATAAAAGAAAATGTAATAATATTTATTATTACCTCTATCTTGTAAATAGATTTTCTTTTTGAATAACAACACTTGTCATTTTTACTACAAATAATTATGCGTAATTGTGACTTATATTTAGTTTAATATTTGAAAAAAGTAATTAACATAATTATATTTAATATTTTTATATGAATAATAAGATTAGTTAGGTAAGAATTTGTGTCTAAGTTTGTTGTATGTAAATTTTAATATTTTTGGAAAAATATTTTTTTTGTTGTTAATTTGCACTTTTTATGTGTATTAAGATTTTACTTTTAATTACAAAAAATTATGTATGAATGTATTTTATGTAAATTTTAATCTTTGAGAAATTTAATTAGCAAAAGTGTATGATTTTATTTTCTTGATAAAATGAATATTTGTTATTTTGACATTTATGTTATTTAATGTACAAATTTATAATTTTATTAATGTCAAATGAAAATGAAAATATATAAATTTATATTTAGTGGGTATATTAAATATACCCACTATAAATATTAACATAAACAGAATTTTGACGACTAAAATCATTAATTAATTATTATTTTTTATATTATTTTCTAAAGTAATTTTCGTAAAAAAAATTATGGGTAGAAAACTAACAATAGTCATTCTTTTATATTTATTTCTTTTTTCCTTTTCAGTTCGTTATTCTTTATTTCTCTCTCTCCCCAAAAGCACCTCGCGAGCCAACTCAGTGAGTTCATGTCCCCGCGTCGATCGGGATTCCAGTACAGTTTCTTTCTCCCCTGTACATCAAGTCCCGTCCCTTTCTCTTTCTCCTTCTCCCTCTCACTCTGTATACACAGTTATATAATATATGGATTTTTTTTGTTAACATTATTGTGTTTTTGATGTTATCAGGCTGATACATTGGTGGAATTCTGATTTGTTTTTGTTGATACACTAAATTTAACACACAGATATTAACATATTTATCTAGAGAGAGATGGAATCATCAGATTCGTCATCTAGTTCAGAATTTGATTATCTGTTTAAGCTGTTAATGATCGGTGATTCTGGCGTTGGCAAGAGCAGTCTCCTCCTATCTTTCACTTCCGACACTTTTAATGATCTTTCCCCAACTATTGGTATAATACAATACTCACCCCCTCCCCTTTACTTGTCAATTTAGCTATATATTCAATTATGTATATATGTGAGCATTGGGCATTAAGGGATATAATTGATAATTCACTATTGTATTATATGTGTTTGATTATTGATGACGTATATATGTGTGTGTACGTATAAGTGCTTATTTTTTACTAGTTGGGTGGTAATTTTTTTGAGCGTACTATTTAAAAGATTATTTCCCATGAAGCCAAGTATCAAACTTTGATAAATGTGTTGCACGAAATTTGCAGTTATTACATCATTTGTGGTAGTGCCTTAATGAGATAGAAGACAATATGGTAGTGCCAAAGATATAATGGTTTTGTTTTGAATTTTGACAAATGGTGTAAGGAAGCTCGGATGATTGGAACATTTTTGGTTACTTCTTTTCTTGAAATTTGTCAGAAACCAAGTACTGTGTTGCTTCCTCCTTATGAGTCAATTAACCAGTGTTATCCTTATGAGAGCAAAGAGTCTATTACTTTTAAAAGATGGATAGTTATCTGTTGTTGAGAGCTGATGCTAGAATTGTTAATGTACATTAATGATATTTAAAATGTTATGATTGTGATGTAGTTCTGTCCTCAGTTTAAACACGCTGTTTTTAGTGGTGGCATTATAGTATTCAATCTACCTAGAATACTAGTAATGGCATGTAAGGAATTTCATGTCAGTTTATAGTCAAATTAGAAATGTATCTCTAATTTTACACACACAAAAAAGGAAAATTTATTTCTAATTTTGAAACGGAGAGAAATCTTTATTGCTAATGTGGATAGGAAAAATTGTTCTGTAGTTTTCCTTGATAGTCCGTTTTACATTTCTTATTTTCATGTAGGTATTGATTTCAAGGTAAAATATGCCAATATCGGGGGTAAAAAGTTAAAGCTTGCAATTTGGGATACAGGTAATTAACTACTGATGTGTCTCAGCTGAGAATTTATGTACACCATTTTTAATTGTTTCTTGTACTTCTTTCTGTCTTTTTATATTTGTCACTATTATCTTTGTTATGCTAATGAAAATATGGAATCAGTACCTTCAAGGATTCACTATGGTTATGATGTTTCAGGCTACATTTGTTATTTCTTATCTACTATTTGGTTCATTTTGTAATTATTTTCAGTATACTAAATTAGACATGAGTAGAAATATGACGATATGATCATTAATACCACTATAGGTTGTGCTAAATTTATCATCTTTCCTTTTAAGTTTAATGAGAAATTTAAAGGACCTCAATTCTGCGAGGAAGCCAGGTGAATTAGCACCTATTCTAATATGTTCTTATTGATTTGTTTTTTTTTCCTAAATTAAAATTTAGATGTTATCCTTAATAAAACTATATATGTTTCTGTTTTGAAAATAATGGTAATGCTTTAATCCTTAAAAGGGAGAGAAATTTTGAAAAATTTTGTATGTTAGTTTTAACCAAGTCTAACATCTAAGCATGTTGATAAGATATTTTGTCCTTATGGGTCAATGAAACTTAGTCATATTGTTCAGCTAATTCTTCATCACAAATTGAAATTGTACAGGTGAAAGAAATTCAGGGATGTCATGTAGCACAATCTTCATCCAAGAGCATAATGTATTTTTAATATTACTCAGAAAAATCATTCTAAGTTTTAGTTGGATTAGCTTTGATACATTCAACATGGCAGATTGTTATTAAGTATTCTTCTGATTTTACTAGAATTTCAGAAAAGAATTGGTTTTCACTGTACTACTTTCTGCAGATTAAGAATTGAAAGGCTTCAATATTTCCAATCCTATATTTTGTTCCTGAATGTTTTGTTATGCAGCTGGCCAGGAAAGATTCAGAACATTGACAAGCTCATACTATAGAGGAGCACAAGGCATCATTATGGGTATCTTTTCTTCCTTATGTCAGACTCGCTGTTTAATCAACTTTTGAGAGAAAACTCTTAAGATTAAAGCTCAATAATGCTAGATACTTGTTGTGCACCGCTAATGTGTAATCTAATGATTAGAGAAGTGGTGAAATAAAGCTTTATTATTAAAACATACCTCTGTAAATATAATCTGATGATTATATGTAGTATCTCAAATTCGCAACATCATGCAAGGCATGGGCATATCTCATTGCTTGTATTTTGATGTTTTTGTCTAACTGTTGTTAACGGTAGTGACATCTAGGAATGAAATCTTAGCAACTAAGAACGCAATTTGGGGCACATAACAATTCTCTGTTCTACGTTCTTTCACACAAGTGACTAGTTCCTTCCTGAAATTTCTGATATGTAAATTGTTTGTAGCTAAAACTTTGCCCTTTTTGGTTGGAACTGTGACAGTATATGATGTAACAAGGCGAGAAACATTTACAAATCTATCTGAAATATGGTCCAAGGAGATTGATCTATACTCAACTAATCAAGATTGCATTAAGATGCTTGTTGGAAACAAAGTTGACAAGGTAATTTTCTTACATATTTGAAAGATTGTATTCAATGTTTTTCTGTTCCTTCTTCCTCTCCAGGTCTTATGAAACATAATGGAAGTTGGTTGGAATTTTCTAGAATTAAATTTACTTGAAAGGAAATAATTGTTATGTCAGTGCTTGAAGAAACTCATCTTTCTTTCTCTGTCCGATGTGGAACTCGTGTCAAATAATATTACTGATCTTCTTGGATTGTGGCTGATTATTTAATTTTATTTATGGTTACATTAGATCTCTTTTAAGTAACTTTAGATTTAATGGGGATTATTAGGTATCAAGGGTAATTTAGTAATATAATTGTTGGGCTGTAGAAGCAGGCTGCCAGGACTAGCATTTGGGTTTTCTACTTTTAAATGATATTCTTATGTTTAGTAAGTTGAAGAAGAAGCTTAATTATTCAATACTTGGAACACAAATTTTACTTGGTCCGCAAGTCTTTAGGCTTTCTACCTGGGCTTGTTTAGCAGGCAGGAATGGAATCTCATCACTCGTAATCTTACTGCAGATAATAAATTTCCAGATTATAGGGTTCTGGATATTTTCATTCAAGTGTTTGGAGTATCTCAGGAATATTGCTCAAAAATCATAATTTTTTGGTAACTGGACTTAGTTTTTATATCTTTTATTAATTCCAGTTGGGTGGGAGATTAGATTACCACCATAACCATTCCATAGCGAAATCTCATTCCTGGATGAATGAGTTTTCCATCAACAATTATATGTACCAAATGCTAGAATTTTTTAAAATGGGAATGAGATTCCCATTCCCTCTCTCGATTTTTGCATGCCGAACGAGTCTATAAGTATTGTATTTTCTACAAGTTCAATGGTGTGTTATTTGAGAATAAAGCTGTTTTGCCCTTGGCATTTGTTGCCATGGACTGTGGGCATCGTGGATCCCTTGTGAGGGTAAAACACTCTTCCTCGTCCCCCTCTTTCCACGCGCTCGTGTCCTACATCGGTTTGGTCTGTTCTTGTCCTCTCTCTATCTCTCACACACACCTACACACATACGTGTGGGCCATGCACAATGCACTTGCTCAAGTGATATACATACATGCATACACAGGGATATATTTTTGTTTTCCAGCTATCAGTTTCCTTGTAGTTAGTCATGGATGATCTTTGTCATACTGCTCTTGGATGTCCATGCAAGAATGGAGGAGATGAAGTTTGTTTCATCGTGGATATCCATTTCCAATAAAATCCAAGCATTATTTATACTTCTACATGGTAGTTTGTTTTGGAAGTGATTTAATTTCGCAGGTCATGAGTCATAGTTAAACTAGCAAATTGAAATCTTCCATTGTTTGGTTCCTTCTGTTATGTTCATTGTGAAAAATAACTTACGTGGCGCTTGAGGTTCCAGTTAATATCTGAATCTCTTCTTCCAGGAAACTGAAAGGGCTGTAACAAGAAAAGAAGGAATAGACTTTGCTAGGGAGTATGGATGCCTATTTATTGAGTGCAGTGCAAAAACTCGAGTTAATGTACATCAGTGCTTCGAAGAGCTTGTCTTAAAGGTATAGAAAATGAGAACTCCTTTTACATATTTTTCTCTGGTTTTAGATTGAATAGCATGTGCACCTGGAGAATGTACCTTTATTACCTTGATATTTGAAGTGCAACTCTTTTGTGCTGGCTGTCAAATGTGATTTTATATGCCAGGGTAGCTAAATGAGTTCTTCAACTACCTCTACAATTTATTTTCTGATTTTTACTCGACAAAGTTATATTTTCACTCGACTATTAGCTCAGGCTGTTAGTATTTCTGGTGGTCTGGCCCCTGATTAGTGTTTTTTTTTTCTGAACTTTTTAATTTATTTTCATACCTATGCTTCACGGACATGGATCATTTATGGTAAACTTGTGTAACTGCATTGCTCGAATATTGTTGGAATAGTTGTCTTATGAAACAAATAGTGCATAGGTATGGAAAAAATAAGTTGGTAAATTTGTAGGAACTTACATGTTGTCTTGAAAACCACCCTTACTTTTGGAGATGGAGAGTATGTAAAAAAATTACTTGAAAACCCTTTTTTGCAGGTGTTTTGGAAACTTTTTTGGAATAGATATCCCAAACAGACCTTGAATAGATTTTCTGGAGGGTATCCTCCCAGTAACTTTTAGGTTTTGACATCTCAACGGCTGTGATAGAATAGAAACTAGGAAGTAAACATAAATCATTCTTCTTTAAGAAAATCATTCCACCAAGACTCTAAACCAAATCGATTGGCATTCTTAAATTGCAACCATTTTTAGAAATAATGTAGTGATATATGAAGTTGTGTGTTTATTTTCCTTCCAGTTTATGGTATCATCTTGATGTGAGGAATGATGATATGCAGATTTTAGATACTGCCAGTCTTTTATACGAAGGATCCAAGGGTGTCAAAAAGAACATCTTTAACGAACAATCACAACAACCTGATTCGACAAGCACTTGCTGTTGATGCTGTTCTTTGCTCGAATTCTTTCATTATGGTGGTTGGTTCCTTGTCGCGTTTTACATATTCATTTCAATTTCTGCACACTGACAAACTTTTTTTTATACCATTGAATCAGAATATCATGTCAATCTCTCTACTAGAACCACAAGGGAAGTTCAATTGTTTTAAGTTCGTTTCCTCTTCTTCGATTTGTACAGAAAAAAAACTGTGAGGAGAAGTCTGAAACTATATCACTAGATATTTTATTAATGAATTATTGTACACAGAATGCTTTGATTATCTATATTTACATCAGTTTTCTTTTTTTTCTTCTTTTTTTCCCCCGGGGTACTCCTCCCCAACGCATCCCAAAAGTTCATGCTAATATTCTTTGTAGACAAAATTGAAATTCTAAAATAGTTTATGTCAAGTGTCAACATCATTTCTTTATATTAATTTTACCTTGAGAATTGTTTTGAAATTTAACAAAGCTTTAACTAGCAGGCATTAGTTTTTTTATTTGATAAATTATAATAAAGACAATGTCACTTGCTACTCAAATTTATGCTTTCTTTAAGTAAGTTTGTAAGTAATTTACATTTAATTGTGGTAGAAAATTTATCCATATTTTTGAAAAACTACATTAACTCGAATATATAACAAACTTACTGTACATAGACTATTTTTTGTTTTTTATTTTTAAATTATTTTTGTGAATGAATAATCCGGGATTAAAAACATATAAAATCCACACCCAGCGTTGCCACCCAAACAGAACCCAAAAGAATGGGTGCCTCTACAGCACCCATTTCCCATCTTCTTCCTCACTACCCCCAAACCCCAGCAAAACCCCAAATTCATCCGCAACTCAAAGCCAAAACCCCAATAAAACCCTAATTAAACCCATTACTTCCTTCCCCAAAATCCCGCCAGTCACAATTCAAAGGAGGCATTTGCTGCTATTCTCCTTGCCTTTATCTTTCACATTTCATTTCAATTCAAGGAGCTCAGCCCTTCCCAACTATGACCCAGTGAGTCCAGCCGAGAAAGATGCCAGCATCACTCTCTCCCAGAGAGTTTCAGAAGCTGTGGAATTACTGGAGAAAGGAAGAGAATTTCAGGCTCAGGGGGACTTTAGCAAGGCTCTTGAATACTTCTCGCAGGTACAATATTATTATTATTTATTTATTTTAAGGAATTGATCTTAATTATGGTTTTGGGCAACGGGTTGCCTTTAAAAATATAATCTTTGCAGTATGCAACCAAATAATGCGATTGTTTTACTATCCGGGATAGCCAAACACTGTCTTATTGCTGGTCTCATAATTCAGCTCACTATGAGTTAGGCAGCTTCATACGCTTGCCTGTATTTATAATGGTTAATCAAAACACTACTCCTTCCATTCCATAATAGTAATAGTCTTTTTTAGCTTCATCCACATGCACATGGATTAAGAAAGTCATTTCGATACTATTATTTAACAACTAAAATTTGTGTTAAATTTCATTACTACCCCTTTATGGAAGTTGAAAACTATAAGATAAGAATTTCTTCGGACAACGAAAGAAGTTAGGGAAGTTAGGGGTGATATAAGAAAGTAAATAATTTATTCTCCTAGAAAGTTGTAAACGACAAATAAAAAAACACAAATTTTTTTTCTTCCTAAAGTCTATTATTATGGAATGGAGGGAGTACTATAAAGCTATGGATGTAGATGCATATATGTACAAGTGTCAATTATTAATGTTATATTTATTTTTGTGTTCAATACAATCTTGTTTTATGATTTTAATTGGTTTCGGAATTAAGGTCTTCCTTTCCTTTTTAACAATGGTACATAAACTTATCTTCTTGTTGGAATTGAGCTTTGCAATGAGTTAGGTGTTGGAAAATGGGTTTGAAACATTAAATATAAGAGCATTTTGAGGCTCACTTTAATGAGGGACCCACACTCCGAAAATATCGGGTCCATGCACCAATGCGTTCTCCTCAACGAGGAGTACAACGTGGTATATTTATGTGTTCAAATCCATTAAGAATTGAATGAGAAAATTGACTCTAAAGTCACCTACTTGAAATGTTAAAAATTGTAAAAGTCCCACATAGGGCATTAGAGGGAAGAATGAAGAATTTATATATGGGATGTTTGCTCAATAGGAAGGGCCCCAAGGGGCACCCCACTTTTGTGGAAGGGAGAGGACCTAGCCAAGGCTTGGTTCAAACCCATTATCGCTGTGGCCGTCCCAAAGCGGACGGGTGGGTGGTAAAATCGGTCATGATATATATTTTTTTGACAAAATCTGTTTAAAAAATTATCATCATGATACTACGTCGTTTTGACAACAGTTGAACGCTAACGGTCATATCCCAATTGTGGGAATCCCGTTCAACATAAGTTTTATATTCCCAGTATCTACATGCATCATTACTGTAAGTTGTATTTACATGCATCATTACTGTAAGTTCAGTACATAACATAGAATTTGGTTCGAAGTATTCTTAATTTTGAAGTGCTTTTAATTAAGAATTGAAAATCCGTTTTATCTTGGGAGACAATTATTCAATAAATCCTTTAACACCACTGAGGGAATAAATTTGCTTTAAGGAGACTTTGTGAATTCAAAGGACTCGGATTTTTTTTTTTGTGTTATAATTCTGTTCTGTTTTAATATATTTATATATATTAAATAATACTATATATTACGGATAACAATCTTAAAGCAAATTTATATTCTATAAATATAGTAGCATTTAATTTATATAATTTAATTGAACAGAAAATCGTTGATGAAAACAAATTTTCTGTACCAATAGTATTCTAGAATTTGATTGCATGTTAATACGTTTAAATGTAGTTAAATGATGTGTACTTGTATAATACACAATACAAAACCAATAAATTGTAATTCTGTAATCAGTAATGTCTATTCATGCATTGTCTATTCTGTCATCAGTATTGTCATGAGTATTGTCTATAATACGTTAAACAGAATGTCTATTCATGAGTATTGACATGAGTATTTTTAAGTATATTAAATCAGTATTGTAGAATATTTAATTTCTGTTTTTAATACATTTATAAGTCTTAAGTATAACTGATATACAGATTGACTATAATAGTATACTGTATTTATATATAATACGTTATTATAAGTTACAGTATCCATGCATTTATAGCTATTCCAAAGACTAAATTACATTCATTTATTTTATTGGGTTCCTGGAAAATTAAGGCTTCTGATAGCATCTCATACCAGAAACCATGTTCAATTTTCTTGTATAATGTAGTAATATGAAATAAATAATTGCTAATTGTAGTGGCATGTGGGTATCAAAATAATAATTGTATTGGACGTTAAACACATCATTTTGTTAAACGGAATTTATTTCTGTTTGTTTATGTTTTTGTATATTTCTTAAATTGTTTTATGTTTGTATAACAGAAATGGCATCTACTAGCACCATTCCTGCCGTGAGTATGTCTCATGGAGAAAAGCCTGAAAAGTTCAATGGAACTGATTTCAAGCATTGGCAACAAAAGATGCTCTTCTATCTCACAACATTGAATTTGGCAAAGTTTCTACAAGAGGACTGTCCTACTCTTGTTGAAGGAGAAATAGACAAGGAAAATGTGGCTGCAGTTGATGCATGGAAACATGCAGATTTGAATGGATTAGACAATACATTGTATAATGTGTATTGTACAATTCAAACTGCAAAGGAACTTTGGGAATCTTTAGACAAGAAATATAAAACTGAAGATGCTGGCATGAAAAAATTCATAGTCGGTAGATTTTTTGACTATAAAATTGTAGATTCTAAAGTAGTCATCACTCAGGTTCAAGAATTACAAGTAATTCTACATGACATTCATTCTGAAGGAATGTCATTAAGTGACTCATTCTAAGTTGCTGCATTGATTGAGAAACTTCCACCATCATGGAAAGACTTCAAGAATTATCTTAAGCATAAACGCAAAGAGATGAATTTTGAAGAATTGATTGTGCGACTTAGGATTGAAGAGGATAATCAAGGATCTGAGAAGAAGATTGAGAAAATTTTCATTGAAGCAAAGGCTAATGTGATAGAACAAATGCCAAACAATAACAACAAAAGGAAGCGTGAAGGCAAAGATACTTTCAAGGCCAAGAAAAAATTCAAAGGCAAGTGCTTCAACTATGGCATTCAAGGACATAAATCAAGTGAATGTCGCAAGCCAAAGAAATTTAAGAAAGAACAAAGCCTCAAGCAAATGTGACAGAACTGGAAAAGCTTTCTGAATATGTTTCAGACATGAATCTCTCTGCAGTTGTATCTGAATGTAACTTGGTAGGAAATTCTAAAGAATGGTGGGTGGACACTGGGGCTACTCGCCATATTTGTTCCAACAAATGATGATCAACTTCATGGGAAACTCCTCAAGTTTAAAGGTTCAAGAACGTGGAAAGATTGTACTGAAAATGACATCTGACAAAGAACTGACTTTGAACGAAGTGCTTCATGTGCTAGATATCTGCAAAAATCTAGTTTCTGGGTCACTACTTAGCAAGAATGGCTTCAAGTTGGTGTTTGTGTCTGATAAATTTGTACTTGCTAAAAATGATATGTTTGTGGGAAAGGGCTATATGACTGATGAGCTCTTTAAGATGAATGTTATAACTGTTGTACCGAAGTCTATTGATAATAATAAAATTAATTCTTCTGCTTGTTAGAATCTTCAAATATATGGCATGCTAGATTAGGACATGTTAATTATAATACTTTGCATAGATTAATTAATTTAGAATTCTTGCCTAAATTTAATATTAATCAAAAACATAAATGTGAAATTTGTGTGGAATCAAAAATGACAAGATTACCTTTTCATTCTGTTGAAAGGAAAACTGAACCTCTAGATTTAATTCACACTGATATATATGTGACTTAAAGTTTGTGCAAACAAGAGGTGGGAAAAAATATTTCATTACCTTTATTGATGATCGCACAAGATATTGTTATGTATATTTCTTTGAGAAGCAAAGATGAGGCTATAGAAATGTTTCAACTTTATAAAATGAAGTTGAAATCAACTTAGCAAAAAGATTAAAGCAATAAGAAGCGATAGAGGTGGTGAATATGAATCACCATTTGAAGAGATTTGCTCTCTACTCATGGTATTATTCACCAAACTACAAGCTCCTTATTCACCACAATCTAATGGTATTCTTTGAATGCAAGAACCTAACATTAAAAGAAATGTTGAATGCTATGTTAAAGCAGCCTGGAGCACCCTGTAATTTGTGGGGGAAGCTTTACTTTCGCCGCCAATTATATTCTTAACAAAGTGCCTCATAAGAAAACTCAAAAAACACCTTATGAATTATGGAAAGGTCATAGACCTTGTTATAAATACTTAAGAGTGTGGGGGTGTCTAGCAAAAGTAATGGTTCCTAAACCTAAAAAGGTTAAGATAGGACCGAAAACAATTGATTGTGTATTCATTGGTTATGCAAATAACAGTAGTGCTTATCGCTTTCTTGTTCATAAATCTGAAATTCCTGATATTCATGTTAATACTTTTATTAAATCAAGAGATGCATCATTCTTTGAGAATATGTTTCCATATAATGGAAATAAAGATTCAAATTCAAACAAAAAACCTTCGGATGCTACTAGTAATAATTTTGAAAATATAGACAAAGAGTCTGTAGTGGATGAACCTAGACGTAGCAAAAGGGCAAGGACTTCAAAGTCTTTTGGTCCAGATTTTCTAACATTTTTGTTAGAAAACAATCCTCAAACGTACAAGGAAGCAATATCCTCTCCAGATGCTTCTCATTGGAAAGAAGCAATTAATAGTAAAATTGAGTCCATTATGCAAAATCATACATGGGAATTGGTGGACCTTCCACCTGGTTCCAAACCCTTAGGGTATAAATGGGTCTTCAAAAAGAAGATGAAAGCTGATGGTTTAATTGATAAATATAAAGCAAGGCTTGTTGTTAAAGGCTATAGACAAAAGGAAGGATTGGATTATTTTGACACTTATTCACCAGTTACAAGAATTACATCTATTCGTATACTAATAGCAATAGCATCATTAAATAGACTTGAAATACATCAAATGAATGTAAAAACTGCATTTTTAAATGGTGAATTAGATGAAGAAATATATATGGAACAACCTGAAGGTTTCATTGCTCCTGGACAAGAGAGGAAAGTATGCAAACTTGTTAAATCCTTGTATGGATTGAAACAAGCACCAAAACAATGGCATGAGAAATTTGATAATGTTATGTTAACAAATGGATTTAAAATCAATGAGTGTGACAAATGTGTTTATGTCAAAAACACTCATAAGGAATATGTCATTGTTTGTCTTTATGTGGATGATATGCTAATCATGGGTAGCAACAATGAAGTTATCAACTCTACCAAACGTATGTTGTCAAATAGATTTGATATGAAAGACTTGGGGGTTGCTGATATAATATTAGGAATCAAGATTTTCAGAACCTCTGATGGAATTATATTATCTCAATCTCATTACATTGAAAAAATACTTGAAAATTTTAATAAGTATAATATAATTCTAAATAAGACCCCGGTTGATATAAATCTTCACCTTCCTTGTTAAAGGGCAAAATCACTATTGAGTTTGTTGACTCCATTGGCGCCTTTATTGTGTTTTCTAAGTTTTCTTTTCAGGGACAAGTGTTATTCCAAATATTATTATATAAACTAAATATATAAACAAAATTAAAAGATAAACAATTTTATAAAAAATGACTTACTAGATATAATTGACAAATTTTTAAAACTAAGTCAACTGTTGGATAGTCTCTCCTTAAAGCAGATTTCGTCCCCGCTATCGGTGCTTACGGATGGAACAATGGACGTCTACTTCTCAAGATAAAATGGTCTTTAACTTTTACAAGAAGCACTTCAATGGAAGAGTTCCACGAGCCAACAAAATTGAATACTATGACTTTTAATAAATGAAGAATGAAATTAATTTTTAAGAACTTGTGAAGGATTAAAGGTGAACATCAAGTAATTGTTTTGGGTAGATTTGGAACCTATTTATAGGTTTCCAAATACCCCTTTTGAAGATATACATCCTTTCAAAAGGTTGCATCCTTTTGATAGGTTACATCCTTTTGATAGGTTACATCCTTTTGAAAGGTTACATCCCTTTAAAAGGTTACATCTCTTTGAAAAGGTATATCTCTTTGAAAAGGTATGAACCAAAGGTCACATCTATTGGTTTTATTTCATTCATTTATATATATATATATATATATAACAATCCCCCACATGAATGAAATTTGGTTAAATTAATGCAAATGAATATGCAGACAGACTTAGAGAGAGTATCAGTGAACAAAAAATACTGAATCGGTGAAGGTAGCTTGTGGCCTTGAACCTTTCCCAGTGAAAGACTATCAGATTTACTGGCCAATCAGTGAACATAATGTCTTGAACTGTTCAACCTTTTAGTGTAAACCGAGACAATAGAATTCACACAGTATTTTTCAATTTTTTTTATTGGTTCTCATTATTATGTCCATTTTGGCCTTGGACACCTCCTGATTTCATGAGTGTGCTAGAGAATTTAGCCTTCGTACGTCATTATCATAGAAGTGGCCCCCTTCTCACTCACATAGGTAATTTCTATAAAGAGTATCATGCTAATACCCCACTTGACCTTTTTATATTCAAGCTATAGAAATTATTAAAAACAAAGTTTATCCTGTTTCACTCGGCAGTTTGTGCATTGTATCATCATAGGAATGAAAAGAAGTATTTATCTTCTCAGTGCTTACTAGATCACACATAATTAGGTTGTCCCTTTGAACCTATTTCTTGGGATCTCCAATCATTTAGGTTGGGTTTCCATTATGGCGACTCTTTAGGATTTTATAGGCTTTAAACCCATTCTCCTTGATGAACTTCTCACTTGCTCTCCAGGTATACCTTTCATTAGTGGATCCGCAATATTATCCTTTGACTTCACACAGTCAATAGATATTATACCATTTGAAAGTAATTGTTTAACAGTTTTATGTCATTGACGTATATGTCTAGACTTACCGTTATAATTACTATTTTGTGCCCTTCCAATCGCTGATTGACTATCACAATGAATAATAATTGGTGGCACTGGTTTAGGCCAATGAAATTGGCACTGCCAATTTTCACGGTGGTTCATAACTTCGTTTCTTAGGTCAACAGTTTGATTAAAGATAACTTCATTTTCATGTCCTTGACCTGAGATCTTGTATTGGTTCAAATTTATGTGAACTGGCATGCTTAATTGAGTTGATGAAGCAAGGTCTAAGGTACCATATAATTTTGAATGCTAACCACCTATTGGTTCTTTTAGTACAGGTCAATGCATATGACTCTGTCCAGGTTGTTGAGTATTGTTTGACCTCATTGACTGGACTTCGTCAAGATATTAAGGAGGATCAGTCAACTAACTCTAAACGCATAACTGATGAAGACCAATTGACCCTTCATCCCAATGATCATGAAGTACATAAGCATGAATGCTGAAGATGTGCACAGAGTTACAATTCTAAACCTTCCTGAAGACGTTCAATCCTCTAGTAATACACAAAATAATGATGAGATTGAGAGCTGTCAGCAAGCCAGTCTTTCCGCAAAGGCATCAGGAGGGTGACACATTCGAACTCCATCTTGGCGATTCTAATTTATGTAGGCCAATATTGCCTTGGATAAAGGGAGATATATGGTACCATCAATGATGTAATTGTTTTCCCATTTTAGATATTTGTGTATTATTATTACGAATACCAAAAATATTAGAGGTAATTGTTTTACAGAGAAGGGAGAGTTAAAATGTAAAATGTAAGGATTCACAGTCCTTTGCATACTACATGGCCGTGCCGCCAAAATAAAACTAAATATCCCTGACAAAGCATACAACTCTCCAGCACTCAACAAATGCTTTAAGAAAGTGAAGGCTCTAAGAGGCCCAATTCCAACAAATTAGTAATTCTCTTGTCCCTTTTCTTACTAATTTACTTTTTTATTCTTGGCCTACAGTTTTTAAAGTTAGTTTTGTTTATCCATCATGGATGTGTTCTGACTACCATTATATCAAAGCTACAAAGTAGACTTGGCAATGTCCAACATACCCATTCTAATTTCCAATCCAAGAAGGGAAAATTAAGAGGACTGAACAAACTACGAGGCTAGTATATCAGAATAGGCAGTTTAAGTCCATTTTAAAGAGTAAAATTTTATTTAATAATTTTAAATATTCAATTTAATAAAAATGAGTGCATAATATTGTCGAATATATTTATATAAAAAAAAATTATCAAATAATTTTTATTAAGAGGTACCTCTTAATTATTAATATTTCATTTTCTGTCTTACTGATTAAGAGGCATTCAGAGGTAACAAAAAAAGTAAACAAACAGCATCATGCCTTTTAGCGATTAAGAGACAATCCATTAAGAGGCAATCAGATGTAAACAAACAACACCTAAGTGGCATTTGGCAAATCAACAGAATAAACTTGTAACTAGTACATTATATATATATATATATATATATATATATATATATATATATATATATATATAAATATATGGTTCTCATAAATCTTAACAGTTGGATGGAGGTGAAAATCTGTTTTTATAAATTAGTATAAAATGAATACTTAGGAAGAACACGAAAAATCTGCTTTAAGATTGTTATTTTAAATTATTATTATATATACTAAATATATAAACAGAATTAAAAGGTAAACAATTTTATAAAAAATGACTTACTAGATATAATTGACAAACTTTTAAAATCAAGTCAACTGTTAGACAGTCTCTCCTTAAAGCAGATTCGTCCCCGCTATCGGTGCTTACGGATGGAACAATGGATGTCTACTTCCCAGGATAAAATGGTCTTCAACTCTTACCAGAAGCACTTCAATGGAAGAGTTTCACGAGCCAACAAAATTGAATACTCTCTATGACTTTTAATAAATGAAGAATGAAATTAATTTTTAAGAACTTGTGAAGGATTAAAGGTGAATATCAAGTGATTGTTTTGGGTAGATTTGGAACCTATTTATAGGTTTCCAAATACCCCTTTGAAGATATACATCATTTCAAAAGGTTACATCCTTTTGAAAGGTTACATCCTTTTGAAAGGATACATCCCTTTGAAAGATTACATCCCTTTAAAAGGTTACATCTTTTTGAAAAGGTATATCTTTTTGAAAAGATATGAACTAAAGGTCACACCTATTAATTTTATTTCATTTATTTATATATATATATATATATATATCCAACAACAAGTATATGCGCCTTTTCTGTTACTTGGCGTGCTAGAAAGTTTCCCCCCAGCAGAATCTATTGAGTTGATTCCTTTGCTTAACCTAAAAAGAGATGCAAATACAATTTTATTTAGGATTATAAAGCTAAACGATATTTTTAATTTGTCATTACTTTGTTATCGTCATTTTTATTTTTTAGTGTATCACACAATCATTATTAAATTTTTAATTAAAAATATATGTGAAAATATAAAATTACTCTTAAAAGTTGTTTTAAAATTATATATTTAATTTCAGAATAAATTGGATATATGTTTTTCGTACAAGTAGGTTAGTTGGTTTGATCTTAGGTACATTTGACTGAGATTTAGTTTAGAGCAAGTTCATGACAACATAAACTGGAATATAACAAAGTTTTGAATAGGAATGTAAATGGTAACGAAAAAATCCGTACTCGTTCGCATTCATATTAAAAAAAAGCGGATATTATTCGTATTAAAAAAAACGGATATATCCGTATTTGATTTAAAGGTATTCACAAATAAACGGATACGAATAGTCGAATACGGATATAGGCGTATTCGTATCCGTTTAACATTCAACCGTAAATATATCCGGCTGATAGCGGATATCGGATTTGGATCCGTATCCGAAACGGATATATATATATATATATATATATATATATATTTTTTAATAAGCAAAATAATTTTTTTTAAGTGTCATTCCTTATATAATAATTAGTTTTCATTATCATACGAAAATTATTTTATAAATTTATCATTTCACTTCTAAAAAATAGGAAATAACATTTTTATTCTAATATTAATAAACTAAAATAAATTGATTTTAAGTATAGTTAATAGATTTTTACTATTATAAAGTTAAAATATCTAAAATGTATCATTTACTAAGAAAATTATATACTAGAAGAACAAAACTATAAATATTAGCTTGTTATGAGATTTTTACTTTCAAAACTTACTTGCAAAGTTGGGAGGCGGGAACAATGAACAATATAATTTTATTGTTAAATTGTGTTAAGTCCAAATTAATTTAGAATTAATCTAGAGTGGGGTTGAATAATTAATTCACGTTTATGAATTTTCGGGTGGAGGGAGTATTTATCACTTTCATTTGCCCAATTATTTAAAAATTATAAGTCCAAATATTTAAAATAAATTCAAAGTAAATTTTGAATCAAGTTGGATTAACTAGTTGTCAGTTGTCACATATGTGACGCCCCCAAAATTGGTATACATCATCCATCTTGAGTCGCCAAATACATGGTACAAAATTCAAATACAACTTAATAATACAGCTGTCATGTAAAATACGACAAAACATAAACTGAGAGTTTTAATAAGAATATTGTCATCTAGACAATATCCACACTCAAATGAGTCCTCATTACATTTATTGTCACACTATTTAACAGAATAGTGAGGACTACTAATACTATCATCTGGACCGTCACTCCGTTCCCCGGCTAGTCCCGGCACGTTCTCATTTCCTGAAGAGAACAGTGAAAGAAAGGGGTGAGTTCAACTAGCCATTAAGAAATATTATGACTAAGATAATACAGAATAAATTATCATTAGTCTTCAACAATTTTAAACTGATAAAATACAATAGACATCAAGTTTAACTGTAGCGGAATAAGCAAGTCATTAGAAAAGTCAAGTAGAGCATGATATCTACTATCTTCTATGATTTAAAATATTTTCATCAATTTTTATCGTTGATATATATATATATATATATATATATATATATATATATATTAATAAGCAAAATAATTTTTTTAAGTGTCATTCCTTATATAATAATTAGTTTTCATTATCATACTAAAATTATTTTATAAATATATCATTTCACTTCTAAAAAGTAGGAAATAACATTTTTATTCTAATATTAATAAACTAAAATAAATTGATTTTAAGTATAGTTAATAGATTTTTACTATTATAAAGTTAAAATATCTAAAATGTATCATTTACTAAGAAAATTATATACTAGAAGAACAAAACTATAAATATTAGCTTGTTATGAGATTTTTACTTTCAAAACTTACTTGCAAAGTTGGGAGGCGAGAACAATGAATAATATAATTTTATTGTTAAATTGTGTTAAGTCCAAATTAATTTAGAATTAATCTAGAGTGGGGTTGAATAGTTAATTCACGTTTATGAATTTTCGGGTGGATGGAGTATTTATCACTTTCATTTGTCCAATTATTTAAAAATTAGAAGTCCAAATATTTAAAGTAAATTCAAAGTAAATTTTGAATCAAGTTGGATTAACTAGTTGTCAGTTGTCACATATGTGACGCCCCTAAAATTGGTATACATCACCCATCTTGAGTCGCCAAATACATGGTACAAAATTCAAATACAACTTAATAATACAAATTGCCGTGTAAAATACTTACAAAACATAAACCGAGAGTTTTAATAAGAATATTGTCATCTAGACAATATCCACACTCAAAGGAGTCCTCATTACATTTATTGTCACACTATTTAATGTAATAGTGAGGACTACTAATACTATCATCTCGACCGATCACTCCGCTCCCCGACTAGTCCCGCCACGTTCTCATTTTTTCTCAAGAGAATGTTGAAAGAAAGGGGTGAGTTCAACTAGCCAAGAAGAAATATTATGACTAAGATAATGCAGAATAAATTATCATTAGTCTTCAACAATGTTAAACTGATAAAATACAATAGATATCAAGTTTAACTAAAGCGGAATAAGCAATCCATTAGAAGAGTCAAGTAGAGCATGATATTTACTATCTTTTATGATTTATAATATTTTCATCAATTTTTATCACAGAGACTCAGCTTAATAAATAAACCACATCATCGAGTCATCCCTGCTCTACGGGCCAAGGATATTCATTAAATTATCAATGGTCATGACTATACCGAATAATCCTCGGTCATAATCATACCAAAAGCGCCCATCAATACACTACAAAGCCCTTCGAGGACTTTTACCACATCATTTATCACATTACAGGTCATGATTATATCGAATAATCCCTGGTCATAATCATACCAAGTCCATCTATGCACGTAAGCCAAAGATGACTTTCATCGCAATATAAGCATGAGGATGATGACAATGACATAATAATTCAATAAAACAAGTTCAAGAATAAATTTTAAAGTTTTATAAGTTAATTTATCCTGAACTCAATAATGCCCAAATTGTCAACATGATACTGCTTGGTGGAGTAAAATTCAAGAATGCTCAAAAGAATATTTCCATGAAAAGATACTAGATGAAGCGCAAATATCCAGGATATTCCACTAATTTCATGGAGTATAGAAGCCAAAACTTTAATCAAATCAACTGAGTATAATAGAATATATGAAACTGCAAATGGATTTTTGTCCGCTATGCGGTAATCCACGTAGACAGATCATTTCCACAATTTAATAAGGAATGAATAACAAGGATCATTCACCATGCATGTGGTAATCCACATAGACAGCTTATTCCAACAGAATAATAAATAATGGAACTAGGTCATGCGTAAACGCACAGACAAGATATTTTGACAGAATAATAATAAATGGAATAACAATAAAATTCACCATGCATGCGATAGAACGCACAGACAGGTTATTCCAACATAATAATAAATAATGGAACCAGGTCATGCGTAATACGCATTTGCATATGATATTTCAAATGTAATAATAAAGAATGGAATAACAAAAGAATTTCACCATGTATGCGGTATTGTGATATCTGAGTTATTCCAATGTAATAATAAGGAATGGAATAATGGAAGAATTTCACCATGTATGCGGTGCCAGATATACAAGTTATTTCAACAGAATAATAAGGAATGGAATAACAGAAGAATTTTACCAAGTATAGGGTAGTCCACATATACTGGTTATTCCAACAAAATAATAAAGAATGGAATAACAGAAGTTCTCTTCATGAATACGAAAGAAATAATACCCCTTACCTTATAAAGAAGAGTACTCACCGGGTAGAGGTATGGGATATACTTGAAGAAAACTTGCACTACGCTCCAAAAATTTCTTAAACTCTAAAGAAATACGCCAAGATTATGAAGAAGAATTCTCCGAACTTACGTGTGTGTTTTAATTCTAACTAAGCATCCTATTTATAGGAAAATAGAAAGGATACTATGCAATAAAATATAATATATTCTATTTATAATATATATATATATATATATATTATTTAAAATCTAATAAAACAAATAACTTTATAAAAGTATTACATTTTATATAAAAAGATTTTACTATGTAAACACTATGCAGCATTTATACAAAATAGAATATAATATATTCTATTTATAGTCTAATAAAACAAATAACTTTATAAAAGTATTACATTTTATATAAAAAGATTTTACTATGCAAATACTATGCGAGCACTATGCAAACATTATGCATAATGTAATATAATATATTCTATTTATAGTCTAATAAAACAAATAACTTTATAAAAGTATTCTGTTTTATATAAAAAGTTTTCTATTTTATTATATTTATAATAATAATAAAACAAACTTCATCATCATTATTATAATTCACACTATTAATCGACCAGGTCGTTCCCAGGAAAGAGGGGGCTTTCCAATAAGGATTTTTTCCTATTGGCGCGCAATTAGGTGACCAAACCTCTCCTTGGAAGAACTTCTAAACATCGTTAATATTGCAAATAATAATATTAATAACTTTGTTATCTCAATTATTGATTTAATAATATATAAAATATCGACAATAATTGAATCAAATAACGTGAGATACTATGCAATAATTACTGTAGCAATAATTGAACAAAAGCGAATAACTTCTCACGTAAGCATCAATAATCAATACTGTAGTGCTACTACTATGCAACCACGCCAGTATCGCATTTTTAACACCGGGTGTTTCAACAGTTAATGGTAAAACTTCCGCCGTTATTTTCATAAAAATATTTTTGTCATTTTCTCAATCCGACAATAATTCCATTGTGGGGTCCACCAATGATTGTGTCGTCGTACGAATATTCCCTGTTAAAATGAATATTTCCCGACCAATCGAATATTTTATAACAACTTGCATACTTTTCAAAATTTCTAAATATTACCCACAACTATAACATTATATCAAATTTACTCCATAATATTCAAAAATGATATTTATAGGAAATTCATCTTTATTCATAAAAGTTGGGGTCTTACAACCTCCCCTTCTTATGAAATTTCGCCCTCGAAATTAGGGTACATACCTAGTATGTCGAAGAGGTAAGGATACCTTGATTTTATTTCAGATTCTAACTCCCAGGTCATTTCCTCAACATCGTGGTTTTTCTACAAAACTTTGACTTGAGGTATAACCTTGGAGCGTAGAATATGTTCCTTCTTATCCAATATTTGAACAGGAATCTCTTCATATGTTAAATCTTACGCTATTTCGTCCGGTTCTAACTCAATAATGTGGTTCGGGTCTTTCACATATTTACGTAACATGGATATATGTAAAACGTTATGAACACGAGACATACTTGGCGGTAAAGCGAGTCTATAGGCCACAGTTCCTACTCGATCGAGGATTAAAAATGGGCCAATAAATCGAGGATTGAGCTTTCCTCTCTTTTCAAATCTCGTAACTCCTTTCCATGGAGCAACACGTAACAACACATGATCTCCAATATCGAATTCCATGTCCTTTCGATGAAGATCAGCATAACTCTTTTGTCGATCTTGTAAGGTTTTTATACTTTACCGGATCGTTTGAATCTTTTTCGTAGTCATACGTACCAACTCCGGTCCCAACAATGTTGCTTCACCCACCTCATCCCAGCATACTGGAGAACGACACTTTCTTCCATACAACGCTTCGAATGGAGCCATGCCAATACTTGCTTGATAGCTATTGTTGTAGGAAAACTCCACCAATGGTAAGAACTTGTCCCAACTTCCCTTGAAGTCAAGGACACAGAGTCTTAATAAATCTTCAAGAGTTTGAATAGTCTTCTCTGATTGTCCGTCCGTCTGAGGATGATATGCTGAACTAAATCATAAATTCGTGCCCATAGCTTTTTGCAAACTAACCCAAAATCTTGAAGTGAATCTTGGGTCTCGATCAGAAACTATGGATATTGGCATACCATGCAGTTTTACAATCTCGTTTATGTACATACGAGCAAGACATTCAAGTGTATAAGTTTTTCGTATTGGTAAGAAGTGAGCAGACTTGGTCAATCTATCAACAATGACCCAAATTGCATCTATGCCTTGAGAAACCTTGGGAAGACCAGTAACGAAATCCATGGTAATGTGCTCCCACTTCCATTTTGGAATTTCAAGTGGTTGCAATGGACCTTTTGGCACTTGATGCTCCGCCTTGACTCGTTGACAAGTTAGACACCTTGAGATAAACAACGCTACCTCTTTCTTCATATTGCGCCACCAAAATGTATGACGAAGATCACGATACATTTTGGTACTCCTTGGATGGATTGCAAACGGTGTGTTGTGCACCTCCATCATGATTTTATACTTTAAATCAGGGTCGTTAGGAACACAAAGTCTGGAGTTGACTCGAAGTATTCCTTCTTCATCGATTCTTACTTCCGGCATAGCACCTTCTTGCACTTTCTTCCTCATACGCATCACTCCAGTGTCCAGAGCTTGAAGCGACTTTAACTTTATCGATTAAAGTCAGTTCTACTCGTATATTCGACATCATCACATGGGTCCCTGGAGTCTTTAATTCTATCTCCATCCTTTGTAAGTCATACAAAATGGGCCTTTGCATTGACAATATTGCACTAGTACCCGTATATGGTCTTCTACTCAATGTGTCAGCTACCACGTTCGCTTTTTTAGGGTGATATTGGATGGTATGATCTTAATCTTTCAACAGTTCAAGCCAACGTCATTGTCGCATGTTGAGTTCCTTTTGAGTGAAGAAATATTTGAGGCTTTTATGATCCGTAAAGATCTCCACTTTCTCCCCATACAAGTAATGCCTCCAAATTTTAAGTGCGAAGATAACAACTGCCAACTCTAGATCATGAGTAAGATAATTTCTCTCATATTCTTTGAGTTGTCGAGAGGCATAGGCTATGACTTTCACATGTTGCATGAGAACACATCCTAACCCTTTGCCTGAAGCATCACTGTAGATGACAAATCCCTCCGAGCCAGATGGTATTGTCAGAACAGGTGTTAAAATGAGTCTTCTCTTGAGTTCTTGAAAACTCTTCTCACATTCTTCGCTCCAACCGAACTTTGTATCTTTTCTAGTCAGTTGAGTTAATGGAGTAGCGATTCGAGAAAATCCTTCCATAAATCTCCGATAATAACCAGCTAAACTGAGAAAGCTACGTACTTCGGTCACTGATTTAGGTTGCTCCCAGCTTTGAATTGCTTCAATCTTTGCCGGATCAACAGATATTCCATGACTTGATACTACGTGCCTAAGGAATGCTACTTCCTCAAGCCAGAACTCGCATTTCTTCAACTTGGCATAAAGCTTATTTTCACGAAGCTTTTGGAGTATCAGCCTCAAGTGTTTCTCATGATCTTCACGGCTTTTTGAATATATGAGGATGTCATCAATAAAGACGACCACAAAGTGATCCAAATATTCCTTGAATACTAGGTTCATCATATCCATGAAGGCAGGAGGAGCATTAGTCAATCCAAAAGATATGACTAAGAATTCATAATGTCTGTACCAAGTTTTGAAAGCCGTCTTTGGAATGTCATAGATTCTAATCTTCAATTGTTGATATCCGGAACGAAGATCAATCTTTGAAAAAAAATTGGCGCCTTGCAACTGGTCAAACAGGTCATCAATGCGAGGCAATGGATATCTATTTTTGATAGTGACATGGTTCAACTCCCGATAATCAATACAAAGTCGCATACTCCCATCTTTCTTCTTCACAAATAGAATAGGAGCACCCCAAGGAGACGTACTAGGACGAATGAAATCGATGTCTAACAATTCCTGCAGTTGGGTGTTTAACTCCTGAAGTTCAATAGGAGCCATTCGATATGGGGCTTTGGAAATGGGTTTTGTACCGGGTTCAAGGTCGATACAAAATTCAATTTCACGCTCTGGGGGTAGGCCAGGAAGTTTTTCAGGGAATACGTCAGAAAATTCATTAACAATAGAAATATCATTCAAAACTGACGTATTTTTGTTTAGATCCGTGACATGAGCTAAGAAAGCTTGACATCCGTTTTTCAATAAACGAATAGCTTTATGGCTTGAGATGACAGTGATTGATTTTAATGGTTTGGTTGCTTGAATTCGCATAATAGGATGGTTAGGAATATGAAAGCTAACAACCTTATGAAAATAATCAATTTTTGCATGATGAGTAGTTAACCAATCAATCCCTAGAATTACGTCAAATGCAAGTATTTTCAATGAAATAAGATCGATAGGTAATGTGAGGGTACCGATTTGAACCAAACAAAACTCATAAACAATGGATGTAATGAAGGTTTCTCCCAATGGAGTTTCAACAGATAAGTCAAAGTCTAATTTCTCTGGAGTCAAATTTAAACGTTGAGCGCAAGTAGGAGAAATAAAAGAATGGGTAGAATCGGTATCAAATAAGGTATAAACTTCGCTAGAGTTTATGATAAGCTTACCCGTGATGACCTCGTTCGGGTTCCTTGCTTTATGGGAGGTCACGACAAACGCTCTCCCTTGCACTACTGGCTTTGACTTTTCTGGGACGTCCTTTGGTGCCTCCATCCTAGCTGAACTTGTCTTCGGTGAATGAAAAAATCGGGCTAGGTGACCTTCTCTTCCACAATTATAACATTCTTTGGACGGCATCGAGATATTTGGACTGATGTGTCCCTCCCCTCCGCATTTGAAGCATATGATAGGTGGTCGTTCTCCTTCCTTAACAACGGGTGCTGGTACTGACGTCTTTCCATCATTGTTGAATCTCCTCTTTTTGAAATGTCCATTCTTATTGTTTTGGCCATGATTACCACCAAAGTGGTTACCATTTCTAGCATGTTGATTCCCTCCACGCTTATTGTCACCGCTTCGATGACTGTTATCACTGGTATTATCATTTTGCCGGCTGCTCTCTTTTGGTTGGGTTGACTCATTATCGCGCTCCAATAACTGAGCCCTATTAACAACATCTAAATACAAACACAGTTTATGAGAGATAAGATATTGACTTATCTCGGGTTTCAAACCTCTTAGAAACATTCACGTCATTCTCTCCTCATTATCAACTAAATGAGACGCAAACCGGGACAATTTGACAAACTTGGCTTCGTACTGTGACACGGTCATGTTGTTTTGTTCCAGCTTGATGAACTCTACTTCTTTCATGTGACGAATTCTTTCGGGAAAGTACTTGTCGTTGAACAGTTCTTGGAACTTCTCCCAAGACATTTTCAGTGCGGCAGGTTAAGTATGCTTTATAGATTTTCACCAGTAATCTGCCTCTGCCCGCAACATGAAGGTGGCAAAGGGAACCTTTTGCTCCTCGGAGCATCCCAAGACATCAAATATCTTGTTGATCTGCTTTATCCACATCTCCGCCTTAAGTGGTTTTGGCTCTCCAAAAAACTCTGGTGGTCCCAGTTCCTTGAACTGCTTAGCGGTGACCGCCCGAGAGTTTCCAGTGTTTCCACCTGCATTTTGGAAAGGAGCCGTTCTTGCCTGATGTTGCATGAATTGCATAAAGCCTCTGAACATTCCATCGTTCATCATCTGGTTCGTGTTGTTGTTTGCCTGAGGATTGTCGCCTTCCTGATGCACATTATCCTGATTATTGATCTGTGGAGACTCAACGGTCTCCTGTGCTCCATTGATGTTCTCAACATTCTCGGATGTCATTTTCAAATACTGCCACAAAACAAGGGTTAATTAACATATCACATATTATCCCTATACTCTGACCGACCAATTAAATACCAAATAAAATTAGGTAGGTCATACTAGCGAAGGAATTTCCCGTCTCTCCCCTCCTAGTTCTTATCTCACATCTTAGCCAGGGATTATATCCCTAAGCTTTGATACCAACTGTGACTCCCCCAAAATAGGTATACATCACTCATCTTGAGTCACCAAATACATGGTACAAAATTCAAATACAACTTAATTATACAACAGTCGTGTAAAATACGACAAAACATGATGTGAGTTTTAATACAAATATTGTCATCTAGATAATATCCACACTCAATTGAGTCCTCATTACATTTATTATCACACTATTTAACAGAATAGTGAGGACTACTAATGCTATTATCTGGACCGTCACTCCATTCCCCGACTAGTCCGTACTACGTTCACATTTCCTGAAGAGAATAATGAAAGTAAAAAGGTGAGCTCAACTAGCCCAGTAAGAAATATTATGACTAAGATAATACAAAATTTATCGTTAGCCTTCAACAGTGTTAAACTGATACAATATAACAAACATCAAGTTTAACTGCAGCGGAACAAACAATCCATTAAAAGAGTCAAGTAGAGAATAAAATCTACTATCTTTTAAGATTTAAAAGGTTTTTCATCACTTTTATTGTTGGGACTCAGCTTAATAAATAATCCACATCATCCCTGCACTATGGCCAATGATATTCATTAGTATCACAACCACAAATTATCCATGCACTATAGGCCAAGGATATTCGTGTATTCATCAATGGTCATGATCATGCGAACAACTATCCATCAATGCACTACGGGCCAATGAGGACTTTTACCACATCATTTGAAACATTACGGTCATGATTACACCGAATAATCCCTGGTCATAATCATACCAAGTCCATCTATGCACTACAGGCCACAAATGACTTTCAACAATATATAAACATGAGGATGATGACAATGATATAAGAATTAAATAAAACAAGTTCAAGAATTAATTTATCCAGGAACCAATAACGTCCAAATTGTCAACATGATACTTTTTTGTAGAGTAAAATTCAAGAATGCTCAGAAGAATATTTCCATGAAAAGATACTGGATGAAGCGCAAATATCAAGGATATTCCACTAATTTTATGGAGTATAGAAGTCAAAACTTTAACCAACTGAGTATAATAAAGAATGGAATAACAAAAGAAATCACCAGGCATGCGATAGACCGCAAAGACATATTATTCCAACAGAATAATAAATAACAGAACCAGGTCATGCGTAAACGCATAGACATGATATTCCAACAGAATAATAAATAACGGAACCGAAGTCGAGGCAAAATTCAAGACCGCATGGGATGTTCCTCTGAGTAATAATAAATAACGGAACTAGGTCATGCGTAAACGCACAAATAGGATGTTCCAATGTAATAATAAAGAATGGAATAATGTAAGAATTTCACCATGTATGCGATTTCAGATGAGACAAAGTTATTCCAATATAATGATAAAGAATGGAATAATGAGAAGAATTTCACCAAGTATAGGGTAGCCCGCGTATACAGGTTATTCCAACAGAATAATAAAGAATGGAATAACATAAGAAATAATACCCCTTACTTTAGAACAAACTGGATATATGAGTAGTGAAATAGCAGAATACTTTTCTTCTTTCTTTCTATAGTTTCTCTCTCTAGAGTTTCAGTGAATTCGTAAGAAATAATGAAGGAATGAGTTTCTATTTATAGGAGAATGGGGTGAATAGTAATTAATTCTGAACGGTCAGATTGATTTACTTTTTAAGCAGACGGTCAGCATTGGTTTACTATAAAATATTCTAATAAAACAAAATCTTTTAAATAAAATATAATATATTCTATTTATAATCAAATAAAACAAAACTTTATAAAAAGTATTCATTTTATATAAAAAGATTTTACTATACAAATACTATGCGAGCCTTATGCAAATACTATGCATAATAAAATATAATATATTCTAATTATTGTCTAATAAAACAAATAACTTTATAAAAGTATTACGCTTTATATAAAAAGTTTTTTTACTATGCAAAAAACTATGCATAATAAAATATAATATATTCTAATTATTGTCTAATAAAACAAATAACTTTATAAAAGTATTCATTTTTATATAAAAAGCTTTTACATTTTATTACATTAATAATACTAATAAAACAAAACTTCATCATCATTATTATAATTCACACTATTAATCGACCAAGTCGTTCCCTGTGAAAGAGGGACTTTCCAATAAGGATTTCTCCTATTGGCGGCGCAATTAGGTGACCAAACCTCTCTTCGCGTAACTTCTAGACATCGTTAATATTGCAAATAATAATATTAATAACTTCGTCATCTCAATTATTGATTTAATAATATATAAAATATCAACAATAATTGAATCAATTAACGTGAGATACTATGCAACAACCATCAAGCAATAATTGAACAAAACTGAGTGACTTCTCACGTAAGCATCAATAATCAATACCGTGTGCTACTATTCAACCACGCGTATTCCTGTACTTTTAACACCGGGTGTTTCAACAGTTAACGATAAAACTTCCGTCGTTATCTTCATAAAATATTTTTGTCGTTTACTCAATCCGACAATAATTTCGTTGTGGTTTCCCCCAATGATTATGTCGTCGTACGAAAATTCCCTGTTAAAACGAATATTCCCCGACCAATCGAATATTATATAACAACTTGTGTACTTTGCAAAATTTATAACTATTACCCACAACTATAACATTATATCAAATTCATTCCATAACATTCAAAAATGATAATTATAGAAAATTCATCTTTATTCATAAAAGTTGGGGTCTTACAATTATAACTATTTGTTCAAATGTGGTTTTGGAAATGGGTTTTGTACCGGGTTCAAGGTCGATACAAAATTTAATTTCACGCTCTGGGGGTAGGCCAGGAAGTTCTTCAGGGAATATGTCAGGAAATTCATTAACAATAGAAATATCATTCAAAACTGACGTATTTTTGTTTAGATCCGTGACATGAGCTAAGAAAGCTTGACATCCGTTTTTCAATAAATGAATAGCTTTATGGCTTGAGATGACAGTGATGGATTTTAATGGTTTGGTTGCTTGAATTTGCATAATAGGTTGGTTAGGAATATGAAAGCTAACAACCTTACGAAAACAATAAATTTTTGTATGATGAGTAGTTAACCAATCAATCCCTAGAATCACATCAAATGCAAGTATTTTCAAAGAAATAAGATCGACAGGTAACGTGCGGTTACCGATTTAAATCAAACAAGACTTATAAATCGTGGATGTAATGAAGGTTTCTCCCAACAGAGTTTCAACAGATAAGTCAAAGTCTAATTTCTCCGGAGTCAAATTTAAACGTTGAGCGCAAGTAGGAGAAATAAAGGAATGGGTAGAACCAGTATCAAATAAAGTATAAACTTCGCTAGAGTTTATTATTAGCTTACCTGTGATCACCTCGTTCGGATTCCTCGCTTTTTGGGAGGTTACGACAAACGCTCTTCCTTGAACTACCGGTTTTGTCTTATCTGGGACACCCTTGGATGCCTCCATCCCAGCTGGACTTGACTTTGGTGCATGACAAAATCGGGCTTGGTGACCTTCTTTTCCACAATTGTAACATGTTTTGGACTGCATCATGCAATTTGGACTTATGTGTCCTTCCCCTCCACATTTGTAACATACGACCGGCGGTCGTTCTCCTTCCTTAACAGCGGGTGTTGGTGCTGACGTCTTTCCATCTTTGCTGAACCTTCTCTTCTTGAACTTTCCACTCCTATTGTCTTGGCCATGATTACCATTGAAGTGGTTATCATTTCTGGCATGTTGATTCCCTCCACATTTGTTGTCACCGTTTCAATGACTGCTACCACTGGTATTATCGACTTGTCGGCTGCTCTCTCTTGGTTGGGTTGACTCATTATCGCGCTCCAATAACTGAGCCCTATTCACAACATCTGAATACAAACACAGTTTATGAGAGATAAGGTATTGACGTATCTCGGGTTTCAAACCTCTTAGAAACATATGCGTCATTCTTTCCTCATTATCAACTAAGTGGGACGCAAACCGAGATAACTTGGCAAACTTAGCTTCGTACTGCGCCACGGTAATATTGTTTTATTCAAGCTTGATGAACTCTACCTCCTTCATATGATGAATACTTTCAGGAAAGTACTTGTCGTTGAACAATTCTTGGAACTTCTCCCAAGACATCTTTGGCGGCGAGTTGAGTACGCTTACTGATTCCCACGAAGAATCCGCCTCTTGACGCAATAACATGAAGGTGGCAAAGGGAACCTTTTGCTCCTCGGAGCATCCCAAGACATCAAATATCTTGTTGATATGCTTTATCTACATCTCCGCCTTAAGTGGTTTTGGCTCTCCAAAAAACTCCGGTGGTCCCAGCTCCTTGAACTGCTTAGCGGTGACCGTCCGAGAGTTGTCAGTGTTTCTACCTGCATTTTGGACAGGAGCCGCTTTCGCCTGATGTTGCATGAATTTCATAAAGCCTCTGAACATCCCATCGTTCACCATTTCACCGGTGTTATTATTTTCATGAGGATTATTGTCTTCCTGTTGCACATTACCCTGAGCATTAATCGTTGGTGACTCAACGGTCTCAAGTACTTCATTGCTTATCTCCACATTTTTCGGATGCCATTTTCAAATACTGCCACAACACAAGGGTTAATTTACATAACACATATTATCTCTATACTCTAACCGACCAATTAAATACCAAATAAACTTAGGTAGGTCATACTAGCGAAGGAATTCCTCGTCTCTCCCCTCCTAGTTCTTGTCTCACATCTCAGCCAGGAATCATATCCCTAAGCTTTGATACCAACTGTGATGCCCCCAAAATTGGTATACATCACCCATCTTGAGTCGCCAAATATATGGTACAAAATTCAAATACAACTTAATAATACAGCTGTCGTGTAAAATACGACAAAACATAAACTGAGAGTTTTAATAAGAATATTGTCATCTAGACAATATCCACACTCAAAGGAGTCCTCATTACATTTATTGTCACACTATTTAACAGAATAGTGAGGACTACTAATACTATCATCTGGACCGTCACTCCATTCCCCGACTAGTCCCGGCTACGTTCTCATTTCCTGAAGAGAACAGTGAAAGAAGGGGGTGAGCTCAACTAGCTAGTAAGAAATATTATGACTAAGATAATACAGAATAAATTATCATTAGTCTTCAACAATGTTAAACTGATAAAATACAATAGATAACAAGTTTAACTGCAGCGGAATAAGCAATCCATTAGAAGAGTCAAGTAGAGCATGATATCTACTATCTTCTATGATTTAAAATATTTTCATCAATTTTTATCGCTGAGACTCAACTTAATAAATAAACCACATCATCGAGTCATCCCTGCTCTACGGGCTAAGGATATTCATTAAATTATCAATGGTCATGACTATCTTAGAATAATCCACGGTCATAATCATACCAAAAGCGCCCATCAATACACTATGTGCCATCGAGGACTTTTACCACATCATTTATCACATTACAGGTCATGATTATATCGAATAATCCCTGGTCATAATCATACCAAGTCCATCTATGCACGTAAGCCAAAGATGACTTTCATCGCAATATAAGCATGAAGATGATGACAATGATATAATAATTCAATAAAACAAGTTCAAGAATAAATTTTAAAGTTTTATAAGTTAATTTATCCTGAACTCAATAATGTCCAAATTGTCAACATGATACTGCTTGGTGGAGTAAAATTCAAGAATGCTCAAAAGAATATTTCCATGAAAAGATACTGGATGAAGCGCAAATATCCAGGATATTCCACTAATTTCATGGAGTATAGAAGCCAAAACTTTAATCAAATCAACTGAGTATAATAGAATATATGAAACTGCAAATGGATTTTTGTCCGCCATGCGGTAATCCACGTAGACAGATCATTTCCACAATTTAATAACGAATGAATAACAAGGATCATTCACCACGAATGTGGTAATCCACATAGACAGGTTATTCCAACAGAATAATAAAGAATGAAACCAGGACATGCGTAATCCGCACCGATAGGATATTCCAACAGAATAATAAATAATGGAACTAGGTCATGCGTAAACGCACAGACAAGATATTCCGACAGAATAATAAAAAATGGAATAACAATAAAATTCACCATGCATGCGATAGCCCATTGAGATAGGTTATTCCACGAGAATAATAAATAATGGAACGAAGTCATGCGTAATAATACGCACGATATATGATATTTCAATGTAATAATAAAGAATGGAATAACAAAAGAATTTCACCATGTATGCAGATTGTATCAGATATATCTGAGTTATTCCAATGAGAATAATAAAGAATGGAATAATGTAAGAATTTCACCATGTATGCGGTATTTGACATATCTGAGTTATTCCAACAGAATAATAAGGAATGAAATAACTGAAGAATTTCACCATGTATGCGGTACTTCGCATATACAGGTTATTTCAACAGAATAATAAGGAATGGAATAACAGAAGAATTTCACCAAGTATAGGGTAGTCCACGTATACTGGTTATTCCAACAAAATAATAAAGAATGGAATAACAAAAGTTCTCTTCATGAATACGAAAGAAATAATACCCCTTACCTTATAAAGAAGAGTACTCCGACGGGTAGGGCAGGGATATACTTGAAGAAAACTTGCACTACGCTCAAAGCTTTCTTAAACTCTAAAGAAATATGCTCAAGATTATTGAAGAAGAATTCTCTAAACTTCTGGTGTGTTTTTAATTCTAACTAAGTATCCTATTTATAGGAAAATAAAAAAGATACTATGCAATAAAATATAATATATTCTATTTATAATATATATATATATTATTCAAAATCTAATAAAACAAATAACTTTATAAAAGTATTCTGTTTTATATAAAAGATTTTACTATGCAAACACTATGCAGGCACTATGCAAATACTATGCATAATAGAATATAATATATTCTATTTATAGTCTAATAAAACAAATAACTTTATAAAAGTATTCTGTTTTATATAAAAAGATTTTACTATGCAAACACTATTCAGGCACTATGCAAACACTATGCATAATAGAATATAATATATTCTATTTATAGTATAATAAAACAAATAACTTTATAAAAGTATTCTGTTTTATATAAAAAGATTTTACTATGCAAACACTATGCAGGCACTATGCAAATACTATGCATAATAGAATATAATATATTCTATTTATAGTCTAATAAAACAAATAACTTTATAAAAGTATTCTATTTTATATAAAAAAATTTCTGTTTTATTACATTTATAATAATAATAAAACAAACTTCATCATCATTATTATAATTCACACTATTAATCGACCAGGTAGTTCCCAGGAAAGAGGGGGCTTTCCAATAAGGATTTCTCCCTATTGGCGCGCAATTAGGTGATCAAACCTCTCCTTGGCAGAACTTCTAGATATCGTTAATATTGCAAATAATAATATTAATAACTTTGTTATCTCAATTATTGATTCAATAATATATAAAATATCGACAATAATTGAATCAAATAACGTGAGATACTATGCAATAATTACTGTAGCAATAATTGAACAAAATTGAGTGACTTGTCACGTAAGCATCAATAATCAATACCGTGTGCTACTATGCAACCATGCGTATTACTGTACTTTTAACACCGGGTGTTTCAACAGTTAATGGTAAAATTTCCGCCGTTATTTTCATAAAAATATTTTTGTCGTTTTCTCAATCAGACAATAATTCCGTTATGGGGTCCACCAATGATTGTGCCGTCGTACGAATATTCCCCGACCAATCGAATATTATATAACAACTTGCATACTTTTCAAAATTTCTAAATATTACCCACAACTATAACATTATATCAAATTTACTCCATAATATTCAAAAATGACATTTATAGAAAATTCATCTTTATTCATAAAAGTTGGGGTCTTACAACATATACATTATAACTCATACTCTTCATAAATATAATGAAATAAAATAAATTTTTTATAACTATGTAAATTGTAATTTATGTATTGAGGATACATTATAAATAAAAATTCACATAAATATATTATTAAAGTTTTAATCAAGTATTTAAGATAAATAATTAAATATTCAATGTAAACTTTTGAATCTAATTATAAATTATAAATATTCATACACACTACAATATTACTCACACATATAAAATGGACATCTAAACATTAATAAGTAGAACATTCATTTTGAAATTTAGGATTTCATAAATGATGAAACTTATTTGAATTGTAATTTAGAACATTGATTATTGTATTCAAATATTTATTAAAAATAAATAAATTAACATTCATTCATTAATAAACTATATTTTAAAACTCATTATTTTTTTTATTCTAGTTATAGTTAGGGTTGTAAATGGTAATCGAAAAATTCGTATTCGTCCGCATCCGTATTCGAAAAAAACGGATATTATTCGTATTAAAAAAATGGTTATTATCTGTATTCAGTTTAAAGGTATCCGTAAATAAACGGATACGGATAATACTGTATCTTAATTCGTATATATCCGTTTACACAACTAGTTTTGAAGCTTAACCAATAAATTGATTTATTATTTTATTTTATAAATCCTCTAGTATCAACTTAATTTGATACTTAGCGTAGTTAGGTTCTTACAGACTTCTTAGTGGATTATAGTACTTGACACACAATGTAGTGTGTTTAAATACATGTTAAACTTCAGTTATACGTTACAAAAAACATATTTTTGTCACTGGTCAAAAGTGACCGACTAAGGCTGTAATAACTAAGGCTGTAATGTTTATTACAGAGATGTACGTTTGGTAGTTTGCATTTATGCCAAATTACACTTACATTTACACCGGTTATTTACTCGTGTTAGTCATCTGACAAATATCCCCAAATCGCTAGGGTTCGCGATCTGAAGGAGAAGTGGGGCAATGAGTGATTCACGATTTTTGAGGGATTCAGAAGACAATGACGTCGTTTATGGAGTGAAGGGTGTCCCAGAATACCGTAAGTGCTTCAAAAAATATCTTGAATAATGGCCTAGTGTAGTTTAATGTGTTATTTTTGTAGTTTATTGTGTTCTTTTTGTAGTTTATTAACTTTGTTTTGTTGTAAACTGGAATGGTATCCATCATTGAATAATATAAAGCTGGGTAGTCGACCCTTTACAATTTTTCAATTTTATGAAATTAAATATGATATAGTCCACACATTTAACCGAGAGTGTTTACTTTATGTTTGTGGTTTTGCAGGTAATAATGAATATTTTACAGTCAAATTTTTTTATGGTGGACACTTTGAAGAGAGCCCACATAAACAGTATATGGGAGGTACTTTTAATTTTTTTTTTGATTTCTGTCATCCTGATTACATCTCTTTACTTGATATAGTTAACATGGGGAAGGAGTTGGGATATCAAGTTGGACACCTAAAGTTCCATTATAAGTCACCTGCAAGTGATATGGAAAGGGGATTATGGGAGTTAGAAAATGATGATGATGATGTTTTAACAATGTGCATGTGATTAGACCTGTGGGAGCAGAAGCTGACTTTGAATTAAAAAGTGAAGGTGATAATAATAATGAATGCAGAGATTTGATATCAATTGGGGATTATGAAATATAGTCAACTGATAAAAGTTATGTGGGTAGTTCTGTGGAAGAATCAACTGAGGATAAAGAGGATTATGAAATAGGGGAGGGGAATGAGGGTGATCAGACTAGGGGGGGACAGAGAGTGATGAATTTTAGAAGGGGATAGAGGGTGATCAGACTGGGGAGACTGAGGATGGGGCAGAGGGTGATCAGACTAAGGGGACTGAGGATGGGGCAACTAATAAAGGGAATGGAAAACATAGGGAAGGGAAGGGTGCAACTGCCACACAGAAAAGCAAAGGAAAAGGTTCTAAAGAAAGGAAACATATTTACCACTAACAATGGGAAGAGAAAACAAACTGCAGAAACCCAAACTTCACAAGAAGAACCACATGAACCAGGATTTTCATCCTCTGACTATGATGACTCTGATATGGAAAGGATGCCTAGGATTGATGAGTTTGATCCTGAACCACCTGAATAAGAACATAAAGGGTATCCAGAATTTAAGGAAGGTGTTATAGAGGAGCCTGAGTTTGAGTTGGGAATGACATTTACCAATGTCGTTGAAGTAAGGGCAACAATAAAAAATCATGGCATAAAACAAGGAAGGAAGGTGTATGTAAGACCCCAACTTTTTATGAAAAAAGATTTAATTTCTCTAATTATTATTTTGAATAATAAGGTGTTGATTTGATATAATGCTTTATTTATGGGTGAAATGTGAAAATTTTGCAAAGTAAGCAAGTTGTTATAAAATATTCGTTTGGTCGAGGAATATTCGTACGACGGCGCAATCATTGGTAGACCATATAACGGAATAACTGTCGAATATAGAAAGCAACATAAATAACCTTTTTATAAAAATAACGGCAAAACTTTTACCGTTAACTGTTAAAATACCCGATGATAAAAATACAGTAATATGCGTGGTTGCTCAGTAGCACACGGTATTGCACAGTATTTCTGATTATTGACTCTTACGTAAGAAGTTACTCAGTTTCATTCAATAATTGCCATAATAATTGTTACACAGTATCTCATATTATTGATTCAATTATTATCACAGTATCATCTGCACAATATTTTATATTATTAAATTAATAATTGACACGACACAATTATTCATATTATTAGTTAGCATTATTGGTAATGTCTAAAAAATTTTGTTGAGGAAAGGGGTTATGTTATATAATTGCGCCCCAATAAGGATAAATCCTTATCGGAAAGCCTCCTATTTCCTGGAAATGATCTGGTTGTTAATATTGTGAACTTATAATATTATTTATGAATAATTATTATGTGGTGGATATTGATTTAATTTTGATATAAATGAAGGAATTTGTTGACGGTTTGGCAATTATTTTCTCCGATAAAATATTCATTCAAATATATTATTTTAATATTACATTATAATAATGTGATAATATAATAATATAACTTTTTATAATTTAAGTGGTAATATTATTATAATATATATATATATATATATAAATGTGATTAAAGAGAAGGAGTGAGTAAATTGTATAGCTTGTCCGTTGTTTTCCTAAGTTAGTTGGTGAGAATTCTCATGCAAACAAAATTTTTCCAATTTGGTGGACAACTTCTCATGCAATTTCTTCTCTTGCAAAGTGATGTGGACCTTCACTATTGAAAGTGAGAGGTTAGGCATTGAAAAATGGAGAGTTAGGCAGGAATTAGGCAGAATGCTTTGTTTTACTCCTCCGTGTTTCACTATAAATAGGGGGTACCCTTCCTTGCTGAACACACCATTACAATATCAGAAATTCTTATTCTATATTATTGTGAGTATTTCTCTTAATTGAGTATAAGGATACTTTGAGTGTTGCTTTTTTGTGCAAGATATTCTCAAAATAATATTCGATATTCTAGTCAAATCCAGTTTCTACTAAGGTAAAGGATATAATTATTTAATTTCAATACTCGTAAGAAATATTATTTTCTTTCATACTCCATATTATGGAAGGGATATTATTTCATTTCATATACCTAAATTTAAACTTACTATGGTAAGTATTGCTTCTATAATTCCTGAAATGATTAGAAATTCCTTAAGTTTTGCGCTTCATCTAATATCATTTTACTGGAATATTGGTGTGATCTTTCTTATTAAATTTTAAATTTTTCATGTCTGGGTACTATTCATACGATACTATTCATGGGGATTATATACGATACTATTCATACATACGGTACTATTCATGAGTACTATTCATAACAGAATTTAATTTTCTTTTCTGTCTAAATTATTTTTGATATATGAATATCATTCTTGAATTTCACTTCACAAATAGTTATCATGTTGACAATTTGGACATATTTGAACTCTGGATAAATTGAATTAGAATTCTCTAATATTTATCATTTATCTCACTGATTGAATCTTTATATCATTGTTATCATCCTTATGCTTATACTGGAAGTCATCTTTGGCCCGTAGTGCAAAGATGAACTGTTGATTGGTATGATTATAACTAGGAATTGTGTGTTGGTATAATCATAACCTTTAATATTACAGATAAGGTTTGTGGTGAAAGTCCTCTTTGGCCCGTAGCGCATAGATGGACAGTTGTTTGGCATGATCATGATCTCTGGTGATACTATCGAATATCATTGGCCCGTAGTGCATGGATAATTCGTTGATTGAAATATTTATTGAATGATATTACAGGGATAAAATATTGATGACGGACTTTTAAATCATAGAAGATAGTAGATATCATGCTCTACTTGACTCTTTTAATGGATTGTTGTTTCCGCTACATTTATTGATCTAAAACTTGTTGTCTATTGTATTCTATCAAATTTTTCCCTGTTGAGGACTAAGGATAATTTTTTCTACATTAACTTAGTCATAATATTCTTTAATGGGCTAGTTGAGCTCGCCTTTTTCCTTTTGATTCCATTGTTCTTCAGGAAATGAGAATATAGTTGGGACTAGTCAGGGAATGGAGTGATGGTCCAAGATGGTTGCTATAGTAGTCCTCACTATTCTATAAAATAGTGTGATAATAATTGTAATGAGAATTTTATTTGAGTTTGGATATTGTCTACGAGACGATATTTGTATTAAAACTCACAGCCTATGTGTTGTCGTATTTTGTACGACAATTGTATAATTGAAGTTTGTATTTAGAGTCTGTACCATGTATTTGGTGACTCAGAATGGGTTATGTGGACCTATTTTGGGGGCGTCACAGTGTATTTTAAGAAGAACCTATCAAATAAGATCTAAACAAGGTGTGTGGATCCATTTACATGGTACTTCTTTACTGCAAAGGTGCAAAGAGAGCTCACATTTAAAATCACTATGTTACAAAAAGTGCATACTTGTTGTAGAGAGTGGGATAATTATTGTATAAATGCAGCATGGATTGCCAAAAAAATATGAAGATGATTTTCGGATGAATCCAACATGGGGATTAGATCAGTTTCATACTAAAGTAGTTAAAGATTTGGATATTGGGGTATCAAGGAGCCTAACATACAGATCTAAGAATAGAGCAATGAAAAACATTGAAGGGAGTGCTGGGGAGGAGTATTGATTGGTTTTGGACTATGCTGCAGAGCTTAGAAAAGTCATACGTGGGAGTATTTCTGTCTTGAAGAGAGCAGAACCAGATTAAGGACAAAACTTAGGTAGATTTTTGAGATTTTATGTCTGTCTGCAGCCACTAAAAGAAGGATTTCAATTGCGATGTAGACCATTGGTGGGGCTTAATGGTTGTTTTCTCAAAGGACCATATGAGGGTCAGTTATTAACTGCAGTTGGTGTTGACCCTAACAATGGGATGTGGCCAGTTGCTTGGGCCATTGTTGAATCTGAGAACACTCAGTCTTGGGTGTGGTTTATGAACTTGTTTGTGGAAGATCTTGGGATTACAAATGATGGAGGCTGGACATTCATTTCAGATAAACAAAAGGTATAAATATCTCTCCATTTATATATATATTTTATTCCATCAATTATTACATTTATTGCATCTTTCAACTAAATTACCTTTTTTGTCCCCAGGGTTTGATTAATGCTTTAAAAGCTGTGGTCCCAGGTGCTGAACACAAACATTTTGCCTTGCATTTATATGGGAACTTTTGGCAAAAACACAAAGGCTCTGGTTTAAGAAAATTGGTTTGGAATGGTGCCAAAACTACAAACCCTTATGTCTTTTAAAAGGTAATGAAGGTGTTAAAAAGGGAAGATAAGAGTGTATATGAATGGTAGCTCCTAAGCCTTCTGCTCAGTGGAGTAGGTCTCATTTTCAGACCATATGCAAAAGTGACATATATGTCAATAACCATTGTGAGGTATTTAATAGTAAAATTCTTAAGGCTGGAGTGAAACAAGTAATAGGGTGTTTAGAAGGACTTAGATTATATTGCATGAATAAGATTGTTAAAAGGAGGGAAATGATGTTGAAACATAATCGTGTATTGTGCCCTAGAATAGCCAAAAAAGTAAAAAAATAGAAAGGTCATTGCCATTGTGGTCAGGTGGTGGTGGGAGGTTCACAATGACTATGACTTCTGGGGGTCATTCATTTGTGGTGGATTTTGGGAAACAAACATGTACTTGTAGGAGGTGGGACTTGTCTGGAATACCTTGTGCTCATGCTGTGTCATGCATTAACAAAATATGACATGATCCATACATATATGTACATGAGTGTTTATTCAAGGACATGTATCTAAAGGTTTACAGTCATATCATTGATTCTATAAGACACAGATCTGAGTGGGATCCTACTAGGATTGAGCCACCTTTGCCACCAGTTAAACATATTCCTGTAGGCAGGCCTAAATTTGTTAGGAGGAAAAGTAATGATATTCCATATTCAAATCTAGAAGGTAAAAGTTTGAAGAGGAAAGGAACATCATTGAAATGTTGATTTTGCAAGGAATGGGGTCACAATTCAAGAAGGTGTCCTCAAGTAAGTTAAGTGTGTGTTTCTATTTGTGTTTTTTCAAGATCCTATATTGGGTTTAATATACTTAGTTAATTAATCACTTTAATTTGTCTGTTTTCATAAACTCAATAAGTAGTCAGATGTGATTTCACAATCTTCCCAAGCTCCACAAAGTCAATCCTCTCAACCTCCTCCAAAGGCTAAGAGAGCTAGGAAGGTTCAAAAGACTTCTCAGGCTGTAACACAAAAGTCTAAAATGCAGCCAAGTGGAATGAATGTTGATCAAAAGCAAGCAGGAGGTGGAATGAATGTTGGTCAAGAGCAAGCAGAAGGTTCTACAAAGTGGTAAGGTGGAATCCATTATGAGGGTAGCCAAAGAAAGGACTCATGATATATTACAACCCAAAGACTACACATGGAAGGGAAAACAATGTACAATACTAAGAGACCTAGAAGCTGCAGCAAGATCTAAAAGAAAGAAGATCCAGTTTAGGAAACCAAATAGTGGAGGGCCTACTGGAGATAAATAGTGTTGGGATGAGATTTTTGGAATCTTTTTGTTCTTTTTTGGGGTATATAAAATTGCAGTGTTATGAATGCAGTTGATGTATGTATGTTTCCTAGGGCTAAGAAGGCGTGGTTGGGATTTTAAGTAGAAGTGCATGATGCTTTTTGTTAATAGGCATGTTAAGTCAACTGTTTTGAATTGTCTCTTCTTTGTGACATGTACTGGGAATTAATTACAATTAATTGAATGTCAATAGCAGTTTTGAATTGCCTCTACTTTTTATTAATTGAATGGCAATAGCAGCTTACATCATTAATGCAGGGCTTAATCCTTGCCCTAATTCTGCACTCCTTCATTTCATCTTTCAGAACTTTGATTTTAGCATCCAAATTCTCTAATCTTCTAATTAATCCAGGTATTACTTCCTTTGAACGCTCACACATTGGAGGATCAACCCAAGCGAAGAAATTACAACCATCGTGCCCATCTTCACACCAATCTGGACAACTAAGGAATCTTACGGCATTGTTTGAGCTTCTCCAAGTCGTCTTCATCACTGATTTCTTCATGCATTAGAAATTTTAATCCATGAGCCCTAATTTTCCTAATTTTGTTGATCGAATTTCCTAAATTTACGATCTAATCGAGCTACACATATGCTATTAAATCATTTCGAGCTTTATTAGCTTGTTCCAGCTCGGGAAGTAACAGAAGATATGGAAGAGACTTAAACACCCCTCTAAATTCACACGTGTGCCTCAGCTGGTCACTTTTGACTGGTTAACTGACAAAAATGTGCTTTTTGTAACATATAACTGAAATTTGGATGTATTTAGACACCTTTTTCAGTTTATGGTGCAAAAGTCAACATGTGTATAAAGTTTGGGGTACAAATTGTCTTTTAGTCTTAAATTTTACCAAAAACTAGATTATATAAGAGATTGTATTTAGAGCAAATGTTCCATAAATAGCAGGTGTTGAGGTAAGGTGCTAGAGTTTGTAAATCCATAACAAAGAAGGAATGCGAGGAATTCCTTGTACCAAGCACAAAGCTTGTTTGAGACCGCCCAGATCTCCTACTGGAATGATTTTAAAGATTTAAAATCAAAAATATTGGTATTTGCTAGCAACAACATAATGGAGACAGTCAATCAATATAATAAATTTTCATATCCGAACAACACAAGGAAAAAGATTAGGAACATATAGGTTAACCTTTTAGCTTAAGATTTGGTTCCTGATGAACGAATACAAACTTGAGGTACCACGTGATAGTAAATTCTTATATCAGAAGACAAGAAGAAAGATCAAGAACATATAGGTTAACCTTTTAGCAAAAGATGTGATTTCAGATGAGCCTATATAGCCATATAGGCTTGCGATATTTTAAACAGCAAAGGCTAGAGAGGTTAAATGTGCACAATGAAAATTGACCGTCAAACAAGTTCATTAAAACTTGTAACAATCTGATTAAATAATTGATTCTACATATTCTTTATACAGATTACAAACTTGTAAGAAGTTCATACACCAAAAGCTTCACCATACAAAGAATAGACATCAACAAACTAAATTTCGAGCTCTCTAATAACTTTGTTTAACAACTGCCAAAAGGTTGGGCCTCAGATTTATTGTCCCATTTCTCTTTTGTACTCTCTTATCTCAGCAACTTAAGCAGCATTCTTGCCTTTGCTTTAGTCCCCTCACTACACTGGCTTTGAAGAAGCAACAACAACCGAGTCAAAACTCCTGCACAAATAGCCTCTTCCCTTGCCCTTAATGAATCATAACATACAATCATCAATGAATTAAGAGCACTCTCGCTAGTACCTTCATGATCCGATACGCGAAAAACCATCTTAACAAGAGCATTAACACCTTTTGGACAACAAATTATCGCACTTTTTCCGCTCTTTAGTCCTAATAAAACTTCGAGTGTTGCCATTGCCATTGGTGCCAAAAAAAAATCCCTTTTTTCGGATGCTAAAATATACGTTACAAGCCCTAGGATCGCACCTGCTTGTACCAAAGTCTCTTTATTTGATTCTAAACAACACAATGCTGATATGCATTTGATCCCGGATTCAGAAGCATGATCAGTATTGTCATGAAGAAGCATAACAATTCCCTCCAAAAGTGACACATTTTTTCCAAGCACAATACAAAGCTCCTTGGTATACAAAGATGATGAGATTGCCTCCACTAGTTGGCACAAACTTTTCTTGATCATAACATTGCCTTGCTCAAATAAGAGCGCGAATCGTGCTAATTTAGGCTCTTCTTGAAGCATGTTTAGTGATCCCAATTCACTAAATGGCCACAACTTTGTAACACAAACAAGTGCTTGTTCTACAAACTTCAAATTTTCTCCTTCCCCTCTAATTTCTCCGAAAACTAGTTCTAAAAGTAATGAGAAAAGTCCTAATTGGATCAAACAATGGTTATTGCTAGGCAATTCTTTGGATAATGTTTGTATTTTTGCTAGTACTTGAAGCTTGTTTTCCAAACTGGTTTCATTAGACTGAAGATTGTGCCTAACTGCAGCCAAGGAAAAATCAAAATCAAAATCAAAATCAAAATCAAAATCAATTCTTTTGAAGAAATGGGTGCCTAATTGTTGACCCCTTTGAATCCACTCATCGATCAAATGGCGAAGAGTGCAATTAGGCACCATGGATGGATCTTGGAGCTTCTGCATTGTAACAGGACATGTTAGATTGCCAGTGGCAAGCCATTTTTCTATGCTGCCCCTGTCATAGGTTTGGCCTGTAGACAAAGTCACTGGATCTGTAAACAAGTCTAGGCTAATTGGGCATATGAACAAGGGTGGAATGGTCATTTCAGCTACTTTCATGAAAGAAAGATGAACATATATGAAAATGAAATCTAGATGGATAGATGGAACAAATTAATAGATGGGCTTGATTAGTTTGTGAATCTAAGAAATGGGTTGTGATGATTTATTGGAAATATCATCTATAGAACATTAGAATTGAGATATGAGATATGAGAGTAGTAGAATGTAGAAATATAGATATAGAACATTTTGTTTCAGTTTAATTAGAATTTAAAGATATAGCTTACAAATGGGATGAGAAAGAAGATGGAGAGAATGAGTAGAAAGGTTAAGCTGTGCAGTGTTTTATGGGAGAAAGGTGTGAGCTGAGGGGGAAGAAAAGACAAAAGTACAATCTTAGTTGGATGAATCAGAAGAGAACAAGAAGATACAAACCACAATTGAGATGGGCAAATAGGACTTATCTTGGAGGGAATATAGAGTAATAGTAGGAATTGGGCCCCACACCCTTCTTAAATTTATCAATAAAGTCAAACTGACCCACTCTATAGAAATTAGAAAATCAACTTTTTTTTTCAAAGTTTGAATCCATACAATAAAAGTTGAATTAAATATATACACCCAATGTTTCACCAAGTCTTATTTGTAAAAAAAAAATTATTACTTAAAATATTTCCCTTTTATTAAAAATAGTATAAAATAACAAAATATTCTAAAGTTTATTATCATAATTTTATGAGGCACGGGAAGTGAGTGTTATCTCACGTTGTTGCATGAGGTATCTATTTATAATAATAATATTTTGAAAAATTAAAAAAATATTATTTTGCACATAACATAAGAGATAAAGAGATAGTAATATTCTATTATGCAAAACTTTGTTTTGAGTTATTTCACGCATTAGGTAGTCCTCACCTACCTTGTGTAATTTTTTTAGAAAATTAATATTTTCACAACACTTTTTAATAATTACATATGAAAAATATCGCTATAGATATATAACGATGAGAAAAATCGTCGATATAGGATCTATAGCTATATTTTCATGTGAAAATATTATTTTCTGTTGTGGAAATATTGATTTTCTTTTATTACCATGTAATGCCCATTTAACCAAACACTTGTATTTTCCTCAAACATATAATGAAAATATTTACAAATTTTGTAATTAAAACTCTTTTGGTTGAAAAGAAAAACTATGATATTTAGAGGGGGAAGAGGGAGAGCTATGATACTAACTGGGAACCCCACCACATGGAATAAGAATTATACTCAGATGCTCAAATTACTAATAATAGCACAAAAATTTAGTCTTGAATTAGTTTCTAAATTCGTTATCATTATAGTTGATTGATACGTGTAAGATTGAAGGACCTTAAATGCTCAATGACTTATTAATAGATACATAATTGAGTTAATTCCCGCATAATGAAAGATATTATTAACAAATTTATAAATAAACATGAAATAAATTTTGGAGCCCTTAATTCTTTTCAAACAATTTGTTGGTATTTCATAGGAGTACTTTGTAGCTAATAATAATTATTTCAACAATAATATTAATTCTTTAAAATATTCAAGCTTGTTTTTTTTTGAAGACCCATTTTTTGAGAAGACACAATAATTTATAATCAAATACATTCTCACGGTTACAATATCAAAAATTAATCAAACTTCACAAGAACTCGTAAATCAAATAAGTAACATAAAAGAGAAAAAACACTTCAAATAAAAAAAATAAACTCATCTAAATGAGAATCGAGAAACCTAAAACCTAAATATATATCATACTTTTAACCACTAAATTAAGACGTCATCGACTATATATCCAAGTTCTTTGGTCAATTTGAATTATACCTTATGTAATGATTCTATATTCCCATGCATAGTTTGTGGCCAAAATTTATATTGAGGTAACTGATTATTAGTTTTATATCCGCCTCAAATTGTTGACTTGAATGATATTCTAAGACTGCAATATGTTTTAGGATATTCTTGACAAAGTAAATTCTGAACAACATTTACTTATAAATTATGTATAAAAATAAATTAAAAAAAATAAATACATCACCAGGGGCGGACGTAGAAAATTTATCAACAGGAACACCCTTTATAATTAAATATTTATAATAAAATTATTCTATTTGTTACATAAAAATAATCTCATTTTCAATATATACAAATATTAATAATGTATATTTATTTATATTTATCATTATTATACTGAGTTAGTTTAATAATGGTGATATTTAATAATAAAAATTATGATGACAAATTTAAAGACATTGTGTCTTTTTATATTACTATTTATAAAAGAGGAATCTTTGTGCAGAACAAAATAATTGACAAATGAGACACTTTTATTGTGAAACGCAAGGAATAATAAAATTCACCAAGTATAAATTTTAAAAATAAAAGTAAAAATACTTCTTCTATTTCAATTTATAAGAATATTTTTTACTTTTCCAAGTCAATTTTAGATATTTTTATATAGACTCAAAATTGATAAGATTCATTAAATATTATAATTAATAAATCGTATCATTGTTAGTACTTTTAGATAGTTTAATATATTAGTATACTTTTTTGTTTTAAAATATAAGTTTATTATTGATTTTTTAAGTTAATACGAGGCGACATTTTTAAATTTAAAATTGATACATATTCATTTATTTTTGGTCAATAGTAAATTACCTACAAAAAATACTACTAATTATAAAATTTAATTTTTTTTTGGTAATTGTTAGCTAATCTCATTAATTTTACTTTAAAAATGTTTCAAATTAACTTTTAACATCTTATAATTTGGAACGAAATGAGTATTTATTATAGTTTTAAAAATATAAGTGTTTGTAATGTAAAAAAACATATCCCAACTTCTGCATCTATTGCAATTTGCATCTCTAACCTTCTTAACTATTTAATATTTGGGTCTCTCATAAGTTTATATTTTCTCTCTTAAAATCTATTTTATAAATCTCTTCTTTTTCATATTCTCAAGTGATCTAACCCAATTAATTAGCACTTCTTTGATTTTACAAAATGGTAATTAAAGTTATCTACTTTATCAAATTTTGCGGTTTGTATGTAAATTTGATGTAAGAAAATTTGTTAGTTTTAATTGTTTTTGGGTATTCAAATTTCATTTTAAATACTCATGTATACGATTTGTGAATTTGTGATTGTGAAGAGCAAATTGGAATAAACTATCTATGTAAGACCCCAAAATAATTAATAAATAAAATTTAATTTCCTCTAATTATTATTTTGAAATAGTAAGGGTTGATGTGATTAATGTGGATGGTTATGGGTAAAATACGCAAATATTTCAAAATAAGCAAGTGGTTATAAAATATTAATTGTTGTCGAGGAATATTCGTTTGGTCGTGGAATATCGCATTGTCGGGAATATTAAATGCGACAAAAGTATGACCATATGTGGGCCCCATAACGGAAAGCGATTGGATGAAGAAAACGACAAATATAAGTTGTTTAAAAATAACGGCGTAGTTGTTACCGTTAATACTGTTAAAATACTCGGTGGTTAAAACACAGTAGCATTATTACCAGTATTGCACCAATTATTGATTCTTACGTGAAGGCACTACTTAATAATGGTTACGATAATTCTTTATTCGAGTATTTTATTTTATTGATTCAATAATTGTTGTGTTGATATTTTATATTACTGTTGTTTCAATAATTGTCACTACACAGTATTTTTCATTATCGAAGCAATAATTCATATTATCTGAATAATATTATTGGATAACATTATTGGCGATGTCTAGAAAGTTCTGTCTAAGGAGAGGTTTGGTCACCTAATTGCGCGCCAGTAAGGAGAAATTCTTATTGGAAAGCCCCCTCTTTCCTGGGAACTATCTGGTTGTCAATATTGTAATTCTGTAATATTATTTGTGAATAATTAATTATTGATTCATATGATGAGGAAAATATTAATTTTATGTGGATATAGATGGAGAAAATTTTTAATGTGACAATTGTTGAAAATTAAAATTTTATCTTTTTTTGATAAAATAATTCATTTAAATATATATTATTATATTTTAATAATATAATAATGGTGATATTTTTATAACGAATGTGAGATATATGAGTATACGAGGAGGAAGAGTATTTTTGTTGCAATAAATGTTTTAAAACATGTTAAACATGTAAATTGGACCCATTTCTTGGTGAAATTTGATTATAACTCGTAAAATCGCTTGCTTATGGATTTGGACAATTTACATTTGGAATTTGGAAAAACTTTCTTCTGCAAAGTTGTAGAGAATTGAATTTCCTATAAAAATTGCGAGATTCGAATTTTTTGACAAAATGGCTATTTATTATGAATTATTAAAGTTCTGAAGCTCCAAAATAATTAATTTTTGGAAGTTTTAAACATTTTTTTTAATAAAAACGTTTTTCTTACTTTTTCTAGAAGATGAGCATGTGGGATATGTTAGAAATCTGATTTTCCAAGGAGGCGTATGAAATTTATTATTAATAATATATTTTAATAAATTTTCTGCTTTTGTGTTCTAAGCATTTTTCTATAAATAGGGTGCTTAGGTTAGAATTAAAAATCACACCAGAAACTGAAGTTTTCTCTCTATATATTATCGAGCGTATTCTTGTGAGTATACTTTGAATATACTTTGAGTATTGCTATACTGATTGCAAGTTCAAGTTATACTTTATATCAGGTGTTTAATTTAGAAGTATAAATCTTTCGAGGTAAGGGATATTATTTTTTTTCAGTAATGATATTATTTCTTCAATATCATTATCTTTGAAATTTTGATCTGAGTTTTTTTTTTATCAAATTTGGAACTTTTGGTGTAGAGTTACTATTCACGATATCTGGACTATTCACGATATCGACATTATTCACGAATACGGCATTATTCATCGAAAAATAAAAAATTTCCCTTTTAAATCTAAAATATCTATTGTGGATACTAGCTTTGATTGTATCCATGTTTTGATCATTCTTGAATTTTACACCACTATGATTATTTTTGAGGTTTTTTGGACATGGATAAAACAAAGTACGAATCCTTAATCCTTAATCCTTGTCATTTTGTTTCTTTGGATTCGTTTTTTAAAAATATTTTTCATCATCCTCGATCTTAAATGATGATATTATTGAATATCTTTGGCTGTAGTGCAAAAGATGAATGATTTCGATGAATATCTTTGGCTCGTAGTGCCAAGATGAGCAGTGTTTAGATGAACATGACCAATGATGAATATCTTTGGCTTTGTAGTGCAAAGATGAATATTTGATTCGGATATATATTGATTGATGTTACAGGGGATAAAAGATAGGCGATGAACTTTTAAATTCATACATAGAAGATAGTAGTTTGCATTATCTACTTAACTCTTCTAATGAATTATTATTTCATTGCGAATATTGATTTAAAACTTGTTGTCTATTGTATTCTATTAGATTTTTCCCTGTTGAAGACTAACGATAATTTTGTTGTATATTATCTTAGTCATAATATTCTTTTCTTGGGCTAGTTGAGCTCACCTTTTTCTTTTTTTTGTTCTATTTTTCTTCTCGGGAGGCGAGAATGTAGCGAGTATGCAGCCTCGGGGGTATGGAATGATGGTTATAGAGAGAGTTGTTTAGTAGTCCTCACCATTTTGTAAAATAATGTATCAATAAATATGATGAGGATTTATTTGGGTATAGATATTGTCTAGAAGATAATATTTGTATTCAAACTCACGCTTTTACTATTGTAATAATAAAGTTGTAGTTGTTTACGTACCATGTATTGACAACTCGAGAATGGGTGATGTATACCTATTTTGGGGGCGCCACGGTTGGTATCGAGCTTAGGGATATGATCTATGGCGGAGATGGGGAATAGAACTAGGAGGGGAGAGACGAGTAAATCCTTCGCTAGTGTGTCCTACCTAAGCTTATTTGTTAATTGGTCAGTATATAAGGATATTATGTGATATATTGATTTGCTTAATTAACCCTTGTTTTATGATGAGTATTTGAGAATGTCGTGAGAATATTAACGGTGGAAATGAGACCGTGGAGCGCTTTGTACTCACCAACGAGGAGAGAACTGCAACAGTGGTAATGTTCCTCCCGTGAACAACACCAACGAAAGCGAGATGATGAACGAGGGATGTTTAGAAGCTTTTTTGCAATTCATGCAAAATCGACGAGGAGACTCGTGTTCATAATACAGAGGAAATGATAGCAATTCACGGGTTGTCACGGCCAAGCGATTCAAAGAGTTGGGACCACGAATTTAAGGGAAAGCCAGATCCGATCATGGCGGAAACATGGGTCAAGCAAATTACCAAGATATTCGATGTCTTGGGATGCACGGAGAACAGAAGGTTCCATTCGCCACCTTTATGTTCGTGGACGAAAGACTCTTTGGTGGAGAGTCTCGTGAAGTGTACCCATCCAGCTGCACTCAGCATGTCTTGGGAGACATTTTAGAAACTATTTAATAACAAATACTTTCCTGAAAGTGTTCGTCATATGAAGGAAGTGGAGTTTATTAGACTGAAGCAGAATAACATGGCGGTGTCCCGAAGACGAGGCAAAGTTTGCGAGAATTATCCGAGTTTGCACTCATCCGGTGGAGAATGAGGAACATATGACGCGGATGTTTCTTAGAGGTTTGAAACCCTAAGATACGTCGGTATCTCATTTCTCATAAATTTTCTCTCTACTCGGATGTTGTAAGCAGGGCTCAATTATTAAGCGAGATAACGAGTACGGTCAACCGAGAGACCACAATCGAGGATCATCTAGGAGATGGCAATCAACAAAACAACGATAACCCGGCGGAGAAAGAATAAGATGGACAAAAATGGTAACCACTCTGGTGGTAATCATGGCCATGAAAATAGAAGAAGCGAGTTAGGAGGAGATTTTAAAAAGAGGAGATTTAACAACGACCATGTGAAGAGCATAAAGGTGCAAGCAACAACTAGTTCTAAGGAGGAGAAGCGACCACCGGTATATATGCTACAAAATGCGGAAAAGAGGGACATATCGGTCAAAGCGCCCACAACAGATTCAAGGTATGCTATAATTGTGGAAAGGAAGGACATATCGCTTTCGGGATTGTACAAAGAGCGAAACCTAGTTCAATGGGGACGGTGACTCAAAAGATCATCCCGTAAAAGTCAAAGTCAACGATTCTCGGAAGAGCGTTTGTTGTGATTTGGTCAAAATGCGAGGAACCCAAACGAGCTAATCACGGTAAGCTATTTATAAATTTCTTGCGAAGTTTATACCTTACTTGATGGGGTCTTGCTACCCATTCATTTATCTCTCCTTCTTGTCTTTGAACGTTTAAACTTGACTCGAGAGAAATTAGACTTTGACCTATCTCGTGGAAACTCCGTTAGAGAAACTTTCATCACATCCACTGTTTATAAATCTTGTTTGATTCAAGTTGGCACCATCACCTTACCTATTGACCTTATCTCTTTAAAGATACTTGTTTTTGATGTGATTTTAGGGATTGATTGGTTAACTACTCATCATGCCAAAATTGATTGTTTTCGTAAGGTTGTTAGTTTTCATATTCCTAACCAACCTGTTGTATTTAATTCAAGCAACTAAACCATTAAAATCACCACCGTCATATCTAATCATAAAGCTATTCGTTTATTGAAAACGGATGTCAAGATTTCTTAGCCCATGTTATGGATTTGAATAAAGACGCGTCAAATTTGAATAATATTCTGTTGTTATTGACTTTTCCGACGATTTTGAAGAACTTCCGGCCTACCCCATAACGTGAAGTTGAATTCTTTATTGATCTTGAACCCGGTATAAAGCCCATTTCTAAAACCCCATATCGAATGGCTCTATTGAACTTTAGGAGTTAAAGGTCCAACTACTGAGGAGTTGTTGGACATCGGTTTCATTCGTCCTAGTACATCTCCTTGGGGTGCTCCTGTTTTATTCGTAAAGAAGAAAGACGGGAGTATGCGACTTTGTATTGACTATCGGGAATTGAACCATGTCACCATCAAGAATAGGTATCCTCTACCTCGTATTGATGACCTGTTTGATCAGTTGCAAGGAGCACAATTCTTTTCAAAAATCGATCTTCGTTCTGGATATCATCAGCTGAAGATTAGAACTGAGGATATTCCAAAGACTGCCTTCAGAACTCGGTACGGGCATTATGAATTCTTAGTCATGTCTTTGGATTGACTAATGCTCCTGGGGCTTTCATGGATATGTTGAACCGAGTATTCAAGGAATATTTAGATCAGTTCGTTGTTGTCTTTATTGATGACATCCTCATATATTCCAAAAGTCATGAAGATCATGAGCACCATTTGAAGCTGGTACTCCAAAGGCTTCGTGAAAACAAGCTTTATGCCAAGTTGAAGAAATGTGAGTTCTGGCTTGAGGAAGTAGCATTCCTTGGGCACGTGGTGTCGAAACATGGAGTATCTGTTGATCCGGCGAAGATTGAAACAATACAAAGTTGGGAGCAATCGAAGTCGGTGACTGAAGTACGTAGCTTTTTGGGCTTAACTGGTTATTATCGGAGATTCGTGGAAGGGTTTTCTCAAATTGCTACTCCATTAACCCAGCTAACTCGGAAGTATACAAAATTCGTTTGGAGCGAAGAATGCGAGAAGAGTTTCCAAGAGCTTAAGAGGAGACTTATTTTTAGACTGTTTCTAACAATACCATCCGGGTTCGGATGGATTTGTTATCTCTGACGATGCTTGGGCAAAGGGTTAGGATGTGTTCTCATGCAACATGGGAAAGTCATAGCTTATGCCTCATGACAACTTAAAGAATATGAGAGGAATTATCCTACTCATGATCTACAGAGTTAGCGTGATCGTTTTTTTTATGCTAAAGATCCGGAGGCACTATCTATATGGGAGAAAGTGGAGATATATTCGGACCATAAAAGCCTTAAATATTTCTTCACTCAAAAAGAACTCAACACGCGGCGGCAAATGACGTTGGCTCGAGCTATTGAAAGACTACGACCACACTATTCAATACCATCCCGAAAAGCGAGCGTGGTGGTAATGACGAGTTGAGTAGAAGATCATATGCGGGAATGAGTGCTATGATGTCAAGTATACGCATAGAGCCAACTTTAATAGAAAGAGTTAAGGTTGCTCAAGCCACCGACCCGGAGCTGATGCGTATGAAGAAGAAAGTACAAGAAGGTGCTATTTCGGAAGCGAGAATTGATGAAGAAGGAATACTTCGAGTCCACTCCAGACTTTGTGTCCCTAACGACTCTGATTTGAAGTACAAGATTATGATGGAGGCACACAATACACCATTTGCAATCCATCCTGGAAGTACCAAAATGTATCGTGATCTTCGACATACATTTTGGTGGAACAATATGAAGAGAGAGATTGCAAAGTTTATCTCAACGTGTTTAACTTGTCAACGTGTAAAAGCGGAGCATCTAGTACCTAAGGGTCCATTGCAACCACTTGAGATTCCGAAATGGAAGTGGGAACACATTACCATGGATTTTGTTACGGGTCTTCCTACGGTTTCTCAAGGCATCAATGCTATTTGGGTTATTGTTGATAGATTAACCAAGTCTGCTCATTTCTTGCCGATACGGGAGACTTATTCCCTTAAACATCTTGCTAGTATATATGTAAATGAGATCGTGAGGTTGCATGGCATGCCAGTATCCATAGTTTCGGATCGTGACCCAAGATTCACTTCAAGATTTTGGGTTAGCTTGCAAAAAGCTATGGGTACGGATTTATTTAATCGATTCGGCATACCATCCTCAAAGCAGACGGACAATCGAGAGGACTATTCAAACTCTTGAAGATTTATTAAGACTACGTGTCCTAGATTTCAAAGCGGGTTGGGATAAGTATTTACCATTGGTGGAATTCTCCTACAACAACAACGATTATCAGCAAGTATAGGTGTGGCTCCATTTGAAGCATTATATGGACGAAAGTGTCGCTCTCCAATATGTTGGGATGAGGTGGGTGAAGCAACATTGTTGGGGACAGAGTTAATACGTATGGCTACCGAAAAGATCCAAATGATTCGACAACGATACAAAGCGGCACAAGATCGACAAAAGAGTTATGCGGATCTTCATCGAAAGGACGTGGAATTTAGTATAGAGGATCATGTATTGTTGCGAGTTGCTCCATGGAAGGGAGTTACAAGATTTGGGAAGAGAGGAAAGCTCAATCCATGATTTATTGGTCCATTTTAAATTCTTGACCGAGTAGGAAATGTAGCCTATAGACTCGCGTTACCTCCAAGTATGTCTCGTGTTCATAATGTGTTTCATATATCTGTACTTCGTAAATATGTGAAAGACCCGAACCACGTTATTGAGTTAGAACCGGACGAGATAGCCGAAGACTTAACGTATGAGGAGGTACCTGTCAAGATCTTGGATAGGAAGGAGCATGTCCTACGCACGAAAGTCATACCACAATTTAAAGTTTTGTGGAGGAACCATGCTATAGAGGAAATGACCTGGGAATTGGAAACGGAAATGAAAGCGAGGTATCCTCACCTTTTCGAAACACCAGGTACGTATGTCAATTTCGAGGACGAAATTTCCTAAGGAGGGGAGGCTGTAAGACCCCAAAATAATTAATAAATGAAATTTAATTTCTTCTAATTATTATTTTGAAATAGTAAGGGTTGATGTGATTAATGTGGATGGTTATGGGTAAAATACTCAAATATTTCAAAATAAGCAAGTGGTTATAAAATATTAATTGTTGTCGGGGGAATATTCGTTTGGTCGTGGAATATTAAATCATTGTGGGAATATTAATTGACGACGACTTATGACCATGTGTGGGCCCCATAACTGAAAAAAGCGATTGGATGAAGAAAAGCGACAAATATAAGTTGTTTAAAAATAACTTGGCGTAGTTATTACAGATTATCTTGTTAAAATACTAAATTGGTTAAAACACGAGTAGATTGCGGTATTGCACCAATTATTGATTCTTACGTAAAGGCACTACTCAATAATGGTTACGATAATTTATTATTCAAGATTTTATTTTATTGATTCAATAATTGCTTTGTGTTGATATTTTATATTCTTTGTTGTTTCAATAATTGTCACTACACGGTATTTTTCATTATCGAAGCAATAATTCATATTATCCGAATAATATTATTGGATAACATTATTGGCGATGTCTAGAAAGTTACATCTAAGGAGAGGTTTGGTCACCTAATTCTGCTGGCAAGAAGGAGAAATTCTTATTGGAAAGCCCCTCTTTCCTAGGAAACGCCTGGTTGTCAATATTGTGATTCTGTAATATTATTTGTGAATAATTAATTATTGATTCATATGATGAGGAAAATATTAATTTTATGTGGATATAGATGGAGAAAATTTTTAATGTGACAATTGTTGAAAATTAAAATTTTATCTTTTTCTGATAAAATAATTCATTTAAATATATATTATTATATTTTAATAATATAATAATGGTGATATTTTTATAACGAATGTGGGATATATGAGTATCTGAAGAGGAAGAGTATTTTGTTGCAATAAATGTTTAAAACATGTTAAACATGTTAAATTGGACCCCATTTCTTCGATCGAAATTTGATTATAGCTTTGTAAAATCGCTTTGTTTATGGATTTCGGTCAATTTACATTTGGAATTTGGAAAACTTTCTTACGCAAAGTTGTAGAGAATTGAATTTCCTATAAAAATTGCGAGATTCAATTTTCGACAAAATGGCTATTTATTATGAATTATTGAATTGCGAAACTCCAAAATAATTAAATTTTGGAAGTTTTAAATATTTTTTTAATAAAAGCGTTTTTCTCACTTTTCTAGAAGATGAGCATGTGGGATATGTTAGAAATCTGATTTTTCAAGGAGGCGTATGAAATTTATTATTAATAATATATTTTAATAAATTTTTTGCTTTGGTGTTTTAAGTATTTTCCTATAAATAGGGTGCTTAGGTTAGAATTGAAAATCACATCGAGCTCAAGTTTTTCTCTATATTATCGAGCGTATTCTTGTGAGTATTTTGAGTATACTTTGAGTATTATTGCTATCTGGTGCAAGTTCAAGTTATAGCCTATATCCTGTTTCAAATTTTAAGTATTAATCTTTCGAGGTAAGAGATATTATTTTTTTCGTAATGATATTATTTCTTCAATATCATTATCTTTGAAATATTGATCCGAAGTTTTTTTTTTTTTTTATCAAATTTGAAACTTTTGGTGTCTGAGAGTTACTTATTCACGATACTTGACTTTATTCACGATATCGACACTTTATTCACGAATCGGCATTATTCATCGAAAAATGAAAATTTTTCTTTTTCGTCTAAAATATCTATTGTGGATACTAGCTTTGATTGTATCCATGTTTTGATCATTCTTGAATTTTACACCACTATGATTATTTTTGAGGTATTTTGGACATGGATAAAACAAAGTACTTAATCCTTAATCCTTAATCCTTGTCATTTTGTTTCTTTGGATTCGCTTTTTTTTAAAAATATTTTTCATCATCCTAAGTCTTAAATGATGATATTATTGAATATCTTTGGCTTTGTAGTGCAAAGATGAATGATTTCGATGAATATCTTTTGCTCAGTAGTGTAAGATGAACATGTGTTTAGATGAACATGACTAACTGATGAATTTCTTTGGCTCAGAAGTGCAAAGATGAATATTTGATTCGGATATATATTGATTGATGTTACAGAGGATAAAAGATAGAGCGATGAACTTTTAAATTCATACATAGAAGATAGTAGTTTGCATTATCTACTTAACTCTTCTAATGAATTATTATTTCATTGCGAATATTGATTTAAAACTTGTTGTCTATTGTATTCTATTAGATTTTTCCTGTTGAAGACTAACGATAATTTTGTTGTATATTATCTTAGTCATAATATTCTTTCTACCGGGCTAGTTGAGCTCACCCTTTTCCTTTTTGTTCCATTTTTCTTCTCGTGGAGGCGAGAATGTAGCGAGTATGAGATTTAGGTGTGTATGGAATGATGGTTATAGAGAGAGTTGTTTAGTAGTCCTCACCATTTTTATAAAATAATGTATCAATAAATGTGATGAGGATTTATTTGGGTATAGATATTGTCTAGAAGATAATATTTGTATTTAAACTCACAGTTTTACTATTGTAATAATAAAATTGTAATTGTTTATGTACCATATATTGACAACTCAGAATGAGTGATGTATACCTATTTTGGGGGCGTCACAATCTAACTGTTTATATTTTCGATTTCCAAACTAAAAAATTGTTCTTTTTTAAAAAGTGAACGTGTGAAATTATGCTTCTGAAATAAAAGTTTAATTTCCGATATTAAGCTTCTAATATTCTTGAGTGACATGTGTTTGTATGTTATATTTTTATTTTTAAATAGATTTTTTTTTAACTTTTACATGCTTTCGGGTGTTCAAAAACTCAGATTGTTGATATGTGCCCAGAAATTAATTTATTTTTAGAAAGAAAAAAAAAATTAGATTATAAGACGAAGGGTTGGTTTGAATGCATGCACGTACCAAAGTATATATATATATATATATATATATAAGCTGGCTAGCTAGCATGCATGCATCACAAAAATATTAAGGGGGATCCGTGAGCAAGAAGAATATAATGAAATGAATTCAGTGGGTTTGATTTGAGCACTATCATATCTTTTGACTGGCCTAACAATTTTATGATTAATAATGCAATGCATCTTAATTAGTCAAATTATACACCTAATCGTGGATAAAAAGTCACACTTCACCACATTGGATAAAAAGTCACACTTCACCACATTGGTAAAAAATATTTTCCTTTTACGATGTCATGTCTTATTATGGATCTTTAATTTGTTAATCCTGCTGTTTAATTCTGAGAACTTGAGATCAGTTATAAATTTGGAGGTATGTAGTTTGACTCCCGCTATAATATCAAGTATTGGGATCACGGACTACAGGCGTAAATTTATTATTAAAAGTTTTGTTTCTCTTGTTCGGGGATGTGAGATATAGTCTGATCGCAAGGTCGGAAAATTCCTCTTTATAAAAAAAAAAGTTTTAATTTGTTTAAATTCGAATATATAACTTGTACAATAAAAAATAGGTAAAAATGGAGATACACAGCGGTGTAACTTTTAAAGTTACACGGTCTACGATCGTAGGGTGATTTCACTCTACGATTGTAGAGTAGTCACTCTACGATTTGTGAATTCACTCTACTATCGTGGACTACTCTACGATAGTAGAGTGAATTCACTCTACTATCTATGGATTACTCTACGATCGTAGAGTAAAATCATTCTATGATCGTAGACCATGTAATTTTAAAAGTTACACAGTTGTGCATCTCCATATTCCCTTAAAAAATAAATAGTTATTAATAACTAAATTAAAATAATCGTGTATACATAACACTAACTTTATAAATACGTAAATTTAATTTCGTTTGGAATGAGTAAAAACATATACGATCATAATCTTAACTACTATTTAACTATTAGACGTGCGAGTTGTTCTTAATTTGATAAGAACCATTAGTTGGTGTAATATAATAGTATATTGTATCCGAGCCTTATAACATAAATGTAAGTAGATGCAAATCCAATTTTAAGACAAACTCCTAAATTAAATTTTATATTCTGGATCGAAGAGAGAGACTGAGAGTGACAAACATAAAAGAGACGAGATAAAACTCGTAAACGAAAGCTAACTATGTTGAAATTTGGTCGTTTGAACGCTCTTTTGTCCGCCAATACAAGTTATCAACAACTACCGCTAATTATATATATACACACACATATAAATACGGTTAGGATCGAAGTCATCTTTCTTATCTTTTAATCATCTGCTTATCATTATCTTAGCGACGGACCCGACGATGATTGATTAATATACAACCGTCGTCTATACTTTTAGCGACGCTATATGTTGTCCGTCGCTAAAAGTATGAGACGAACGATGTATGATTGAAACCGTCACGGTCCGTCGCTAAAAAGGTGGGGTGAAAGACGAAAAGAAGATATCTGATGACTGATCCTCTCTCTCTCTATATATATACAATCGTCTATGACGATAATTTTTTTAGATTATGACGACGGTTCAACCGTCACAATAGGTATTCTAGTCTATGACAACGATTGAATCGTCGCTATAGTCCAAAAAATCCATCACTATAACACGACTGTGTACTACACAACTATGTGTATATGCATATAACTCTCTCTCTCTCTATATATATATATATATCCTGGTTTTAGTGCATGGTATTCCATCCTCTACAGTTTTATTTGTAAAAGTATGCTAATATAATTTTTTTTATATTTAATTAATTTTTAAAAATAATATATTGTTAAGTTAGTAGTAGTGATGAGATAATAAGATTATGATATCAAAATTGACGATATTGTTGTGTTTTATACCACTATTTATAGAAAGAGAGTTTTTTAATAAAATAAAATAATTAATAAATGACTCTTTTTTAAACAAATTAAAGATTTTATAAACAATGATTTCTTCTCTTTAAAGAATATAATTGAAGTTTGATAAATAAATTTAAAACATATATTAAATATAGAATCCTATTATATATTGTAATAAAATATGTTAATTTTTTGTGCCAAGTAAACGCTTTGAAAATAACTCCAAACATGAAAAAAAAAATGCAAAAACATAAAACGAATCATATTATATATTATAATAAAATATATTAAATTTTTGTGTCAAGTAAACGCTTTGAAAATAACTGCAAACATAAACAAAATAAAAAAAAAGATTCAAAAACATAAAAAAAATTACGCGTTGTATTATTCGATCACAAAAGTAGGATCGTACAAGTACCAATAACCCTTATATTATTATAGTTTTCACTTAATATTTTTTAATACACATTTAATAGAATAAATATTATTTTTAACGAATGTACTAGTATCACAATTATTATGACAAGTATTACAACCAATATTATTATGTTGTTAAATACATAAATGTAATTTTATTGTTGTTACATTTGTATAGGGGAATTGGATAAAAGGTTGCATTGAAGGTTCTACTCCTACCCCCTACCTTGCCCGGCCGAGCCAAGCCCGCCTAATCCCAAAGAAATGAAAAGATCAAATAGTACAAAGAGAGATTCCAAGTTCACAGCTCAAACTGCTAAACATCTAAGGCTGTAAAATGAGCAATCAGTTCGGGCTCGATTCGTACTCATTCGACTAAAAATTTGATTTGAGTTCGACTCGAAATATAAATGATTCAAATATGACCAAATTTTAAAATTCGATAAATTATTCGAATCTCCTCAAATTGTAATTTCTATTGATACTCAGATCATATTCGTTCTAAAAGTTCAAACTGCTCGGGTTCGATTCGAGATCGTGCTTGACTCAGTAGCTAAACGATCACAATCAAACCTTATTTTATACTCGATAAATTTTGTAACCTAAATCTGAGCAACTCAATACTCGGCTCGACTAAGTTCATTTATACCCTTACAGCCAAGTCATCTTTAATCAAGTAATTACCTTTTTTTTATAACTGAATTAACCGTTACTAAAGCCATATCACCCCCTGCTTCCTTATAGTTTTATACTGGTCGCCAGCATATCACCCTCGGTGCATATAACATGTTTGTTTAAATGTCTCTTTGAAGTCATTTGTTTTGCTTTGTATCTGAAGTGAGGTTTCATTAAAAATTATACACAATTCGTTTGATTTTTAATTTGCGTTCCTCCAGATTCTTATACTGCATCAGGCTAATAATCAAATAATAGCACATATACAACATCATTTGCTGCACATGTTGCATTGGTAACTTATCAAGATGGTTTATCTGCAACACACCATGACGGATCGGCAAACCATAGAGAAATAGATCTAGTTATGCGAGCTAAAATTAGTAATGCCTTAGCTATGACAGCTGGACCAACTATTGCATGATGAAGTGTCAGCACATGAGATCATTTCAGATAGGCTTAAATATAAATTACTATCTTAAACTATTAGTCTTTTTCCACTTCGATAATTGACCTTTTAATTTTTTCAATCAGATTATTAAACTATTAATTTTTTCTACTTCGAACAAATTTAAGTTGACACATCATAAATTGATGATATGGCCAGCTGACTAAACAAACTAATGATTATGTGTAATTAAAAAAAAATAGACGATTAAACTTTTTAAAAAAATCTTATCTTGTAATTTATTTAAATCATCTTTTTGTCTAATATTAAAACTAAATAAAATCGCTTCTGACTAGTTAGTCTTCCTCATCTCCTTCAAAAAAGCATCCATAACCTCAATCATCGCCTTCTGAATTCCGACCATGTAATTCGTCATCGGAACCCTAACATCCACCACCTCCAGTGGCTCCCTCTCCAAATCCTGCAACAAATACACATGAAACCTAGTTTGGCCAAAGATGCAGTTTCCTGAAGTAGAGACATTTTAAGGTTTTCTCCGCCTTGGCGAAGCCCGACATCATCGATTGCGGGTTATCAGAGAAGGCGCGGACATATATGGAGAGATTAGATGACCGAAGAATTCGAATAATAAAGGCTTCGGTGGAGGTGGAGGAGAAGCGAAGTCTTGGCGTTGAGAGAGAATAACGCATGATGATTTACGGAGGGGTGGAGACAGGAAGAGAGGAGGTCGACAATGAGGATTTTGGCGATGATGAAGCAGACATTTCCGGATTTGTAGAGAGAGAGAGGCGGTGGTTCAATGGCAAATCAGAGGTGATCTCGGAGATGAGGACGCAACGGCGTCGTTTTGGATGGATTGTTTTTGGGAGGGGCAGAAGAAAGTCAGAGAAGGGCGCCTTGGGAAGGGTGATGAGGCGAGATTTCATTATCATTTTTTTCTTTTTCTTCTTCTTCTTCAATTTATTTTCTGTTTCCGATTGGAGATGGGGTTGGTGGCTATCGGCGATTGTTGAAGCACTGGGCGGTTCAATGATTACTAGTGGTGATTGTTGAAGCATTGTGTGGTGTTTGAAGTTTAGGGTTTTGATTTTATAATTTTTCCAGAGGAAGAGGAATATGAAGCAGCGAGACATTTGATCTTATTTTTCATTTTATTTTATTTTGTTTCTGCATTTATGTTAGTTATTAATGGTTGTTCTTGTTATTAAATAAGTTTGAGTTAAGTTTAATTATTTTTTTTGAATGTATTAATTGATTAGGCTGGTTGGTTATTAAAATAATATTTTTTAATTGCATATAAGCATTAGTTTGTTTAGTCAACTGGCCACATCATCAATTTGATGTGGCAACTTAAATTGGATCAAATTATAAAAAATTAATAGTTTAATGATCTGATTAAAAAAAATAAAAGGTCAATCATCAAAGTGGAAAAAGACTAATAGTTTAAGATAATAATTTATATTTAAGCCTTTCAGATATAACAACCTTTTAACCATGGTTAAAAGGTTGTTGAAACTCTAGTTAGTTCATTACCTTGTTAACATATAGTATAAGTAGTAGAGTATGTTCATAACTAAGTAAGAGAAAAAGATGCAGATTAATAAGAGGGTTTTCATCAACGACTCACATGCTCCACGTCACCCAATTAAAAAATGTCCATGTGTTTGACTCAAAATTACGCCACACGTGAGAGGGCGTGTTGACATATAAAGTCCAACAAACAACTAAAACCTGGAGACTCAATATATAACTTGAGAGGCTACTCCACTCATTGTCTTTGTTTTGAGTTGGATGCTTCAATATGGTATCAAAGCGTAAGTTACTGGAGATTCTTCAAATGAGAATGATTCTAGCTAGAGTGCGTTCCCATTCTCCATATCAATTTGAACAATTTCAATCTCAGCTCAATCACATGAATCATATGATGAATCTCATGATGGCAGAAAAGGGGTCAAATTTCCAGAAAATCATATGCATGTTGCAGGTATGGTTTCAGTTATGTTATCTTCATCAGGTAATGTTACTAAACATGTCACTTGGATCATAGATACTGGTGCTACAGACCATATGTATGTGTAGCAGTTTATATTTAATGCATTATGTTTTTCATCTTACTACACCTCTGCACATTCTATTACCTACCGGAAAGTTTCAACTCTTGGTTATGTTACTTTAACACCTCAATTAACACTTAAGCATGTCTTGTTTGTGCCAAGTTTCAATTATAACGTGTTATTCATCAGTAAATTAAGTGCTATTTGGCATATGAGGTTAGGTCATGTTTCTCAGTTCTTAGTCATACTGATGATGTTAGTCATGATAATTCTGCTTCAAGGAATAAATCTTGTCCAGTTTGTCGACTTACCAAACAATGTAAACTGCCATTTCCTAATGCAAGTACTAGTTTTACTACTTCTTTGTTTGAATTGCTTCATGTGGATGTATGGGGTCCATATTCTATTCAGACACAACATGGATGCATATATTTTTTAACTATAGTTGATGATTATTCTAGGGCTACCTGGACCTTTCTTATTCCAGCTAAGTAACATGTTCATAAACTTCTTACTGATTTTCTTGCTTATGCTTATAATACACAGTTTGGAAAATATCTTAAAATCACGAGGAGTGATAATGGGAATGAATTCTTTAATAGAGATGTTTCTCCTTTCTTAGCTACTCCTGGCATCTTACACCAAAGCACTTGTGTGAACAATCCTCAGCAAAATGCTAGGGTAGAAAGAAAACACATGCATTTATTAGAAGTAGATAGGGCTATGAGATTTCAGTCAGGAGTACCTATACATTACTGGGGGGAATGTTTACTTACAGCTACATATATCATGAATAAATTGTCCACACCTATTTTACAGAACAAATCCCCTCATGAAGTTTTGTTTCATAAGGTTCCTTCTTATACTTCTTTTAGAATTTTTGGTTTTCTTGTGTATGCTTCCATCCATCCTACTGATAAATTTGCACCTCGGGAAATAAGATGAGTCTTCCTAGGTTATCTTAAATTTGATCAATCATCAAGTTTTTGTTTCTAGAGATATTATTTTCCATGAAAATGTTTTTCCATTTCTTACTGCACAACTTAACACCTCCTAAGATCCTAATTGTGTTATTCTTTAGTCTTTATCTTCTCATAATCACATTGATTCTTTTTCCCATCACTAGATGTCTGCAATCACAATCCCACTGATTCTCCTTTGATTGTCTTTGAACTTGGTTCTTCTTCACTTGAGTTTATATCTCTCATACATCCCGAAGTCTCTATTTCCTCCCCTGCATCTACTTTATCTATTCCAAATTCTTCTACTGACACTTTGCCCATACAGCCAAGAGTGTCTACTAGGATGAAAACCAGACCCCAGATGGTGGAATGACTATAATGTTAATAGGAAGCCTACTAGCCTACTTTTTTCTACCAGTGGATATCATGATGCTTCTACTCTCTTTTCTTTGCACAAAACAGTATTGCTAATTTTGTTCCCTATCATACATTTGATCATTCTCATTTAAAATTCATTGCTACCCTTTCCACTGTCACTGAACCTACTCATTTTTATCAAGTTGTTAAGGATCCACAGTGGGTTTCAACTATGAATAGAGAACTTGATGCTTTAGAAAGCAATCCCACATGAAAATTGGTTCTTTTACCTCTAGGCAAGTCAACTGTGGGTTGCAAATGGGTGTATAAGTTTAAGTATAAAGCCTCTGGAGAAATAGAGAGGTTTAAAGCAAGGCTAGTTGCTAAAGGGTATATCCAATCTGAAGAAGTGGATTACCATGGTACCTTTGCTCCTGTAGGCTGTAGCTAAGATGGTCACAGTTAAATGCTTACTAGCTATTGCTGCTGCCAGAAAATGGAAGGTGTCTTAAATGGATGTTAATAATGTTTTTTTGCATGGTGATCTCCTTGAGGAGGTTTATATGGATTTACCTCAGGGGGTATATAACATCTCCTTCTTCACCTCAGCTGATTTGTAAGCTCCAAAAATCCTTGTATAGCTTGAAGCAAGCTTCCAAACAGTGGTTTGTAAATCTCACTCATAGTTTATTAATGTCTGGTTACACTCAGTCTTTGGCTTAATATAGTCTCTTCACTTATGCCGAAGGTTCTCTTTTCACAACTGTTGTTATATATGTGGATGAAATATAATTGGTCACATGCAATGATTCTCACCAGTTGACTTTTCTTAAAACAATGCTTGATACACATCTTAGTATCAAGGATTTGGGAGAAATTAAATACTATCTTGGAGAGGAAATTCATTCTAGACTTATTAGCTTCAACTGGTTTGTTGGATGCTAAACCACTTACTATTCCCCTAGATCAACACACTAAGCTCCATAACAATGAAACATCAGGACCATTGCTTCTAGATCCTTCAGTTTATCAAAGTTGGGTTGGTAAGCTTCTTTATTTGACCTTTTTCAGACCAGATATCAATTACTCAGTTCAACTGTTAAGCCAATTCATGCAAAATCCAAGTCAAAAGCATCTAGCTGCAACTCAAAGGATTCTCAGGTACCTTAAATGTACTATTGGTCAAGGACTACTATTTTCTTCTACAAATGATTTTGTGTTAAGGGGTTATTGTGATAGTGATTGGGGCAGTTTTCCTATCTCTCAAAGGTCTGTCACTGGTTATTGTTTGCTTCTTGGTTCTTCTCTAATTTCCTGGCAATCCAAGAAGCAAAGTGTTACTTCTCGCAGCACAACAGAGGCAGAGTATAGAACCTTGGCTATGACAACTTGTCAAGTCATTTGGCTGCATAATCTTCTCAAAGACTTGCAAGTTGTTTTATCTGCTCCTACTATTCTTTATTGTGACAATAAAGCAGCTATCGACATTACTGCAAATCCAGTGTATCATGCTCGAACAAAACATATCAAAATCGAGTGTCACTTTGTTCGGGAAAAAGTGCAATCTGAGTTAATTACTCCTACTAAAATTGCTTCTAAAGAGCAGTTAGTAGATCTACTTACCAAGTCATTAGGCAAAGTTCCTCATTGGTATCTCTCTTCTAAGTTGGGGTTACAAAATCCTTGTGCACCTCCAACTTGTGGGGGGAATAATAGCACATATACAGCATCATCAGCTGCACATGTTGCATCAGTAGCTTATCAAGATGGTTTATCTGCAGCACACCATAATGGATCAGCAAACCATAGAGAAATAGTTCTAGTTATGTGAACTAAAATTAGTAATGCCTTAGCTATGACAGCTGGACCAAGGATTACATGATGGAGTGTCAGCACATGAGATCATTTCAGATGTAACAACTAACAACCTTTTAATCATGGTTAAAAGGTTGTTGTAACTCTAGTTAGTTCGGTACCTTGTTAACAGATAGTATAAATAGTAGAGTATGTTCAAAACTAAATAAGAGAAAAAGATGCAGATTAATAAGAAGGGTTTTCATCTTGTTCCATAATCTTCTCCTCGAATTCAGTAAACTTATTATCAAATGAATTCATAAAGACTAAAATGCAAACTTTATCCCTTTATAGAAATATGGTACGTGACTTTCCAATATAGCAAACTGCTACCTCGTGGTACAATTAGTAGTGTAAAATTATACTATAATTTGAGGTCAGTTTTGCACCACCAGTTATATCTTAAAATGTACGGTTTTGCACTAATAATTGTACATTGAGGGAGAAATTTGCTTTAAACTCAAGAACGAAGATGTCACACAGGCACAAACACAGTGGAGAGTTTAATAGTATGTGCATATGTGCTCGGCAAAGAAATAAATCTCTAGCTCACATAGTTCAGCGTGGATGTAATTCGTTAAAAATTGTAATTGTAACGTCTTTACTGTGCCTTAGACTTGTATGTTTATTCATTGTTCGTTTTATATTAGCTACTTTAAGTTGCAAATTGCTTCTTAGATATGAGACTAGGTGGTTGATCTAAGGAATTTGGTTGTAAAAAGAATAAATTTGTGAAAAGGATGTCTATTGCCAGCTTCAGGTAGTTTGGACCAGGCTAGTTGGATTCAGTTGAGTTTAGCAAGATGTCTATTGCCAGCTTCAGGTAGTTTGGACCAGGCTAGTAGGATTCAGTTGAGTTTAGCAAGCCCCTAGGCAGTAAGAATAAGTATATGAAAGAATGGGACGAAATAAAAGAAAAAAGGTTAAAAAAATTGAATTCATTCAAGTTACCAACAAATTTATCATTTAATAAGCATAAGAAGTACTCCGTCCGTCCCATGATAAAAGTAGTTATTACTACTATTTTCGATAGTCTCATGTTAAATGTCTATTTTCCTTTAATAACCAGACTTTTATATATTTTTTTTTATTATGCCCGTAGCATTAAATATCTCATACTTTTCTTATTCTAATTCTCTCTCCATATTTAATTAGTATGAAGAGAGAATATATTGAATTGAATAGCTAGAAAGTCACTCTCTCACGTACATTGAAAATAATTAATAACATATTATTATGGACAATTTTGTCATTTTATTCCTCTTCTTAATATGCGTGTTTTATCCTGAGATGGAGGGAGTAATTAAATGTAATGTTTTTGGTGAGCCCCAATACAATTAATTGTACATTATATGCAAGTTAGGAGAAGAAGAAGCCTATCCGCATCTTTCTGTTGCTTCCTTTTTTTTCTTGTAGCCTGTGAGGCTTCGTTCGGAATACCAAACATACTCTTAACCCTCTAGTGTCAGTGTTCTTGTTTCACCAGATAGACCTCATATTGCTCTAGCTCCTGCTGACACAGGCTGTCCAAAACCCTGTGGGCCTTACCTTATAAAATGTTGCACAACTAGAACTGAAACTCTAGCTGGGAAATCAGGTGAGACCAATAAATCTCCAATCGCACCAAGTTCTGGGGTCTCACTCCAGTCTGTAAGCCCTTCTGTAAATATTGATAGTATTCCTTGTCCTCTACCAACTATGAACAGGTCATGTATGCTGTCCACTGACCTTACTGCTGCCACCGTCTCCTCGCTGTTGTTAATCAACTTTTCTGTATAAATCAAGGATTTGTCATTTGCTACCATCATCTTGAAATTACTTATGTATTCATCATCAAGCTGCATCTCTTTCTCAATCTGTGTTGGCATTCTAGAGAATTTATGGTCTCGTCTCAGCTCAGGTACTGACATGACAGCATCTTTTCCCGGTAGGAATCGAATAACAGTGATGCTATTGCTAAGATGTTGAGCCATCCTCGTTGCATACGCTAGTGCCTCTCTGTCATCCGGTCCACCAAAGAATAGCACAGCAATGTGGTGGGATAGCTGCCCATCTGCTATGTGTGTGGAGCCACTCAGGCCTCTGTCAATAAGAATGCCAACGGAACATACTGCGTTTTCTAATACCTTCTGGTTCACCTTTTGGAGATCTGGGTTTATGGATGTCATCTCGCCATCAACAGTTTGCTGTTTATGGAAAGGAATGATGATGAAGGCCACTTGCTTGTTCTCTGCGACGTTGCAGATATCTTCGTGCATCGTGGAGTAAGGAGAAATTGCTGCCAGGTGTTGGACAGAGACGCAGCTTTTGTACTGCTCCAAGTTGTTAAATTCCTTGATGATGTGGTCAGAGTGAGCGTGCTTCTTGTTCAGGGCTGGTCCGCCAGCTTCTTGAACACCATGAACATTTAGCATAGCAGATGCACGGCCAGTGAGTTCAGCTAAGTGAAGCACATACGCATATAATGGACATTCCCCAGTGGGGTTCGAGGCTTCAAGGAGGTTGATAATTATTGGAACATTTCGACTTGTGTGGATGGCCACAAGAATTCGTAATTCAGTTTCTAATGTCGACCTTTCAATTGCTCTCCCTCTGTAGGCTACAGGTTTCCTTGCTGACCTATAGATTATGGTTACAATAGGTATGGTGATTCCGATCAGAATTGCAGATGTCAACACCATAATTGCGTATGACGTGCCATCTAGGATCTGCAAACCATTGTGTTTTAAATTTAATGTAAAAGAGATACGGACTAAGATCCCCTACATTACACTTTCTCACTCACTTACTGCCAATATACATTTAGCGACACAGATATTGATAAATGCAATGCTTGTATTGGCAATATTTGATGGAAAATGTAATGGAGGGGAGCAAAGATATAGATATATAGTGATAGATGAATGGATAGAGAAGAAAGAGAGAGTACATTATGTTCAAACCCAAGACTGAGGACAACCATTTCGATAAGACCTTTAGCATTCATGAGAAAACCAAGTGTAGCTGCTTCACGAAGAGGCATCTTGTAATACATGGCGGTGAGGAGTTCCAATGAATTTCGCAGCACAGGCAAAAATAGTGACGAGTATTAGTACACAGTGGTGGCTCCCTTTAGCTTCGACAAATTTAGACTTAAGCCCACTACTGGCATAGAAGAGAGGGAGAATTCCTGTGACAACGTCTTCAAGCTTTTCTATCAGGATAGCTCCAAGAGGTCCATTTGGAATAACTAGGCCAAAGACAAAAGCTCCAAAAATGGCATGCGTTCCAATGGCTTCTGTAATAAATCCAGAGATCATAACACCACTAAAAATGAGACATATTGACAGCTCGCTAAAGCTTTCACCGTCTGGAGTCTGCCTTATCAGAAACCAAATCGCTGGCCGAATAACAAAAATGCAGAACAGAACAAAAGCTGTGCTGCAAAGCATCACCGAGATGGGATGGGTGTTGGCAGGTTTGTTCTCAGCCAAGATGATTACAATGACTAGAATAATCCAAGACAAGGCGTCGTTGATGAAAGAAGATGCCATGGCAAGTCTTCCAATCTCCAAGTGGAGGATTTTGAGCTCAACGAGTATCCGAGCAAGCAAGGGGAATGCAGAGACAGACAGGGCAAGAGCGACGAAGATAATGTAAGTGCCTTGGTTCAACATGGGTGGTAATTCCTCTCGGAGAATGTAAGAGCAGGAACAGCTTATGGCAAAGGGCAGGAACACACCAACAAGGGCAATGGCCACCGCCCTTCTTTCTAAACGGAAGGCGAGGAAGAGGTCCATTTCTACTCCGACGAGGAAGAGGTTGTAAACCAGACCAATATTTGCCATTGTATCAAACACTACTATGCTTCTCAAGGGAAATAATATGTCTATAAACATGGTGCATCTTCCCAGTACTGAAGGACCCAGGATTATTCCACACTGCAACCATTTCATCAAGTATTAGTGTATGTTTGAAATAGTCATTACACTATTTTATTTGGTTTTATTTTTTTTTGGTTCTGTATAATCGCTAGTACTTAAATCTTAATTTCCTGCTTTTTAAATAAAAGCATGCAACTCGGTTTATTTTTTATCAGGTGGATTGAACATATAATTAACTATACACTGTATAATTTTAACTTCTTTTTTTTTTGTTTTTTCCTTTTCGGACATTGTGAAAACATGTAAGAAAGCATTATGCATATATATTCATGCACATATATCTCTGTGTGTTTGTACATACCAGAATCTCAGAAATCGCCCGGGGCTGGCGAAAGGGCTTCAGTAGTATATGGAGGAGCCTGCTGGTACTGATGATGACAATTAACTGCAATATAAAGAGTGGGACTGAGAACTTTAGCGGATTATCACCCAGCCATGCTCCCTTTGAGGTAATCATCTTTGGCGCATAGCACACCATTCCCGCACTCTCCATTGTTACCTTTGTTAACGCTGTCCCATTAACCACGTCCATTTTCCTTGATCTTTTAAATACCACCACCGCCACGGCCGCCGCCGCCGCAGCACAATATATATATAAATATATATATATATATATATATATATATATATATTGTTGTTTCTACGCCTTGATATTGATTTGTTGCTACGTACGTTTATAGGCAAAAAAGAACGAAAATATAAGATCTGCAGGCTCAAATGACTGATATTATTAGTATTGATCAATAAAATTAATACGATACATGTGAAAAAGGGAGGAAGAGAGATTCTTTTATGATAAAAAAAAAAAAAAAAAAAGTTCAGTGAAATTATTTTTAAAGACGAAAACGACAAAGACAACAAAGGGTTTGCTGAATTTCAAGTGATTCTGTTAAAGAGATTAAGGAGGGATCATTGAGATTCATCTGACATTCAAGAGGGCATGCATACACAGATTGATCTGATTTCTTGCTTATGACACGTGTACAAATATATAGGGAGAGAGAGAGAGATGTTGTTTGTTTCTTCTTTGTGATTTGGTGTTATGGTGGCGGGAAAGAGATGGAAGTAAAGTTAGTTAAGGTAGTTGAATGGCAATTTGGACTTGGTCTGTTATTGTACAGAATAAGTTGCTAACATTACGCTCTACATATACATTTCAAACTTTCAAATTTAAGTAGCGGTTTGCTAGTTAACTTTCAGTTTGGGCAATTTGTTTTCTACAAGACTACAAGCTCAAGGCGCAATATATTTTTTATTTATATTACACGAGCTATCTTTTTTATATATTTTTTATTTATCAGAATAATTCAATTGTAAATTCTTATTTTAGATTATTATTATTATTGTGACATTAATACTTTTATGACTTTTTTTTTACTTTATTGAGATATTCATGCATGCATGTTCGTATATATATCAAATTATAATTATTTTTACTGAATTTGAACATGTATCTTTCTTATATATTTTTTGTTTATCTAGATAATTCAATTGTAAGTTTCTTTTTAGATTATATATATATATATATATATATATATATATATATATATAAAAGAAAATGTATGTATAGTAATTACATGTATTACATAATACCATCACTATATTGACAGATTTTTTGGAAATTTATGGCGACGGGTTTCACCACGTCCATAGTTATTCTCTGAGATATAGCGACGGGTGAACTGTTGCTATAGCTAAAAAACCCGTCGTCATAGCTTTCTTGTGCTGTAATACATAATTGCCAGTATATACATATATATAATATATATATATATGACATTAATACTTTTTATGACTTTTCTTTTACTTTATTGTGAGGTTCATGCATGCATGTATATATATATATATATCAAATTATAATTATATTCATTGAATTTGAACATATATTATTATATTAATTATGTAATTTATATTTGAGAATTATAAATTGATATCCAAATTATCCTTAAAATGATCAACCAAATTAATTTAGATAAAATCTCCTCTTGTTATATACACCAGGTGATAGCCTGTGCAATGCACGGGCTAATTTATATAATAAATTGTATAATTTGTCAAACATTCATGTTAAAAAAAGACTGAAATTACACAATTCATGTACTAACTCATATCCTACAAACTTCAGAACACTTGAGAGTCCTTTTTTATAAATAAACTAAATTAATAAAGCTTAAAAATAGTAATGTATGTACTTCATAGTCCATAGACAACATAAAATCTAAATTTCAAGCATTTATTAATAACTACTACTAAAAGTACAATCATTTCATAGATGAATATATTCTTCTCACATTACTACTTAAATTTATTAAACAACTATATTTAGCAATTCAGTCTTCGTACCTAACTTTCAAGGTTTTTTTGTGTTTAATCAATGACCAATATACATTAATTTGCAAGAACAATATATATTCGTCACATTACTACTTGATCTATTAAACAACTATATTTAACAGTTTAGTCTTTGTACCTAACTTTCAAGGCTTTTATGTGTTAAATCAACAGACAATATACATTAATTTGCAACAACTCAACTATTAAATTCCAAATATACATGTACTGAAAGCATATATATAACTTAATAAATGAATAGAACTTTCTAAGAATAAATAGAAACACACATATAATTGTTAGGTTTGTAATATTCATGAACGCAATCAAATTACACAAAATAAGCGGAAGCATGGAAAATAAGAGTTTTAAAATTTTACAAACCATATACCCGGATCATCCTTTATGCACAATTAATTAAATGAAAAGATAAAGAACAAGAATTATACTCTTGAAGATTCGAGCTTCCTCAGGTACAAGTTCACCTCCAAATCCTTTCGCGTTCAACTTGAATCCACCGGGTTTGATTCCTTCCTTTGATCAATGTTAGCCACCCAAGTGTTTGGCCTCTAGAGGTGGTCCACCAAGAAAGAAGAAATATTCAAGAAGATGGGTATTTGGCAAAATCCTAGTTTTTCTATCTCTCATAGAAAAGAGTGTGATGCTCCCAAAATAGGTCCACACGACCCATTCTGAGTCGCCAGATATCACACTATAAAAATCAAATACAAACTTCATTTATACACTGTTGAACTGTCGTGCATAATACGACCACAGTTGAACTGTGAGTTTTAATACAAATGTATGTAACTCTCATGGTGCCTCAACCACAACCTTACAACGGTACTTTACATAAAAGTACAATAAAAAACTGTTTTAGAAATTAAAATCTTTGGAAAGTGCTCAAGGAAACTTTCGTATATGGGAGGCCATGCGTCTAGGTTATGATAGATATCATATGTCCACAGAATTATCCTTGATTGACCCAATAGACCCAAAAAAAAAACGAGAAGATTACTATCATGTTCTTTCCAATGGTGAGTCTTCTCTTGACATATAACTATCACCACTGTCTACAATTGAAAATTATATTTCAACCCAACTCCAAGATTATATAGGTAGTGCTCGTAGATATACTCAGCAAGTGGATGTGCACAACCCTGTCTTATGATAACACGAGGTTGTATGTCATTAGACATCTTGTATGATAGTGGCAAAACACTCTTCCAAAGTTGGGTTCACCTCACCCTATTCGGTTCACCAAAATTAAATATCAAATGACGTATAAAATACGACACACTTATCTATAATTCTCAATAAGAGTATTTCCATACTGTTTTAAGAAAAACCTCAACAGCTATAGACCACCGTTTTAATCCCCTTCATACCTCGCTCGACCCAGCTACACTTTTATTATCTGAAAGGAATTGTGAAGCAAAAGGGTGAGCACAACTAGCCCAGTAAAGAATATCATGACTAAAGATAATTAAATTATCAATAGCCTTTGTCAGTGATAAATCAGAGATTTAGAACATATGGTAGATGATAAAACTTTTCAACCATAGTTGTAGCGGAACGAGCAATCCATTAAAAGAGTCAAATAGACCATAAGGTCTATTATCTTCTCTATGTTAAAAGTCCACCAATAATGTTTTATCCCTGTAACATCAATCAACAATTTCTGTCCACAATCATATGAATAACTCATAATCATAATTGTGGTTCTAAATTCCTCTTTGCACCCAAGACGAAGATAATTTTTATCACCTATTTTTACCTGAAACATCAAAGATCATGGTTATACCAAATCACAATTCCTGTCCATAATCATACTAATAAATTCAACTTTCCACTACGGGCCAAAGATATTCATTAACAGTTCATCTTTCCACTCCAGGCCAAAGACATGCAACTGTATTTTAGAAGAGTAAAGTAGAGCATGATGTAAGACCCCAACTTTTATGAATAAAGATGATTTTTTTTATAAATATCATTTTTGAATATTATAGAATGAATTTGATATAATGTTATAGTTGGGGATAATATTTATAAATTTTGCAAAGTACGCAAGTTGTTATATAATATTCGATTGGTCGGGGAATATTCGTTTTAGCAGGAAATATTCGAACGGCACAATCATTGGTGGACCCCGCAATGGAATTATTGTCGGATTGAGAAAACAACAAAAATATTTTATAAAAATAACGGCGGAAGATTTACCGTTAACTATTGAAACACCAGGTGTTAAAAATACGATGAATACGCTGTGGTTGCATAGTAGTAATACGATTTTGATTATTGATGCTTACGTGAGAAGTCACTCAGTTTTGTTCAATTATTGCTATAGTAATTGTTGCATAGTGTCTCACGTTATTTGATTCAATTATTGTCGATATTTTATATATTATTAAATCAATAATTGAGACGACGAAGTTATTAATATTATTATTTGCAATATTAACGATGTCTAGAAGTTCTGCCAAGGAGAGGTTTGATCACCTAATTGTGCGCCAATAGGGAGAAATCCTTATTGGAAAGCCCCCTCTTTTCTGGGAATGACCTGGTCGATTATATATATAAATTTTGTTTTATTAGTATTATTAATATAATAAAACAGAAAAGCTTTTTATATAAAACAGAATACTTTTATAAAGTTATTTATTTTATTAGATTATAAATAGAATATATTATATTCTATTATGTATAGTATTTTGCATAGTAAAATCTTTTTATATAAAATGTAATACTTTTATAAAATTATTTGTTTTATTAGACAATAATTAGAATATATTATATTTTATTATGCATAGTGTTTGCATAGTGCACTCGCATTGTGTTTCAGATAGTAAAATCTTTTTATATAAAAATGTAATACTTTTATAAAGTTATTCGTTTTATTAGATTATAAATAGAATATATTATATTTTATTTAAAAGTTTTTTTTTATTACAATATTTTATTTATCTTTGCATAGCAAATCAATATGGACCGTCTCGTTTAAAAATAAATCAATCTGGAGGCGTTCATGAATTAGTTATTATTCAAATCCATTCTTCTATAAATATAAGCTCATTCCTTCATTATTTCTTACGATTTCTTTGAAACTCTAGAGAGAAACTATAGAGAAAGAAGAAAAGTATTCCGATACTTCACTACTCCTATATCCGTTTCTTCTAAGGTAAGGGTATTATTTCTTTCAGATTCATGAAGAGAACTTCATTATTCCATTTTTATTATTCTCGTTGGAATAACTCAGTATCACGCTGGCTACCATATACTTGGTGAAATTCTTCATTATTCCATTCTTTATCATTATGTTAGAATAATGCATACATGCCAAGTACCGCATACATGGTGAAATTCTTCGTTATTCTATTCTTTATTATTCATTGGAACATCATGTCCGCATGCGTTTAAGCATGACCGATTCCGTTAATTATTATTCTCATTGGAATATCCCGTTGGCTTGTGCGTGATACGGCAAACCCCTGGTTTCATTAATTATTATTACGTTGGAATAAACCGTCGTGAGGTCTATCGCATGCATGGTGATTTCATTGTTATTCCATTCTTTATTATTCTATTGGAATATCCGATTAAGTTAAAATTTTGCCCGACTGTTCCGTTATTTACTATTCTCGTTGGAATAACACATGCATGCGGTCTATCGCATGCCTGGTGATTTCTTTTGTTATTCCATTCTTTATTATACTCAGTTGGTTAAAGTTTTGACTTCTATACTCCATGAAATTAGTAGAATATCATTGATATTTGCGCTTCATCCAGTATCTTTTCATGAAAATATTCTTCTGAGCATTCTTGAATTTTACTCTATAAAGAAATATCATGTTGACAATTTGGACGTTATTAGTTCCTGGATAAATTAATTCTTGAACTTGTTTTATTGAATTCTTATATCATTGTCATCATCCTCATGTTTATTTTATGTTGAAAGTCATTTGTGGCCTGTAGTGCATAGATGGACTTGGTATGATTATGACCAAGGATTAATCGGTATAATCATGACCGTAATGTTACAAATGAATTAAATATCTAGTCATAAATATATTCGTTTATTGAAAAACGGATGTCAAGCTTTCTTAGCCCATGTTATGGATTTGAATAAAGACACGTCAGATTTGAATAATATTCCTGTTGTTAGTAAATTTCCTGATGTGTTTCTTGAAGAACTTCCCAGTCTACCCCCAGAACGTGAAGTTGAATTCTTTATTGATCTTGAACCTGGTACAAAGCCCATTTCTAAAACCCCATATCGAATGGCTCCTATTGAACTTCAGGAGTTGTTGGACATCGGTTTCATTCGTCCTAGTACATCTCCTTGTGGTGTTCCTATTTTATTTATAAAGAAGAAAGACGGGAGTATGCGACTTTGTATTGACTACCGGGAATTGAACCATGTCACTATCAAGAATAAGTATCCGCTACCTCGTATTGATGACCTGTTTGACCAGTTGCAAGGAGCACAATTCTTTTTAAAGATCAATCTTCATTCTGGATATCATCAGCTGAAGATTAGAACTGAGGATATTACAAAGACTGCCTTCAAAACTCGGTACTTGCATTATGAATTCTTAGTCATATCTTTTGGATTGACTAATGCTCTTGCGGCTTTCATGGATATGATGAACCGGATATTCAAGGAATATTTGGATCAGTTCGTTGTTGTCTTTATTGATGACATCCTCATATATTCCAAAAACCATGAAGATCATGAGCACCATTTGAAGCTGGTACTCCAAAGGCTTCGTGAAAACAAGCTATATGCCAAGTTGAAGAAATGCGAATTCTGGCTTGAGGAGGTAGCATTCCTTAGCACGTGGTGTCAAAACATGGAGTATCTGTTGACCCGGCGAAGATTGAGGCAATACAAAGTTGGGAGCAACCGAAGTCGATAACCGAAGTACGTAGCTTTTTGGGCTTAGCTGGTTATTATCGGAGATTTGTGGAAGGATTTTCTTGAATTGCTACTCCGTTAACTCAGCTAACTCAGAAAGATACAAAATTCGTATGGAGCGAGGAATGCGAAAAGAGTTTCCATGAGCTTAAGAGGAGACTCATTTCGACACCTATTCTGACAATACCATCTGGTTCGGATGGATTTGTTATCTACAACGATGCTTCAGGCAAAGGGTTAGGATGTGTTCTCATACAACGTGGGAAAGTCATAGCCTATGCCTCGCGACAACTTAAAGAGTATGAGAGGAATTATCCTACTCATGATCTAGAGTTGGCAGCAGTCGTTTTCGCGCTAAAGATCTGGAGGCACTATCTATATGGAGACAAAGTGGAGATATATTCAGACCATAAAAGTCTCAAATATTTCTTCACCCAAAAGGAACTCAATATGCGATAACGACGTTGGCTCAAGCTGTTAAAAGATTATGACCACACCATTCAATACCATCCTGGAAAAGCAAACGTGATAGCTGACGCGTTGAGTAGAAGATCATATGCAGGAACGAGTGCGATGATGTCAAGTATACGCATAGAACCAACTTTAATCGATGAAGTTAAAGTTGCTCAAGCCACTGAACCTTGAGTGATGCGCGTATGAAGAAGAAAGTACAAGAAGGTGCTATTTTTAAGCGAGAATCGATGAAGAGGGAATACCGAGTCCTCCGGACTTTGTGTTCCTAAGGACTCGATTTGAAATACAAGATCATGATTTGAGGCACATAATACACCATTTGCAATCCATCCTGGAACCAAAATGTATCGTGATCTTCGACATACATTTTGGTGGAACAATATGAAGAGAGAGATCGCGAAGTTTATCTCGAGGTGTTTAACTTGTCAACGTGTAAAGGCAGAGCATCAAGTGCCTAATGGTCCATTGTAACCACTTGAGATTCCGAAATGGATGTGGGAACACATTACCATGGATTTCGTTACGGGTCCTCCCACGGTTTCTCAAGGTATAAACGCTATTTGAGTTATTGTTGATAGATTAACCAAGTCTGCTCATTTCTTGCCGATACAGGAGACTTATTCACTTGAATGTCTTGCTCATATGTATGGAAATGAGATTGTGAGATTGCATGGCATGCTAGTATCCATAGTTTCAGATCGTGACCCAAGATTCACTTCACAATTTTGGGTTAGTTTACAAAAAGATATGGGCACGGATTTACGATTCAGTTCGGCATACCTTCCTCAAACGGACGGACAATCAGAGATGACTATTCAAACTCTTGAAGATCTATTAAGACTCTATGTCCTAGACTTCAAAGGGAGTTGGGATAAGTATTTACCATTGGTGGAATTCTCCTACAACAACAGTTATCAGGCAAGTATAGGTGTGGCTCCATTCGAAGCATTGTATGGATGAAAGTGTCGCTCTCCAATATGTTGGGATGAGGTGGGTGAAATAACATTGTTGGGACCCAAGTTGGTACGTATGACTACGGAAAAGATCCAAATGATTCGACAACATATACAAACGGCTCAAGATCGACAAAAGAGTTATGCGGATCTTCATCGAAAGGACATGGAATTTAGTATTGGGGATCATGTATTGTTGTGTGTTGCCCCATGAAAGGGAGTTACAAGATTTGGGAAGAGAGGAAAGCTCAATCCACGATTTATTTGTCAATTTCAGATTCTTGACCGAGTAGGAAATGTAGCCTATAGACTTGCGTTACCTCCAAGTATGTCTCATGTTCATAATGTTTTTCATATATCTGTGCTTCGTAAATATGTGAAAGACCCGAACCACGTTATTGAATTAGAACCGGACGAGATAGCCAAACACTTAACGTACGAAGAGGTACCTGTCAAGATCTTGGATAGGAAGGAGCATGTCTTACGTACAAAGGTCATACCACAAGTTAAAGTTTTGTGGAGGAACCATGCTATTGAGAAAATGACCTGGGAGTTGAAAACGGAAATGAAAGTGAGGTATCCTCACCTTTTCGAAACACGAGGTACGTACGTCAATTTCGAGGATGAAATTTCATAAGGAGAGGAGGTTGTAAGACCCCAACTTATTATAAATGAAATTAAATTTCCTCTATTTATTATTTTGAAATAGTAAGGGTTGATTTGATTAATGTGGTTAGTTATGGGTAAAATGAGCAAATATTTTAAATAAGCAAGTGGTTATAAAATATTCATTGTTGTCGGGGAATATTCGTTTGGTCGTGGAATATTCTTATTGTCGGGGAATATTCGTACGACGGCGCAACCTTGTGTGGGCCCCATAACGGAAAGAGATTGGATGAAGAAAATGACAAGTATAAGTTGTTTATAAATAATAAATAGTAGTTATGTTACAGAATTATCTTTGTTGGAATACCCGGTGGTTAAAACACAATAAAGACACTTCAGTATTGCACCAATTATTGATTCTTACGTAAGAAAACACTACTCAATAATTATTACAAGAATTATCGCTCAATATTTTATTTTATTGATTCAATAATTGCTACGTTGATATTTTGTATTATTGTTGTTTCAATAATTGTCAACATCGCACAATATTTTCATTATCGATTAATAATTCATATTATTTGAATAATATTATTAGATAACATTATTGGCAATTTCGAGAAAGTTCGCATCTAAGGAGAGGTTTGGTCATCTAATTGCGCTACCAAGAAGGAGAAATCCTTATTGAAAGCCCCTCTTTCCGGGAACAACTCGGTTGCAAGATTGTGATTCTCGTAATATTATTTGTGAATAATTAATTATTGATTTATATGATAAGGAAAATATTCATTTTATGTGGATATAGATGGAGAAAATTTTTAATGTGACAATTGTTGAAAATTGATATTTTATCTTTTCTGAAAAAATAATTCATTTAAATATATTATTATATTTTAATAATATAATAATGGTGATATTTTTACAATGAATGTGTGATATATTAATAAATGAGGAGGAAGAGTTTTTTTGTTACAAAAAATATTTAAAACATGTTAAACATGTCGGTGGACCCCATTTCTTGACTGAAATTGGTTTATAGCCCGTAAAATCGTCCGTTTATGGATTTCGGTCAACTTCTGCTTGGAATTTGGAAAAACTTAAACTTAAAAAGTTGTAGAGAATGAAATTTTCTATGGAAAGGACATGTGGTTTGAATTTTTCTGATAAAAGGGCTATTTATTATGAATTATTGAAGTTCCAAAGTTCTGAAATAAATGATTTTTGGAAGTTTTAATTATGTATTTTATGAAAAACGTTTTTCTTGCTTTTTCTAAAAGGTGGGCTTGTGGGAAATCTGATTTCAAAGGATGCGTATGAATTTTGTTATTAATAATAATATTTTATTAAATTTCCTGCTTTGGTGTTCTAAGCATTTTCCTATAAATAGGGTGCTTAGGTTAGAATTGAAAATCACACTAGAAACTGAAATTTTCTCTCTCTATATTATCGAGCGTATTCTTGTGAGTATTTTGAGACTTTGAGTGTTACTTATACGGTGCAAGTTTCCTTCAAAGACTATATATCCAGTATTCCATTTTAAGAAAGTACATCTTTTCAAGGTAAGGGATATTTTTTTTAAAATGATATTATTTCTTTCAATATCATTATCTTAGGAATATTGGTAAGATTTTTCTGTGAAATTCTTGTCTTTTTAGTGTAATAGGGTTACTATTCACGATACTAAGCATTATTCACGAACGACACTATTCACAGAAAAATTAAATTTTTAGTTTTTGTGCAAGATATCTATTATGGATACTAGCTTTGATTGTATCCATGTTTTGATCATTCTTGAATTTTTCTTCGCTATAATTATTAATGAAGTATTTTTGAACTCGGATTGTTTAAAGTACGAGTCCTTAATATTTATTCTTTTGTTTCACTGGATTCGTTTTCTTTAAAATATTTTTCATCATCCTCAGGTCCTAAATGATGGTATTCATTGAATATCTTTTTGGCCTCAGAAAGTGCAAAAGATGGTTGATTTTCTTATGAATATCTTTGGTCCAGTAGTGCAAAGATGTATAGGTGTTAAGATGAACATGACCGGTCGATGAATATATCTTTGTCCTGTAGTGCAAAGATGAATATTTGATTCAAGATGTATATTGGTTGATGTTACAGGGATAAAATATTGATGATGGACTTTTAAATTCATAGATTATAGTAGATTTCATTCTCTACGTAACTCTTCTATGAATTATTATTTTCGCTGCGAATATTGATCTGAAACTTGTTGTCTATTGTATTTTATCGATTTTTCCTGTTGAAGACTAACGATAATTTGTTTCTATATTATCTTAGTCATAATATTCTTTCTTCGGGCTAGTTGAGCTCACCATTTTCCTTTTTGTTCCATTTTTTTCTTCTCGGGAGGCGAGAATGTAAATGAAAGTACTAGTGGGTATGGAATGAAGGTTCTAGAAAGTTGTTTAGTAGTCCTCACCATTTTTGTAAAATAATGTATCAATAATTATAATGAGGACTTATTTGGGTGGAAATATTGTCTAGATGGCAATATTTTTATTTAAACTCACAGTTTTTATGTTGTATTAATAAAGTTGTAGTTGTTTCTGTACCATGTTATTGACGACTTAAAATGGGTGATGTATACCTATTTTGGGGGCGTCTCACCGCCATTAATTATTACATGAATATCCTTGGCCGTGGTGCAGGGATGATTCGATTTTATTTATTAAGCCGAGTCTCAGCGATAAAGTTGATGAAAAACTTTTTAAATTATAGAAGATAATATATTTTATGCTCTACTTGACTCTTCTAATGGATTGCTTATTTCCGCTGCAATTATTGATCTAAAACTTGTTGTCTATTATATTCTATCAATTGTTATACTGTTGAAGGCTAAGAATAATTTATTCTACATTATCTTAGTCATAATATTTCTTACTGGGCTAGTTGAGCTCACCCTTTCTTTCACTGTTCTCTTCAGGAAATGAGAATATAATTGGGACCCAGTGGGAGCGGATTGATGATCCAGATGGTTGTTTTAGTAGTCCTCACTATTCTGTGAAATAGTGTGATAATGATTGTAATGAGGACTCCATTAAGAGTGAATATTGTCTAGAAGGCAATATTCTTGTTTAAACTCTCAGCTTATGTTTTGTCATATTTTAGACGACAGTTGTATTAATTAAGTTTGTATTTAAATTATGTACCATGTATTTGACGACTCAAGATGGGTGATGTATACTTGTTTTGGGGGCGTCACAGTTGGTATCAAAGCTTAGGGATATGATCCCTGGCTGAGATGTGAGATAAGAACTAGGAGGGGAGAGACGGGGAATTCCTTCGCTAGTATGTCATACCTAAGTTTATTTGGTATTTAATTGGTCGGTCAGAGTATAGGGATAATATATGATATGTTAATTAACCCTTGTTTTGTGACAATGTTTGAAAATGGCATCTAAAAATGTTGAGATCAGCAATGAAGCACATGAGACCGTTGAGTCACCAACGATCAATACCCAGGATAATGTACAACAGGAAGATAATAATCCTCAGGTAAATAACAACACCGATCAGATGATGAATGATGGGATGTTCAGAGGATTTATGCAATTCATACAAAATCAGGCGAGAGAGACTCCTGTTCAAAATACAGGTGAAAACAATGGCAACCCACGGCTGGTCACCGCTAAGCAATTCAAGGAGCTGGGACCGCCGGAGCTTTTGGAAAAGCCAGAACCACTTAAAGCGGAGACGTGGATAAAGCAAATCACCAAGATATTTGATGTCTTGGAATGCTCAGAGGAGCAAAAGGTTCCCTTCGCCACCTTTATGTTGCGTGAAGAGGCAGATTATTGGTGGGAATCTATAAAGCGTACCCAGCCTGACGCACTCAAGATATCTTGGGAGAAGTTCCAAGAGTTGTTCAACGATAAGTACTTTCACGAAAGTATTCGTCACATGAAGGAGGTGGAATTTATCAAGTTGGAGCAAAACAATATGACCGTGTCGCAGTACAAGGCTAAATTTGCGTAGTTATCCCGGTTTGCATCCCATTTGGTCGATAATGAAAAGCGAATGACGCGAATGTTTCTAAGAGGTTTAAAACCCGAAATACGTCAATACCTCATTTCTCATAAACTTTATTTATATTTAGATGTTATGAATATGGCTCAGTTATTGGAGCGTGATAATGAGTCAGCACAACCAAAAGATAACAACCAACAACACGATAATAATCGTACCGGTGGCAACAGCCATCGGAACAATGATAACCATCGTGGGGGAAATTATCATGCCAAGAATGGTAACCACTTCGGTGGTAATCATGGCCAAGATAGTAGAAGTGGAAAATTCAAGAAGATAAGGTTCAACAACGATGGAAAGACAGCAACACCTGCACCTGTTAAGGAAGGAGAACGACCATCGGTCGTATGTTATAAATACGGAGGGGAGGGACATATCAGTTCAAACTGCGTGATGCAGTCCAAAGAATGTTACAATTGTGGAAAAGAAGGTCACCTAGCCCGATTTTGTCGTGTACCAAAGTCAAGTCTAGCTGGGACGGTGGCACCAAAGGCGGATAAGGACAAAACAAAGTCGGTGGTTTCAGGAAGAGCGTTTCTCGTGACTTCTCAAAAAGCGAGTAACCCGAACGAAGTTAGCACGGGTTAGTTGATTATAAATTATTGCGAAGTCCATACCTTATTAGATACCGGTTCTACCCATTCTTTTATCTCTCTTGCTTGCGCTTAACGTTTAAATTTAACTCTAGAGAAGTTAGACTTTGACTTATCGATTGAAACTTCGTTAGCAGAAACCTATGTTACCTCCACTATTTATAAATCTTGTTTGATTCAAATCGACACTTTCACGTTACCTGTCGATCTTATCTCTTTGAAAATACTTGCCTTTGATGTGATTTAAAGAATCGATTGGTTAACTACTCATCAAGCTTTTTGTAAGGTTGTTAGCTTTCATATTCATAACCAACCTATTATGCGAATTCAAGCAACCAAACCCTAAAGTCAATCATTGTCATACCAAGCCATAAGTAAAGAGCCCCGAGCCTTTCGCTTGTGACTTCCAAGTCTTGGAATACACCGAAGCTAGACTATCCGTAGGTGACGTCGTGAATAACGGTGACAAGTTGATAGGTATCAATGTGACGTGCTATCCAAGTCTTGGATGAGAGTCACAGTTTTGAATGACATTTCTATTGTTAATAAATTTCCTGACGTATTCTTTGAAGATTTCTTAGCCTAACCCTAGAGCGTGAAATCAAATTTTGTATTGACCCCAGTACAAAACCCATTTCTAAAACCCTTAAATATTTCTTCACCTAGAACGAACGTATTATGCGCCAAAGACATTGGCTCGAGCTGTTGAAGATTACGACCATACCATTCAATATGATCGTGGAAGAGTGAACGTGGTAGCTGACGCGTTGAGTAGAAGATCGTATGCGGTTACGAGTGTGACGTTGTTAACACAAAAACCCATTTCGTATAACTTACAAATGATGAAGATAGAGTTAAAGACTCTAGGGATCCACGGGGTGATATCAAATATACGAGTAGAATCGACTTTAACCGATAAAGTTAAAGGCCGCTCAAGCTACACACCCAGAGCTAATGAATGTGAAGAAGAAGGTTAAAGAAGGCATTATTCTAGAAGCAAGAGTCGATGAAAAGAGGAAATATCAACCCTCAATTTAATTGGCCCATTTGAAATCCTCGATCGAGTAGGAACTGTGGCCTATAGACTCGTTTTACCGCCAAGTATGTTGCGTGTTCATAACGTTTTTCACGTATCGATGTTACGTAAATATGTGGATGACCCGAACAACATTATTGAATTGGAACTAGACGAGATAAGTAGAAGATTTAATGTATGAGGAGATACATGTTAAAATTTTGGATAAGAAGGATCCTATTCGACACTCAAAGATTATACCTCAAGAGTTAGAATCTGAAATGAAGTCAAGGTATCCTCACCTCTTCGGCATACCAGGTATGTATGTAAATTTTGAGGGTGAAATTTCATAAGGAGGGGAGATTATGAGACCCCAAATTTTATGAATAAAGATTTAAATTTCTCAAAATATTTTTTTGAATATTATGGTGTGGATTTGATATAATGTTATAGTTGTGGGTAATATTTATAAATTTTGCAAAGTAAGTAAGTTGTTATATAATATTCTTTTTGTCGGGGAATATCCGTACGACGACACAATCATTGGTGGACTCCACAACGGAAGTATTGTCATAGTTAGAAAACGATAGAATTATCTTTTTATAAAAATAACGGCGAAAGTGTTATCGTTAAAACTGTTGAACTACCCGGTAGTAAAAGTACAGTAATACGCGTGGTTGTATAGTAGCACACGATATTGATTATTGATGCTTACGTAAGAAGTCACTTAGTTATACTCAATTATTGCTACAGTAATTGCTGCATCATATCTCTCATATTATTGATTCAATTATTGTCACAGTATCATCTGTATAATATGTTATATTATTAAATCAATAATTGAGACGACAAAGTTATTCATATTATTATTTGCAATATTAACAATGTCTAGAAGTTCTGTCAAGGAGATGTTTGGTCACCTAATTGCGCGCCAATAAGGAGAAATCCTTATCGAAAAGCCCCCTCTTTCCTGGGAACGACTTGATTGTTAAATATTGTGAATTATAATATTAATGATGAATAAGTTCGTGTTGATTAAAGATGAAATGGAGAGTTCCATTGTGTTGGAATTATTAGTGTTAGTGAAAATCGACATTTATTTCGATAATAATTGATGTCTGGAGGTTTATTGACCAATCGGGTAATTAACCGAATAAATGAGCAATTAATTGCTATTAATTCACATGATTATAACTATTTGTTCACATGTGTGTACTATTGATTCACATTCTTGTAATATTAGGGGTGGTGGTGCAAGATTGATAATACTTGCATAACTAAGTTAAAAATGGAGGTATAGATGGAGGTACTATACTGTAATTCGTATTTTCACATGATTATAACTATTGATTCACATGATTGAACTATTGATTCACATTATTTACTATTAGGGGAGGTGGTGCAAGTTTGATAATACTTGCAGGACTAAATTAAAAATGAAGGAAAAGAGGAAGGTATTATATTGTAATATTTGAAACCCAAAACGTGCAATTATCGAAACTATATTTTCTATAAATGAAGCTCATTCTTCCTTCATTTCTCACCAATTCACTAAAGCTATAGAGCAATTATTATAGAGAGAAACTATAGAGAGAAAGAAGAAGAGAAGTCTGCCACCTCACTATTCCAAAGATCCGGTCTTCTTTTGAGGTAAGGGGTATTATTTCTTTTCGTATTCATGAAGAGAGCTTTCATTATTCCATTCTTTATTATTATGTTGGAATAACTTTGTCATCACAAGCACCGCATACATGGTGAAATTCTTACGTTATTCCATTCTTTATTATTATGTTGGAATAACACGTCATATCAAGTTCCGCATACATGATGAAATTCTTCTATTATTCCATTCTTTATTATTCATTGTTGAATAAACATACATCTTGATTCTATCACATGCACTGGTGAATTACATTTGTTATTCCATTCTTTATTATTACGTTGGAATATCTCCGTCTGCATGCGGATTACGCCCGACTGATTTACATTCTTTATTATTCTCGTTGGAATATCACTCGTCATGCGGATTACGCATGACACCGGTTCCGATTCTTTATTATTCTATTGGAATATCACATGCGTGCGGATTACGCATGACTGGTTCCATTCTTTATTATTCGTTAGAATAACCTATTTGTAAGGATTCTATCGCATGCATGGTGAATTCTTACATTTATTCCATTCTTTATTATTTCGTTGAATAACACATGTCATGTGGATTACCACATGCATGGTGAATGATCCTTCGTATTAATTCTATATTAAATTGTGGAAATGATCTGTCTACGTGGATTACCGCATGACATATGAAAATCCATTTGCAGTTTCGTATATTCTATTATACTCGTATGAAATATCCTTTCTTTTGTACTCGTCATGAAATATCATTTTATTTGGTATTTTTCTGTTACGAGTTACTATTCACGGGTTACTATTTACCTGGTTACTATTCACTCTAGTATTATTCACTCGGGTATTCGGGGCACTTTTCGTGTCAGAGTACTATTCATGGGTTACTATTCACCCAAATATTATTCACTCGGGTATTTGGGGTACTTTTCATGTCAGGGTACTATTCACGAGGTACTATTCCCGAAGTACTATTCATAGGGTACTATTCACGGAGTACTATTTACCCGAAAAAAATATTTCTTTTCTGTCCAAATTATTTTTGGTACATGAATATTATTCTTGAATTTTGCTCTACAAAGTAGTATCATGTTGACAATTTAGACGTTATTGATTTCTGGATAAATTAAATTATAAATCTTTAAAATTTATCCTTAAACTTGTTTTATTGAATTATTATGTCATTGTCATCATCCTCATGCTTATATTGTAATTAAAGTCATCTTTGGCTTACATGCATATATGGACTTGCTATGATTATGACCAAGGATTATTCGGTATAATCATGACTGTAATGTAATGAAAGATGTGGTAAAAGTCCTTATTGGCTTGTAGTTCATTGATAGACAGTTGTTGGTATGATTATGACCAGGGATTATTCGGTATAATCATGACCATTGATGATTACATGAATATCCTTGGCCGTGGTGCAAGGATGATTCGATTTTATTTATTAAGCTGAGTCTCAGCGATAAAGTTGATGAAAAAATTTTTAAATTATAGAAGATAGTAGATTTTATGTTATACTTGACTCTTCTAATGGATTGCTTATTTCCGCTGCAATTGTTGATCTAAAACTTGTTGTCTATTATATTCTATCAGTTGTTATACTGTTGAAGGCTAAGGATAATTTATTCTGCATTATCTTAGTCATAATATTTCTTGTTGGGCTAGTTGAGCTCACCCTTTCTTTCTTCGTTTTCTTCGTGAAATGAGAATATAACGGACCGGTCTGCGGGAATGGATTGACGGTCCAGATGGTTGTTTTAGTAGTCCTCACTATTCTGTGAAATAGTGTGATAATGATTGTAATGAGGACTCCATTGAGAGCGGATATTGTCTAGAAGGCAATATTCTTGTTTAAACTCTTAGCTTATGTTTTGTCGTATTTTAGACGACAGTTGTATTAATTAAGTTTGTATTTGAATTATGTACCATGTATTTGGCGACTCAAGATGGGTGATGTATACCTATTTTGGGGGTGTCACAAAACATGTTTGATGCAACATATTGAAAATATAAAGTATGCATATAACTATTGTGATCAAACATATGGAATGTAAAAAATAAAATTAGTCAAATATAAAAATACAGAAGATAGGAGTCAAATAAAATACAGAAGATATGAGACTACAAAATATAAATAGCGGACCCTTAATCAATTTAAGCCAATTTTGTTCAATTTCACTGAATTATTTATCGAGTTGGTCTAATCTCATGTATTTAGCACAATAAATATATATATTACAAACACCTACTCAAGATGTTGTAAAATCTAGTCTTAGACACAACTACTCCAGATGTGCAAAATGTAGTTATCTGTAGTCCAAGCTAGGCACAATTGTATGAAAGGCTTCAGGTAGCATAAGGTAATACATATGCTCTATATGCTTTCAGAAGCCTCAAAGTGCCATGCCAAACCTTCTTCCTTTCCAGCACCGCTAAAAACTGGCAAAGAATACAAACACCTTTCTTTCCCTGCAAAAAATACATTACTGGTAAAATAAATGAATATGGAGTGAGAAAGGACCTTGTAAATTAATTAGTCCTACTTTTATTTATGAAAATAGCATTTCCTTAATACAGGGACTCTCTACTTCCACTCAAAATTAAACTTATCCACTCCCTTCTTGTTAATAATTCACACATTTTGACAAATTTACCCTCGTAGTCAACAAAGAGATTCAAATAAGCAACATCCCTTCCTTAAAACAAACTGTAATAGAGAAAACAACAGTGCTCTTTTTGTTTTTCTCATGAGGGTGGATAACTTGCATCAAAATTAAAGTACTAAATCTAGTCTTTTTTTCCCTTGGGTTGTCTGTAATTATATATATAGCCTTTTTAGTGTCTCTTTTCTTTTTCTCTCTTTTCTTTTTTTTATTTCCTTTACTTCTTAATTTTATGTTGTTATTCGTCGTTATATTGGGATTCATGATGTCACATTTTCCTTTCATCTTTTCTATCCTCTTAACAAATCACCAAAAGGAATGAAAACTTCCTAAACAAATAAATACAATTTCTACGTGGTAAAATGGAGGACTATTGTGACGCCCCCCAAAATAGGTATACATCACCCATCTTGAGTCGCCAAATACATTGTACAAAATTCAAATACAACTTAATTATACAACAGTCGTGTGAGATACGACAAAACATAATTTAAGAGTTTTAATAAGAATATTGTCATCTAGACAATATCCACACTCAATGGAGTCCTTATTACATTTATTGTCACACTATTTAACAGAATAGTGAGGACTACTAATGCTATCATCTGGACCGTCACTCCGTTCCTCGACTAGTCCTTCGCCACGTTCTCATTTCATGAAGAGAATAAAGTGAAAGAAAGGGTGAGCTCAACTAGCCCAAGAAGAAATATTATGACTATGATAATGCATAATAAATTATCATTAGTCTTCAACAATATTAAACCGATAAAATACAATAGACATCAAGTTTAAGCTGCGGTGAATAAGCAATCCATTAGAAGAGTCAAGTAGAGCGTGATATCTACTATCTTCTATAATTTAAAATGTTTTCATCAATTTTTATCATTTGAGACTCAAACTTAATAAATAAACCACATCATCGAGTCATCCCCGCACTACGGGCCAAGGATATTCATTAAATCATCAATGGTCATGACTATATACCGAATAATCCTCGGTCATAATCATACAAAAAGCGTCCATCAATGCACTACAAACTCACGAGGACTTTTACCACATCATTTATAACATTACGGTCATGATTATGCCGAATAATCCCTGGTCATAATCATACCAAGTCCATCTATGCACGTAAGCCAAAGATGACTTTCATCACAATATAAGCATGAGGATGATGACAATGACATAATAATTCAATAAAACAAGTTCAAGAATAAATTTTAAAGATTTATAAGTTAATTTATCTTGAAATCAATTACATCCAATTACATAATAATTCAATACTGCTTTGTGGAGTAAAATTCAAGAATGCTCAGAAGAATATTTCCATGAAAAGATACCAGATGAAGAGCAAATATCCATGATATTCTACTAATTTCATGGAGTATAGAAGCCAAAACTTTAACCAAATGAGTATCATAGAATATATGAAACTGCAAATGGATTTTCACCCGCCATGCGGTAATCCACGTAGACAGATCATTTCTACAATTTAATAAGGAATGAATACGAAGGATCATTCACCATGCATGTGATAATCCACATAGACATGTTATTCCAACAGAATAATAAAGAATGAAACCAGGTCATGCGTAATCCGCACAGACAGGATATTCCAACAGAATAATAAAGAATGGAATAATAGAAGAATTCACCATGCATGCGATAGACCGCACAGACAGGTTATTCCAACAGAATAATAAAGAATGGAACAAGGTCTAGCGTAATCCGCACAGACAGGATATTCCAACAGAATAATAAAGAATGGAATAACAAAGAATTCACCATGCATGCGATAGACCGCACAGACAGGTTATTCCAACAGAATAATAAAGAATGGAACCAGGTCTAGCGTAATTCGCACAAACAGGATATTCCAATAGAATAATAAAGAATGGAATAATGTATTTAATTTCACCATGTATGTGGTACTTGGCATGTATAAAAGTTATTCCAACATAATAATAAAGAATATAATAATAGAAGAATTTTACCATGTATGCGGTACTTGATGTATGAGTTATTCCAACATAATAATAAAGAATGGAATAATGTAAGCTCTCTTCATGAATACGAAAGAAATAATACCCTTACCTTAGAAAGAAGCTGGATCTTTGGAGTAGAGGTAAGCAGACTTTCTTCTTCTTTCTCTCTATAATAATTGCTCTATAGCTTTAGTGAATTGGTGAGAAATGAAGGAAGAATGAGCTTCTATTTATAGGAAAATATAGTTTCGATAATTGCACGTTTTGGGACTCAAAATATTACAGTACAATACCTCTAACTTTTCCTTCATTTTTAATTTAGTCCTGCAAGTATTATCAAACTTGCACCACCTCCCCTAATAGTAAATAATGTGAATCAATAGTTCAATCATGTGAATCAATAGTTATAATCATGTGAAAATATGAATTACAGTATAGTACCTCCATCTATACCTCCATTTTTAACTTAGTCATGCAAGTATTATCAATCTTGCACCAACTCTCCTAATAGTACATGAATGTAATTCAATAGTACACACATGTGAACAAATAGTTATATAAGCATGTGAATTAGTAGTAATTAATTGCTCATTTATCCGATTAATTACCCGATTTATCAATATAACCCCCAGACATCAATTATCATCGGAATAGATGTCGATTTCCACTAACACTAATAATCCCAACACAACGGAACTATCAAATTCATCTTTAATCAAAACGAACTTATTCATCATTAATATTATAACTCATAATATTTAACAACCAGGTCGTTCCCAGGAAAGAGGGGGCTTTCTGATAAGGATTTCTCCTTATTGGCGTGCAATTAGATGACCAAACCTCTCATTGACAGAACTTCTAGATATTGTAAATATTGCAATTTAATAATATAAATAACTTTGTCGTCTCAATTATTGATTTAATAATATAACATATTATGCAGATGATACTGTGACAATAATTGAATCAATAATATAAGAGATATGATGCAAAGAATTATTTGTAGTAATAATTGGGTATAACCGAGTGACTTCTCATGTAAAGATCAATAACCAATACCGTGTGCTACTATGCAACCAGCGCCAGACATCGTATTTTTTACTACCGTGTAGTTCAATAGTTTTAACGGTAACACTTTTCGCCGTTATTTTTATAAAAAGATAATTTCGTCATTTTCTAATTATAATAATACTTCCGTTGTGGGGTCCACCAATGATTGTCGCCGTCATTTAATATTCCTCGTTAAAACAAATATTTCCCGACCAATCGAATATTATATAACCACTTGCTTACTTTGCAAAATTTGTAAATATTACCCACAACTATAACATTATATTATATCCACACTATAATATTCAAAAACATATTTCGAGAGAAATTAATCTTTATTCAGAAAAGTTGGGGTCTTACAACTATAAGATCATAAATTGATGATTAAAATGACTAATGAACATATATACCTCCCAAACAATGCAATGATCTTAGTTTACTCCTTTTTTGCCTCTTTTAGAGTAAACTGCAACAAAATTGTTTGATCCATAGACATTAACTGTGTCTGAAGACCTCAATAAGAGATCATTTTTCTTTGCTTCCTTTGCCATAGTTTAAAATACCATTATAATTCTCAGAATTTCTCCCTTTCTTAGTCAATAACAACTTTGCCAATCCATTACACAAGTCCAAAAATTTTAACAAATTAAAGCAAACCCACATGGTAGACACATTTAAGCTAAATTTCAACAAGTTAAAGCAAAACCAGATGACAAAATAAAGTAAATTATCAACAGTACCTCTCTCTAGATTAACCGACTGATTCATTACTGATCAAGAGACGATCTTGCATACATTAAACAAAAAAAATTAACCAAATATACCAGTTGCTAATAGACCCACCAAAGACCACAATAGGGGATGCCTTAGAGGAAAGATTTTGTTTCAAACTCATTAGAACAACAAAATTAGCTAATACTTGCTGCGAATTCAAATACCTCAAGGTTTTAGCTGATTTGTAGGAGTCTTTAACGAATGACATTGATTTCCCATAACACCTGTGCTGCAAATTCATATACAAACAGAACCCATATGATTAAGTAAAACAGAATTGCTACCTCAATCAAGTAAAACTTTGAGATTTTGTTTTCCAGAAAATTTAAAAATAAATGTAAATTCAGTTCCAGGCACAAATATTTTATTTGAATCAACATACTAAAGAAGGTCTATAGATTAGCTAATAAATTTCTAAAAATTAATAAATAAAATAAATCTTATATGAGCTGTTGGACTAAGGATTCAAGTCTCCAATATTTACCTTTTTCACCAAAATACTTGAATATCTTATCCTCATCATAAAAGTAGTCAGGGTCATAGCAAGGCTAATCTAAAAAATTGAAACACTACCAAATGAATTAAACAAATTGAAATAATTCGTGGAAGTAAAACGCCTTAAGCCAGGTGAATTCATTGTAGGTGTTGTTACCAATGGCCAAAAATAGATGAATGAGCAAGATTGTAAGAAGTACGTATGTATATGACATTTTATCAAACACATCATGCATAATATCAAAATCTAAGAGAAAGAAATTTATAATATGGGAAAAATACAAACTTACCAGTGATAATATTTTTCCTTTTTTACAGTTTTAGTGAAATCTCCCACCAGAGTTCTTGATGCTCGTGAGCTCGGTAAAAAGCTAATTTGATCACCAAGAGAAAAAGCTAATCGGCGAGGATTGAGGGTTTTCTTAGAAATCATCAAGAGAAAAAGTACAAAAAAAAGAAGAGGATGAATCAATTAGTAGTATAATGAAAGTTTAACCTGGTCTTCGAAAACAAAATTCATTAGCCTAATTGGAGGCGAAAATCCTTCATCAGCCATCAGACAGTGGTGATTTGCGATTCGGCAAAGATTGAGACGATTTCATGTTGGGAGTTAAAAATCAGGTTCCTCTTCGTTCTCCTCCAAACTCATTAGCGGGAAAGACAGGAAGAAAGAAAGAGAAAGAGGAAGACGTGAGTTAAGCAAAAATGGAAAAGGAATAGGAAGAGGAAGAGCTGAACGATTCCTGAGGATGATTATAAGGAAGAGGAAGAAGAAGATGAAGAGGAAGAGGAAGAGATGAGATTCGACCAACTCGGTAAATAACTCAGCAATAAGAATGAAATTGAACGAAATTTACTCAAATTGATTAAGAGTTGACTTCAAATTGGGATTGCCTTTGCTGCCTTTATATATAAGGTATTGATGTATTGATTTGTTTTGTTCATTACTAAAATGAATCAAAATGTATCAAATCTTTATATTTCTTTTTTGACTTAATAATATCATATGAATTTCATTTCGCATTGCGCAAACGCGCTATCCGAATTCTTCTACTTCACACACTCGCTTCCTTCTCAACATACTTGATTGGAACAAAGGAAAATGCTCAAATTATTACCACTCCACCAGAAGGTTATGTCACAACTAAAATATCAAACACACTTTCTAGTAGCCATTCACAAGAGTTCTTTCTTTTTAAAAAAAATGGTTGGGGAGAGCGAACTTGAAATCGAGAGTATATATATATATATATATATATATATATATATGGAGAGGATCAAGTGCATACCCCATTATTTAACATACCTTGCTCACCACCTTTAGCGATGGACCGAGTGACGGTTCGGTCCGTCGCGTATATCAGAGAACCGTTGTCTTAGCTTTTAGCGATGCATTAAACAGTCGCCATAACATATAAACCGTTTATCTATTCTATAGTGACAGACCAAACCATCGTTCGGTCCGTCGCTAAAGGTGGTGAGCAGGGTATATAAAATAAAGGGTTATGCACCAGAAACGGACTGTATATATATATATATATATATATATATAGGGGGGATGATCCATATCTAACATTATAAAAAATGTCTATCCTTACAACAAATCCCGATTGTCCATCCAGATATCTAATGACCTATATCGCTTCTATCCGCAGTTTAATTTCCAGTATTTCACAGTTTAATACTGTGAATGGGATAAATAACCAAAATACCCCACCTTGAAAAATTCTTTCATCCGCAGTATTAAACTGCTAACTCTAACTCCTTTTGAAAATTATACTACCATCCGCAGTATTAAACTACGGATTTTAAACCCCCAAAACGACACCCCAGTTTAACCAAACGACGTCAAAAAACTCACAAGTCTCGTCTGTATTTTAATACTACGGACGCTAGGTCTCTATTATGAATACTGTGATCCATAGTTTAAAGCATGGCTTAGTTCGAATTAAGGCTCCATAATTTTCTATTTCTTCTTTCATATTGGTATCATTGCATAGAAATGTGCTAAAAATCATGTTGTTGGGCTAACAATATGAAAGAGAAATAAAGGATTTTAATCTTTAAAATCTAATAAGAAATCCATACAGAGAATACTACACTAAAATTTATATAGATAAGTTTTAAAAAGCTATCATAGGGTTTAACATTTAACAAGAAATTTGATGTCAGGATGGGTCAATTGTTTAGCTCTTTTATGCAAACCCTAGAGTGATATCACAACATGTTGAGATATTCCCGAATAATCTCAACATGTTATGGTGACACTTATAGGGTTTGCATAAAAGAGCTAAATAATTGACCCATCATGGTAGTCTGTTTAAACTAGCGTCCAAAGTTTAATACAGTGGACGAGACTTTCTAAAAAATGACGTTGTTCCCCTTTCTTTTACCATCTAGAGTCTGCAATTTAATATTGCGGATGAAACCTACTAATTAAAATGGGACCTACAAATTAAAACGGCGTCACTTCATTCTTTTAGCGTCAGTAGTTTAATATTGCGAACGGGAGGCATACAAATTCACAATAGTCAATACAGAGAAGTTTCACAATTCTAAACATGCAGTTTCACAATTCAAAAAGATTTTATTAACATGCATGTAAATACAGAGATAGAGCAAAAACAAACAATAACACTACCCAAGAAACTGTTTCTCAAAATCCATACAGAGAAATTAAATTATGAAGTTTTAGGCCTTTGCAATCCTAAAGCTTTATAATGGTTCCACTTATTATGGTTTGTAAATATTCCACAAATTGCACATTTTCCAAGTGTCTTCTGTCCTGCGAATTGGTCAACACCATTTTTCCATCGTGTTGCTTTTTTACAACCTTTTGTCTACGAACATATCGGATCAAACAGAAGATCATTAGAAGCATCAACATAATAAACATCATCTAAATCATCATCGTGCAATTTCATAGCGTCCTCGGCCTTGATAAAAGGTAGTACATTGTCGTATGGTCTTACTTTGACCCCTTCAGCCACAATTTTTCCTCATGATATAGCATTTCATCAACATATCTCGTGGCTTCCAAGGAAGATGAAACATCTAGTACAAAACCCAGAAATTGTTTGGCTAAATGTTTGAACCAACCGATTTGTGTCTCAGCATAATCTATGATTGAGGTGGGAATGTACGGGGTGACACTGCTGATTTTATTAGCATCTTGAGTCCATCGCTTGTGTATCAATTCTTTAGGAATCTCAACCAAGTTCTTTGAAGTTAGTAGCCCGAGAATGTGACAGCATATAGTACCAGAATTGTAACGATTGTAATCCGAGCATATTTTGTAATAAGAATTATAAATATTTATCGAATAAAATAAATATTTTTGGGAATTATTTTGGAATGTTTTATTGGTGTAATTTTGTTACCCAAATATACAAGGGTTACTTGTATATTTTGATGCGTAATTTTAGTACGCTAATGGATTAGAAATATAATTAATCCAATTAAAAGAGTTAAATTTAATTTAATTGATAAATGACTAAATCGAGATTCTAATTAAATGAAAAATTCCAAGTGTAAGGAATAAAATATTTCGAATATATGGGAATTGAATATCCTATTTAATTTTAGAATAAGCTCAATTTAAATTCAATTGGTAATATCAAAAATGGTCTAATGGGTAAATAGATGGAATATAATTAGGGAGCTAGGAATTAACCGGACATATATATCTGGAAAAGTGTAATAGAATAAATAATTTGGCAGGCAATTATTTGTGTACCAGTCAACTAAAAGCAAGAAGGAAAATAATTGGCATTTGTTAACCAATTAATTAGAAAGGAGAGGGAGAATGAAACTCAGAAGGAGTGAATTGATTGGAGAAATGAAACGTCCCCGAGCTCTCCCAAACGGCTCTAACATTCCATTCCATAACTGCTCGGTTAATCAATTATAAGTCTCGTATTCTTATTTCCTTATTCATTCCATCTTGCTAAGAAGAAATTTAGTAGAGAGAAAATGAAGAGAACGAACAGCGAGAATGAGAGTGAAATGGATCTTCAGTGATATTTTGAAGAAAGCATCGGATGATCAAAGAGAAGCAAGGAGGAGTTTAAGCAAGTATTTTACACTATCTAGCAAAGAAAAAGAGGATCTAAGAGGTAATTCTAAAACCATATCATAATTTTTGTGTCCATGCTTGGTTTTGATAATATGATGCTATAATATAGAGTAATGAAGGACCTCACATTACACAGAGAATATGTTGGAGATAATATATGATGTATAGATGTTATAATGCTCAGAAATGGATGTAAAATGGAAGAATTGATGTTAATATGGAAAACTGACTTTTTAAGGAGTTACAAGCCTTGTGTTTATACTTTGTAATTAAGTTCCGGGAAGCTAGATATATATAAGGCTGTAAACGAGCCAACACAGTTCGGGCTCAATTCGGGATCGACTCGAAAAAATACGAGAGTGACTAGGATTTGTTAATAATATGATCCAAATCTGAGCATTAAAAACAGTTCGAATAAAAATATGAGTAGAATCTGGGCAAGGTTATATTCGACCCATTTAAGATTCAAACTACTCGAATTTTTGATTGTGATTCGATACATACTCGGTTAATACATATTCGATTAGATGTTCGATACATTCTCTTGTAATATATACAAATTTAAATCAAATTAAGATAATTAGTTTTTATTTTGTTTTGTTTTTAATTTTAATTGTGATTTTATATTTGTAAAGTGTAATAATAAATATATTTTCTCATTTTTAAGTAAAATAACAAATTTAATTTATAATTATATTTATTATAAAACTAGTTATTATGTAGAGATTCGAATTCGAGCTTGAATTTGAAGCTCGCGAATAGTTTGAATAAATATTCGAGTCGAGTCGGATCTAATTCGAGTAATAAATATTCGAGTCGAGTCGAATCTGAGTAGGAAATTTTAAATATAATTCGAATTCGAGCCGAATTCGAGTACGAATTTTTTATTTCGAGTCGAATTCGAGTAGCTTTCTGTTCGCTCTGGTTTGACTCGTTTACACCCTTAGATATGTACTTTTATGAGTTACGAGGAAAAACCAAGTGGAACGGACTACATCTGAATTAAAACAAATTCGTGGCGAAGGTTTTCGTAAAACATATTAAAATCTGGAAATTTCGTTAAAATGGGACATTCTGACAGAAATTCAGATTAGATAATGAAACTAAAAATTTATTTTATCCGGATAAGGTTGAAGTGGATCTTATAAGTTTTCTGGAGAATCAAGAATGACTCAATTCAGAGTTTATATGAACCTTTAAGTGTGTAAGAAAAACAGAGTGTGCTGGAAACCAACTGTAGAAACTGAATCTGTGTCCCAGCGCCACCGCGCTGGAAATTAAGTCAATCTAGGTGGCGCCGCGCTGCTGCACTGGTGCCAAGAACAAAAGTGGCGTGGCTGCGCTGGTAGCCGATCAAACCCAATAATGAGATTTTAAATGTACAGTTTGGGAGATGTTTTGCTTAACCTATTCTAATGAACATGATGAAGCATTAAGCCTGTAATAAGACATAATAACAATTCGTAATCACATAAGATGAAATAATATGATAATTAAAGAATAATGGGTCATAGAATGGGATTAATGTAAGTTATTAGTAAATATTGTTTCATAGCTAATCAATGTATTATCGTGACTTAAATGTTTAGTATATTTAAAGGACGTGTATCATAACTTTGTAACGAACGCGCAAGCCAAGTTTCCTACCTTTTTCTTATATTTTAATGTTGAGCAAAGTTTCCTATTCCGTGCTATTCTTTTATACTTGTACTAATTTTCTAAGTACATGGAAGTTTTCTAATTCTTTCTGAAAGCATCACTTTGATAAATGATACTCGTTTAATTATGAATCATCAACACTCTATTTAAGATAAAATTGTTGAACTATGGCATGTTAATGTGTCGCAACTCAAGATGATGTTATTATTAAATCCCTGATTGATTATCGAACCCATTTGATTAGGCTAGTCCTTAGTTGATTAACATTCTAAAAGTTTAGAAATATTTCTAAAGTCATTCCAAACCAAATTGTTTTGGTGTGGATTAATGTGATAAAGCTGAGATGAACAACCCTATTTCAGGGGTAAATGTTATTAGAAACTGTAAGACCCCAACTTTTATGAATAAAGATGAATTTTCTAAAATTATCATTTTTAAATATTATGGAATGAATTTGATATAATGTTATAGTTGTGGGTAATATTTATAAATTTTGCAAAGTACGCAAGTTGTTATATAATATTCGATTGGTCGGGGAATATTCGTTTTAACAGGGAATATTCGTACGATGACACAATCATTGGTGGACCCCACAACAGAATTATGTTCAGATTGAGAAAACGACAAAAATATTTTATAAAAATAACGGCGAAAGTTTTATTGTTAACTGTTGAAACACCCGGTGTTAAAAGTACAGGAATACGCGTGGTTGCATAGTAGCACACGGTATTGATTAATGATGCTTACGTGAGAAGTCACTCCGTTTTGTTCAATTATTGCTTTAGTAATTGTTGCATAGTATCTCACGTTCATTGATTCAATTATTGTCGATATTTTATATATTATTAAATCAATAATTGAGACGACGAAGTTATTAATATTATTATTTGCAATATTAACGATGTCTAGAAGTTCTGCCAAGGAGAGGTTTGGTCACCTAATTGCGCACCAATAGGGAGAAATCCTTATTAGAAAGCCCCATCTTTCCTGGGAACGGCCTGGTCGATTAATAGTGTGAATTATAATAATGATGATGAAGGTTTGTTTTATTAGTATTATTAATGTAATAAAACAGAAAAGCTTTTTATATAAAACAGAATACTTTTATAAAGTTATTCGTTTTATTAGACTATAAATAGAATATATTATATTCTATTATGCATAGTGTTTTGCATAGTAAAATCTTTTTATATAAGACATAATACTTTTATAAAGTTATTCGTTTTATTAGACTATAAATAGAATATATTATATTTTATTATGCATAGTGTTTGCATAGTCACTGTATAGTATTTGCATAGTAAAATCATTTTATATAAAGCAGAATACTTTTATAAAGGTATTCATTTTATTAGATTATAAATAAAATATATTATATTTTATTTAAAAGATTTTGTTTTATTAGAATATTTTATAGTAAACCAATCGGACCGAAGTCAGTTTAAAAAGTAAATCAATGCGGACCGATTCAGAATTAAGTTACTATTAAGTCCATTCTCCTATAAATAGAAGCTCGTTCCTTCATTATTTCTTACTGAATTCACTTTGAAACTCTAGAGAGAGAAACTATAGAGAGAAAGAAGAAAAGTATCATGTTACTTCACTACTCCTATATCCAGTTTGTTTAAGGTAGGTAAGGGTATTATTTCTTTCGTATTCATGAAGAGAACTTACATTATTCCATTTTTTTTATACATTGGAATAACACATGTATGCCATGTCACCCTATACTTGGTGAAATTCTTACATTATTCCATTCTTTATCATTATGTTGGAATAACTTTGTCTACATGCCAAGTACCGCATACATGGTGAAATTCTTCTATTATTCCATTCTTTATCATTATGTGGAATAACGCATACATGAAGTAACCGCATACATGGTGAAATTCTTACATTATTCCATTCTTTATTATTACATTTGAAACATCCATGCATGTGCGCCACGTATGACTGGTTCCGTTATTTATTATTACATTGGAACATCTTGTCGGTGTGAATTTACTTTGACTGGTTCCGTTATTTATTATTCTGTTGGAATATCACATGCAATGCGTTCTGCGTGACACCGTTCTCATTATTTATTATTACATTGGAATAACTTTGCCTATCGCGATCTATCGCATGCCTGATGATTTCTTTTGTTATTCCATTCTTTATTATACTCAGTTGGTTAAAGTTTTGACTTCTATACTCCATGAAATTAGTGGAATATCCTTGATATTTGCGCTTCATCCAGTATCTTTTCATGAAAATATTCTTCTGAGCATTCTTGAATTTTACTCTACAAAGAAGTATCATGTTGACAATTTGGACGTTATTAGTTCCTGGATAAATTAATTCTTGAACTTGTTTTATTGAATTCTTATATCATTGTCATCATCCTCATGTTTATATTATGTTGAAAGTCATACGTGCTTACATAGTGCATAGATGGACTTGGTATGATTATGAATAGGGATTAATCGGTATAATCATGGTAGTAATGTTACAAATGATGTGGTAAAAATCCTCATTGGCCCGTAGTGCATTGATGGACAATTTTTTGGCATGATCATGACCATTGATGAATACACGAATATCCTTGGCCCGTAGTGCATGGATAATTTGTGGTTGTGATACTAATGAATATCCTTGGCCGTAGTGCAGGGATGATGTGGATTATTTATTAAAGTCAGTTCCAGTGATAAAAGTGATGAAAAACCTTTTAAATCATAAAAGATAGTAGATTTTATTCTCTACTTGACTCTTTTAATGGATTGCTTGTTACGATCTTGATTAAACTTGATGTTTGTTATATTGTATCGGTTTAGCACTGTTGAAGGCTAACGATAATTTATTCTGTATTATCTTAGTCATAATATTTCTTACTGGGCTAGTTGAGCTCACTCTTTTACTGTCATTGTTCTCTTCAGGAAAAGAGAACGTAACAGGGATTAGTCAGGGAACGGAGTGACGGTCCAGATAATAGCATTAGTAGTCCTCACTATTCTGTTAAATAGTGTGATAATAAATGTAATGAGGACTCAATTGAGTGTGGATATTGTCTAGATGACAATATTTGTATTAAAACTCACATCATATGTTTTGTCGTATTTTACACTACTGTTGTATAATTAAGTTGTATTTGAATTTTGTACCATGTATTTGGCGACTCAAGATGGGTGATGTATACCTATTTTGGGGGCGTCACAGAAACTATAATTCTGAGATACGCAATAACAATAATATGTTTATGCACAATACATAGTACGAAGATTTGATCACCTGGAGTACGAGGTTAGATAATCCATAGTATTATGACTGTTAAAGGTTACAGTATAAATACTTGTAAACCTAGGACAAAGTTCATGGTCTTGTGACACTCAGTATATATTGTTAGTTCACGGGGGCACACAATAGATTTAGAAGGGGGGGGGGGGGGTTGAATAGATCCTTTTTAAAACTTTTTCTTTTTCCTTAATCTTGTTAAGTGATTAGCAGATAATGAATAGAGGAATCAATTCAGACACAGCAAAATAGGTTAATATCCCCTTCAAGGATATAGCATTAAACACAGTCCTAATGTTAGATTAGTTACAAGCAGATATAGCAGTTATAGTACGAAATGAAAATGACATAAAGTAAATAACACCAGGAGTTTTAAGTGGTTCAAAGACTAAATGCTCCTACTCCACTATTCTACTTCAACAAACAGGGATTCCACTAAGGATTTGATCAACTTAGAATCACTAAGATTCTTTCAAGACCAGCAGCCTTGAAACTCTAATTCACTAAGAACTCTTTAAGCCCAGCAGACTTGGAACACTAGTTCACGAAGAACTCTTCAGGACCAACAGCCTTGGAAACTGTAGACTAAGCCCAGCAGATTTAGAATTTCTTGTACTCTCTGGTACTCAGCAAGCCCAACAGACTGGACTTTGGTTTAGCCATAAAGACAAGGACCCCTCAGACCCTAGATGTTTGGATGGTTGTTTGTTGTTGTTGAGCTACTAAGATGACATTTAGCTTGTTCATCTTCTGGTACTTATCAGCTCCTTGTGATCGTATGACATTCAGCATTGATACTTGATCACAACTGATGGACTGCTAAGATGTATATTTAGCTTGACATCTTTGTGTATTTAGCCGTCTAATTAATCTTCTTGGTGCTGCTGATCTGTGTAGTTGATGTTTGACTTCATAGGATATTCACCATAAGACATTATCACCACTGAGGTACTGCTAAGTCTTGCATATTAGTCCGACTTCTTCTGGTAATTAGCATCCTTTAAACACTGGTTGTCTTGTGCATAGATTCAGATCTGCATCTTCTTCCCTTTAGTTCAGCTCATAGTGTTCATAGTGAGACGTAGAGTGGCTCTTAAAGTTTGCATTTTGATCTGCCATTCTAGTTCTTGTCTTCTTAACCTTCCGGCTCTCAGCACGGATGCCATTCTTTTGGCATGCTCTTTTATATTGAGTGAAGCTTTTAGTAGTGTAAGACTCTCATTAGATGTGCTTCACTCATTCTGTGGTAGTCTCACTCTCATTGAGACTTTTTCTCTGTTAAGCTCTATGTGACTCATTTTTTCTCCAGTCAACCTTTTTATCTCTTTAAAGCTTCAGCCCTTTATAGGTTCATCTATCAGCTTCTCGTTGGATTATAGCCGTTGGGAGCTATTTGAAAAGCTTTAAACATTCTTAGTTCATTGATGTAGACATACTGAGTTGATGTGACAGCTCCTTTTCGACTGGCCTGACATAGCAGACTGTTTTCTGATCTGACACTTCTGAAACATCACTTTCAGTAGATAGTTGGTAGTCACATTTTCTCTTTCCTCTTGTTTCCTTGATCCAAACCAAGGATGTTGGTGAGAGCATTGGGATTTTCAAACATCAACGTTCGTATTTCAGTCTTTACTGTTGGATATTGCTGAGACTCAATCACCAGACGAATGAACTCTACGATTCTGATGCTGACGTTTATGTACTTGGTTGTAGTTTGTCTATGGGAACCGTGGAGTGATTTATCTGATCCATGATTCCCCTAACATTTCTAAGATTCTGAGAGAGCTCTTTGACTTGATAGAACCATCTTGCACTTGCAGTCTGTTCTTCGATCATGCTTGTCTTGCCTTTCTACAGGAACTAACAAACTTGCTGACTGCCTTGGCCCTTTGGTTTACATGCACCTTTTGATTATTCATGCTCAACTTTCTTAATTTTCTGCCTTATGATCTTTTGTTCATTCTTCATGGTGAGACTGAGCATAGACAATCCTTTTTATCTGTCCTATATAAGTTTGTCATTATCTCTGAAAGTGCTTTATCAGACTCTCCTCCTAGATGGCAAACACTACGATCGTTTTCTTCTGATGGGAGCTTACAGACAACTCTTGAATGGCACTTCACTTCTCAATCAGCCTTGCTGATAGAGTTGGTGCTTTGATCTTCTGTTTGCTTCCAGGCCATTCAGAGAATGCTTTTTGATACTCTTCAAGTAGACTATATTCTGAAACTTGATTACTCTTATCAAAGGATGAGCTCTATTTATACACTTCAAGATTGCTCATTTATTAAGAATCGTAAAATGCTCTACGATTCTACCTTAGCATTGTGAGCACTTGACTTGACTACGATTTTCATTGGTGATGATTTGTAGATTCCACAATTTTGAGCTAAGCCTGCGATTCTTGACTTGGCTCGGCAGACACTCGGCAAACTATCACTATAATTTCGAGAGTGAATTTTGATAGACTGCAATTTTGAGAGTCTTTCTTAATAGACTACAATTCTGCTTTGGCTTCTGTAATCTCTTGGCTGGCTCGTCAGACTACGATTCTGATTTGTAATGACTTTTAGACTTCATGATTTTGAGTGAGGCCTACGATTCTTGTTTTAGCTCGGCAGACAGCTTCTACGATTCCAAGTGTATTCTATAATTTTTCCTTGATAGAATACGATTCTGCCTTAACTCTCTTGGCAGATTATGATGGTTGGCGAAGTGCTTTTCGATCAGACAAGCCTATTTATTTACACTTTATAAGATCAACCTAACAAGTTTGATCTTTTTATTCATAGTCCTTGTACATTATGATCTTTTGAAGGACTTCACAAAGTTATTCTTTCATATTAGATCAACCTAACACATTTGATCTTTTCAATCTAAGTCCTTGTCTATATTGTCTATCATCTATTAAGGACTTTACAACTTTTATCAATACAAATATATTTGCATATTCATTTATTGACTTTATCATTTTCATCATCAAATTATATAAATAAGGAATAATATGCATATTCCTGACATATACATCTGAACTTAATATCTATGATTTGATTTAAAGGTTGACTGTCTCATTAAATTCTCATGTTCTTGATTAATTGATGATCTGTTCCAATAATGGACTTTCTATTCAGCTGAAGAACATTCATTTATTTCTTTCATAAGTCATTTGTTGTATCATTATACTTGTGGGAAATTTGATTGCTCACCCTTGTACAAAAAATTTCAGCTAAGGTCGAGAGACTTGAGGAGCCTTTTTCATGCAAAGGCAAAGGCAAGATGAAGGAGTAAAGAACTTTTATTCTACCTTTATTTATGATGAATTATGTAATGGACTTATTTATATTTTCTGCTATAGTTTTTTTATTAATAAAGCTTAGATAACCTAAGATACGTTTGTGTATATAACCTTTTAATAAGGATTATCTTATCTGGTGGTTATTATTTTATTTAACGGGTAGTTTAAGTGTTGTATGTGTTGGATGGTGAGCACCAAATCTATGGGTTGAGGTACTCGGATTTGGGGGTGTTACAAGAATATTCAAATATTTTACAATTACATTTCACCATCCCGATATCTAGGGCTGAGCATGGAACCAAATTGAAACCAAAACTGCACCAAAAACTGCACAAACCGCTCTAATTAAAACCGCACCAACGGTTCCAGCGTATGTGGCGATTTTAGGTGGGTTAAAAAACTAAATTTACCGTTTCTATTTGGTTACTAGCTAAAACCGCACGCATAAAACTGAAACCACACCATGTTGGTAGAGTAGCTTATAATGTTTCTGACTCTTTGTATAAATGGTGGAGAGAAGCGTTATATAGGAGCCTATTATGTAGACAATATATTGTCCCCCTTTGGAAAGAAAAAATAAAAATCTAGGTTGACCTTTTGGGGATACTCAAATGCATGATCTTGATGTCTATGAATGTATGACTGTAATGAAGTCAAGCATATTAAAAATTATTGATTACACAATTAAAGGTTCCAAATGATTGTTCATTTGATTAGGGTAGAAAAAAGTTATATTGAAGGCTTAGGCCTTATTGGAAAAATGACATATTCAAGTCACTACTAGTTGGATTGGAAGAGAGGTATGCAAGTAGTGGATGGCCATAGAGTTGGTCTAAAGAAATAATTACACTAGAAGTTCGCACCAAAAAAATAACGACTCAAGAGATAATTTTTTTTCAAATATGGTCACAAAATTAGAATAGTTATACTAAATTGCTTAAAATATTGTTGTTTCAATTGGTTTTGGAACCAAAACCGTACCAAAAGAAACCATACCGCACAATTTAAAATCGCACCGCACTAATCACAAGTGGTTTCATGTGCGGTTTTGGATTTGTCAAATCGCACCTAAGTGATTTCGGGTGTGGTTTGGGCTTCAAACCGCATCATGCTCACCCCTACCGGTCAACCATTCGTGATTCTGTAGATCGTAGTTTTCAAGCAACAAATTCCATCTGTCCTCAAATTCTTGAATAGTCAAACACTTAAAGAAGTAGTAGTTAAAATCTGACTTAAAGGTTGGATGAAATGAATAAATATGCCCAAGTTTTTTAGGATTACATAATGCATGGTGTGTATTAAGAAAAAACATAGTAATCGCATTCGACATAGCACGATCTTGATCAGTGATAATGGTTATGGGATGTTTTTAATTCATTGCTTCAAGCCACTGCTCAAAAAACTATACAAATGTATCCTCAGTCTCATCGCTCAAGAGTGCACACCCAAATAGTACAGAATAGTAATGATGATTTATACCCATGAAAGGAGCAAATGGCATGGAATATTTGTTTGTTCGGTATGTGGAATCAAAAGTAACAACGTCACCAAAAAATTTATAAGCAAGTATTGACCGATAATCTACCCACATAAGACATCTGATACGATTATCCACTCATGGTTTGACACTAAAATAAACTCTACTCGGACTCTCACGGTGCAACTTTCTCAAGTAATCTATTGCACCATATGCATCATTCGAATCAATACTATCACGTCCAATATCTCTAACTATATTTTGCACATCTGTTTCAGAGAACCCAACATTGCTCATACCTCATCCCAATGAGCTCGGAACATTCATCATCCTACTTGGACCAATCCTAACATTATTAAGGGTTTCAATCAAATCTCTAGCAACTCCTGAAATATTTTTGTGTGTATGAATTTGTGAAACTTTACTTGGGGACACAAATTCATGATTATGATTCAATTCAAGTATAGACACAAACCATTTATCTTTACTCTTATTATGCACAACATAAAAATTTTCTCTACATTCTATTCTATCAATTATATCCCTCCTCCGCTTTTCCTTACCCACATTATTATTTTCATTATTAGTGACAACTTCATTTTTATTAACAACCATATATCCAGCTTTACGACACTGATAAAATCTAGAACAAAAATCTTCAGATCTCACATGTTTTCTGCTAGTTTTTAATCTTACTTCAAATCCAACACGTTTCACATATTTTCTATAAAAAAATTTAGCATCTTCCAACGTATCAAATATTTGAAGAACATAAAGAATGGTATCCTCAACTAAAGTAGTTTCATAATTATTATAATGCAATTTTCCCTCAGTACTTGATATTGAATGAAATGATTCTCCATCAAACAAATCCATGGTAAAACAAATGAATCAGTTCTAAATATGAAATTATAAATTACCGATCTTTGGTGATGTTTGTCTGCAGGTATGCTTCCTTGCTAGTAGGCTATGCGCTCTCAAGTTGATCGAATTATTTATCGATGAAAAAGAATAGCAAAAGTCATTTGTAATTAGGTTTTTATTATTCAGAATCCGCAGTTTAGTTCTGTGGACGTATGCTTTTATTTACAACGACAACGTTTTAATGATAAATTATCGTCCGCAGTATTAAACTGCTGATAAGTACTTTAGACTAGAATAATTCAATTTATGCTATTAGTCTTCTATTTTCCTGGGTATTATTATTGCAGATTCATCATCTTATCTTGTGCTGATGAAAATAATACCCATGAACAAATGAAAAACTTAATAGCACTAAATCGAACTATTCTCGTCCCAGATCGGTATGGTAAAAATGAGATGAGATCTATAAATTATGTGACGCTCCCAAAATAGGTATACACAACCCATTCTGAGTCGCCAAATACATAGTACATAACTTAAATACAAACTTAATTAATACAAATGTCATGCAAAATACGACAACACAATAGCTAAGTTTTAACACGAATTTTCTTCTAGACAATATCCAAACTCAAATTCAATCCTTATTACAATTATTATCACACTATTTCATAGAATAGTGAGGACTACTAAAGCAATCATCTGGACTGTCACTCCATTCCCTGACTAGTCCCAGCTATATTCTCATTTTCTGAAGAGAACAGTGAAAGAAAAGGGTGAGCTCAACTAGCCCAGTAAGAAATATTATGACTAAGATAATGTAGAATAAATTATCGTCAGCCTTCAACAGTGTTAAACTGATAGAATACAATAAACAACAAGGATAACTGCAGCGGAACAAACAATCCATTAGAAGAGTCAAGTAGAGCATGATATCTATAATCTTCTATGATTTAAAAGTTTATCATCAATTTTATCGCCGAGACTCAGCTTAATAAATAATCCACGTCACCGAATTATCCATGCACTACGGTCCAAGGATATTCATTAGTATCACGTCCACGAATTATCCATGCACTACGGGCCAAAGATATTCATGTTATCTCAATGGTCATGATCATGCCAAACAACAATTTATCTTTGCACCATTGGCCGAATAGAACCCATGGTCATGATCATAGCAACAACTGTCCATCAATGCACTACGGGCTAATGAGGACTTTTATTACATCATTTGTAATATTACAGGTCATGATTATACCGAATAATCTCTGGTCATAATCATACCAATCAACAGTCCATCTATGCACTACGGGCCAAAGATGACTTTTATCACAATATAAGCATGTGGATGATGACAATGATATAAGAATTCAATCAAACGAGATCAAGGATAAATATTAAAGACTTTAAATTTATCCACAGTTTTAAAATATCCAAATTGTCAACGTAATACTGCTTTGTGGAGTAAAATTCAAGAATAATATTCACGTATCAAAAATAATTTAAACAGAAAAGAAATCAATTTTTGTCATGAATAGTACCTCGGGTGAATAGTACCTGAATGAATAGTATCTCGTGAATAGTACTTTATGAATAGTATTTCATGAATAGTGTCGTACGTATGAATAGTGTCGTACGTATGAATAGTGTCATACTTATGAATAGTGCCGTATATATAAATAGTACGCATGAATAGCTTAAAATTTAACAAGAAGGTTCAGAAAAATATTCTTGTGAAATGATACTCAATGAAGCGCAAATTTTAAGGATATTCTACTAATTTCAAAAAGTATAGAACCAATACTTAACAAAATGAGTGTAGAATTCGGAATCTGAAATAAAATAATATTACTTACATACTACAGAGTATGGAAGAAAATATTATTTCTTACGAATATTGAACAAAAATAATATCTCTGACGAATATTGAATGAAAATAATATTCATTACGAATATTAAACGAAGACAATATCCCTACGAATATTGAACAAAAATAATATTCATTTAGAATATTGAACGAAAATAAAATTCATTACGAATACGAAAAATAATATCGTAAGTGAATATGAAATAAATAATACCTCTTACCTCAAAAGAAGAGTATTTCTGACTGGTATAGTGGATATATTTTTGAAGAAAACTTTCACTATTTTCTACACTTAAAGCTTCCTTAAACTCAAAAGAAATACGCTCAATATTATAGAAGAAGAATTCTTTGATTCTGGTGTGATTTTATTTTCTAAATTGAGCATCCTATGTATAGGAGAATGGTAGGATACTATTTGGATGCACAGTAAAGCAAAAATCACGGACTGCACAGTGGGGAAATCAGGGATTCGGTTGAATTTTTTTGATTTTACTATCCAGTCACTATGCAGACATGATGCAAATAATATGCATAATAAAATATAATATATTCTATTTTTCATAAAAAAAAATTTTATTATAATATATATATATACATATATAATAGTAATTATATTCCCAAGTGAACCATTTTTCTTCCCCCACCCAATTTTATTATTTTAATATATATATATATATATATATATATATATATATATATATATATATATATATATATATAACAAAAGCTGGGATAAATTTCTCCGAATATTTTGAAAATATAAAGCGAGGTCCAAATAATAAGCAAAATTTACAACAAATACTTCATAAACATCCCCTCTATTTATCTCAATTCACTTGGATTCATAAAACACATTTTTAATAACATTCACCATTAATATTATAACTCACAATATTAATAACCAAATCATTCCCAGGAAAGAGGGGACTTTCCGATAAGGATTTTTTCCTATTGGCGCGTAATTAGGTGACCAAACACCTTTCCTCGACAGAACTTTCTAGACATCGTAAATAATGCAAATAATAATATGAATAACTTTTCCGTCTCAATTATTGATTTAATAATATAAAATATTGTGACAATAATTGAATCAATAATGTGATATACTATACAATAATTATTGTGGCAATAATTGAACAAAACTGTGTGACTTCTCACGTAAGCATCAATAATCAATACCGTGTGCTACTATGCAACCACACGTATTACTGTACTTTTATCACCGGGTATTCCAACATTTAACGGTAAAACTTTCGCCGTTATTTTTATAAAAAGATATTTCTGTTGCTTTCTAACTCCAACAATAATTTCGTTGAGGGGTCCACCAATGATTGTGTCGTCGTATGAATATTCCCTGATAAAACGAATATTTCCCGACCAATCGAATATTTTATAACAATTTGCTTACTTTACAAAATTTATAAATACTACCCACAACTATAACATTATAACAAATTCACACCTTATATTAAAAAAAATCGAGAAACTAAATCTTTATTCATAAAATTTGGGGTCTTACAACCTCTCCTTCTTATGAAATTTCATCCTCAAAATTGACGTACGTACCTAGTATGTCGAAGAGGTGAGGATACCTCGTCAGATTCTAACTCTTGAGGTATAACCTTTGAGCGTAGAATATGATCCTTCTTATCTAAGATTTTAACAGGTATCACCTCATACGTTAAATCTTCTACTATTTCGTCTAGTTCTAATTCAATAATGTGATTCTGGTCGTGCACATATTTATGTAACATTGATACGTGAAAAATGTTATGACCATGCAACATATTTGGCGGTAAAGCGAGTCTATAGGCCACAGTTCCTACTCGGTCGAGGATTTCAAATAAACCAATAAAATTGAGGGTTGAGATTTCCTTTTTTCGTCGATTCTTGCTTCTAGAATAATGTCTTCTTGCACTTTCTTCTTCATATTCATCAGCTCTGGGTCTATAGCTTGAGCGGCTTTAAATTTATCGATTAAAGTCGGTTCTACTCGTATATTCACTATCTTCACGTGGGTCCCTAGAGTCTTTAACTCTATCTCCATCATTTGTAAGTTATACGAAATGGGTCTTTGGGTTAACAATATCGCACTCGTAAACACATATGATCTTCTACTCAATGCGTCAGCTACCACGTTCGCTTTTCTAAGATGGTATTGAATGGTATAGTTGTAATCTTTCAACAGCTCGAGCCAACGTCTTTGGCGTATGTTACATTTGTTTTGGGTGAAAAAATATTTGAGGGTTTTGTATCGGGTTCAAGGACAGTACAAAATTTGATTTTATGCTCTAGGGGTAGGCTAGGAAGTTCTTTGGGGAATCCGCCATGAAATTTATTAACAATAAAAATATCATTCAAAACTGTGACTCTCATCCAAGACTTGGATATCACCTCACATTGATACCTATCAACTTGCCACCATTATTCACGACGTCCCCTACAGAAAGTCTGGCATCAGTGCATTCCACATAAGGAAGTTACCAGATAAAGGCTTAGGGCTCTTTACTTTGGCATGATATGACAGTGATTGACTTTAGTGGTTTGGTTGCTTGAATTTGCATAACAGGTTAGTTAGGAATATGAAAGCTAACAACCTTATGAAAATAATCAATTTTAGCATGATGAGTAGTTAACCAGTCGATTCCTAAAATCACATCAAATGCAAGTATTTTCAAAGAGATAAGATCGACAGATAACGTGAGGTTGAAGATTTAAATCAAACAAGATTTATAAACAGTGGAGGTAACAAAGGTTTCTCCCAACGGAGTTTCAACAGATAAGTCAAAAGCTAATTTCTCAGGAGTCAAGTTCAAATGTTGAGCACAAGTAGGTGAAATAAAAGAGTGGGTAGAACCGGTATCGAATAAGGTATAGACTTCGCAAGAGTTTATGATTAAATTAACCGTGATAACTTTGTTTGGGTTCCTCGACAAACGCTCTCACTTAAACTACCAGCTTTGACTTGTCTGGGACAGCCTTTGATGTCGCCATCCCAACTGGACTTGACTTCACTACACGACAAAATTGAGCTAGGTGACCTTCTCTTCCATAATTAAAACATGCTTTGGGTTGTTGCGTAGAATTTGGAAGGACGTGTCCTCTCCACATTTGTAACATACGACCGGTGGTCGTTCTTCTTCCTTGGAAATGAGTGTTGGTGCTGCTGTCTTTCCATCATTGTTGAACCTTCTCTTCTTGAAATTTCCACTTCTATTATCTTGGCCATGATTACTATCGAAGTGGTTACCATTTCTGGCATGATAATTTCCCCCACGATGGTTATCGTTGTTTCGATGGTCGTTGCCACCGGTACGATTATTATCGTGTTGTTGGTCGTTGCCTTTTGGTTGAGCTGACTTATAATTGCGTTCTAATAACTGAGCCATATTCATAACATCTGAATACAAATAAAGTTTGTGAGAAATGAGGTATTGACGTATTTCAGGTTTCAAACCTCGCAGAAACATTCGCGTCATTCGCTCTTCATTATCAACCAAATGGAATGCAAACCGGGACAACTCGGCAAACTTAGCCTCGTACTACGACACGGTCATATTGTGTTGCTCCAGTTTAATGAATTCTACCTCTTTCATGTGACGAATACTTTCAGGACAGTACTTGTCGTTGAACAATTCTTGGAACTTCTCCCAAAACATTTTCAATGCGGCAGGTTAAGTACGCTTTACAGATTCCCACCAATGATCTGCCTCTCCTCGCAACATGAAGGTGGCAAAGGAAACCTTTTGCTCCTCGGAGCATCCCAAGACATCAAATATCTTGGTGATCTGCTTAATCCACGTCTCTGCCTTAAGTGGCTCTGGATTTCCCAAAAACTCTAGTGGTCCTAGCTCCTTAAATTGCTTAGCGGTGACCAACCGTGAGTTGCCTGTGACTCCACCTGCATTATGAATAGGAGTCTCTCTCGTTTGGTGTTGCATGAATTCTAAAAAGTTCCTAAACATACCATCGTTCGTCATTTGGTTGGTGTTGTTATTTATAGGAGGATTATTGCCTTCCTGATGCACATTATCCTGGTTATTGATCAGAGGTGACTCAACGGTCTCATGGGCTCTATTGCTTATCTCAACATTTTCAGATGCCATTTTACTGTCACAAAATAAGGGTTAATTGACATGCCACATATTATCCCTATATTCTGACCGACCAATTAAATAACAAATAAGCTTAGGTAGTTCATACTAGCGAATGATTTACTCGTCTCTCCCCTCCTAGTTCTAGCCTCACATCTCAGCTAGGGATCATATCAATAAGCTTTGATACCAACTGTGACGCCCCCAAAATAGGTATACACAACCCATTCAGAGTCACCAAATACATGGTACATAACTTAAATACAAACTTAATTAATACAACTGTCGTGCAAAATACGACAACACAATAGCTGAGTTTTAATATGAATATTGTCTTCTAGACAATATCCAAACTCAAATTCAATCCTTATTATAATTATTATCACACTATTTCACAGAATAGTGAGGACTACTAAAGCAATCTTCTAGATTGTCACTCCATTCCCTGACTAGTCTCAGCTATATTCTCATTTCCTGAAGAGAACAGTAAAAGAAAAGGGTGAGCTCAACTAGCCTAGTAAGAAATATTATGACTAAGATAATGCAGAATAAATTATTGTTAGCCTTCAACAGTGTTAAACTGATAGAATACAATAGACAACAAGGTTAACTACAGCGGAACAAACAATCCATTAGAAGAGTCAAGTAGAGCATGATATCTACTATCTTCTATGATTTAAAAGTTTATCATCAATTTTATCGCTGAGACTCAGCTTAATAAACAATCCACATTACTGAATTATTCATGCACTACGAGCCAGGGATATTCATTAGCATCACGTCCACGAATTATCCATGCACTATGGGCCAAGGATTCGTGTTATCATCAATGGTCATGATCATGCCAAACAACAATTCATCTTTTCACCCTTGGTCAAAGAGAACCCATGGTCATGATCATACCAACAACTGTCCATCAATGAACTACGGGCCAATGAGGACTTTTACCACATCATTTGTAACATTATAGGTCATGATTATACCGAATAATCCCTAGTCATAATCATACCAATCAACAGTCCATTTATGCACTATGGGTCAAAGATGACTTTTATCACAATATAAGCATAAGGATGATGACAATGATATAAGAATTCAATCAAACGAGATCAAGGATAAATATTAAAGATTTTAAATTTATCCATAGTTTTAAAATGTCCAAATTGTCAATGTGATACTGCTTTGTGGAGTAAAATTCAAGAATAATATTCACGTATCAAAAATAATTTAGACAGAAAAGAAATCAATTTTTGTCATGAATAGTACCCCGGGTGAATAGTACCTGAGTGAATAGTACTCTATGAATAGTACTTCATGAATTATGCCCTGTGAATAGTACTTTGTGAATAGTGCCATACGTATGAATAGTACTGTACGTATGAATAGTGTCGTACATATGAATAGTGTCGTACGTATGAATAGTGTCGTATATATGAATAGTATCCATGAATAGTACTTCGGTGTGAATAGCTTAAAATTTAACAAGAAGGTTCAGAAAAATATTCTTGTGAAATGATACTCGATGAAGCGCAAATTTCAAGGATATTCTACTAATTTCAAAGAGTATAGAACCAATACTTAACAAAATGAGTGTAGAATTCGGAATTTAAAACAAAATAATATTACTTACATACTATAGAGTATGGAAGAAAATATTATTTCTTACGAATATTGAACAAAAATAATATCACTGACGAATATTGAACGAAAATAATATTCCTTATGAATATTAAACGAAGACAATATCCCTACGAATATTGAACAAAAATAATATTCATTACGAATATTGAACGAAAATAAAATTCATTACGAATACGAAAAATAATATCGTAAGCGAATATGAAAAAAATAATACCCCTTACCTCAAAAGAACAGTATTTCTGACTGGTATAGAGGATATATTCTGTGACGCCCCCAAAATAGGTCCAATCCACCCAACTTATTCTGAGTTGCCAAATACATGGTACAAAAACAACTACAACTTCATTATTACAATTGTCGTGCAAAATATGACAACACTTATGTTGTGAGTTTAAATACAAATATTGTCTTCTAGACAATATCCACACCCAAATAAAGTCCTCATTACAATTATTGATACACGATTTTCTGTAATAGTGAGGACTACTAAAACAACTATCTTGAACCATCACTCCACACCCCGAACTAGTTTCGCTTATATTCTCGCCTCCCGAGAAGAAAAAATGGAACAAAAGGAAAAGGGTGAGCTCAACTAGCCCAATAAAGAATATTATGACTAAGATAATATACAACAAATTATCCTTAGTCTTCAACAAGAAAAAAATCGATAGAATACAATAGACAACAAGTTTTAGATCAACAATCAGCATTGGTAAAACAATAATTCATTAAAAGAGTTAAGTAGAGAATGAAATCTACTATCATCTATGAATTTAAAAGTCCATCATCGATATTTTGTTCCTGTAACATCAATCAATATACATCTTGAATTAAATAGTCATCTTTGCACACTCACAGCCAAAGATATTAATCGATCGGTCATGTTCATCTCAACACTGCTCATCTTTGCACTACGAGCCAAAGATATTTATCAAGAAATCATTCATCTTTGCACTACAGGCCAAAGATATTCAGTAATATCATCATTTAGGACTAAGGATGATGAAAAATATATTTTAAAGAAAATGAATCCAGTGAGACAAAAGAACAAATATTAAGGATTCGTATTTTAGACAATCCAAGTTCAAAAATACTCCATAATAAACTATTGTGGAGCAGAATTCAAAAATGAAGATCAAAACATAGATTCAATCAAAGATAGGAATCATAATAGACAATCTTGGACATAGAAAAGAAGATTTAATTTTTCTGTGAATAGTGTCGTATTCGTGAATAATGTCGTATATGTGAATAGTGCCGTATACGTGAATAGTAACTCTGACACTAAAAGATAGAAATTTCACAAGAAAAATCATCATGCTTCATGAATAGTACTCATAAATAGTAACTCGTGAATAGTAACTCATGAATAGTAACCCCAACATGAAAAGATAAGAATTTAACAAGAAAAATCTTACCAATATTCCGGCATAATGATATTAAAAGAGATAATATCATTTATAAAAAAAATAACATCCCTTACCTCAAAAGACAGTATCTCTGACTGAAATATCAGATATAACGCTAAAGAAAACTTGCACCGTATAGCAACACTCAAGATATCAAAATACTCACAAAAATACGCTCGATAATATATAGAGAGAAAACTTCAGTTTCTGGTGTGATTTTCAATTCTAACCTAAGCACCCTATTTATAGGAAAATATTTAGAACACCAAAGCAGAAAATTTAATAAAATAATAATATTTATAAAAATATTATACGCAAAATTTGAAATCTGAATTTCAGCATATTTTGCAACACATGTGGGGCTCACCAATCACACAAAACATGTTTTTATCATTTAATGCGACAAAATCAATTCAGACCCAATATTCCGGAAATTCAATAATTCATAATAAATAGCCCTTTTATAAGAAAAATTCAAATCGTATTTCCATTTCATAGGAAATTTAATTCTCTACAACTTTGCAGAAGAAAGTTTTTCCAAATTTCAAACAGAAATTGACCGAAATCCACATTCGGACGATTTTACAGGCTATAATCAAATTTTAGTCAAAAATAGGCATCAACACACAAAACATGTGTTAAATATTTTTTGTAACAAAAATACTCTTCCTCCTCATTTATTCATATATCACACATCCATTGTAAAAATATCACCATTATTATATTATTATAATATAATAATATATTTAAATAAATTATTTTATCAGAAAAGATAAAATATCAATTTTCAACAATTGTCACTTTAAAAATTTTCTCCATCTATATCCACATAAAATGAATATTTTCCTTATCATATAAATTAATAATTAATTATTCACAAATAATATTACGTAATCACAATCATCGGGCAACCAGTACATTTCTTGGAAAGAGGGGCTTTTAATAAGGATTTCTCCATCTTGGCGCACAATTAGGTGACCAAACCTCTCCTTAGATGTAACTTTCTAGACATTGTCAATAATGCTATCTAATAATATTATTCAAATAATATGAATTATTGATCCGATAATGAAAAATATCGCAGTAGTGACAATTATTGAAACAACAATAATATAAAATATCAACGTTGCAATTATTGAATCAATAAAATAAAATATTGAGCGGTAATTATCGTAACAATTATTGAGTAGTGCCTTCTTACGTAAGAATCAATAATTGGTGCAATACCAGTGTCATCGCAACGCAGCGTAGACATCGTGTTTTAACCACCCGGTATTCCAACAAGATAACTCAGAATAACTACGTCGTTATTTATAAACAACTTATTCTTGTTGTTTCTTCATCCAATCGCTTTCAGTTATGGGCCCACATATAAGGTCGCCACTGTCGTCGCATAAATATTCCCCGACAGCAAGAATATTTCACGACCAAACGAATATTCCCCGACAATAATAAATATTTTATAACCACTTGCTTATTTGAAATATTTGCGCATTTTACCCATAACTAACCACATTAATCAAATCAGCCCCTTACTATTTCAAAATAATAAATAGAGGAAATTCCATTTTATTCAAAAAAAATATGGGGTTTTACAACCTCCCCTCCTTATAAAATTTCGTCCTCGAAATTGACGTACGTACCTGGTGTTTCGAAAAGGTGAGGATACATCGCTTTCATTTCTGATTCCAACTCCCAGGTCATTACTTCAATAGCATAGTTCCTCCACAAAACCTTGACTTATGGTATAACCTTTGTGCGTAGGACATACTTCTTTCTATCCAAGATCTTGACTGATACTTCCTCGTACGTTAAATCTTCAGTTATCTCATCTGGTTCTAACTCAATAATGTGGTTCGGGTCGTCCACATATTTACGTAACATCAATACGTGAAAAACATTATGAACACGCGAAATACTTGGCGATAAAACGAGTCTATAGGCCAAAGTTCCTATTCGATCGAGGATTTCAAATGGACTAATAAATCGAAGGTTTGAGCTTTCCTCTCATCGTCGATTCTCTCTTTTGGAATAACAACTTCTTGCATCTTCTTCTTCATATTCATCAGCTCTGGTGTGTAGCTTGAACGGGTCGGTTCTACTCGTATATCATCACTTGGGTCCCTAGAGTCTTTAACTCTATTTCTGTCATTTGTAAGTTATACAAAATGGGTTTTTGTATTCGACAATATCGCACTCTTACCCGCATACGATCTTCTACTCAACACGTCAGCTACCACATTCATTTTTTTAGGATGGTATGGTCAGAACATATGCCGAAATGAGTCTCCTCTTGAGTTCTTCGAAGCTCTTTCCACATTCCTTGCTCCATTCGAATTTTGTATCTCTACGAGTCAGCTGAGTTAATGGAGTAGCGATTCGAGAAAATCTTTCCACGAATCTCCGATAGTAACCAACTAAGCCTAGAAAGCTACGTATTTCAATTACTGACTTAGGTTGCTCTCAACTGTGACTCATATCCCAATCTTGGATAGCACGTCACAATGGCACCTATCACTTTACTATCGCACGAATATGGCGTCCCCTATGGAGAGTTTGGCTTCAGTACATTCCATAAAGGAAATCACCAGATAGAGGCTCGGGTACTAACTTCTACTGTGACGCCCCCAAAATAGGTATACATCACCCATCTTGAGTCGCCAAATATATGTTACAAAATTCAAATACAACTTAATTATACAACAGTTGTGTAAAATACGACAAAACATATGCTATGAGTTTTAATACAAATATTATCATCTAGACAATATCCACACTCAATTGAGTCCTCATTACATTTATTATCACACTATTTAACAGAATAGTGAGGACTATTAATGCTATTATCTGGACCGTCACTCTGTTCCCCGACTAGTCCCTACTACGTTCTCTTTTCCTAAAGAGAACAATGAAAGTAAAAGGGTGAGCTCAACTAGCCCAGTAAAAAATATTATGACTAAGATAATACAGAATAAATTATCATTAGCCTTCAACAGTGTTAAACTAATACAATATAACAAATATCAAGTTTAACTGCATCGGAACAAGCAATCCATTAAAAGAGTCAAGTAGAGAATAAAATCTACTATCTTTTATGATTTAAAAGGTTTTTCATCACTTTTATCGCTGAGACTCAGCTTAATAAATAATCCACATCATCCCTGCACTACGGCCAAGGATATTTATTAGTATCACAACCACAAATTATCCATGCACTACGGGCCAAGGATATTCATGTATTCATCAATGGTCATGATCATGCCAACAACTGTCCATCAATGCACTATGGGCCAATGAGGACTTTTACCACATCATTTGTAACATTACGATCATGATTATACCGATTAATCCCTGGTCATAATCATACCAAGTCCATCAATGCACTACAGGCCATAGATGACTTTCAACATAATATAAACATGAGGATGATGACAATGATATAAGAATTCAATAAAACAAGTTCAAGAATTAATTTATCCAGAACTAATAACGTCCAAATTGTCAACATGATACTTCTTTGTAGAGTAAAATTCAAGAATGCTCGTAAGAATATTTCCATGAAAAGATCTTTGGATGAAGCGCAAATATCAAGGATATTCCACTAATTTCATGGAGTATGTAAGTCAAAACTTTAACCAATGAGTATAATAAAGAATGTAATAACAAAAGAAATCATTATGCAAACACTATGCATAATAAAATATAATATATTATATTTATAGTCTAATAAAACTAATAACTTTATAAAAGTATTATGTTTTATTTAAAAAGATTTTATTATGCAAACACTATGCGCAGCACTATGCAAATACTATGCATAATAAAATATAATATATTCTATTTATAATCTAATAAAATGAATAACTTTATAAAAATATTCTGTTTTATATAAAAAGATTTTACTATGCAAAATACTATGCATAATAGAATATAATATATTTTATTTATAGTCTAATAAAACAAATAACTTTATAAAAGTATTCTATTTTATATAAAAATCTTTTTTGTTTTATTACATTAATAATACTAATAAAACAAAACTTCATCATCATTATTACAATTCACACTATTAATCGACCAGGTCGTTCCCAGGAAAGAGGGGGCTTTCCAATAAGGATTTTCCCCTATTGACGCGCAATTAGGTGACCAAACCTCTCATTGGCAGAACTTCTAGACATCGTTAATATTGTAAATAATAATATTAATAACTTCGTCATCTCAATTTTTGATTTAATAATATATAAAATATCGACAATAATTGAATCAATTAACATGAGATACTATGCAACAATTACTGAAGCAATAATTGAACAAAACTGAGTGACTTCTCACGTAAGCATCAATAATCAATATCGTGTGCTACTATGCAACCACGCCAGATTTCTGCATTTTTTAATACCGGGTGTTTCAACAGTTAACAATAAAACTTCCGCCGTTATTTTCATAAAATATTTTTATCGTTTTCTCAATCCGAAAATAATTCCGTTGTGGGGTCCACCAATGATTGTGCCGTCGTACGAATATTCCCTGTTAAAACGAATATTCTCCGACCAATCGAATATTATATAACAACTTGCGTACTTTGTAAAATTTATAACTATTACCCACAACTATAACATTATATAAAATTCATTCCATAATATTCAAAAATGATAATTATAGAAAATTTATCTTTATTCATAAAAGTTGGGGTCTTACAATCTCCCCTTCTTATGAAATTTTGCCCTCGAAATTAGGGTACATACCTGGTATGTCGAAGAGGTAAGGATACCTTGATTTCATTTTAGATTCTAACTCCCAGGTCATTTCCTCAACATCGTGGTTCCTCCATAAAACTTTGACTTGAGGTATAACCTTGGAGCGTATAATATGTTCCTTCTTATCCAAGATTTGAACAGGAACCTCTTCATACGTTAAATCTTCCTCTATTTCGTCTAGTTCTAACTCAATAATGTGGTTCGGGTCTTTCACATATTTACATAACATGGATATATGAAAACGTTATGAACACTTAGACATACTAAGCAGAAAGCGAGTCTATAGGCTACAGATCCCTACTCGATCGAGGATTAAAATGGGCCAATGAATCGAGGATTGAGCTTTCCTCTCTTTCCAAATCTCGTAACTCCTTTCCATGGAGCAACACGTAACAACAAACATGATCTCCAATATCGAATTCCACGTCCTTTCGATGAAGATCAAGATAACTCTTTGGTTCGGCCTTGTGAGGTTTTTATACGTTGTCGGATCGTTTGAATCTTTTCCAGTAGTCATACGCATTCAACTCCGATCCCAACAATATTGCTTCACCCACCTCATCCCAAAGATAATCGAAGAACGACACTTTCTTCCATATAACGCCTCGAATGGAGCCATGCCAATACTTGTTTGATAACCTGTTGTTGTAAGAAAACTCCACCAATGTTAAGAACTTGTCCCAACTTCCTTGAAGTCAAGGACACGTAGTCTTAATAAATCTTCAAGAGTTTGAATAGTCCTCTCGATTGTGTCCGTCCGTCTCGAAGATGATATGCCTAACTAAATCGTAAATCCGCGCTCCATAGCTTTTTGTAAACTAACCCAAAATCGTGAAGTGAATCTTGGGTCTCGATCGTAAACTATGGATCTTGGCATACCATCTGATCTTACAATCTCGTTTATGTACATACTGAGCAAGATGTTCAAGTGTATAAGTTTCTCGTATTGGTAAGAAATGAGCAGACTTGGTCAATCTATCAACCATGACCCAAATTGCATCTATGCCTTGAGAAACCTTGGGAAGACCAGTAATGAAATCCATGGTAATGTTCTCCCACTTCCATTCTGGAATTTCAAGTGGTTGCAATAGACCTTTTGGTACTTGATGCTCGCCTTGACTCATTGACAAGTTAAACACCTTGAGATAAACAGCCGCTATCTCTCTCTCTTCATATTGCCCCACCAAAATGTATGCGAGGAAGATCATGATACATTTTGGTACTCCCAATGATGGATTACAAGCGGTGTGTTGTTCGCTCCATCATGATTTTATACTTTAACTCGTGGATCGTTAGAGCACAAAGTCCGGAGTTGACTCAAGTATTCCTTCTTCATCGATTCTTGCTTCCTAAGATAGAACCTTCTTGTACTTTCTTCCTCATACGCATCACCTCCGTGTCCAGTAGCTTGAGCAACTTTTAACTTTATCGATTAAAGTCTGTTCTACTCAGATATTCGCCATCATCACGTGGGTCCCGGAGTCTTTATCTCTATCTCCATCCTTTGCAAGTCATACAAAATGGGACTCTATACGTTGACAATATCGCACTGCATTCAAGATATGATCTTCTACTCAATGCGCTACCTACCACGTTTGCTTTTCCGGGATAGTATTGGATGGTATGATCATAATCTTTCAACAGTTCAAGCCAACGTCGTTGTCGCATGTTGAGTTCCTTTTGAGTGAAGAAATATTTGAGGCTTTTATGATCCGTAAAGATCTCCACTTTCTCCCCATACAAGTAATGCATCCAAATTTTAAGTGCGAACAAACAAAATGCCAACTCTAGATCATGAGTAGGATAATTCCTTTCATATTCTTTGAGTTGTCGAGAGGCATAGGCTATGACTTTCCCATGTTGCATGAGAACACATCCTAACCCTTTGCCTGAAGCATCACTATAGATGACAAATCCCTCCGAGCCAGATGGTATTGTCGTAACAAAATGAAATGAGTCTTCTCGAGTTCTTGAAAACTCTTCTCACATTCCTCGCTCCAACTGAATTTTGTATCTTTCCGAGTTAATCGAGTTAAGGGAGAAGCGATTCGAGAAAACCCTTCTATGAATCTCCGATAATAACCAGCTAAGCCGAGAAAGCTACGTACTCCGGTCACTGATTTAGGTTGCTACCAGCTTTAAATAGCTTCAATTTTTGTTGGGTCAACAGATATTCCATGACTTGATACCACGTGCCCAAGGAATGCTACTTCCTCAAGCCAGAACTCGCATTTCTTCAACTTGGCATAAAGCTTATATTCACGAAGTTTTTGAAGTATCAGCCTCAAATGTTGCTCATGATCTTCACGACTTTTGGAATAAATAAGGAAGTCATCAATAAAGACGACCACAAAGTGATCCAAATATTCCTTGAATACTCGGTTCATCATATCCATGAAGGCAAATAGGAGCATTAGTCAATCCAAAAGACATGACTAGAATTCATAATGCCCATACCGAAGTTTTGAAAGCCGCCTTTGGAATGTCATCTGGTTCTAATCTTCAATTGGTGATATCCTAACGAAGATTAATCTTTGAAAAAAAATTTAGCTACCAGAATCGGGTCAAACAGTCATCAATGCGAGGCAATGGATATCTATTTTTGATAGTGACATGGTTCAACTCCCGATAATCAATACAAAGTCGCGATACTCCCATCTTTCTTCTTCACTTAATAGTAACAGAGCACCCCAAGGAGACGCATTTAGGATGAATGAAACCGATGTCTAACAATTCTTGTAGTTGGGTCTTTAACTCCTGAAGTTCAATAGGAGCCATTCAATATGGGGCTTTGGAAATGGGTTTTGTACCAGGTTCAAGGTCGATACAAAATTCAATTTCACGTTCTGGGGGTAAGCCAGGAAGTTCTTCAGGGAATACGTCAGGAAATTCATTAATAATAGAAATATCATTCAAAACTGGCGTATTTTTGTTTAGATCCGTGAAATGCGCTAAGAAAGCTTGACATCCGTTTTTTAATAAACGAATAGCTTTATGGTTTGAGATGACAGTGATTGATTTTAATGGTTTGGTTGCTTGAATTCGCATAATAGGTTGGTTAGGAATATGAAAGCTAACAACCTTACAAAAATAATCAATTTTTGTATGATGAGTAGTTAACCAATCAATCCCTAGAATTACGTCAAATATAAGTATTTTCAATGAAATAAGATCGACAAGTAATGTGAGGGTACCGATTTGAACCAAATAAGACTTATAAACATTGGATGTAATGAAGGTTTCTCCCAATGGAGTTTCAACAGATAAGTCAAAGTCTAATTTCTCCGGAGTCAAATTTAAACGTTGAGCGCAAGTAGGAGAAATAAAAGAATGGGTAGAACCGGTATCAAATAAGGTATAAACTTCGCTAGAGTTTATGATAAGCTTACCCGTGATGACCTCGTTCGGGTTCCTTGCTTTTTGGGAGGTCACGACAAACGCCTCCTCAGACCATCGGGCTTTGACTTTTTCGGGACGCCTTTTGGTACCTCCATCCTAATTGAACTTGTTTCTGGTGAATGACAAAAGCGGGCTAGGTGACCTTCTTCCACAATTATAACATGCTTTAGACGGCATCGCGCTAGCTTTGATCGATGTGTCCCCTCCCTCCGCATTGAAAGCATATGATAGGTGGTCGTTCTCCTTCCTTAACAACGGTGTCAGTGTCGACGTCTTTCCATCATCATTGAATCTCCTCTTCTTGAAATGTCCATTCTTATTGTTTTGGTCATGATTACCACCGAAGTGGTTACCATTTCTGGCATGTTGATTCCCTCCACGCTTATTGTCACTTCTTCGATGACTACTATCACTAGTATTATCATTTTGTCAGCTGCTCTCTTTTGGTTGGGTTGACTCATTATCGCGCTTCAATAATTGAGCCCTATTAACAACATCTAAATACAAACATAGTTTATGAGAGATAAGATATTGACGTATCTCGGGTTTCAAACCTCTTAGAAACATTCGCGTCATTCTCTCCTCATTATCAACCAAATGGGACGCAAACCGAGGACAACTCGGCAAACTTGGCTTCAGATCGCGACACGGCCATGTTGTTTTGCTCCAAACTTGATGAACTCTACCCCTTTCATGTGTGACGAATATTTTCGGGAAAGTACTTGTCATTGAACAATTCTTGGAACTTCTCCCAAGTCATCTTCAAAGGCAAAGAAGTTGAGTACGCTTTTACGATTCCCACTAGTAATCGCCTCGCACACAACATGAAGGTGGCAAAGGAACCTTTTTGCTCCTGAGCATCCCAAAACATCAAATATCTTGCAGACTGCTTTTATCCACGCTCGCCTTTAAGTGGTTTTTGCTCTCCAAAATACTCCGGTGGTCCCAGCCTCGAATCGCCATGGTGACTGTCCGAGAGTCCGAGAGTTGCCACCTGCATTTTGTACAGGAGCCGTTCTTGTCTGATGTTGCATAAATTGTATAAAGCCTATGAACATTCCATCATTCATCATCTAGTCAGTGTTGTTGTTTGCCTGAGGATTGTCGCCTTCCTGATGATCATTATCCTGATTATTGATCTGTAGAGACTCAACGGTCTCCTGTGTTTCATTAATGTTCTCAACATTTTCGGATGCCATTTTTAAATACTGCCACAAAACAAGGGTTAATTAACATATCACATATTATCCCTATACTCTGACCGACCAATTAAATATCAAATAAATTTAGGTAGGTCATACTAGCTTAAGGAATTTCCGCCTCTCCCTCCTAGTTCTTGTCTCACATCTTAGCTGTGGATCATATCCCTAAGCTTTGATACTAATCGTGACGCCCCCAAAATAGGTATACATCACCCATTTTGAGTCACCAAATACATGGTACAAAATTCAAATACAACTTAATTATACAACAGTCGTGAAAAATACGACAAAACATATGCTATGAGTTTTAATACAAATATTGTCATCTAAAAAATATCCACACTCAATTGAGTCCTCATTACATTTATTATCACACTATTTAATGTAATAGTGAGGACTACTAATGCTATTATCTCGGACCGTCACCCGCTCCCCGACTAGTCCTCGCTACGCTCTCTTTTCCTCAAGAGAACAATTAAAGTAAAAGTGTGAGCTCAACTAGCCCAAAGAAGAAATATTATGACTAAGATAATACGTAATAAATTATCGTTAGCCTTCAACAAATGTTAAACCGATACAATATAACAAACATCAAGTTTAATCGCAGATCGGAACAAGCAATCCATTAAAAGAGTCAAGTAGAGAATAAAATCTACTATCTTTTATGATTTAAAAGGTTTTTCATCACTTTTATCATTTGGGACTCATTTTAATAAATAATCCACATCATCCCCGCACTACTACCAAGGATATTCATTAGTATCACAACCATAAATTATCCATGCACTACGGGCCAAGGATATTCGTATTCATCAATGGTCATGATCATGCCAACAACTCGCCCATCAATGCACTACGGGCCAATGAGGACTTTTACCACATCATTTATAACATTACTGGCCATGATTATACCGATTAAACCCTCGGTCATAATCATACCAAGTCCATCTATGCACTACAAAAGCACGATGACTTTCAACATAATATAAACATGAGGATGATGACAATGATATAAGAATTCAATAAAACAAGTTCAAGAATTAATTTATCCAGGAACTAATAACGTCCAAATTGTCAACATGATACTTATTTGTAGAGTAAAATTCAAGAATGCTCAAAAGAATATTTCCATGAAAAGATACTGGATGAAGCGCAAATATCAAGGATATTCCACTAATTTCATGGAGTATAGAAGTTAAAACTTTAACCAACTGAGTATAATAAAGAATGGAATAACAAAAGAAATCACCGTGCATGCGATAGATCGCATGCAGAAAAGTTATTCTAATGTAATAATAAATAACGAAACCAAGTCATGCGAAAATGCATAGGCAGTGATATTCCAATGTAATAATAAATAATAGAACGTGTCAGTCAAATTAAATTGCACAAGCATGTGATGTTCCAATGTAATAATAAATAATGTAGATTCAGTCATGCGTAAACGCATGTATGTGATGTTCCAATGTAATAATAAAGAATGGAATAATAGAAGAATTTCACCATGTATGCGGTACTTGCATGAGACAAAGTTATTCCACATAATGATAAAAATGGAATAATGTAAGAATTTCACCATGTATGCGGTGATCAGATATAAAAGTTATTCCAATATAATAATAAAAAAATGGAATAATGTAAGAATTTCACCAAGTATAGGGTAGATAGCGTGATATAAAAGTTATTCCAATGAATAAAAAAATGAAATAATGTAAGTTCTCTTCATGAATACGAAAGAAATAATACCCCTTACCTTAGAACAACCTGGATATAGGAGTAAGTGAAGTAGCAGGATACTTTTCTCTTTCTCTCTATAGTTTCTCTCTCTAGAGTTTTCAAGTTGAATTAAGTAAGAAATAATGAAGGAACGAGCTTCTATTTATAGGAGAATGGACCTAATAGAATTCTAATTTCTGAACGGTCCGTATTGGTTTACTATAAAATATTCTAATAAAACAAAATCTTTTAAATAAAATATAATATATTTTATTTATAATATAATAAAACGTAATATACTTTATAAAAGTATTCTGCTTTATATAAAAAAAGATTTTTACTATGCAAAACACTATGTAGGCACTATGCATAATAAAATATAATATATTCTATTTATAGTCTAATAAAACGAATAACTTTATAAAAGTATTTTGTTTTATATAAAAAGATTTTACTATGCAAAATACTATGCATAATGTAATATAATATATTCTATTTATAGTCTAATAAAACAAATAACTTTATAAAAGTATTATGTTTTATATAAAAATCTTTTCGCTTTTATTACATTAATAATACTAATAAAACAAAACTTCATCATCATTATTATAATTCACACTATTAATCGACTGTGTCGCTCCTAGAAAGAAGAGGGTTTTTCAATAAGGATTTCTCCTATTAGCGGCGTAATTAGGTGACCAAACCTCTCCTCGCGAACTTCTGACATCGTTAATATTGCAAATAATAATATTAATAACTTCGTCGTCTCAATTATTGATTTAATAATATAAAATATCGACAATAATTGAATCAATTAACGTGAGATACAATGCAACAATTATCAAGCAATAATTGAACAAAATCGAGTGACTTATCACGTAAACATCAATAATCAATATGTATTGCTCTTATGCAATCACGCGTATTCTCGCACTTTTAACACCGGTGTTTCAACAGTTAACGATAAAACTTCCGCCGTTATTTTCATAAAATATTTTTGTCATTTTCTCAATCCATAAATAATTCCGTTGTGGGGTCCACCAATGATTGTGCCATCGTACAAATATTCCCTGTTAAAACGAATATTCCCCGACCAATCGAATATTTTATAACAACTTGCGTACTTTGCAGAATTTATAAATACTACCCACAACTATAACATTATAACAAATTCATTCCATAATATTCAAAAATGATAATTATCATTTTTGAATATTATGGAATGAATTTGATATAATATTATAGTTGTGGGTAATAGTTATAAATTTTGCAAAGTACGCAAGTTGTTATATTATATTCGATTGGAATATTCATTTTAGCAGGGAATATTCATATGACGGCGCAATCATTGAGGAAACGACAAAAATATATTTATGAAAATAACGGCAGAAGTTTTACCATTAATATTGTTGAACTACTCGGTAGTAAAAGTACAGTAATACGCGTGGTTGCATAGTAGCACACAGTATTGATTATTGATGCTTACGTGAGAAGTCACTCAGTTATACTCAATTATTGTTACAGTAATTGCTACATCATATCTCTTATATTATTGATTCGATTATTGTCACAGTATCATCTACATAATATGTTATTTTATTAAATCAATAATTGAGACGGCAAAGTTATTCATATTATTAAATTGCAATATTTACAATGTCTAGAAGTTCACAAGGAGAGGCTTGGTCACCTAATCATGCCGCCATCAGGAGAAATCCTTATTGGAAAGCCCTTCTTTCCCTGGAACGACCCGTTGATAAATATTGTGAGTTATAATATTAATGATGAATGTTATTAAAATTAAAGTTGTGCTCGGAGTTGAATTTGGAGACGCGAACGTGATATTTGAGTCCGGAACGATGAAATTAGTAAAAATAGGCTATAAACACAAAATTTTCTGGATTTTACTATTTGGTCAAAAAGTCAATAATTCACTTTTTTGGGAAAAGTCAAACTTCAAAACTTCAAAATTTATATTTTTGATAAAAATAATTTCATTGTGTTGGAATTATTTGTGTTAGTGAAAATCGACATTTATTTCGATAATAATTGATGTCTGGAGGTTATATTGACCAATCGGGTATTTAACCGGATAAATGAGTAATTGATTGCTATTATTTCACATGATTATAACTATTTGTTCACATGTGTATACTATTGTTTCACATTCTTGTTACTATTAGGGGAGTTGGTGCAAGATTGATAATATTTGCATGACTAAGTTAAAAATGGAGGTATAGATGGAGGTCTATATACGAGAATTCGTATTTTCACATGTCAAGAACTATTGATTCACATGATTTACTATTGAATCACATTATTTACTATTAGGGGAGGTGGTGAAAGTTTGATAATACTTGCATGACTAAATTAAAAATAAAGAAAAAGTTGGAGGTATTGTCTTTATAATTTTTCGAGCCCCAAAACGCGCAATTATTGAAACTATATTTTTCTATAAATAAGCTCATTCTTCCTTCATTTCTCACTAATTCACTAAAGCTATAGAGCAATTATTATAGAGAGAAATTGTAAAGACAAAATGTAGGTAGAAGAAGAAGTCCGCCACCTCACTACTCCTCCTATATCCAGTTTCTTTCAAAGGTAAGGGTATTATTTCTTTCTTTCATCTTCATGAAGAGAACTTCTGTTCACTACAAGAAAATGTTCTAACAGCGACCAAACTTATCAGCGACCGCATTTTCTGGTCGCAGATAGGATTTTTAGCGACCAACATTAGCGACCGCCCTTGAATTTGGTCGCTAGATTATGTTAATGATCGATCCCTACACGCTATTTATCGCATGAGTTCATTTTACCTCCAAAAATTGGTCGGAAATGTTGGCGCTTACTTGTTTGCGACCACTATATAACAAATGAACCGATTCTATCGCAGATACTTCCACATCATTTAAAACCAATGATCGCGACGCGGTCGGCCGATAATGATCATGGATGTATTTCAATAAACGAAGATCGATTCATTACTCTCGATCCGTAATGTAAGAAAAAGAGGAGAAAAGAAGAGGGAGAAGAGAGAGTAGGGAGAGAGAAGAGGAGGAAGACCGCCACGACCCTTCACCATCGACATCACCTGGCCGACGCCTTCACCACCGGCCAGAACCAGATCATGGCGATTTTGTTTCAGAACTTCCACATACCCAAACTATAATATATTCTGTTGCTATTTTTTCACATGCTTAAAGTATATATTCAAAGTTAACCTTCTAAACATGTTTATCCCTACACAATTAAAATTCTAAATATTATATCAAAATTATTTTACTGCCAAAAGCAATTTAGTAAGGTCCATTTTTTTTAAAAATAATTATTACAGATTTACGTTGGGTATATTGAGGATAAATTTATTAATATTTTCTCATATATCTATTTTAATATTTTATTAATTTCTGTTAAAAAATATACTTAATATATATTTTTTTTACGGGAGAAAGGAAGTGAATAACTAGTAGGTATTGATATATTATAACATATATAATAAGGAGGTCATTGTTTTACAAGAAAAAAACTAATGTGAGATTCATTTGTTATATTTTTTTGAAATAATAACTTATACCAAATAAAAATTAAAACAAGAAAAAAGTTGATATACTATCATTTTAACATGGTTTGATAAAAAGGAGGAAGAGTTGAAATTGTCATGTCATATTAAAAGTGACCCATTATTTTGTTAATTAATATTTTAACTACTCAATATAATTACGAGAATATTTGTCTTGTCTCAATCTTCTTTTTTTAAATTTGTGTGAGTCTCATATTGTGGTACCGGTGCCCCCTAGCTCCCCAACTCCGGTAAATTATTCTGGCATCACTTCACTTGTGTTTCTTTCCAGATTCGAATTATTGTATTTCACGTTAAAAGTAGTTTGGAATTTATTTTCATAAGCAAGAGTGATGGTCACATTCAAATGAATAGTAAACGAGTCCCACATGAAATGACGCGGGCTTGAAATGGGGTACGATGTGTAATTCCGGTCGCGCCCCATCCCATCCTTAACCTCTACTATATTCTAATGCCTTTCAGTGGAGACATATAAGAATAACTACCAAATTTATGCAACTTCTCTTCCTACTTCCAGAGAGTACGTAATACTACTAGTGGTATTAGAAAGATTCATGTTTTAATATGAGATTATCCAAGTTGGATAATTTTTTATTCTCGACTAACGATTCTTTAAATTTGGAAAAATTTTGAATACAACATTTATCTTTGAATATATTGTTCTTTGAAATTTAGATAAATTGTTGTTGATATTCTTTAAATTGGGACAATTTTTGGGCTTCTTATTGTTCTTTACTAATATTGGATTCTCCTAAATTATGCCCCTAAATTGGTCAAGTATGCATGCCCTCGTGCATGTGGATAGTCCATATTATAGGGAGACTCTGCTTAATTTTTTCATATATAAGTCAAATGGCTATATAACTTGAACATTAGGGCTTAACCCAAAACCTTGGTTGCAATATATGATCATACTTATACCAATCCAATAACTTGAACATGAGTATGACATAAAACATAACTAGGAATTAATTTTATCCATAATTCAATCAAGAAGAAGGTTCAATAGATTCTTATACATTCTTGTTGTTACAAATAGTCAAGTATGCATGTCCTCGTGCATATGGATAGTCCATATTATAAAGGAGACTGTCGAAATTTTTTCATTAGTCGAGTAATTTAGACTTGTCCCAATGCATATGTTGAGCATGCATGATGCAATGATTCATATTTTACCCCTAGGAATCTATTGTCTTTAGGTTGTGTTGGTATTTATCCTTATTCAATTCCTGAATAATCATATATGATGCACACTCATGTTATATATGTACAAATACATCTATATGTATTTATAAGCATCATAAATGGGATTGAGCTGAATAGTAAATCTCTAACAAGGGAATACAATAATTCATGTCAACATAGGTATCGTGGAATCATGGACCTCTATTCGCATCAGAGTTGGATGGCACGACGAAAGTCAAGTGCCCAGATAAGTGCTTAAATTTAATATAGAAGTTTGGTTGCCAAGTGTTTTTGGAGTATCGTGATAATCACCCGTAATGTATGAATGGTAAGTCGCATGAATCGATGTCCATGTTTGAAGTGTAAGAATGTAAATTATATGGACGAGACATGGTAAACTATCATTTACTTGTTTCGGGTTCATGAGAAATTACGAAGAATCTTTGGTGGGCACATGGGGGAGAAGAGATGGTGGCATCACACAAGTACACAATTCAAGCAAGTAGTACTCATCGTATGAATGAAATGGTTCATGATATTGCAGGGCGATTTTGATTGGGGAGCAAGGCAGAGAGAGCAACCTATGAATTCGATGCCAAAGACTTCTTTAAGTTGTTAGACGAGGGTAGCGAGCCATTGTGGCATGGTTGCACCAAACACACTATATTGTCAAGCAGTGATGGCGACATTACTTAACATCAAGGTCGATCACAACATGAGCCATGAGTGTTTTGAGTCGCTCTTGAATGCCATTAAGAGTATGTTGTTCTGACGGTGAGAAATTACCTGGTAACTTTTACTTTTGTAAGAAAATGGTGAAGAAGTTGGGTCTTGGATACCAAAAGATCGATGCATGTCCCAACGATTGCATGTTGTTTTATAAGGAAAATGAACAGTTGACAAGGTGCACGTTTTGCAGTCATGATCGGTTTAGGCCTAATAAAGAGGGTGTGACTACAAAAATATCAAGTATACCGTTTAAGATTCTAAGGTATTTTCCAATAACACATCGACTAAAAAAGATTGTACATGTCTTCAAAACAAATTTGAACATATGAGTTGGCATGCGAAATCTCCAACTAAAGATGGAGAACTAAATCATCCCGCAGATGGGAAGGCTTGGAAAGATTTCAACTTAGCACATCCTGGATTTGCATTAGAACCTAGAAATGTGAGGCTTGGATTGTCCACCGATGGTTTCAATCCGTTTGGCCACTCAAATTGTTCCGCACTCATGTTGGCTCGTGATTGTTACTCCGCATAACTTCGCCTCCTGGATGTGTATGAAACATACCATACTTGTTTCTTTCACTGTGGTTCCCCGGTCCCAAGAGTCCCGGAAAGAACTTAGATGTTTACTTGAGACCTCTTATAGACGAGTTGAAGGTATTGTGGGAGGATGGAGTACGACATGGGATGTTGCAACGAAAACAAATTTCAACCTTAGGCGTGGTTATGTGGACTATAAGTGACTTCCCAGCTTATGGTATGTTAGCTGGATGGAGTACACACGGGAAGTTGGCTTGTCTGTATTGTATGGAAACCTTAAGAGGAAGGTGAAGAATAGAGCTTATGTTGAGGGGTCGATATGTGAGGCATACGATTTCGATGAGATATCTACGTTTGTCTCGCACTATTTTTTGGACGAAGTCTTGACAAAGGCCAATCGAGTATCGAGACATGATGATGGGGGAAATGTTGAACTAAATGGTCGGCTCTCTCAGATTTGGTCTATCTAGCGCCGCTTATGGAAAAGTGGAAGCGATATTTCTCTCTCGAGCAAGAATTACATGCACACATACTTACATTCTTCTCAATTGTGAGGAAATTGACGAATTTGTGAGGTACACATGTAAACTTGATAATTTATCTTTTAAGTTGAAAATTTATTCCAATATGTTAATGTTTATAACATGGTATAGATTGTACGATGACGAGTTAAAAGTGAAGCATCTCGGCATAACTGATAAAGATATTCAAATTAATCGGGATAAAAACTTTGCATTTTGGCTAAAGGACAAAGTAAGTTCAATTTTTAAGCACGTAGTATATATATATATATATATACTCCATGTTAACTATGACTTCATTTAATAAGATGGAGTTTTTGTAGGCTTTGACTGAGGGATCAACGATTCCAGCTAATGTACAAGTCCTAGCTATGGGACCAGACAGGGACCAAGTCACCCGCAATGGTTACAAAATAAATGGTTGTGAATTTAACACAAAGGCATATGGGCGCGGTAAAAGAACAACGAACTCTGGAGGAGGCTATCCAGATAGCGGTAATAAATTTTAACAACTTGATCTTTAATTAATGCTTACAAAATTAATTTATTTTTAACTATTTAATTGTTAACATGATGACATGCAGGACACTTATAAGCGTTTATTGAATGAGCGCTATCCTGAAGGCACTCCACGTCCGTCTATCGATCAAGAGTTGTGGGAGAGGGCGTCTGTTGTGAAGAAGAACTACGTTAAAGGTCAAGGACAACGACGACGCCCATCCTTCAAATGGGCTCATGTCGCTCTTTTTACCCGTCTATCATGATCATCTAGTCATCCAAATTGCTCATACTCCTACCGGATTGTGTGAGAGCTATATGTCAAGATCGGGATCTTCTGAAGATACTGGGCGGACATCTGGGGGCTCTGAGTCTTTGAGGAGTTAATCAAGCAAAAGATGCAAGAACAAAGCAAAGATCACAACACGGGGATGGCGATGAGGTATAAAATCAATTTGTTGTATATTGTCGTAATATACCAATATTAACATAGTTAGTAAATATTTATAACTTGTTTTATTATTTTGTTAATATTTTGGGGTGATCAAGGAGGAAAGTGATGCTTGATTAGTACCGCTTTAGATTAGTTTTATAGTTATAATATAAGTTTGTACTTGTTTCATTCTTAGGATGTTTGTATATTGTTACTTAAACAATTTTTAAAATGTTATTATATTTATTCAAAATCATATTGGTTTTGAATGGTTTATATTCTAGTTTAGTGTATGTGTTATATGATGGACGATGGATGTTTATATTGTTGTGTATGTTTGTTATTGTGTATGTGTGTTGGGATAAAAGCGGTATAAAAGCAGTGCATGTGTTTTTGGGATTTATGCAAAAACAAAGAAGATTCTCGTTATTTATTTTTTTAATATTAGCGATCGCGACGCGGTCGCCGATTGATCGATCGTGACACGTGAAACACGTCGACTTTGGCTACGGCCCATGTCGATTCAAACTTAGCTTAATCGGATTTGCCATTTCTTGGATCGATATCTGGCCGCTACTAATCTGTCAGCTAATAGTGGTCGTTGATGTGCATTTTAGCGACCAGATTTTTGTGCGACGCTTTTAATGACCGCAGCAGACGGTCATAGAGATAGGTATCGGCGACCACATGCGGTCACCGATAAAGCGGTCACGATAAGCTTTTTTTGTTGTAGTGGTTATTCCATTCTTTATTATTATGTTGGAATAACTTGGTTATCGCAATACCGCATACATGGTGAAATTCTTCGTTATTCCATTCTTTATTATTTCATTTGGAATATCTTATGCGTGCTTTCTATTTGGACTGGTTCCGTCTTTATTATTCTCGTTGGAACATCCATTCGTGCTTTTACGCCGGACCTGGTTCCGCTCTTTATTATCCCGTTGGAATATCACGTGCGTGCTTTTTTTGGGACTGGTTCCATCTTTATTATTTCGTTGGAATAACTCGCCTGTGTGATCTCACCGCATGCTTGGTGATTTCTTTTGTTATTCCAATCCTTATTATACTCAGTTGGTTAAAGTTTTGACTTCTATAATCCATGAAATTAGTAGAATATCTTTGATATTTGCGCTTCATCCAGTATCTTTTCATGGAAATATTCTTATGAGCATTCTTAAATTTTACTCTACAAAGAAGTATCATGTTGACAATTTGGACGTTATTAGTTCCTGGATAAATTAATTCGTGAACTTGTTTTATTGAATTCTTATATCATTGTCATCATCCTCATGTTTATATTTTTTTGAAAATCATCTGTGGCCTGTAGTGCATAGATGGACTTGGTATGATTATGACCAGGGATTATTCGGTATAATCATGACCATAATGTTATAAATGATGTGAGAAATCCTCATTGGCCCGTAGTGCATTGATGGACAGTTGTTGGCATGATTATGACCATTGATGAATACACGAATGTCATTGGCCCGTAGTGCATGGATAATTGTGGTCGTGATACTAAAAAATATCCTTGGTCGTAGTGTAGGGGTGATTCGATAATGTGGATTATTTATTGTCGAGTCCCAAATGATAAAAGTGATGAAAAACCTTTTAAATCATAAAAGATAGTAGATTTTATTCTCTACTTGACTCTTTTAATGGATTGCTTGTTCCGCTACAGTTAAACTTGATGTCTATTGTATTTTATCAGTTTAACATTGTTGAAGACTAATGATAATTTATTCTACATTATCTTAGTCATAATATTTCTTACTGGGCTAGTTGAGCTCACCCTTTTGCTTTCATTGTTCTCTTCAGGAAATGAGAACATAGCGGGGACTAGTCGGGGAACGAAGTGAAGGTCTAGAGGATAGCATTAGTAGTCCTCACTATTCTGTTAAATAGTGTGACAATAAATGTAATAAGGACTTATTCTGAGAGTGGATATTGTCTAGAAGACAATATTTGTATTAAAACTCACAGCTCTTTTGTTGTATATTAAAGATTGTATTTGTATTCTATACCATGTATTTGGCGACTTAGGATAGGTGATGTATACCTATTTTGGGGGCGTCACATCTTACATCTACAGTTAGGTTTTTAACTCCTGAAGTTCAATAGGAGTCATTCAATATGAGATTTTAGAAATGGGTTTTGTACCGGGTTCAAAGTTGATACAAAATTCAATATCACGCTTTGGGAGTAGGCCAGGAAATTCTTCAGGAAATACGTCAGGAAATTCACTAACAACAGAAATATAATTCAAATCTGACGTATTTTTGTTTAAGTCCATGACATGGGCTAAGAAAACTTGACATCCATTTTTCAATAAACGAATGGCTTTATGGCTTGATATGAAAGAGTTTGACTTCAATGGTTTGGTTGCTTGAATTCGAATAACAGGTTGCTTAGGAATATGAAAACTAACAACCTTACGAAAGCAATCAATTTTGGCATGATGAGTAGTTAACCAATAAATCCCTAAAATCACATCAAAAGCAAGTATCTTTAAAGAGATAAGATCAACAGGTAATGTGATGGTGCCAACTTGGATCAAACAAGATTTATAAACAGTGAATGTAATGAAAGTTTCTCCTAACGGAGTCTCCACAGATAGGTCAAAGTCTAATTTCTCCGGAGTCAAGTTTAAACGTTATGCACAAGCAGGAGAGATAAAAGAATGGGTAGAATTGGTATCTAATAAGGTATAGATTTCGCAAGAATTTATAATTAACTAACTCGTGATACCTTCGTTCGAGTTCCTCGAGTTTTTGGCAGTAATGACAAACGTTCTTCCAGAAACCGCCGACTTTGTTTTGTCCGTATCCGCTTTTGGTACCACCGTCCTTGCTGGACTTGATTTCTCTACAGGACAAAATTGAGTTATGTGACTGTCTTTTCCATAACTAAAATATACCTTGGAAGGCTGTGAACAGTTTGGACTTATATGTCCCTCCTCTCCGCATTTGTAGCATCTAACTGGCGGTCGTTCTCCTCCCCTAGAATTTGTTGTTGGTGCTAGTGTTGCTGCTGATGTCTTCCCGTCATCGTTAAATCTTCTCTTCTTGAAATTTCCACTTGAATTATTCCTTATATTATCTTGGCCATGATTACCACCGAAGTGGTTACCATTTCTGACATGATAATTTCTTCCACTATGGTTATCATTGTTCTGATGACCGTTGCCACCGGTACGATTATCATCGAGTTGTTGGTCATTATTCTTCGGTTGAGTTGACTCATTATGGCGCTCCAATAACTGAGCCCTATTCACAACATCTGAATATAAAAAAAATTTATGAGAAATGAGATATTGACGTATGTCGGGTTTCAAACCTCTCAGAAACATCTGCGTCATACGTTCCTCATTTTCCACCAAATGAGGTACAAACCTGGATAACTCCGCGAACTTTGCCTCGTACTAGGACACCGTCATGTTGTTGTTACATTTTAGTCTAATAAACTCTACCTCCTTCATATACGAATACTTTCGGGAAAGTACTTGTCATTGAATAGTTCTCAAACGCTTCCCAAGACATGTTGAGTGAGTACGGTGGTACGCTTTCACTGATTCCCACCAAGATCTCGCTTCATTACGGAACATAAAAGTGGCGAATGGAACCTTTTGTTCCTCTGTGCATCCCAAGACATCGAATATCTTGGTAATTTGCTTGACCCACTTCTACTCCTTAATCGGATCTAGCTTTCCCCAGAATTCTGGTGGTCCCAACTTTTTAAACTGCTTGGCTGTGACAAACTGTGCGTTGCTATCATTTCCACCTGTATTTTGTACACGAGTCTCCCTCGTCTAATTTTGCATGAACTGCAAAAAGCTTCTAAACATCCTATCGTTCATCGTCTGATCAGTGGTGTTGTTTACAGGAGGAACATTGTCGTCTTGTTACACGTTCTCCTGATTGGTGAGTAAAGGTGTCTCCACGGTCTCATTCACTCCACTGTTAACATTCTCAGTTGTCATTCTTAAATACTGTCATAAAAAAATGGTTAACTAAAGAAATTGACATGCAACATAATAACCCTATACTCTGACCAACCAAGAATAAGCTTAGGTAGGACATACTAGCGTAGGATTTACTCGTCTCTCCCCTCCTAGTTCTATTCCCCGATCTCCGCCAGAGATCATATCTCTAAGCTCTGATACCAACTGTGACCCCCCCAAAATAGGTCCAATCCACCCAACCTATTCTGAGTCGCCAAATACATGGTACAGAAACAATTACAACTTCATTATTACAATTGTTGTGCAAAATACGACAACACTTATGATGTGAGTTTAAATACAAATATTGTCTTCAAGACAATATCCACACCCAAATAAAATCCTTATTACAATTATTGATACACTATTTTATAGAATAGTGAGAACTACTAAAATAACTATCTTGAACCATCACTCCACACCCCGACTACTTCCCGCTATATTCTCGCCTCCTGAGAAGAAAAATGGAACAAAAAGGAAAAGGGTGAGCTCAACTAGCCCAGTAAAGAATATTATGACTATGATAATGTACAACAAATTATCCTTAGTCTTCAATAGGAAAAAATCTGATAGAATACAATAGACAACAAGTTTTAGATCAACAACAACAATTCATTAAAAGAGTTAAGTAGAGAATGAATCTACTATCATCTATGAATTTAAAAGTCCATCATCGATATTTTGTCCCTGTAACATCAATCAATATACATCTTGAATCAAATAGTCATCTTTGCACTACAGGCCAAAGATATTAATCAGTCGGTCATGTTCATCTCAACACCTATTCATCTTTGCACTACGAGCCAAAGATATTCATCAAGAAATCATTCATCTTTGCACTACAGGCTAAAGATATTCAGTAATATCATCATTTAGGACTAAGGATGATGAAAAATATATTTTAAAGAAAATGAATTGAGTGAGACAAAAGAAAAAATATTAAAGATTCGTATTTTAGACAATCCAAGTTCAAAAATACTCCATAATAAACTATTGTGGAGCAGAATTCAAAAATGAAGATCAAAACATAGATCCAATCAAAGATAGGAACCATAACAGACAATCTTGGACACAGAAAAGAAGATTTAATTTTTCTATGAATAGTGTCGTATTCGTGAATAATGACGTATACGTGAATAGTGCCGTATACGTGAATAGTAACTTCGACACTAAAAGATAGAAATTTCACAAGAAAAATCATCATGCTTCGTGAATAGTACTCATGAATAGTAACTCGTGAATAGTAACTCATAAATAGTAACTCGTGAATAGTAACTCATGAATAGTAACTCCGACATGAAAAGATAAGAATTTCATAAGAAAAATCTTACCAATATTCCGGCATAATGATATTGAAAGAGATAATATCATTTATAAAAAATAACATCCCTTACCTTAAAAGGCAGTACTTCTGACTGGAATATCAGATATAACGCTAAAGGAAACTTGCACCGTATAACAACACTCAAGATATCAAAATACTCATAAAATACGCTCGATAATATAGAGATAGAAAACTTCAGTTTCTGGTGTGATTTTCAATTCTAACCTAAGCACCCTATTTATAGGAAAATGCTTAGAACACCAAAGAAGAAAATTTAATAAAATAATAATATTTATAAAAATATTATACGCACAATTTGAAATCTGAATTTCAGCATATTTTGCAACACATGTGGGGATCACCAATCACACAAAACATGTTTTTATCATTTAATGCAACAAAATCAATTCAGACCCAATATTCTGAAACTTCAATAATTCATAATAAATAGCCATTTTATCAGAAAAATTCAAATTATATGTCCATTCCATAGGAAATTTAATTCTCTACAACTTTGCAGAAGAAAGTTTTTCTAAATTCCAAACAGAAATTGACCGAAATCCACATACGGACGATTTTGCAGGCTATAATCAAATTTCAGTCAAAAATAGGGTCCACCAACACACAAAACATGTGTTAAACATTTTTTGTAACAAAAATACTCTTCCTCCTCATTTATTCATATATCACACATTCATTGTAAAAATATCACCATTATTATATTATTATAATATAATAATATATTTAAATGAATTATTTTATCAGAAAAGATAAAATATCAATTTTCAATAATTGTCACTTTAAAAATTTTCTCCATCTATATCCACATAAAATGAATATTTTTCTTATCATATAAATCAATAATTAATTATTCACAAATAATATTACGTAATCACAACATTGCAACTAGGCTATTCCACAGGAAAAGAGGGGCTTTAGATAAGGATTTCTCCTTATTAGCGCACGCAATTAGGTGATCAAACATCTCCTTAGATGACTTTCTAGACATTGCCAATAATGTTATCTAATAATATTATTCAAATAATATGAATTATTGATCTGATAATGAAAAATACTGTGTAGTGACAATTATTGAAACAACAATAATATAACATATCAACATTGTAATTATTGAATCAATAAAATAAAATATTGAACAGTAGTTACTGTAACAATTATTGAGTAGTGCCTTCTTACGTAAGAATCAATAATTGGTGTAATACCGTAGTGCTTTCTTGTAAAACAACGCGATATCGTGTGTTTTAACCACCGGGTATTCCAACAAGATACTTCTGTAATAACTACGTAGATTATTTATAAACAACTTATGATTGTCGTTTCTTCATCCAATCGCTTTTTCGTTATGGGGCCCACACAAGGTCGCTACCGTCGCATTTAATATTCCCGACAAAGCGAAGAATATTCCACGACCAAACGAATATTCCCCGACAACAATGAATATTTTATAACCACTTGCTTATTTAAAATATTTGCGCATTTTACCCATAACTAACCACATTAATCAAATCAACCCCTTACTATTTCAAAATAATAAATAGAGGAAATTCTATTTTATTAAAAAAAAATATATGGGGTCTTACATATTCTTGAAGAAAACTTTCACTATTTTCTACACTCAAAGCTTTCTTAAACTCAAAAGAAATACGCTCAATATTATAGAAGAAGAATTCTCTGATTCTGGTATGATTTTCTTTTCTAAACTGAGCATCCTATTTATAGGAGAATGGTATGATACTATTTGGATGCACAGTAAAGGAAAAATCACGGATTGCACAGTGGGGAAATCACGGATTCGGTTGAAATTTTTTGATTTTACTATGCGAGACACTATGCAAACACATATATATATATATATATATATATATATATATATATATATATATAATTATACTCCCCAAGTGAACCATTTTTTCTTTCCCCCCACCCCCAATTTCATTATTTTATATATATATATATATATATAAACAAAATTAGGATAACTTTCTTCCGACTATTTTGAAAAATGGAAAAGTAGGGTCCAAATAATAAGCAAAAATTACAACAAATACTTCATAAATATCCCCTCTATTTATCTCAATTCACTTGGTTTCACAAAACACATTTTTAATAACATTCATCATTAATATTATAACTCACAATATTAACAACCAAATCATTCCCAGGAAAGTGGGGGCTTTCTGATAAGGATTTTTCCCTATTAGTGCGTAATTAGGTGACCAAACCCCTTTCCTCGAAAGAACTTTCTAGACATCGTCAATAATGCAAATAATAATATGAATAACTTTTTCGTCTCAATTATTAATTTAATAATATAAAATATTGTGACAATAATTGAATCAATAACGTGAGATACTATGAAATAATTATTGTGGCAATAATTGAACAAAATTGAGTGACTTCTCACGTAAGCATCAATAATCAATACCGTGTGCTACTATGCAACCACACGTATTACTGTACTTTTATCACCGGGTATTCCAACATTTAACGGTAAAAATTTCGCCGTTATTTTTATAAAAAGATATTTCTGTCATTTTCTAACTCCGACAGTAATTCCGTTGTGGGGTCCACCAATGATTGTGTCGTCGTACGAATATTCCCTGATAAAATGAATATTCCCCGACTAATCGAATATTTTATAACAACTTGCTTACTTTGCAAAATTTGTAAATACTACCCACAACTATAACATTATAACAAATTCAAACCTTATATTAAAAAAAAATATTTCGAGAAATTAAATCTTTATTCATAAAATTTGGGGTCTTACAATATATAACTTATTAAAGCTAAAAATCATCTATTTCTCCTATATATAAATGTTAGTTGTTACAAATTCATGTAATCTAGGACGATGAAATACATAAATGGCTAAAAAATTGGAAAAATGGATATATACCAATGGGGTGAAGTGTTTTCAATATATATTTCCATTTGTTAGTGATCCATTTGCCTTATTAGCACAGATAACATGATTCATGTTCAAACAACAAAACTACGTAAGAAGAGATAGAAAATTCTTGAGCCTTAGTTCGAACTCTTGTAATTCTCCATTAAAAACTGTCCAAATGAGATAAGAAAACCATAGATCCAAACAATACTTATACTGATTCATGTTCAAACAATTAAAAAACTGGCCATAATTATACCAAATTAGCGTCCGTAGTATTAAACTACGGATAAGTACTTTAGACGAGAACAGTTCAATTTATGCTATTAGTCTTCCATTTTCCTGGGAATTATTGTTGCAGATTCATCATCTTATCTTGGGATGATGAAAATAATACCCATGAACAAATGAAAAACTTAATAGCACTAAATCGAACTATACTCGTCCCAGATAGGTATGGTAAAAATGAGACGAGATCTATAAATATTTAACTTATTAAAGATAAAAATCATTTATTTCTCCTATATATAATTGTTAGTTGTTATAAATTCATGTAATCTAAGATGATGAAATACATAAATGACTAAACAAATGGAAAAATGGATATATACCAATGGGATGAAGTGTTTTCAATATATCTTTCCATTTGTTAGTGATCCATTTGCCTTATTAGCACATATAACATGATTCATGTTCAAATAACAAAACTATGCAAGAAGAGATAGAAAATTCTTGAGCCTTAATTCAAACTCTTCTAATTCTCCATAAAAAACTATCCAAATGAGATAAGAAAACCCTAGATCCAAACAATACTTATACAGATTTATGTTCAAAAAATTAAAAAACATGCCATAATTATATTGACTTAGCGAACACAGTATTAAACTACGGAAGAGACTTATGAGTTTCCTGGCTTCGTTTGGTTAAAACGGGGTGTCGTTTTGGGGGTTGTAGAATCCGCAGTTTAATACTGCGGATGGTAGTTTAATTTTCAAAAGGAGTTAGAGTCCGCAGTTTAATACTGCGGATGAGAGAATTTTTCAAGGAGGATTATTTTGGTCATCTTTCCCGTCCGCATTATTAAACTGCAGAATATTAGAAATTAAACTGTGGACAGGAGCAATATAGGTCGTTAAATATCAGGATGGATTATCGGGATTTGTTGTAAGGATATACATTTTTTATAATGTTAGATATATATATATATATATATATATATATATATATATATATATATATATATATTTATATTATGTGATGCCACCAAATTTAAATACTTTTATCTCAAATCGGTGCTTCATGATCTAACATACCAATAACTTATGCAATGGAAATAATATAATAATTTACATTGATATAATATAATTATTCTCGTCCTAAGATCTCACAACCATGACTATTTTAATACATAACTTAAACCATCACATAACTTAAAACATAATACTAATTAAGTTTTATTACAACATAATCATAAACTTCTAACATAGAGGACTAAAACTACTCCATAGCATTGTCCTTGCCCTTATCCTTTCCTGAGGTACTGCTTGTTCTGCCTTAACTGAAATGTTTAAGGAAAGCAAGAATGAGCAACAAATTTGTCCAACAACTAATATAACAAAATGGGTGAACAGGTATAAATGTCAAGAAATAAATGATAGTTCAGGAATTTAAAAGAGTAATGTTGTAAACAAATAAGGATCAACATTTCCAAATCTGCCCTTTGAATTGAAATAAGAGTTACTATGGACTGAAAGATTATTAACGAAATTCAAAGGTTTCAAAATTTAAAGTTAAAGAATATCAAATACTGAGTAGTCACTATGGAACAAGAACTCTTGCTAGAATTAACATTATTTCAGTGACAATCCAATATAAGTAAGTACAACAACGTTATGCATAACATTTAAACATGTTGTTTGTTCGCATGTTAGTTCCCTGACAATATAAAATTTCTCCTTCTAAGAGGGTTGTTCATCTCAGCAATTATAAGAATCTACACCAAGTCAATTGGTTTGGATAGCTTTTCAAATTCATAGATAATGGTCTAGCCGAATCAAATGGCTTAGACACCTTTTCTCAATATACTTCAGAATGATTCGCAAGCTCAAGGTATACAACACGATTTCAAGAATATAATTGTGATTTCAATTCAAGAGCATGAATAATAACTTTCAAGAATTTTGATAACACAAGAGTTATTCAATAAAATGATTATACAATCAATAGATGTATATGCACAAATATATAGTTGATATAACAACAATTTAAAATTGCACAAAATCTAAAGTTGTGTAAGTTAGGGAACTTGCCTTTGCGTCGATTACCAATTTACAGCTTAATATCACCTCAATATTGTGAGACCCCGAATTTTATGAAATGAAAGTATTCAATTTTCTTATAATTATTATGTTATTTAGTAAATGGTTAAATTGAGAAAGGGTTAAAGTTAAGGGTGATATTTGAAAATTTTTCAAAGTAAGAAAGTTTTCATAAAATAATCTGTGATAAAAGTACAGTAATACGCTTGGTTGCATAGTTGCACACAGTATTGATTATTAATGCTTACGTAAGAAAGTCACTCAGTTATACTCAATTATTGCTACAGTATTTGATGCATCATATCTCTCATATTATTGATTCAATTATTGTCACAGTATCATTTGTATAATATGTTATATTATTAAATCAATAATTGAGACGACAAAGTTATTCATATTATTATTTGTTATATTGACAATGTCTAGAAGTTTTGTCAATGAGAGGTTAGATAATCTAATTGTGCGTCAATAGGGAGAAATCCTTATCGAAAATCCCCCTCTTTCCTGGGAACGACCTAGTTGTTAAATATTGTGAATTATAATATTAATGATGAATAAGTTCATGTTGATTAAAGATGAAATTGATAATTCCATTGTGTGAGAATTAATAGTGTTAGTGGAAATCGACATTTATTTCGATAATAATTAATGTCTGGAGGTTATATTGAACAATCGGGTAATTAACCAGATAAATGAGTAATTAATTGCTATTAATTCACATGCTTATAACTATGTGTTCACATGTGTGTACTATTGATTCACATAATTTACTATTAGGGGAGTTGGTGCAAGTTTGATAATACTTGCATGACTAAGTTAAAAATGGAAGTATAGTTGAAGGTACTATATTATAATTAATTTTTTCACATGTTTAGAACTATCATGATTTACTATTAGGGGAGGTGGTGCAAGTTTGATAATACTTGCAGGACTAAATTAAAAATAAAGGAAAAGATGAGGGTATTATACTGTAATATTTCGAGCCCCAAAATGTGCAATTATAGAAACTATATTTTCTTATAAATAGAAGCTCATTCATTCATTATTTTCACCAATTCACTAAGTCTCACAAAAGCAATTATTATAGAGAAATTATATAGAGAAGTTTATAGAGAGAAAAAGAAAGCGAAGTCTCCGCCACTTCACTATTCCAGTATCCAGTCTTCTTCTGAGGTATGAGATATTATTATTATAGTAAGGGGTATTATTCTTTCGTATTCATGAAGAGAGTTATTTTCTTTCAATACTCATATTGGTTGTTATTCCATTCTTTATTATTATGTTGGAATAACATGTCTATATGTAATACCGCATACATGGTGAAATTCTTCTGTTATTCCATTCTTTATTATTACGTTAGAATAACACCGTCTGCATGCGTTCTATCGCATACGGTGAATTATGTTGTTATTCCATTCTTTACTATTCATTTGAATATCCATGTCATGCGGATACGCATGACTGGTTCCATTCTTTATTATTCTGTGGAATATCCGTACATGCGGACACGCATGACACGGTTCCGTTCTTTATTATTACGTTGGAATATCACATGCAGACGGATTACGCATGACCTGGTTCCATTCTTTATTATTACATTGGGAATAACTGCATGCGGTATATCGCATGCATGGTGAATTCTTACATTATTCCATTCTTTATTATTCTCGTTGGAATAACTTCATCATGTGGATTTACCGTATGCATGGTGAATGATCCTTTGTATTCATTCCTTATTAAATTGTGGAAATGATCTGCATCTACGTGGATTGGCGTGGCGGGTGAAAATCCATTCATAGCCAGTATAATCTATTATACTCGTATGAGATATCATTTCTTTTGTACTCGCCATGGAATATCATTTTCTTTGGTATTTTTTCTGAGTTACTATTCACGAAGTTCTATTCACCCCGATTATTATTCACTCTAGTATTATTCACTCAGGTATTCGGGGCACTTTTCGTGTCAGTGTACTATTCATGAGTTACTATTTATGGGTTACTATTCACCCAAATTACTATTCACTCGAATATTATTCACTCGGGTATTTGGAGTACTTTTCATGCCAAGATACTATTCACGATATACTATTCCTGAAGTATTATTCATAGGGTATTATTGTGGGGTACTATTTACCCTAAAAATATATTTCTTTTCTATCCAATTTATTTTTGGTACATGAATATTATTCTTGAATTTTACTCCACAAAGCAGTATCATGTTGACAATTTGGATATTTTTAAACACTAGATAAATTTAAAGTCTTTAATATTTATCCTTGATTTCGTTTGATTAATGCTTATATCATTGTCATCATCCTCATGCTTATATTATTATCAAAGTCATCTTTCGCTTACGTGCAAAGAGAATTTGTTGATTATTGGTTTCTGATTGTATATCTTTTGGCTTACGATGCAAAGATGGACCGTTGATTATTAGTTTTATGATTTGTATATCTTTGGCTTACGTGCAAAGATAAACTATTGATTGATGAGTATTTTTGGCTTACATGCAAAGATGAATTATTGATTGATGAGTATCTTTGGCTTATGTGCATAGATGAGGCTGTTTATTGGTATGATTATGACCGAGGATCATTCGGTATAATCATAACCCGTAATGTTATAGATGATGTGGTAAAAGTCGCGTGATTAGCGTAGTGCATTGATGCACGATTATTGGTATGATTATAACCGAGGATTATTCGGTATAATCATGACCATTGATATTACATGAATATCCTTGGCCAGAAGTAGTGCGAGGATGATTCGATGATGTGGATTATTTATTAAAAGTGAGTCTCAAATGATAAAATATTGATTATACACTTTTAATTAAGTAAAAGATAGTAGATATCATGCTCTACTTGACTCTTCTAAAATACTGATTGTATGTCTTTGGCCTGTAGTGCAAAAATGAATTATTAATGAATATCTTTTGCCGTAGTGCAAAGATGAATTTATTAGTATGATTATGAGCGGGAATTGTGATTTGGTATAACCATGATTTTTGATGTTTCAGGTATAGCCCCAAAATGTGCAATTATGGAAACTATATTTTTCTATAAATTGAAGCTCATTCATTCATTATTTTTCGACAATTCACTAAGTCTCACAAGAGCAATTATTATAGAGAAATTATATAGAGAGAAGCTATAGAGAGAAAGAAGAAGCGAAGTCTGCTACTTCACTATTCCAAAGATATCAATCTTCTTCCGAGGTAAGGGATATTATTATTATAGTAAGGGTATTATTTTTTTCGTATTCATGATTCATGAGAGAGTTATTTTCTTTCAATACTCATAAGGGTTGTTATTCCATTCTTTATTATTATGTTGGAATAACTTTGTCTTGCAATACCGCATACATGGTGAAATTCTTTCGTTATTCCATTCTTTATTATTCATTGGAATAACTCCGTCTGCAAGGCGCTTATCGCATGCCTGGTGAATTCTGTTGTTATTTCATTCTTTATTATTCTGTTGGAATATCCTATCTGTGCGGATTACGCATGACCTGGTTCCGTTCTTTATTATTCTATTGGAATATCCTGTCTGTGCAGATTACGCATGACTTGGTTCCGTTCTTTATTATTTTGTTGGAATATCCTATTTGTACGGATTATGCATGACCTGGTTCCATTCTTTATTATTCTGTTGGAATATCTTGTCTGTGCGGATTACGCATGACCTGGTTCCATTCTTTATTATTACATTGGGAATAACACATGCATGCGGTATATCGCATGCATGGTGAATTCTTATGTTATTCCATTCTTTATTATTCTGTTAGAATAACCTGTCTATGTGGATTACCGCATGCATGGTGAATGATCATTTGTATTCATTCCTTATTAAATTGTGGAAATGATCTGTCTACGTGGATTACCGCGTAGCGGGTGAAAATCCATTTGCAGTTTCGTATAATCTATTGTACTCGTATGAGATATCATTTCTTTTGTACTCGCCATGGAATATCATTTTCTTTGGTATTTTTTTATGAGTTACTATTCACGGGTTACTATTCACCCGGTTACTATTCACTCTAGTATTATTCACTTGGGTATTCGGGGCACTTTTCGTGTTGGAGTACTATTCATGAGTTACTATTCACCTAAATTACTATTCACCTGAATATTATTCACTCAGGTATTTGGGGTACTTTTCATGTTGGGGTACTATTCACGAGGTACTATTCCCGAAGTACTATTCATAGGGTACTATTGCGGGGTACTATTTATCCGAAAAATATATTTCTTTTCTGTCCAAATTATTTTTGGTACATGAATATTATTCTTGAATTTTACTCCACAAAGCAGTATCATGTTGACAATTTGGATATTTTTAAACACTAGATAAATTTAAAGTCTTTAATATTTATCCTTGATTTCGTTTGATTAATGCTTATATCATTGTCATCATCCTCATGCTTATATTATGATGAAAGTCATCTTTGACTTACGTGCAAAGATGGACTGTTGATTATTGGTTTTATAGTTGTATATCTTTGGCTTACGTGAAAAGATGGACTGTTGATTATTGGTTTTACAGTTGTATATATTTGGCTTACGTGCAAAGATGAACTATTGATTGGTGAGTATCTTTGGCTTACGTGCAAAGATGAAATATTGATTTATGAGTATCTTTGGTTTATGTGCATAGATGAACTGTTTATTGGTATGATTATAACCAGGGATCATTCGGTATAATCATGACCCGTAATGTTATAGATGATGTGGTAAAAGTCCTCATTGGCCTGTAGTGCATTGATGCACAGTTATTGGTATGATTATAACCAGGGATTATTTGGTATAATCATGCCCATTGATGATTACATGAATATCCTTGGCCGAAGTGCAGGGATGATTCGATGATGTGGATTATTCTCAGCGATAAAATATTGATTATACACTTTTAATTCGTAAAAGATAGTAGATATCATGTTCTACTTGACTCTTCTAAAATACAGTTGTATGTCTTTGGCCTGTAGTGCAAAGATGAATTGTTAATGAATATCTTTGGCCGTAGTGCAAAGATGAATTTATTAGTATGATTATGAGCAGGAATTGTGATTTGGTATAACCATGATTTTTTATGTTTCAGGTGAAGATATGTGATGAAAATTATCTTCGTCCCGAAAGCGAAAAGAATTTAGAATCACAATTATGATTATGAGTTATTCATATGATTGTGGACGAGAATTGTTGATTGATGTTCTTGAGGATAAAACATTATTGGTGGACTTTTAACATGGAGAAGATAATAGATCGATGGTCTATTTGACTCTTTTAATGGATCGCTTTCGTTCACCGCTAACTATAGTTGAAAAGTTTTATCATCTACCATATGTTCTAAATCTCTGATTTATTACTGATAAAAGCTATTGATGATGTAAATTATCTTTAGTCATGATATTCTTTATTGGGCTAGTTGTGCTCACCTTTTTTGCTTCACAATCCTTTCGTGTAATAAGAGTGTAAATTGGGTCGAGAAATGGGTAACAGAGGAGAATAGAACGGTGGTCTATAGCTGTTGAGGTTCTCCTTAAATAGTATTGAAATAATTTTATTGAGAACTTTAGATAAGTGTGTCGTATTGTATACGTCATTTGATATTTAATTTTGGTGAACCGAATAGGGTGAGGTGAACCCAACTTTACAAGGGTGTTTTTCCACTATCATACAAGATGTCTAATGACATACAACCTCGTGTTATCATAAGACAGGGTTGTGCACATCCACTTGCTGAGTATATCTACGAGCACTACCTATATGATCTTGGAGTTTGGTTGAAATATAATTTTCAATTGCAGACAGTGGAGATAGTTATATGTCAAGAGAACACTCACCATTGAAAAGAACATGATAGTAATCTTCTCATTTTTCTTTGGGGTCTATTGGGTCAACCAAGGATAATTCTATGGACATATGATATCTATCATAACTTTGACGCATGGCCTCCCATGTACGAAGGTTTCCTTAAGCACTTCCCAAAGATTTTAATTTTAAAAACAGTTTTTGATTGTACTTTTATGTAAAGTACCATTGTAAGTGTGACGCCCCCAAAATAGGTATACATCACCCATTCTGAGTCGCCAAATACGTGGTACAGAAAAACAACTACAACTTTATTAATACAATTTTCGTTCAAAATACGACAACGCATACTGTGAGTTTAAATACAATATTGTCTTTTAGACAATATCCACACCCAAATAAAGTCCTCATTATAATTATTGATGCACTATTTTACAAAATAGTGAGGACTACTAAAACAGCTATCTTGAATCATCACTCCATTTTTTATTAGTCCTCGCTAAATTCTCACCTCCTAAGAAGAAAAATGGAACAAAAAGGAAAAGGGTGAGCTCAACTAGCCCGAAGAAAAAGAACATTATGACTAAGATAATATACAAAAATTATCCTTCGTCTTCAACAGGAAAAATCGATAGAATGCAATGACAACAAGTTTTAGATCAACAATCTGCGGTGAAACAACAATTCATTAGAAGAGTTAAGTAGAGAATACAATCTACTATCATCTATGAATTTAAAAGTCCATCATCAATATTTTATCCCTTTAACATCAATCAATATACATCTTGCATCAAATATTCATCTTTGCACTACGGGCCAAAGATATTCATTTGTATCACCAGTTGGTCATGTTCATCTCAACACCTGTTCATCTTTGCACTACGGGCCAAAGATATTCATCAGGTAATCATTCATCTTTACACTACAGGCCAAAGATATTCATCAAGTATCACCATTAAGGACTGAGGATGATGAAAAACATTTAAGAGAACAAATCTAGTGAGACAGAAGGACAAATATTAGCGATTCGTATTTCGGTTTTTCCAAATTCAATAAATCTCCATAATAACCAATTGTGAAGTAGAATAAAGATCAAAACATGGATACAATTAAGGATGGTAACCATAAAAGACATCTGGGACGAAAAAGAGAAAATTTCATTTTTCGGTGAATAGTGTCATATTTGTGAATAGTGTTGTATACGTGAATAAGGCCAGTACACGTGAATAGTAACCCCGACACAAAAGTTCCAAATTTGATTAAAAGTTCAAATCAACATTTCTAAGATAATGATATTGAAGAAAATAATATCATTTAAGAAGAAAATAACATCCCTTACCTCAAAGAAACAAAGACTTGAAATGAAAGGGCGGAAGTGATGTTGAATGAAACTTATCTTGAATAAAGAACTCTCAAAGTATCTAAATACTCACAAAATACGCTCGATAATATAGAGAGAGAAGAGAGAAAGCTTATGTTTACGGTGTGATTTTCAATTCTAACTTAGCCCTCTATTTATAGGAAAATGTTAGCACGCCGAAGCAGACTTGACCTGCTACCTAATGGCTTTACCTGCTACTATTATCACCTACCACATTTGAAATAAAATTCAGCACATTTCTTCACCAACCACAAGTGGGGCCCACTCAATTCTAGAATTTTCCACCAAAATCAATTATAACCCTAATTTCTGAATCAGTCACCTCTTAAAATTCATAACAAATCATTCGTTCATTTTTAACGGTTCAAAATTTGTGGACATATACTCAACTTATATATGTATAACATATCCAAAAATCACAACGATCCAACGGTCAAATTAAAAATTATAACTCACGCAATATATCTCAAGAACAGTGATTTAATTTTTAACACTTCCATTCCGACAAAAACACCTCAACATTAATTTCTTCAATTATATCCACATAAAATAAATATAACCATCAATTATAAAATAAATATTTCCTTATCATATAAATGAATAATTAATTATTCACAAATAATATTACAGAATCACAATTATGACAACTAGGCCGTTCCCAGGAAAGAGGGGGCTTTCCGATAAGGATTTCTCCTTACTGGCGCGCAATTAGGTGACCAAACCTCTCCTTAGACAAAACTTTCTAGACATTGCCAATAATTCTATCTAATAATATTATTCAAATAATATGAATTATTGATCTGATAATGGGAAATACTGTGCAGTGACAATTATTAAAATAACAATAATATAAAATATCAACGCAGTAATTATTGAATCAATAAAATAGAATATTGAAAAGTAATTACTGTAACAATTATTGAGTAATGCCTTCTTACGTAAGAAACAATCATTCAAAAATATTGTGCAATACTGGTGTGCTTTCTTCGCACAACCACAGCGTATTCGTATTTTAACCACGGGTAATCAACAAGATTCACAAAGAATAACTACGTCGTTATTTATAAAAAACTCAAACTTGTCGTTTTCTTCATTCGGCGCTTATTCTCATTACAAATGGTTGCGCTTTGTCGTATTTAATATTCCCTAAGAAAGAAGAATATTCCACGACCAAATGAATATTCCCCAACAAAAATAAATATTTTATAACCACTTGCTTATTTTGTAAAATTTGCACATTTCACCCATAACCAAAGTATTATATCAAATTAACTCCTAATTATTTCAAGATAATAAATAGAGAAAATTTAATATTTTTCATAATAAGTTGGGGTCTTACAGTAAGGTTGTGGTCGAGGAACCATGAGAGTTACATACATTTGTATTAAAACTCACAGTTTAACTGTGGTCGTATTCTGCACGACAGTTCAACAGTTGTATAAATGAAGTTTGTAAATAATCTTTATAGTGTGATATCTGGCGACTCAGAATGGGTCGTGTGGACCTATTTTGGGGGCGTCACAAATGGTATCAAAGCTTAGGGATATGGTCACTAGCGGAGATAAGAGTCTAGAACTAGGAGGGAAGAGACGAGTTATATACTTCTCTAGTGTGTGACTTACCTAAGCTAAAATTGTTTACGTGATAAGTTGACAAATTATGATATGTCAATCAACCTTTGTTTTGAAGATATATACTCTAGAATGATATCTGAAATACAGGAGATGAGCAATGGGAAAATCATGATACAGAGGAAATAACCAGGAAGGTACAACCCAAAAAGAAAGCAAGGTATTCTCATCTCTTCGAACTACCAGGTACATAAATTTTGAGGGAAAAATTTCATAAGGAGAGGAGATTGTGAGACCCCAAATTTTATGAAATGAAAGTATTCAATTTTCTTATAATTATTATGTTATTTAGTAAATGGTTAAATTGAGAAAGGGTTAAAGTTAATGGTGATATTTGAAAATTTTTCAAAGTAAGAAAGTTTTCATAAAATAATCGGTGATAAGTACAGTAATACGCTTGGTTGTATAATAGCACACGGTATTGATTATTGATGCTTACGTAAGAAAGTCACTCAATTATACTCAATTATTGCTACAGTATTTGCTACATCATATCTCTCATATTATTGATTCAATTATTGTCACAGTATCATCTGTATAATATGTTATATTATTAAATCAATAATTGAGACGACAGTTATTCTTATTATTATTTGCAATATTGACAATGTCTAGAAGTTCTGTCAAGAAGATGTTAGATAATCTAATTGTGCGCTAATAGGGAGAAATCCTTATCGGAAAGCCTCCTATTTCCTGGGAATGGCCTGGTTGTTAAATATTGTGAATTATAATATTAATAATGAATAAGTTCGTGTTGATTAAAGATGAAATTGATAATTCCATTGTGTGGGAATTATTAGTGTTAGTGGAAATCGACATTTATTTTGATAATAATTAATGTCTGGAGATTATATTGACTAATCGGGTAATTAACCGGATAAATGAGCAATTAATTGCTATTAATTCACATGCTTATAACTATGTGTTCACATTTGTGTACTATTGATTCACATGATTTACTATTAGGGGAGTTGGTGCAAGTTTGATAATACTTGCATGACTAAGTTAAAAATGGAGGTATAGTTGAAGGTACTATACTATAATTAATTTTTTCACATGTTTAGAACTATTGAATCACATGATTTACTATTGATTCACATGATTTACTATTAGGGGAGGTGGTGCAAGTTTGATAATACTTGCAGGACTAAATTAAAAATAAAGGAAAAGATGAGGGTATTATACTGTAATATTTCGAGCCCCAAAATGTGCAATTATAGAAACTATATTTTCTTATAAATAGAAGCTCATTCATTCATTATTTTTCACCAATTCACTAAGTCTCACAAAAGCAATTATTATAGAGAAATTATAGAGAGAGAAGCTATAGAGAGAAAGAAGAAGCGAAGTCTGCCACTTCACTATTCCAGTATCCAGTCTTCTTCTGAGGTATGAGATATTATTATTATAGTAAGGGGTATTATTCTTTCGTATTCATGAAGAGAGTTATTTTCTTTCAATACTCATATTGGTTGTTATTCCATTCTTTATTATTATGTTGGAATAACATGTCTATGTGAAGTACCGCATACATGGTGAAATTCTTCTGTTATTCCATTCTTTATTATTCTGTTAGAATAACCTGTCTGTGCGTTCTATCGCATACCTGGTGAATTATGTTGTTATTCCATTCTTTATTATTCTGTTGGAATATCCTCATGCATGCGGATTACGCATGACTGGTTCCAGATTCTTTATTATTCTACGTTGGAATATCCCGCCATGCGGATTACGCATGACTGGTTCCGATTCTTTATTATTACGTTGGAATATCCATGCATGCACGGATTACGCATGACTGGTTCCATTCTTTATTATTACATTGGGAATAACTCGTTCATGCATGCGGTATATCGCATGCATGGTGAATTCTTACGTTATTCCATTCTTTATTATTCATTGGAATAACTTTGCATACATGTGGATTACCGTATGCATGGTGAATGATCCTTTGTATTCATTCCTTATTAAATTGTGGAAATGATGCATCTACGTGATTTCCGCGTGGTGGTGAAAATCCATTTCGGTTCAGATAATCTATTATACTCGTATGAGATATCATTTCTTTTGTACTCGCCATGGAATATCATTTTCTTTGGGTTTTTTTTTTACGAGTTACTATTCACGGGTTACTATTCACCCGATTATTATTCACTCTAGTATTATTCACTCGGTATTGAGGCACTTTTCGTGTCGATTGTACTATTCATGAGTTCTATTATTCATGGGTTACTATTCACCCAAATTACTATTCACTCGAATATTATTCAACTCGGGTATTTGGAGTACTTTTCATGCCAAGATACTATTCACGATATACTATTCTCAAGTATTATTCATAGGGTACTATTGTGGGGTACTATTTACCAGAAAAATATATTTCTTTTTCTATCCAATTTATTTTTGGTACATGAATATTATTCTTGAATTTTACTCCACAAAGCAAAGATCATGTTGACAATTTGGATATTTTTAAACACTAGATAAATTTAAAGTCTTTAATATTTATCCTTGATTTCGTTTGATTAATGCTTATATCATTGTCATCATCCTCATGCTTATATTATTATCAAAGTCATCTTCGCTTACGTGCAAAGATGGATCTGTTGATTATTGGTTTTCTGATTGTATATCTTTGGCTTACGTGCAAAGATGGACTGTTGATTATTGGTTTTACAGTTGTATATCTTTGGCTTACGTGCAAAGATAAACTATTGATTGATGAGTATTTTTGGTTTACATGCAAAGATGAATTATTGATTGATGAGTATCTTTGGCTTATGTGCATAGATGAACTGTTTATTGGTATGATTATGACCAGGGATCATTCGGTATAATCATAACCCGTAATGTTATAGATGATGTGGTAAAAGTCCGCATTAGCCCGTAGTGCATTGATGCACAGTTATTGGTATGATTATAACCAGGGATTATTCAGTATAATCATGACCATTGATATTACATGAATATCCTTGGCCGTAGTGCAGGGATGATTCGATGATGTGGATTATTTATTAAGCTGAGTCTCAGCGATAAAATATTGATTATACACTTTTAATTCGTAAAAGATAGTAGATATCATGCTCTACTTGACTCTTCTAAAATACAGTTGTATGTCTTTGGCCTGTAGTGCAAAAATGATTTATTAATGAATATCTTTTGCCGTAGTGCAAAGATGAATTTATTAGTATGATTATGAGCGGGAATTGTGATTTGGTATAACCATGATTTTTGATGTTTCAGGTGAAGATAGGTGATGACAATTATCTTCGTCCTGAGTGCGAAGAGGAATTTAGAATCACAATTATTATTATGAGTTATTCATATGATTGTGGACAGGAATTGTTGATTGATGTTACAGGGATAAAACATTATTGGTGGACTTTTAACATAGAGAAGATAATAGATCTGATGGTCTATTTGACTCTTCTAATGGATTGCTCGTTCCGCTACAACTATGGTTGAAAAGTTTTATCATCTACCATATGTTCTAAATCTCTGATTTATTACTTATGAGGGCTATTGATGATGTAAATTATCTTTAGTCATGATATTCTTTACTAGGCTAGTTGTGCTCACCCTTTTTGCTTCACAATTCCTTTCAGGTAATAAGAGTGTAGTTGGGTCGAGTGGGGGTAACAGGAGAATAGAACGGTGGTCTATAGCTGTTAAGGTTCTCCTTAAATAGTATGGAAATAATTTTATTGAGAACTTTAGATAAGTGTGTCGTATTGTATACGTAATTTGATATTTAATTTTGGTGAACCGAATAGGGTGACCCAACTTTGGAAGGGTGTTTTAACACTATCATACAAGATGTCTAATGACATACAATCTCGTGTTATCATAAGACAGGATTGTGCACATCCACTTGCTGAGTATATCTACGAGCACTACCTATATGATCTTGGAGTTTGGTTGAAATATAATTTTCAATCGTAGACAGTGGAGATAGTTATATGTCAAGAGAAGACTCACCATTAGAAAGAATATGATAGTAATCTTCTCGTATTTCTTTGGGGTCTATTGGGTCAACCAAGGATAATATTTATGGATATATGATATCTATCATAACCTTGACGCATGGCCTCCCATGTACGAAGGTTTCCTTGAGCACTTTCCAAAGATTTTAATTTCTAAAATAGTTTTTTACTGTACTTTTATGTAAAGTACCATTGTAAGGTTGTGGTCGAGGAACCATGAGAGTTACATACATTTGTATTAAAACTCACAGTTTAACTGTGGTCGTATTCTGCACGACAGTTCAACAGTTGTATAAATGAAGTTTGTAAATGATTTTTATAGTGTGATATCTGGCGACTCAGAATGGGTCGTGTGGACCTATTTTGGGGGCGTCACAAATATTATCCTATTTAAGTATGTATAGGTATACATTAGCCACACATAATTGACATATATATCAACATTCATATATATTTATCGCACACTTGCCTAGTTATGTATTCGATATACATTTAAAACACATATATGCATAATCCACATTGTTCTTTCTTTTGCAAACCTTAATAAAACTTGTCAAATCTTGGTTCCATATAGTCATTACATGCTTGTATACTTAAAACATCACTTAAGTTATACATTATAGCTTAAGACATTCATACAAACGTTGTGAGACCCCAAATTTTATGAATAAAGATTTAAATTTCTCGAAATATTTTTTTTAATATTATGGTATGGATTTGATATAATATTATAGTTGTAGGTAGTATTTATAAATTTTTTAAAGTAAGCAAGTTGTTATAAAATAATTGGTGGTAAAATACGCGTGGTTGCATAGTAGCACACAGTATCGATTATTGATGCATATTTGAGAAGTCTCAGTTATACTCAATTATTGCTACAGTAATTGTTGCATCATATTATTGATTCAATTATTGTCACAGTATCTTCTATATAATATGATATATTATTAAATCAATAATTGAGACGACAAAGTTATTCATATTATTAAATTGTAATATTTACAATGTCTAGAAGTTCTGTCAAGGAGAGGTTTAGTCACCTAATTGCGCGCCAATAGGGAGAAATCCTTATCGGAAAGCCCCCTCTTTCCTGGGGACAACCTGGTTGTTAAATATTGTGAGTTATAATATTAATGATGAATAAGTTCGTGTTGATTAAAGATGAATTTGATAGTTTCATTGTGTTGGGATTATTTGTGTTAGTAGAAATCGACATCTATTCCGTTGATAATTGATGTCTGGAGGTTATATTGTTCAATCGGGTATTCGGGACACTTTTCGTGTCGGAGTACTATTCACGAGTTACTATTCATGAGTTACTATTCATGAGTTACTATTCACGAGTTACTATTCATAGGTTACTATTCACGAGTTACTATTCACGGGGTACTATTCACCCAAACAGTATATTTCTTTTCGGTCCAAATTATTTTTGGGTACAATATTATTTCATGAGGAGATGTGCTAATTTTTCAGACCGTTGGTTGAAATTATATTAGTAAATCAATATGGATCGTTGGTTTAAAGTTTAATAGTGAATCAGTATGGACCGTTGGTTTAAAGTTTAATAGTGAATCAATATGGACTGTCCGTTTAAAAGTAAATTAATCTGGACCGTTCATGAATTAGTTACTATTCAGTCCATTCTCCTATAAATAGACGTTCATTCCTTCATTATTTCTTACGAATTCACTTTGAAACTCTAGAGAGAGAAATTATAGAGAAAATCTATAGAGAAAGAAAGAAAGAGAAGTCTCGCTACCTCCTTATTCCAAAGATCCGCTTTTATTCTAAGGTAAGGGGTATTATTCTTTCGTGTTTATGAAGAGAATTACTTTCTTTCAATACTCGTAAGAGTTGTTATTCCATTCTTCATTATTATGTTGGAATAACCTATTTATCAAGCAATACCGCATACATGGTGAAATTCTTATGTTATTCCATTTCGTATTATTATGTTGGAATAACTGCTTTTATGCAATCTCGCATACATGGTGAAATTCTTCTATTATTCCATTCTTTATCATTACTGTTGGAATATCTGCCGGTCTTAATTTACTTTGACTGGTTCCATTCTTTATTATTCTATTGGAATAACCTGTTTATGCGAAGTACCGCATACATGGTGAAATTTTGTTGTTATTCCATTCTTTATTATTCTCGCCGGAATATCACATGCGTGCATTTTATGCTTGGGACTCGGTTCTATTATTTATTATTCCACATTTATTATTCTCGCTGAATATCCTCACATGCGTGCGTTCGTAGAACACCGGTTCCATTATTTATTATTCAGTATTTATTATTCTCGCCGAATATCCTGTTTCAGGCGCGTTCTGGGGACGGTTCCATTATTTATTATTCGCTTATTATTATTCTCGCCGGAATATCACATGCTCGTGCGTTACATGGGACTGGTTCCATTATTTATTATTCGTTGGGAAAACTCATGCGTGCGGTCTCTATCACATGCATGGTGAATCCTTCATTATTCCATTCTTTATTATTACGTTGAATAACTCGCCTCATGTGGATTACCACACGCATGGTGAATGATCCTTTGTATTCATTCCTTATTAAATTATGGAAATGATCTATATAAGTGGATTACGCGCATGGCGGTGAAAATCCATTCATAGTTTCATATATTCTTTATTATACTCAGTTGGTTAAAGTTTTGACTTCTATACTCCATGAAATTAGTGGAATATCCTTGATATTTGCGCTTCATCCAGTATCCTTTCATGGAAAAATTCTTCTGAGCATTCTTGAATTTTACTCTACAAAGAAGTATCATGTTGACAATTTGGACATTATTGAGTTCAGGATAAATTAACTTATAAATCTTTAAAATTTATTCTTGAACTTGTTTTATTTAATTATTATGTCATTGTCATGATGAGTTATGTTGGTTATTATGTGAAACATGAAAGTTTCTTAGAAATCACAAAGGATTGAAAATCAGATTTTGGAGAAAATGGAGCATGAAATTTAATTGATCATATCTCCTATTATATTTCGAATTTTTAAGTGTGGTCAAGTTCTAGAGTTAGATCTATGAGTTTCCTAAATTATCTAAGTGGAATCACTGGAAAAGGTGTTGTAGATTTTTGTGTGGACTAATTTTAGCAAAGCACGAAAAACTAAAAAATGGAAAATAGCTACTGTCCAGATTTTTAAAAGGGCATTTTCGGCCACTTGGTTTGTGAGAAAAATTTCGTCCTTTTGGGACATGAAAGTATATGGTATAAGGTACCTCCTGTCCAAAAATGAGCTCATTCCGACTTAAAATGAGCAAGTTATGACCATTTCAATATTTAGGTGTTTCTAACGAAAAACGCTATAACCGGAGTTCTATAACTCCGTTGACCATGAAATTTAAACTAGAAGTTCACATTAACATGTGTAAGATCCTGCCAAGATTTGGAAATTTTTGGAGTTAACCTTGAGGTAGCTAATTTCTTAAGGAATTAATTAGAAATTGATTTTTGAAAAATAGTAAATGAATTTTAAAAATTCCGAGAAAAATATATGTTCATTATGGGACTATATTCGCTAAATCCCTAGAAAAAGAAATATTTTTTGATTTGATTTGGTATTTTTCATGAAAATGGTTTGGTTACGAACATATGAGTTAAATATGTTATGTGAAGTAACAAAGTTGGAAAATAGGATTTTATAGCTTGAAAATCCTATATAAGGTATATGCAGATTTTTGATGAGGGATTTGATCATTGGTGATGAAATCTTATGAGTATGGCATTTTTTGAATGATTAAATGCATTATTTGGTAAAGTGTAAATAATTGAAATAAATTGTTTATACGTTTAAGAAGTGATTAAAATATTTATGATATTAATAATATTAGATTATGAATTTATTATGTGATTAATAATATTTGGATAAATTTAAAGTCTTTAATATTTATCCTTATTTTCGTTTGATTAATGCTTATATCATTGTCACCATTCTCATGTTTATATTGTGATAAAAGTCATCTTTGGCTTACGTGCATAGATGGACTTGGTGTGATTATGACCAGGGATTATTTGGTATAGTCATGACCGTAATGTGACGAATGATGTGGTAAAAATCCTCAGTGGCATGTAGTGCATTGATGGACAGTTTTTGGTATGATTATGACCAAGGATTATTCGGTATAGTCATGACCATTGATGATTTAATGAATATCCTTGGCCCGTAGTACAGGGATGATTCGATGATGTGGTTTATTTATTAAGTTGAGTCTCAGCAATGAAAATTGATGAAAACATTTTAAATCATAGAAGATAGTAGATTTTATTCTCTATTTGACTCTTCTAATGGATTGCTTGTTTCGCTGCAGTTAAACTTGATGTCTATTGTATTTTATCAGTTTAACATTGTTGAAGACTAATGATAATGTATTCTGCATTATCTTAGTCATAATATTTCTTACTGGGCTAGTTGAGCTCACCCTTTCTTTCACTGTTCTCTTCAGGAAATGAGAATATAACTGGGACGAGTCGGGGAACGGAGTGACAGTCCAGATGATAGCATTAGTAGTCCTCACTATTCTATTAAATAGTGTGACAATAAATGTAATGAGAACTCCTTTGAGTGTGGATATTGTCTAGATGACAATATTCCTATTAAAACTCTCAGTTTATGTATTTTCGTATATTACACGACGGTTGTATAATTAAGTTTGTATTTGTATTCTGTTCCATGTATTTGGCGACTCAAGATGGGTGATGTATATCTATTTTGGGGGCGTCACAATTGGTATCAAAGCTTAGGGATATGATCCCTGGCTAAGATGTGAGATAAGAACTAGGAGGGGAGAAACGGGGAATTCCTTTGCTAGTATGACCTACCTAAGCTTATTTGGTATTTAATTAGTCTGTCAGAGTATAGGGATAATATGTGGTATGTTAACTAACTCTTGTTTTGTGGCAGTGTTTGAAAATGACATTCGAGAATGTTGAGGTAAGCAATGGAGCGAATGACACGATTGTTTCTAAGAGGTTTGAAACCCGATATACGTCAATACCTCATTTCTCACAAACTTTGTTTATATTCAGATGTTGTGAATAGGGCTCAGTTATTGGAGAGCGATAATGAGTCAGCACAACCAAAAGGTAACGACCAACAACACGATAATAATCATACCGGTGGCAACGGCCATCGGAACAATGATAACCATCGTGGGGAAAATTATCATGCTAAGAATGGTATCCACTTCGATGGTAATCATGGCCAAGATAATAGAATTGGAAAAAGAGAAGGTCACCTAACTCAATTTTGTCGTGCACCAAAGTCAAGTCCAGCTGGGATGGTGGCACTAAAGGCGGATACGGACAAGACAAAACCGGTAGTTCAAGGGAGAGCATTTGTCGTAACCTCCAAAAAAGCGAGGAATCCGAACGAGGTGATCACGGGTAAGCTAATCATAAACTCTAGCGAAGTGTATACTTTATTAGATACCGGTTCTACCCATTCTTTTATCTCTTTCTTGCGCTCAACGTTTAAATTCGACTCCAGAGAGAAGTTAGACTTTGACTTATTGGTTGAAACTCCATTAGGAGAAACCTTCATTACATGTGTTATCCAAGTCTTGGATGAGAGTCATAGTTTTGAATGATATTTCTATGGTTAATAAATTTCCTGACGTATTCTGAAGACTTCCTAGCCTAGAGCGTGATAGCATTAGTAGTCCTCACTATTCTATTAAATAGTGTGACAATAAATGTAATGAGGACTCCTTTGAGTGTGGATATTGTCTAGATGACAATATTCCAATTAAAACTCTCAGTTTATGTATTGTCGTATATTACACGACGGTTGTATAATTAAGTTTGTATTTGTATTCTGTACCATGTATTTGGCGACTCAAGATAGGTGATGTATACTTATTTTGGGGGCGTCACAAACGTGCTTCAAATTATTCAACTCATGTATTCCAAGTTAATATAGCTTTACTCTTGAAAATTCATTTTAAACCATACTTGAATAGTTCATATCTGTGACGACCCCAAAATAGGTCCACACAGCCCATTCTGAGTCGCAAAATACATAGTACAGAAAACAACTACAACTTCATTATTACAATTGTCGTGCAAAATACGACAACACATATGTTGTGGGTTTAAATACAAATATTATCTTCTAGACAATATCCAAACTCAAATAAGTCTTCATTATAATTATTGATACACTATTGTATAAAATAGTGAGGACTACTAAAATAACTGTCTTGAACCATCACTCTACACCCCGACTAGTTCCCACTATATTCTCGCCTCCTAAGAAGGAAAATGGAACAAAAAGGAAAAGGATGAGCTCAACTAGCCCAGTAAAGAATATTATGACTAAGATAATGAAAAACAAATTATTGTTAGCCTTCAATAAATCAGATAAAATATAATGGACAACAAGTTTTAGATCAATATTCGCAGCGGTAAAAATAATTCATTAGAAAAGTTAAGTAGAGAATGAAGCTACTATCTTCTATGATTTAAAAGTCCACCATCAATATTTTATTCATGTAACGTCAATCGATATACATCTTGAATCAAATATTCATCTTTGCACTATGGGCCAAAGATATTCATGTGTATCACCAGTTGGTCATGTTCATCTCAACACATGTTCATCTTTACGCTACATGCCAAAGATATTCATCAAGTAATTATTCATCTTTTCACTACAGGCCAAAGATATTCAGTTATATCACCATTTAGGACTGAAAATGATAAAAATATTTTCAAGAAAATGAATCTAGAGAGATAAAAGGACAAAGATTAGGGATTTGTACTTTAGTTTATCCAAGTTTAAAAATAATCCATAATAATCAATTGTGGAGTAAAATTCAAGAATGAAGATCAAAACATGGATATAATCAAAGATAATATCCATAATAGACAACTTGGACAAAGAAAAGAAAATTTAATTTTTTTGTGAATGGTGTCGTATATGTGAATAGTGTCGTATACGTGAATAGTACCGTATACGTGAATAGTAACCCCGACACGCAAAGACAAAAATTTCACAAGAAAGATCATACTTCGTGAATAATACTTGTGAATAGTACCGTATTCGTGAATAGTGTCGTATACGTGAATAGTAACCTCGACATGAAAAGGTAAAACTTTCATAATAAAATTCATACCAATATTTTGGTGTAATGATATTGAAAGAGATAATATCATTTATGAAAAAAAAAATAACATCCCTTACCTCAAAAGAACAGTACTTCTGACTGGAATATCGGATATAATACTGAAGTAAACTTGCACTGTATAGCAACACTCAAGATATCTAAATACTCACAAAAATACGCTCAATATTATAGAGAGAGAACTTCTGATTCTGGTATGATTTTCAATTCTAACCTAAGCACCCTATTTATAGGAAAATGCTTATAACACCAAATAGAAAATTTAATAAAATAATATTTTATAAAAAAAAATTCACGCCCACCCTTGAAAATCAAATTTCAGCACACCAGTGGGGCCCACCAACATTAAAAAAATATTTTTCTTTAAAAAAATATTTATAACTCCAAAATTCAATTCAGACTCAATATTCTGGAACTTCAATAATTCATAATAAATAGCCCTTTTATCAGAAAAATTCAAATCTTATGTCCATTCCATTTGAAATTTAATTCTCTACAACTTTGTAAAAGAAAATTTTTCCAAATTCTAAAGGGAAAATGACCGAAATCCACATACGGATGATCTTGCAGGCTATAATCAAATTTCAGTCAAAAATGGGGCCCACCAACATATTTAACATGTTTTTTGTAACAAAAATACTCCAGACCCAATTTTCTCTTTTCCTCCTTATTAATTCATATATCGTGCATTCATTGTAAAAATATCACCGTTATTATATTATTATATTATTACATCATACACTTATAATGTAATATTACAATAATATATTTGAATGAATTATTTTATATAAGAAGATAAAATATCAACTCTTAATAATTGTCTCTTTAAAAATTTCTCCATTAAATAAATATTTTCTTATCTTTTTTATCAATAATTAATTATTCACAAATAATATTACAGAATCACAATAATAACAACTGTAGATTCGTTTTAGGAAAGAGGGCTTTCAGATAAGGATTTCTCTTCATGGTGGCGCAATTAGGTGATCAAACCCCTTTCCTGAAATGTAACTTCCTTAGATATTGTCAATAATGCTATCTAATAATATTATTCAAATAATATGAATTATTGATTTGATAATGGGAAATACTGTGCAGTGGCAATTATTGAATCAATACTATAAAATATCAACGTAGCAATTATTGAATCAATAAAATAAAATATTGAACAGTAATTACTGTAATAATTATTGAGTAGTGACTTCTTACATAAGAATCAATAATTTGTGTATCTGAGTAATGCTTCTTTGTGCAACCACCGTAGTATTATTCTTGTATTTTAACCACCGGGTATTCCAACAGTGTTAATGGTAACAACTACGTCAGTATTTATAAAAAAACTCATACTTTTGGTTTTTTTCATCCAACAATTTTCCGTTATGGGGCCCACAAATGGCTGCGTCGTTGTACGAATATTTTCCAACAGCAAGAATATTTCACGACCAAGCGAATATTTTCCGACAACAATGAGTATTTTATATGTTAATTAAATGCACTTTGGGGTTTATATTGGGAGGATTTTTACTTTGGGAGCCCAATTGAAAAACATGTGGAACTTAGAGGGTCTAAACTGTAATTAACTCTTTACTTTTGATACACATTAAAAAAGACTAAAATATGTTGAATATGTAAATACGATATAATTTATGAAAAAAATACAAGTGATAAAAGAACACAATATAATCACTTCAAACAGTTATTATAAATCATGAAAGATTACAAGTGATAAAACAACAAAATATAATCACTTCAAACAACTAACCGATCAAATTAGGAAGATGAATCAATTGTATCAAAAACAAAAAAAAAAACTAATGATACCATAAATATTCCTGAAAAATACAAACATTAAAAATATTAATAGGAATTACGGAGGGTGTATTCAATAAAGACTTTTAAATATTTTTTTTAAGTGACAGACTTTTGTAGAGTTTGTGGACTTTAATGACTTTTAAAGACTTTTAAAATTACTTTTAAAGACTCTATGAAATAAGTGACAGACTTTATAAACTTTTTACCAAGACTTTGATAGACTTTTGTATACTTCTAATATATGTTGCATCATATATTAATTGTTAAAAAGTTAACAAAGATCTTATATTTTAGATGAAATGAGTACGATATTAAATAATATTAAAATATTTTGACCATGTCACAACCTAATTTGAAATAAAAAGCATTTTTGAAGTTGAATTATTAAATCATACCCAGTCTATTACAAGAAAATGTCATATTTTTCATAATTTTTATATTTCATAAAAAAGTCAATTTTTACTAACAGTGATATAAAATAACAATTTTGATTTTAAAATTGTTCATTGTCGTTTTCCTATCAAGTCATTATTACTAAACTAACAATTTATAATTTTTAACAAATAACAAAATTAACAAATTTATTACTTTTAAAAATAAACATAAAACAAAATACCTCATTAATACTTACAAATATAATAAATGAATTTTTTTTATGGGAGAGAATAAATATAAAATTATATTAAAATATTTGTCATCTTCATTTATACCATTGGTTCTATTTGTAACCCTTAAAGCTACTCCCTCCTTTAACCCGATCTCCTTTTTTTCTCTCTCCCCACCTGCTATAATAGCTCTTTTTTCTTTTGGAGTTTTTATTTTGAGAGGGACTGAGGTAGAGAGAGAAAGTGAGACTCATATATATATATATATATATATATATATATATATATATATATATATATATATATATTGTGTTTTCTTTGCTCTTCTTTGTTTGATCTCTCTCTTTCTCCTCTATTCATCTTCTCCCTTTCTCAAATATTGAAGTCTTTGAAAGTCTTTAGAGATGAGGTCAGACTTTGGATATGGGTATCTCTTCTTTTAAAGTCTGTCAAACTCTACCATTTGATAGAAATCTAAAAAATCTATGACTTTTTGAATACCAAAATACTTTGATACACTTTGTAAAAGTCAATTCAATATCACCTAACTTTTAAAGACATTATAAAAGTTGTAATTGAATACCAATTAACTTTTATAAACTCTTTAAATGTCTTGATTGAATATAATCAAACTTTTAAAGTCTTTAAAAAACTTAATTGAATACACCCTCACATATCTGACCAATTATTCAATATAAGAAACCCGAATAACATGTGCTAGTAATTACCTCACATCCAATTCTAAATATATTTATCAGATAAGCACACTGATAATAGATCTTTCATACAATAAAAACATTAATTATACATATAGAATAAATAATATTTCATAACAGATGAAAAAGAAACTCTCTCATAAGGAGAAAGGAGTCACTCAACTCAATAGAAAACAAACTCACATAAATACTAAATCACATCAAATAAAAAATAAAAATAAAAAAGAGATTTAAATGAGGGTCTCTCCATAAAGGGAAATGAATTAAGCCTCCGTAGATCTAATTTTTATTCTTGGAGGGGGGTTTTCGTTAGATAAAAATGTTGAATAAATTATACAGGAACGTGTTATTGCATAGAATAGATAAAATCAATTAATCATAATATTAAGTACTTACATGAATTGAGAGAAGTCATGTTATATGTATCACACTTCCGCTGCGCTTAAGGGTGAAGGTCTTCAATTGTCTCTCTCAATCTTAAAATGGATGTATAGGTGTGTATATAAAATTCTTGAGACGACAATTGGGACCAAACCCATATTATTTTATTTATAGAATAGCTAAAGGTCAAAATCGTCCATCAAGATTATGAAACCCTAGGGCCCATTATGCCAAATACTATTAAAAATATTATTTATAGGCCACATAATTAATTACCAAACCCATAAATAAAGTGATTAAATTAATACAATATGTAAGCCCAATAATTACATAAATAGTAGAGGCCACATAAGGAATAAAATATTCTAACATTCTCCCACTTGGCCGAAATACTATTTATATACAAAATATAACGCTTACAATCATTAATTTGGCCAAGTATTAATTTAATATCTACATCTTGTTCAAATAAAAATACCAATGCGAATTAATACAATCTTTGTGTCACTATTAACACAAGATCCCCATTAGTTACACAATTAGTACTTTTATTAGAACAAAGATTAACATTAAGCATAACAGGTATGAATAGAGTTTACATAAGTGGTAATAGATTAAACTCATTCATATGGTCCAAAACATTACCGTACCGTTTGCTCACAAGTTCTCAAGTGTGCACAATAAAAAGAATAACAAACCATAAACATAATGTGAATTTCAAAACAACGAGCTCAAAATTGTTGTCTTACATCAAAATAACTTACTAATTAAGACTACCAGTTAAACTCATGCCGGCAACATGCTCTAAAAAGAGCTTGGGTGGTAAGCCTTTCGTAAGTGGATCTGTTAACATATCATGCATACTAATATACAATGTTTTGATCTTCAACTCTTTCCCTGATAAATAAGTACTTAGTGTCGAGGTATAGTCCAGCACCACTCGAAATGGTGTTGTTGGAAAAACTAACAACATAATTATTATCACAAAATACTTTCAATGGCCTTGAAATGGAATCTACAACCTTAAGTCCTAAAATAAGTTTCCTTAATAATATGGCGTGACAAGTATCATGATAACAAGCCACATATTCTGTCATCATCGTGGAAGTGGTAGTTAACTCCTGCTTATAAGTTCTCCACAAAATAGGACTTCTTGAAAGCATAAAGATGTACCCTGATGTAGATTTCTTTTCATCTCTACACTTAGCAAAATCAGAATCAGAATAACCAACAACTTCAAGGTTATCTGTTTTTTCTAAATGTAAGCATAATATCCTTAGTACCCTGTAAGTAGCGTAAAACCTTTTTGGCTGCTTTCCAGTGATCCAAACCTGGATTTGAATGGTAACGTCCAAGCATGCCAGTTACATACGCTATATCTGGACGTGTACGAACTTGAGCATACATAAGACTCCCAACCACAGAAGTATAGGGAATAAGATTCATTTGATCACATTCAAGGTGATTCTTAGGACATTGATATGAGACAAATTTGTCACCTGTAATAACCGTGAATTTTAAGTCACCATGTATGTATGTACATTTTTTTTTACTTTGTGTTATATATGGATACATACATTTATGGATTTCATTAAAAATGAAAGCCTTGTGACCTAATTATACATTAGGTAAGGATATTAAATAACCTAAGGGTTATGGTAACACGAAAAAGTTAGTATTTTATATGTATACTAACTTAAGTGGGTAAACTTAGTATTTCAAGTGACTAATAATTTTAAACCTAATTCTTGTAAATCTAATTAGGTTATGAGATAAAATCATATGTATAAGTAATTAAACTTCATATGATTGGAGATGAAAGCCCTAAATTATCAAATTGGGTAACATTATTAAAATTGTTGGACTATGTTTTTTATCTAGCCCAAATCAATTAAAAGAAAAGCCCAAGGAAAATAAAATGTAATCCAATACTTAGCCCACTTGATTGGGGTATTCTAGACATTTGATTAATCAAAATTGGGCATTTAAAATAAAAGCTAAATGGTGGATATTATGAGGATCCTAAGTGGAATAATTAATCTAGCTTGTCCATTAGTAGACATGAATAAACATAAGGACAATGTGGTAAGGCTCCCATTGGTTGCCACTCCATTATGCACATTTAATCATGTTTAACCTAAGGTAAGTAATAATACAAAGTTTTTACCTAATGGGTAACAAAATAATTGTGGGAGAATTATTAATGAATTGGCCATTTCATTTTGTAAACACAATTCATTCTTCCAACATCTCATTTTCTCTCCATCTTCTTCATCTTCTTCTTCTACCTCTTGCTCCCAAGCTAGCCAACTTCAAAGAGAGAAAAGAAAGAGAGAATTTCAGCCATAGGAAGAAGAATTATAGGAGTTCTAGTGGTTTATGCCCCTAAGTTTATTAGTTACTTTGGAAAATCAAGGAAGGTAGCCACTAAGTCAAGGTATAATGTACCTTCATCTTCTTCTCTTACCTTGTTTTGATAGCTTGAGTTTTGATGGGGTTATGTACAACTACTCAAGATACACTAGTTATACATACCATCATGCATGGAATTAAGTATCTTGAGTGTTAGATCAAAGACTTAGAGGAAGAAAATGAGCATATGTTCTCCAAAGGTGAAAACTCTTGTTTTTTCTTCCACTAAATCTTGTGTAACTCAAGTTCTACAACTTGGAATTATGATCCGTCGAAGGGGGGTGCTAGATACATGAGTTATCTAGTAAACCCAAGTGGTAGATCACAAATCTAGCATGTTTTGAAACCTTTGAGATTTTTTTTACAAAAACAGTCCACTTTATATGCTAAAGCCTTGAAATCCAAAATCAGCTACTGACTTGTTTTTCATGAGGCTGTTTCGGCTAGTTCCTTGTCTTGTAAAAATCTGGAAAAATATTACAGAGTTACCTTATGAAGTTATCTACGCGTAGGAAAAAGAACGGACACGTTTCGAGTTATATATTGTGCGTAATGACTATTTCCGTAAAGGACTCCATAAATATTATCCTACGAATATCTCACTGTGTATACACTGGAAAATTCCAAAAGTTTTACAGTAGCTTCATATACGTTAAGAGAGCATACCCTGAAAATTTCAGATTTTTCTGAGCAAAACTCAATTTTTTAAAAATAGAGCAAGATCTGAGTGTTTTGAGCACTTTAAAAATAGTAAATCATTTTCTAAAATTCTAGAAAAATTAGAGGATCATTGTTGGTTCATATTCTGTTAAAATCCAGAAGTTGAGAATTTTTGGAATCAGTTTGTTATTTTTCCTAAAAATGATTAGGTTGTAAATAAAAGGAAATAAATAGTTAAATGATGTCATACAATTTTTATGCTTGAATGCTCATAATATATTATATCATGACTATCATAGGGCATTTTGGTAATTTATAATAATAAATATTACTTATGACCTTTTATGGATATTAAATAAGAGGTTATTAAAGGATGAACAATTAGAATAAATTGTTTATTAATTTAATAAATCATTGGAATATTATTATAATACTAATAATATTATAATATGATGTTGTTATGTAAATAAAAATATTAGATTAGAGTATTATTATTAAATAATAATATTCGAGATTAAATAAAATATTATTAAATGATTAATAATATTAGTAAGTGAATAAAATATTATTAAATGATTAATAATATTAGTAAAGGGATAAAATATTATTAAATGATTAATAATATTAGTAAAGGGATAAAATATTATTAAATGATTAATAATATTAGTAAGTGAATAAAATGTTGGTAAATGATTTAAAGTATTATTAGTGAACCAATAATACTAGAAGGTGAATTAATATTATCTAAGTTAATAATATTATGTGAATTAAAGGTAGTCGTTAATAACACTATTTAGACATGATAATGTTTATAAGAACTTATTGTAATGTATGATATCTATGTGATTACATAATCGATGTTATGCAATGACTAATTGAAAGACTAATTATAGGTCTCTCAAAGGAAGATAATTTAACTACATAGTGGATAGAAATTTATTTAGTAATTTGTAACCTACGATCGAGGCAAGTTTCTAACTCAACTTGAGTTATTATTTTCAAAAGCATATTAGTGAATAATTATTGATGATTATTCACGTCTTTATTGATTATTGAAATTCGCACTTTGTGCAATTGAATTTCGATTCTCTACCGCCATCGAAGCTGTGAATTAAATTAAAGTTCTTCATTTATGAATCATTTATGGGATAGATCTATGCTAATTGTATCATTTAGATCAAGCATGTCTAAATTTGTTAAATCAAATGGATTTTAAATAAGCGTTCTTATTAATTGATATGGTAAGGACTCTTGGTCGAGAAATGAACAAATTTGATTAAGGCATGATATCAATGTCGGATTATTAAGTGTTTATGCATAAATCACGGGGTATGAAAGGTGATCCTTGAATACCAAAACTTTTTAAAAGGTCCGATTTAAATCATCGAGCACCTTGGCAAATGTTCATGGTTATTCAAAACCACTCGATTCATGTTATTCAATTATCGAATATTCAATTGTTGATTATTAATTCATGTTCCTTCACAATCTTATATTATTGTTGAACATTGAAGGCAATATTTCTTTCTAAGTCATGATATATATCCTTTGTCTTTATAAACTTGTGAAGCAAATTAGTTGCTTACTCTTGCTATATCATGACCTCTATTTTCGATTAAGCTAGAAGGATCTAATGCGAAGGACAAGGGCAAGGCAAGATCCGGGAGTAATTTTAGAATGAATGTTAAATTAGTTATTATCTAATGGAATTTCTTGAGTAAACTATTTGTATTATAAATGGTGTATTTAAAGTTAAGGGTAGAGAGACCTTGGGACCATGTTTTGAGACTTTTGTATAATGAACAATGTATGTTTATTATTTCGAAATAGTTATAGAATGCTTATGATGATGATAGGATCGTGAGCACTGAATCTGAGGTTAGAGAACCTGGATTTGGGGGCGTCACATCACCCTTAACAACAGGGGCGACAGTAGGGGAGCAATTTTGCATGTTATATTTGTTAAGAACTTAGTCAATATAATCTCTTTGAGACAATCCTAATATCCCACGAGACCTATGTCGATGAATTTCAATACCTATAATATAAAAGGCTTCACCGAGATCCTTCATATCAAAATTTCCAGAAAGAAAATGTTTGGTCTCATGCAACATGTCTAAGTTATTACTTGCAAGTAGTATATCATCAACATACAAAACAAGAATAACAAATTTACTCCCACTGACTTTCAATTATATGCATTGATCCGCTATATTTTTCTTAAAATCAAAATTACTCATATCTCATGAAACTTAAGATACCATTGTCGAGAAGCCTGTTTTAACCCATATATGGACTTCTTAAGTCTACATACCATATGTTCCTTGACTTTAACCAAAAATCTTTTGGTTGTGCCATATAGACATTCTCATGCAAGTTACCTTTAAGGAATGCAGTTTTAACATCCATCTGATGTAACTCTAAATCATAATGAGCTACTAAAGTCATGACTATTCTAAATGAATCTTTCCTGAATACTAGAGAGAAAGTTTCATTATAGTCCACACCTTCCTTTTGAATGAAACCCTTAGCAACCAATCGAGCTTTATATCTTTCAACGTTCCCTTTAGGATCTAATTTGGTCTTATAGACCCACTTGCAACCAACAGGTTTAAAACCTTTTGGTAATTCCTCAAGATCCCAAACATTATTAAGCTCCATTGATTTCAACTCATCATTCATGGCTTCAAGCCATTGAGTTGATTGAGCACTCATAATGGCCTCTTTATAGGAGATATGATCATTAATCTTACTTGAATCATAGTCAATCTCATTAATATAGGTTATAAAATCATCAAAATTAATAGGCTTTCTAGGTCTTTTGGACCTACGTAAAGGCTGCACAATTTCAGGAATATGATTTTCAATAATCTAAGGTTCAACATTAGGTGGTGGCTCATCTATCTCAGGGGCATCATTCGCCTCAATAGGAGGTTGTTGTGTCTCACCCTCTTGAATTATAGGATTAGAAACATAAAACCTATTTTCTTCAAGATCAATTTTTCTAGGCTCACCACTCCCACTTAAATCATTGTTCTCTAAAAACTCTACATGCCAAGTCTCAACAATTCTAGTGGTATGCGAGGGACGGTAAAATCGAAAACCCTTAGATCTTTCAGGATATCCAATGAAATGATAACTAATGGTTTTAGAGTCAAGTTTCTTTATTTATGGAATAAAAATCTTAGCCTCGGCTGGACAGCCCCACACCCATAAGTATTTTAAACTAGGTTTCCTACCTGTCTAAATTTCATAAGGAGTGTTAGAGACAGATTTGTTAGGAACCCGGTTTAAAATATGAACATCTTTCTTTAATGCCTCAGTCCACAAAAACACAGGTAAGCTAGAATTGCATAACATACTACGTACCATATCCATAAGGGTACAATTTTGCCTTTCAGCTACATTATTCTGCTGCGGTGTGCCAGGCATTGTATACTGAGTGACGATTCCATTTTCTTGACAAAGTAAAGAAAATGGGCCAGGACTATGACCTGTATCGGAGTGTTTACCATAATACTCTCGCCTCTATTTGATCTCACTACTTTAATTTATCGGTCAAGTTGATTTTCAACATCAACCTTGAAAATTTTAAACATATTTAGTGATTCAAATTTTTCATTAATCAGGTAGACATAAGTATAACGAGAATAGTCATCAATGAATGTAATGAAAGATTTGTGTCCACCAATTCCTAGAGAAAATGGTCCACATATATTAGTGAGAATCACCTCAAGAAGTGCACCACTTTTAGTGGTTCCTTTCTTATTACTTTTCAGAAATTTTCCTTTTATACCTTCAATACAATAGTTAAGATCAGAAAAATCTAGTGAATGAAGAATTCCATCCTTTATAAGACGTTGCATTCTGTCTTTTGAAATATGGCATAAGCGTTGATGCCACAATTTTGAAGAATTCTCATTATTTAGTTTTCTTTTATTTCCACTTTTAGAGGTATTTTCTATCACATTCATTATTAACAAGGATTCAGCAAAGGCATTATCCAAATTTATCTTATAGAGGTTTCCCTCTAAAGATCCAGAACCAATAACATGAGAGTAATGATAAATAATTATTTTATTATTCCCAAACTTAAACGAAAATCAATCAACGTCAAGTTTAGATACAGAAATTAAATTTCGTGTCATACTGGGAACATAAAGTGTATCATATAAATACAAGATAAAACTATGATGCCCCCAAATCCGTGTAACATCGATTACAGGACATGGTGCTCATGATACAACATACATCATCATCTATCTAAGTAACTCTAATAATAATAATAATAATAATAATAATAATAACTATTACATACTTAATAAAAATAAAGTCCCAAGTCTTTACAACCTTTAATAAACTGAAACTTAAACTTAGCTTTTATCGCTACATTACATCATATGCGAAAATATAATTATTACATAAATAACTCTCATCATTTCATCTTAGACTTTTCTTTGTCCTTGTCCGAGGAGCCCTCGCCATATCAAATTTTGGCGAAAGGTTTAAGCAAGAATGAGCACAAATTGCCAAAGCAAGTATATAAAGTAGTTTGAGAACATACATCAGAAGTAAAAGCATTAGTATGAATATTTCTCAACAGTTGAAATAAATATCAAGAGATAAACTGGAATATCAAGATAAGAGTTCTGGAGTTCTCAATAGCATACTAAGGGGTGTTAGATACCCTGAACATTACTTTGTTTTATCAAAAACCATCAGACGGCTTAACAATCAAATAGATTATAAACAGTCTCTGCAAGTACTCCAGGTGATCAGCCTATTGTACCTTCCATTGTGCACAAATATAAAGTTTAAACGCATAAGCGTAAATGGGACTATATGCTCGACATCAGCTACCCCGTTATCCAGGTTGTTCATCTTAGTTTCATGCGAGACCAGACCAAAGCAATTTGGATTGGTAGAATTAAATAGCTACAATGAATTTGGAATAGTTCAAATAATACAACATTTTCCATCTATAATATCTAACCGAATCAAATGGTCAGATCGCATTCTTAAAAGCAGTTCATAAATAATTAAGAACTTTAAGGCATAAACAATTGAATTAATAATTGAGTAATCATCAATAGAACTTGCACTATATATAAGTTTGTACGAGTTATAACTTGCAACATACGAGACTTGTACACAATGATAAATTGTACAAGTTAAGGGAACTTACATTCACTGCAATAAAGTGAATAAAGTTAGGAAACTTGCCTGATACATCTTCTACAATTACTGCTATCTACTAGCCCTTCACGTAACCTATTCACATGTGTCACGTTAAGCAATTTGGTTCTCGAACACCACTTTGAAGTGCAATGGTTCCCTTTTATTTTAATAAGACGATTAAACTCACACATATTAAATATAATTCAATTACATAACATGTTGCTACGTATAGGCCACGTGGTTAAATAAAAGAAACTGGGAAACATAAATTTGTAACATTTTTTAGACCAAAACCTCTACCAAAAATCTGCATAGGATATGCTTAAGGGTCTCAAGTCGAAAAATCTGATTTTCTATAATTATGACATCACATATATAATTAAATTCATTTATTCATATAACATCATTTATATGAAAAATACCAAATCAGTCTCAAAAATATTTCTTTTCTGAGATTTTGTAGAATATAGTCCCACACTTAACAAATATTTTTCCCGAAATTTTTTAAATCCATCTACTATTTTTAAATAGTCCATGATAGCCAAATATTCTCAGATTTTTCATAAATCGAGATTAGCTCCAAAAATTCTGAAATTTTCTGGGTTAACTCCTGTTATATACATGTACTTCCAGTAAAAATTTCTTAATTTTTGGACTTATACACAGGAGTTATTCGGGTATCTTCTCAAAAAGTGTCCTTAGCCGTAAAATCTGTAACTCTCAAACCGTATGGCCAAAAATTCTCAACTTTTTACAGGACCTTCATATCTTCTTATATTAATACTCCAAATTTTTCTAGAATTTTATAGTAAAAAATAGTAGACGAAAATGCCCCCGAAACAGACTAATCCAAATAGTTCTAAGAAAGACATCAAATTTTCATTTCTTGGAGCCACTTTTGCGATTTTATTCCCACTAATCTAAAGATATATGACCATGATACTTGTACACAATAAACTTCATACAACAAGGTATTTTATAAAAATATAACATTCATAAAAATAACATGCTAAGACCACAAACCAACTGCATAGAAAAGCGTACCAGCACTTGTTTTATACTTAGATAAAATCTGGAAATTCCAGATTTTCTGCAGATTCTATTATGAACATGCTTGCTTACGATTTTCATAACTTGCTCATTATTAGTCCGATTCTAACGAAATTTGGGCCAGATTAGACTTCATACTACATACTATTTTATAAAATTATTACATACGCTAATCGAGTCATATAAACCACGAATCCAAGGCTCTGAAAAACCCAAAAATCACAGATTACACTTTTTAACCAACTTTGACAAAAATTATGATTTTGATTCTAGCATGCATGGATTCGATTCCTACCGTCCAGATCTCATCTACTAAGAACATATTACAACAAAAAAAACTCACTAAATTACCATGATTTGAATAAATTAGCAACTAATAGGCATTTTCTAGCTATTTCCCTTGAAAACATATAAAGGTTCATGAGTTGCTTACTTGATGTGAATTTCTTCTTGTTTAGCTTCTAAAAATCCTTCTCACTTGCTTGTTTAAACTCCCCAAAACTCCAGAATACTACCACACTATCTATCACTCTCAATTTCTCTCCATGTTTACTTACTTGGTGGAATTTTCTTAAAAGAAAAGGATGTTTGAGTGATATGTATATATGTATAGCTTGGTGGATATATGTTTGAGTCTTTTAATTCCCATAACCCCAAACTCCCACAACCCCCAACTCTAATTATTAGTTACTCACAATACTTAATAATACAATAATTTAGTTAATTAATAGGAAGAATGTGGGAGTTAGAGAAAATGAATGTGGGAGTTAGAAAAAAATAATAAAAGGATTTTGGTTTTAAGGAATAAAATAAAGTACTCCCACCTTAGATATTATGTAATATACGTATACTCCCTCTCTTGTCCCAATTCGTGAGTCACAAGGGTTCCACCTGCTGCTGACTTGTTTAAATAAAACATTATAATAATCAATTAATAAATTACTTTGACCATTTTACCCTTCATAGCCGAACGTTGCGAACCTTATATCGATTCTTACTAAAGTCGACATTCCGGACGTCATGGGGCTATCCGTTTAGTCAAATTCACCTCTGAAATTCGTAGTTCACTTTTTTCTCAAAAAAATCAACTGGTTGACTTTGACCAAAAAGTCAACAGTGACACTTTTTCGTGATTACAGTCTATCCTGACTAATTTCGACGTTCCGGACTCGAATACGCAGTCCGGGTCTCTAAATTCCACTCCGAACTCCAGCTCATGATTTAATATCATCCCATATAATAAATAAAATAATTCCCTACTTATTCACTTTAAATAGTTAAATAAAACTAAACCAACCATTTAAATACATCTCATCACATATCTTGAAATAACACATATATGTACAACACATATACATCTAATAAATGAAATCACCCAAAAGTTTCATATAAAATCGTTTATATGATAATTCTTAAATTACTTAGAAAATCTCGGATATTACAGAAACCACTCTCCAAAACTAAAGGAAGAGTTCCTACAGCTTTAACTTGTATAGACTCTCAATTATCAACTTTAATCATTCTTCCCCATTTTTTTGAGTGTCTTCTTTGAAAGGAATCCATGCAATGAATTAGTAATATGAACCATAACACCAGTGTCAAGCCACCATGTATTAGAAGGAACATCAATTAGAAAGGATTCATAAGTTACATAATTAAAGGACGATATACCTTTCTTTTCAAGCCATTCTCTTAATTTAGGGCATTCTTTCTGAATATGTCCTTACTTCTTACAGAAGTGACATTTAGGACATGCCTCAGAGTTGTTACTTGAATAATTTGCCTTATTTATTTTAGTAAAAATTGGTTTATCCTTATTCTTAAAACCTTTGTCAGCCTTCTTCTTATAGGATCCAGTGGTAGTCAAATGAGCAACATTAGGTTTTTCAACCTTAAGCCTTTCTTCATCTTGGACGCACATGGAGATTAACTTACTCATCTTCCACTTTTCTTTCTGCGTGTTATAATTGATTTTAAATGGATCAAATTATGTAGGAAGAGGAGTCATAATAAAGTGAACAAGAAAACCCTCAGAAATCGCCATGTCCATACCCTTTAATTTAAAGGTCATGTTTTATCATCACAATGTGCTCACGTACCCCACTAACCCCATCATGCCTTCTAGTAAGCATTTTCAAAATAAGGGTACTTGTATGAGTTTTAGAAGAACCCTTAAATTGTTACTCGACTGAAGTTAAGTACTCTTTAGCATAATCATAAGGGACATGCAGTTGGATCGCTCCCACTTTTCATAAATAGCCTTTTGCTCAATTGAGCTAGTAGCTATAAGTAGAGCAAGATTATCAACTCGTAGTGCAAGTCCAAATCCATAGTGCCGTGAATAATTTTCACTTACTCTTTTCAAGCAGTAAAGTTAATTTTATTCAAGGTTTCAATTCCAGAGAGATGCCCATAAATACTAGTTGGAGTCAATGTTGAAACATAATCAAGCTCATAAACATGCTTACAAAAAATTAAAAGAAATACACAATGTACAACAATAATTAATAATTAATCATAATAAAAACCAACTGTAGGGCATGCAGTTAGTTATATAAAATCTATTTACAACACTCAAAAATAGATTTTAATGAGATGTTAGTGCATAATTATTAATTTTTTGTTGGTAAAATTAATAATATACTAATAACATCCCCATAAAATAAGGCACAACACATTTATCCACGCATCACCGTTGGGCAGAAAACGAAATAAACATGTTACTTATGCAATAAAATTCCATTTAATAAATTCTAATTCTAATTTTTCTGTTGGGTAAAATTAAAATTTTTATTTATTAAATGTAACATTATGAGACTTTTCTTAATCCTTAATTGTTTCAATTAATAACCCTCCGTTGGCCTGATTATTAATTTTAACAATAAAACAGTCACGCATACATGTAAATTATTATGATCAAACTCAATTTTATTTTTTATTTTTTTAAACAACATATATTAATTAAATTTGAAAATTAATATTATTTATAATTTATATGTAACAACTTAAAGGCCCTAGTAATATATCATGTATATAATCTTAAATTACCATATATCGGTGGTCATCACATTAATCAGCACATTTACTAGTTAGGGGCCCAAGCATGTGAGACATGGTACATATTGGTCATAATATCATATAAAACATATTATAATCCTTCACCTGACTCCATAATCTTTTCATAATGGCTCAAGAAGGAGATAACTTTAGAATGATTGCAGCAGTAAAAAAAACCTATTGTACTACATATATATATATATATATATATATATATATATATATATATATATATATATATATATATATATTAACTTAATGTACTACATATACATGAAGTAAATATTCATGATTGAAATAAATTGAATTTATAATCGGCAAAGCATTTCTCTGAAAATAGCATGATTTAATTATTCTACGACATTAAAATTTGTAACATAATAATATAAATAATTTATTCTATACAATAACATAACCATAACTCTTATACCAGATGTTGAATAAATTATGCAGGAACGTGTTATTGCATAGAATAAATAAAATCAATTAATCATAATATTAAGTATAAAAGTCCAATAATAATCTAGAAGGGGGTTGAATAGATTATTATCGATTAAAAAATTATTTTAGGCCTTTTTGAATTTTTGGATAATTAATTTGCAGTGTTAGAAATTAATGTGCAAGACAGTAAAAATTCAATCACACAATACATGAGATTTATGCAGTTCACAACATACATCCCGTATATATTACTCGTCGGCCTCAAGCTCCTCTCCAGGACTTGAGATCCTATTACTATCAGTAATAAATACTCCTTTAACAGGTGGAGAAGCCTTTACAAAGTTTTATAGTCAAACTTCCAACTGCTCCCAACTAATCTATCTTGGACAGCAAGCTCCCTGATCCCTCCTCAAGCTTAGTTGTACTTCTTTTGAGTTCAGTTCTATTTTATGATCTGGTCTTGAAACAACAGCCTCTTCCTCACCTTACAAGTACACTAGAGACCCAACTTCCCGCTGACCTCTCTAAGACTCTGGTCTTTGTCGAAGAATTACTCGTCTTTCTCACAGGTACATAAAATAAACTAACTCTGACCTTTTCTCTTTTACAAATAAATTTACAATAATGTGCTTCTCAAATAAGCAGATAAGAATTTAGTACATATGGATGCTTCTTAAATAAGCAGATATAATTTAGTGTAGATTGATGCTTCTCAAATAAACAGATATCAATTAAAGAGCAAATATATTTATAAAAGTTCAAAGACTTTTATACTTGAGAAATTATGCTTTTTTGTAAGCAGATAGTAATTTGTGCTTAGATCAAATAATGCTTCTGTGTAAACAAATATGTAAATTATGCACTGTTATAAAAGTTTAAATAACTTTTATATTTTGTGCGAAAAATGCTTTTTGAATAAGCAAATAAGTCGATTTTAGCTTTAGCTCAAAAATGCTTCTATTTAAGCAGATATATAGTTTAATGCAAACTTATAAAGAATAATTCTTTAAGGAGTAAAGAAAAGTCACTTTAAGTTTAAACAACTTTTAGAGTGAAAATGCTTCTGAGTAAGCAAATAAGTTGTTTTAAGCTTTGAATCAAATATGCTTCTATTTAAACAGATATATTCACTTAAGTTTGTGAAATATAAGTTTAAATAACTTTTATATTATGCAACAAGTATTTTATGAGTAAATGAATTTATGATCAAATACTTGTGATGACAAATATCAAGTATAATAAATAAATCAGTTAAGCAATACTTGATATAACAAATATATTTGTTTAACTCAGATAATATATAACAATATTTTATCTATTATATATGTGAACTTTTATAAATAATGTCACTTAGTACTATAAGGAATCGTGCGGTTCGAATTCCTCTTGGTAGAGGTGTATCTCCGTAGCCTTGCGATGTCTAAGTATGATAAAATTTATAATTTTACAATTGATATTTATATAAATATTTTCAATAGATCACTACGATTCTCAAATCCGGTTCAGATGATTCCCCTTTTTGGATGAATATCTCAGTGTTGTTTTGAGCTATCAAGTGTCGTATTTATTTTACGATATTTATATAAATAATATCAATAAAAAGTTACTGAAGGCTATAAGGAATCATACGGTTCGAATTCCTCTCCGTAGCCTTGCGGCGCCCAAGTATCCTTTTATTTGATAAATAGATGAATTATAGATATATAGAATTGTGTATAACAATTTATATTCGTATATCTATAAATATAAATAAGCAAGAGATAATTCAAATAAAATAAATCAAACAACTTATCTCAATTTGCTTAGACCAATTTTCCTCTTCTCAAATGATTAGAACTTTGATAAGAAGAAAAAGAGAAAGCTTCTTAGAGAGAGAGTATGTAGGAGAGAAATAAGCCTTTCTTGAAAGTGAATTGGCATATTGAAAATGAAAGAAAAGCCTCCTATTTATAGATTTTTGAGGTCGGGGGCAAAAAGGTAATTTTCAAAATCTTATTTGAAATTAATGGTTGAGATTTAATAATTTTGAAATGAATGATGGATGGAAAAAAATTCACGTGGTAGAAGTTTCAATTCTGCCCGGACCATTTTTTACCAACATAGCATTTATTGTTCAAATTTAAAACCAACATTAATTCGGTCAAAGTGGTTGAAAGAAGAAGGAGCAGTTAGCTATGTCCCGAAATTGAAGTCACATGATTTTAGAAAAATTGCCAGCACTTGTACTTCACACATACAGGCATGATATTTATATTATATACATATATTATAATGCATGGTTATTATATATATATATATATATATATATATATATATATATATATATATATCCGGATATATATTATATATGTGACGCCCCCAAAATAGGTATACATCACCCATCTTAGGTCGTCAAATACATGGTACAGAATTTATATACAACTTAATTATACAACTATCCTGTAAAGTACAACAAAACATAAGCTGTGAGTTTTAATACAAATATTATCTTCTAGACAATATCCAAACTCAAATTCAATAATTATTAACACACTATTTCACAGAATAGTGAGGACTACTAAAACAATCATATGGACCGTCAATCCATTCCCCGACTAGTCTCAGCTATATTCTCATTTCCTGAAGAGAACAATAAAAGGAAAGGGTGAGCTCAACTAGCCCAGTAAAAAATATTATGACTAAGATAATGCAGGATAAATTATCCTTAGCCTTCAACAATATAATAACTGATAGAATACAATAGACAACAAGTTTTAGATCAAATATTGCAGCGGAATAAGCAATCCATTAGAAGAGTCAAGTGGAGAATGATATTTACTATCTTCTATGATTTAAAAAGTTTTTCATCAACTTTATTGTTGAGACTCAGCTTAATAAATAAACCACATCATTGAATCATCCTTGCACTACGGGCCAAGGATATTCATGTAATCATCAATGGTCATGATTATACCGAATAATCCCTGGTCATAATCATACCAATAACTGTCTATCAATGCACTACGGGCCAATAAGGACTTTTACCACATCATTTATAACATTACGGGTCATGATTATACCGAATGATCCCTGGTCATAATCATACCAATCAGCAGTCCATCTATGCACGTAAGCTAAAGATGACTTTCATCACAATATAAGCATGAGAATGATAAAAATGATATAAGAATTCAATTAAAAGAAAGCAAATGATAAATTTTTAAAGATTTATAATTTAATTTATCCAGAATTCAATAATGATCAGATTGTCAACTGATACTGCTTTGTGGAGTAAAATTCAAGAATGATATTGTATCAAAAATGATTTGGATCGAAAAGAAATCAATTTTTGTCATGAATAGTACTCCGGGTGAATAGTACTCGGATGAATAGTACCCTGTGAATAGTACTTTGTGAATAGTACCCCGTGAATAGTACTTTGTGAATAGTACTTTGTTAATAGTATCGTATACATAAATAGTGCCGTATACGTGAATAGTACTCCGTGAATAGTACTCATAAAAGGAAAATACAAAAGAAAACTATTAAACCCCGAATTTTGTGAATAAAGATTAATTTTCTCAAAATATTTTTTTTTAATATTATGGTGTGGATTTGAGATAATATTATAGTTGTGGATAATATTTATAAATTTTTTAAAGTAAGCAAGTTGTTATATAATATTCGATTAATTGGGAGAATATTCGTTTTAACGAGGAATATTTGTGACGACAAGCACAATCATTGGTGGACCCCTAGCGGAATTATTGTCGGAATGAAAAAGCGATGAAATATCTTTTTATAAAATAACGGCGGAAGTTTTACCGTTAGCTGTTGAACTACCCGGTAGTAAAAATCTGATGTCTGGCGTGGTTGCATAGTAGCATGCACGGTATTGATTATTGATGTTTATGTGAGAAGTCACTCAGTTTTGTTTAATTATTATTACGAGAATTCTTCGCATAGTATCTCACGTTATTTGATTCAATTATTGTCACAGTATCATCTGCATAATATTATTAAATCAATAATTGAGATGACAAGTTATTCATATTATTATTTGTAATATTGACAATATCTAGAAGTCCTGTCAAGGAGAGGTTTGATCACCTAATTGCGCGTCAATAATGAGAAATCCTTATCGGAAAGCCTCCTCTTTCCTGGGAACGACCTGGTTGTTAAATATTGCGAATTATAATAATGATGATAAATGTTGTTAAAAATATTGAGGTGATTTTTATCAAATATTGTAAATATTGGCGTATTATTTGGACCCCCATTTACCTATTTTTCAAAATAATCGATAGAAAATTATTTAATATAATAAAGGTGGGGACCACATGTGGGGCCCACGTGTGGAAGAAATGGATGAAATGAAAATGGGGTGGGAGGGAGGAAGCGTACTTGGGAGGTGACTAATATTATATATATATATATATGTATTATATTATTATTTTGGTTGAAATCATACATCCGTGAATGAAATAATGCATTAGTCAATGAAATAAGCATCCGTGAATGAAATAACTGTTGCGTCCGTGATTTTTCTTACTCAGTGCCTATTCCATTCTCCTATAAATAGGATGTTTAGTTAGAATTGAAAATCACACTAGAATCAGAGAATTCTTCTTCTATAATATTGAGCGTATTTTTTTCAAGTTTTAGAAAGCTTTGAGTTTAGAAAATAGTAAAATTTTTCTTCAAGAATTTATCCGCTATACCAGTTGGAATACTCTTCTTTTTGAGGTAAGGGGTATTATTTATTTTATATTCTGAAGAGATATTATTTTTCGTATTCGTATGAATATTATTATCGTTCAATATTCATTATATTCGTTTAATATTTGTAAGGAATATTATTTCCGTTCAATATTCGTAAGGAATATTATTTTCGTTCAACCGTTATAAGTAAGGGGTTTCTGTCAGGGGTAGTTTCGTAATTTTTCCGATCCTCAAAATTCTGGAAAATTTTGAAATGATAATTTGATGAGTTTTCTAAATTGTGTCCAAAAATGACGATTTTTGGATGTATAGATTAGGAGTTATGAATTTTATGGGAAAAACTATTTTAAAAGTAAACACTTATAACTCCTTGTGGTTAACTCCAAAATTAGTAAAAAATTTATTGGGAGTACATCTATATAACAGCAGTATACCCTGTAAATTTTGGAATTTTTGGACAAAAGTAGAGTTTATGATAAATGTCTAAATATTCGGCAGTTTTGGCCATATGAAAAATAGTAAATTAATTTTAAAAATTTTGAGAAAAATATATGTTCAATATAGGACTATATTCTGCTAAATCCCAGAAAAGAAAATTTGTTTGTACTGCTTTGGTATTTTTCATGAAAATGGACTAGTTATGAGTAAATGAATTAAATATGTTATGTGAAGTAAAAAATTGAAAAATAGGATTTTATGGCTTGGGAATCCTATATAAGGTATATGCAGATTTTTTATGAGGGTTTTGGTTATTGGTGATGAAATCTTATGAGTTTGGCATTTTAGGATGATTAAATGCATTAATTAGTAAAGTGTAAATAATTAAAATAAATTGTTTATAAGTTTAAGAAATGATTAAAATATTGTTATAATATTAATAATATTAGATTTTGAGATTATTAAGTGATTGATAACATTTGGATTAAGGTGTTATGGAATCATTGATTTATAATATTATTTAATGATTAATAATATTAGTAAATGAATTTAATGTTATTATATAATGAATAATATTAAATGGAGTTTATAATATAATGAATAATGTTATTATCTTCGTTAAATATTTGTTAAAATATTATTCAAATCATTTTTGATATAATATTATTCTTGAATTTTACTCCACAATTGGTGATCATGTTGACAATTTGGACATTATTGAATTTTGGATAAATTATATTGTTAGTCTTTAATATTTATCCTTTATCTCATTTGATTGATTTTTTATATTATTATCATCATTCTCATGATTATATTGTGTTAAAAGTCATCTATGGCCAGTAGTGCATAGATGGACTTGGTATGATTATGACCAGTGATTATTCGGTATAATCATGACCGTAATGTTACAAATGATGTGGTAAAAGTCATCTTTAGCCAGTAGTGCATAGATGGACTTGGTATGATTATGACCAGGGATTATTCGGTATAATCATGACCGTAATTGAAAACACGAATGTGAGACCCCAAATTTTATGAATAAAGATTTAAATTTCTCAAAATATTTGTTTTTGAATATTATGGTGTGGATTTGATATAATGTTATAGTTGTGGGTAATATTTACAAATTTTACAAAGTATGCAAGTTGTTATATAATATTCGATTGGTCAGGGAATATTCTTTTTATCGGGGAATATCCGTACGACGGCACAATCATTGGAGGACCCCACAACAGAAATATTGTCGTATTTAGAAAATGACAGAATTATCTTTTTATAAAAATAATGGCGAAAGTTTTACCGTTAAACTGTTGAACTACCCGGTAGTAAAAGTAAAGTAATACGCATGGTTGCATAGTAGCACACGGTATTGGTTATTGATGCTTACATGAGAAGTCACTCAGTTATACTCAATTATTGCTATAGTAATTGTTGCATCATATCTCTCATATTATTGATTCGATTATTGTCACAGTATCATCTGTATAATATGATATATTATTAAATCAATAATTGAGACGACAAAATTATTCATATTATTAAATTGCAATATTTACAATGTCTAGAAGTTACATCGAGGAGAGGTTTGGTCATCTAATTGCGCTTCGATAAGGAGAAATCCTTATCGAAAGCCCCTCTTTCACAGGAGCGACATTGGTTGTTAAATATTGTGAGTTATAATATTAATAATGAATAAGTTCGTGTTGATTAAAGATGAAATTGATAGTTCCATTATGTTGGAATTATTAGTGTTAGTGAAAATTGACATTTATTTCGATAATAATTGATGTCTGGAAGTTATCGGGTAATTAATCGAATAAACGAGGAATTAATTGCTATTAATTCACATGATTATAACTATTTGTTCACATGTGTGTACTATTGATTCACATTCATGTACTATTAGGGGAGTTGGTGCAAGATTGATAATACTTGCATGACTAAGTTAAAGATGGAGGTATAGATGGAGGTATTATACTGTTATTCATATTTTCACATGATTATAACTATTGAATCACATGATTGAACTATTGATTTACATTATTTACTATTAGGGGAGGTAGTGCAAGTTTGATAATACTTGCAGGACTAAATAAAAATGAAAGAAAAGTTAGAGGTATTGTACTGTAATTTTTCGAGCCCCAAAACGTGAAATTATCGAAACTATATTTTTCTATAAATAGAAGCTCATTCTTCTTTCAATTCTCACCAATTCACTAAAGCTATAGAGCAATTATTATAGAGAGAAATTATAGAGAGAAAGAAGAAGAGAAGTCTGCTACCTCTCTATTCCAGTATCTAGCTTTATTCTAAGGTAAGGGGTATTATTTCTTTCATTTTCATAAAGAGAGCTATTGTTATTCCATTCCTTATTATTATGTTGGAATAAACATCATCTATGCTAAATCTTGCATACATGGTAAAATTCTTACATTATTCCATTCTTTATTATTACATTTGGAATATCACATGCGTCATGCGGCATTACGCATGACTGGTTCCACTATTTATTATACATTGGAATAACTTTGTTTATATCAAATACCGCATACATGGTGAAATTCTTCTATTATTGAATTCTTTATTATTACATTGGAATATCCGATCTATGCATTATTACATACATAACACAGTTCCATTATTTATTATTCGGTTGGGAAAACCTGTCTGTGCGGTCTATCGCATGCCTGGTGAATTATGTTGTTATTCCATTCTTTTTATTCTATTGGAATATCATGTCTGCGGATTTTGCATGACATGGTTTCATTCTTTATTATTCTGTTGGGAATAACATGTCTGTGCGGTCTATCGCATGCATGGTGAATTCTTCTATTATTCCATTCTTTATTATTCTGTTGAAATAACCTGTCTATGTGGATTACCACATGCATGGTGAATGATCCTTTGTATTCATTCCTTATTAAATTGTGGAAATGATGCATACGTGGATTACTGCTCATGGCGAAAATCTATTTGCAGTTTCATATATTCTAGTATACTCAGTTGGTTAAAGTTTTGGCTTCTATACTTTATGAAATTAGTAGAATATCCTGGATATTTGCGCTTCATCCAGTATCTTTTCATGAAAATATTCTTCTGAGCATTCTTAAATTTTACTCCACAAAGCAATATCATGTTGACAATTTGGACGTTTTTGAGTTCAGGATAAATTAACTTATAAATCTTTAAAATTTAATTCTTGAACTTGTTTTATTGAATTATTATGTCATTGTCATCATCCTCATGTTTATATATATTATGTTGAAATTCATTTGTGGCCTGTAGTGCATAGATGGACTTGGTATGATTATGACCAGGGATTATTTAGTATAGTCATGACCGTAATGTTACAAATGATGTGGTAAAAGTCCTCATTGGCACGTAGTGCATTGATGGACAGTTATTAGCATGATCATGACCATTGATGAAAACACGAATATCCTAGGCCCATAGTGTATGGATAATTTGTGGTCGTGATACTAATGAATATCCTTGGCCGTAGTGCAGGGATGACGTGGTTTATTTAATAAACTGAGTCTCAGTGATGAAAAACCTTTTAAATCATAGAAGAGTAGATTTTATTCTCTACTTGACTCTTCTAATGGATTGCTTGTTCCGTTGTAGTTAAACTTGATGTTTGTTATATTGTATCAGTTTAACACTATTGAAGGCTAACGATAATTTATTTTGCATTATCTTAGCCATAATATTTCTTACTGGGCTAGTTGAGCTCACCCTTTTGCTTTCATTGTTCTCTTCAGGAAATGAGAACGTAGCGGGGACTAGTCGGGGAATGGAGTAACGGTCTAGATGATAGCATTAGTAGTCCTCACTATTCTATGAAATAGTGTGATAATAAATGTATTAAGCACTTATTTTGAGTTTGAATACTGTCTAGAAGATAATATTTGTATTAAAACTCACAGCTCATGTTATATATTTAAGATTGTATTTGTATTATGTACCATGTATTTGGCGACTCAGAATAGGTGATGTATACCTATTTTGGGGGCTCCACAATTGGTATCAAAGCTTAGGGATATGATCCCTGGCTGAGATGTGAGACAAGAACTAGGAGGGGAGAGACGGATAATTTCTTCGCTAGTTTGACCTACCTAAGTTTATTTGGTATTTAATTGGTCGGTCAGAGTATACGGATAATATGTGATATGTTAATTAACCCTTGTTTTGTGGCAGTATTTGAAAATAACATCCGAGAATGTTGAAAATAGCAATGGAGCACAGGAGACCGTTGAGTCTCCACAGATCAATAATCGAGGATAATGTGCATCGGGAAGGCGACAATCCTCATATAGCGACAACACTTGACCAAATGATGAGCGATGGAATGTTAGGAGGCTTTATGCAATTCATGCAACATCGGTAGAGAGCGGCTCTCATCCAAAATGCGGTGGAACAACTTTGGCAACTCTCGGACGGTCACTACTAAACAATTCAAGGAGCTGGGACCACCGGAGTTTTTGGAGAGCCAAAACCACTTAAGGCGAAGACATGGATAAAGCAGATCAACAAGATATTTGATGTCTTGGGATGTTACGAAGAGAAAAAGGTTCCTTTGCCACCTTCATATTGCGGGTAGAGGCGATTCTTGGTGGGAATCAGAAAGCATACTCAACTTTGCCGCCTTGAAGATGTCTTGGGAGAAGTTCAAGAAATGTTCAACGACAATACTTTCTCGAAAGTATTCGTCGGATAAAAGAGGTAGAGTTCATTAAAGCTGGAGCAAAACAACATGGATGGCGTGTCACGAGACGAAGCTAAGTTTGTCGAGTTGTCGGTTTGCGTCCCATTTGGTTGATAATGAGGAGAGAACGGCGCAAATATTTCTAAGAGGTTTGAAACCGAGATACGTCAATATCTTATCTCTCATAAAGCGTGTTTGTACTCGAGATGTTGTTAAATAGGGCTCGATTATTGGGCGCGATAATGAGTCAACCCAACCAAAAAAGCGGTAGAAAAAATGATAATACCGGTGATAGCGATCATCGAGCGGTGATAATAAGTGTGGAGGAATCGGCATGCGAAATGGTAACCACCGGTGGTAATCATGGCCAAAATAATAAGAGTGGAAATTTCAAGAAGAGAAGGTTCAACAACGATGGAAAGACAATGACAGACCAAAGACTGTTAAGGAAGGAGAACGACCACCAATTGTATGCTTGAAATGCGGAGGGGATGGACATATCAGTCCAAACTGCGTGATGCAGTCCAAAGCATGTTACAATTGTGGAAAAGAAGGTCACCTAGCCCGATTTTGTCGTGCACCAAAGTCAAGTCCAGTTGGGATGGTGGCACCAAAGGCGGATACGAACAAAACAAAGTCGGTGGTTTCAGGAAGAGCGTTTTTCGTGACTTCTCAAAAAGCGAGTGACGCGAACAAAGTTAGCACGGGTTAGTTAATTATAAATTCTTGCGAAGTCTATACCTTATTAGATACCGGTTCTACCCATTCTTTTATCTCTCTTGCTTGCACTCAACGTTTAAATTTGACCCCAGAGAAGTTAGACTTTGACTTATTGGTTGAAACTTCGTTAGTAGAAACCTTCATTACATCCACTGTTTATAAGTCTTGTTGATTCAAATCGACACTTTCACATTACGTGTCGATCTTATCTCTTTGAAAATACTTGCCTTTGATGTGATTTTAGGAATCGATTGGTTAACTACTCATCATGCTTTTCGTAAGGTTGTTAGATTTCATATTCCTAACCAACCTGTTATGCGAATTCAAGTAACCAAACCACTAAAGTCAATCATTGTCATATCAAGCCATAAGTAAAGAGCCCCGATCCTTTCGTTGTTGACTTCCTTGTGTGGAATGCACCAAAGCTAGACTTTCTGTAGGCGACGTCGTGAATGACTACGGCAAGTTGATATGTATCAATGTGACGTACTATCCAAGTCTTAGATGAGAGTCACAGTTTTGAATGATATTTCTATTGCTAATAAATTTCCAGACATATTCCTGAAGAACTTCCTAGCCTACCCCTAGAGCATGAAATAGAATTTTGTATTGACCCCAGTACAAAACCCATTTCTAAAACCCTTAAATATTTCTTCAACCAAAACGAACGTATAATGCGTCAAGAGCGTTGGCTCATTTATTGAAGATTATGACTATACCATTCAATATCATTGTGGAAGAACGAACGTGGTAGCTGACGCGTTGAGTAGAAGATCGTATGCATTTACGAGTGCGATGTTGTTAACACAAAAACCTATTTCGTATAACTTGCAAATGATGAAGATAGAATTAAAGACTCTAGGGACCCACGTGAAGATAACGAATATACGAGTAGAATCGACTTTAATCGATAAAGTTAAAGCTGCTCAAGCTACACACCCGAATCTGATGGATGTGAAGAAGAAGGTTCAAGAAGGCGTTATCTCAACCCTCAATTTAATTGGCCCATTTGAAATCATCGATCGAGTAGGAATTGTGGCCTATAGACTCGTTTTACTGCCAAGTATGTCACGTGTTCATAACGTTTTTCACGTATCGATGTTACGTAATATGTGGACGACCCGAACCACATTATTAAATTAGAACTAGACGATAGAGTAGAAGATTTAATGTATGAGAAGATACGTGTTAAAATCTTGGATAAGAAGGATCATATTCTACACTCTAAAGTTATACCTCAAGTCAAAGTTTTGTGGAGAAACCATGATGTTGAGGAAATGACCTGGGAGTTAGAATCTGAAATGAAATCAAGGTATCCTCACCTCTTCGACATACCAGGTACGCACCCTAATTTTGAGGGCAAAATTTCATAAGGAGGGGAGATTGTGAGACCCCAAATTTTATGAATAAAGATTTAAATTTCTTGAAATATTTTTTTTTAAATATTATGGTGTGGATTTGATATAATGTTATAGTTGTGGGTAATATTTATAAATTTTGCAAAGTATGCAAGTTGTTATATAGTAGTCGATTGGTCGGGGAATATTCTTTTTTGTCGGGGAATATCAAATGCGACGGCACAATCATTAGTGGACCCCCTAACGGAAGTATTGTCGTATAGAGAATACTTATGAATTATCTTTTAATAAAAATAACAAATGAAAGTTTTACCGTTAAATTGTTGAACTACCGGTAGTAAAAAAAGTACGATGTCTGGCGTGGTTGCATAGTAGTACACACGGTATTGGTTATTGATGCTTACGTGAGAAGTCACTCAGTTATACTCAATTATTGCTACAGTAATTATTGCATCATATCTCTTATATTATTAATTCGATTATTGTCACAGTATCATTTGTATAATATGATATATTATTAAATCAATAATTGAGACGATAAAATTATTCATATTATTAAATTACAATATTAACAATGTCTAGAAGTTCTATCAAGGAGAGGTTTGGTCATCTAATTCTTTGCTTAATAGGAGAAATTCTTATCGAAAAGCCCCCTTTTTCACAGGAGCGACATTGGTTGTTAAATATTGTGAGTTATAATATTAATAATGAATAAGTTCGTGTTGATTAAAGATGAAATTGATAGTTCCATTGTGTTGGAATTATTAGTGTTAGTGAAAATTGACATTTATTTCGATAATAATTGATGTCTGGAAGTTATCGGGTAATTAATCGAATAAACGAGGAATTAATTGCTATTAATTCACATGATTATAACTATTTGTTCACATGTGTGTACTATTGATTCACATTCATGTACTATTAGGGGAGTTGGTGCAAGATTGATAATACTTGCATGACTAAGTTAAAGATGGAGGTATAGATGGAGGTATTATATTGTTATTCGTATTTTAACATGATTATAACTATTGAATCACATGATTGAACTATTGATTCACATTATTTATTATTAGGGGAGGTGGTGCAAGTTTGATAATACTTGCAGGACTAAATTAAAAATGAAAGAAAAGTTGGAGGTATTGTACTGTAATTTTTCGAGCCCCAAAACGTTCAATTATCGAAACTATATTTTTCTATAAATAGATGCTCATTCTTCCTTCATTTCTCACCAATTCACTAAAACTATATGTGACGCCCACAAAATAGGTCCATTCCACCCAACCTATTCTGAGTCGCCAAATACATGGTACAGAAAATAACTACAACTTTATTACTACAATTGTCGTGCAAAATACAACAACACATATACTGTGAGTTTTAATACCAACTGTGACTCATGTCCCAACTATGGACAGCACCTCACATTAATATTAGTAGAATATCCTAGATATTTGCGCTTCATCCAGTATCTTTTCATGGAAATATTCTTCTGAGCATTCTTGAATTTTACTCCACAAAACAGTATCATGTTGATAATTTGAACGTTTTTGAGTTCAGGATAAATTAACTTATAAATCTTTAAAATTTAATTCTTGAACTTGTTTTATTGAATTATTATGTCATTGTCATCATCCTCATGTTTATATTATGTTGAAAGTCATCTGTGGCTTGTAGCGCATAGATGGACTTGGTATGATTATGACCAGGGATTATTCGGTATAGTCATGACCGTAATGTTATAAATGATGTGGTAAAAGTCCTCATTGGCCCATAGTGCATTGATGGACAGTTGTTGGCATGATCATGACCATTGATGAAAATACGAATATCCTTGGCCCTTAGTGCATGGATAATTTGTGGTTGTGATACTAATGAATATCATTGGTCGTAGTGCAGGGATGACGTGGTTTATTTAATAAGCTAAGTCTCATCGATAAAAGTGATGAAAAACCTTTTAAATCATAGAAGATAATAGATTTTATTCTCTACTTGACTCTTCTAATGGATTGCTTATTCTACTGCAGTTAAACTTGATGTTTGTTATATTATATCAGTTTAACATTGTTGAAGGCTAACGATAATTTATTCTGCATTATCTTAGCCATAATATTTCTTATTAGGCTAGTTGAGCTCACCCTTTTGTTTTCATTGTTCTCTTCAGGAAATGAGAACGTAGCAGGGACTAGTCTATGAAATAGTGTGATAATAAATGTATTGAGCACTTATTTTGAGTTTGAATCACATCTGAAGACAATATTTGTATTAAAACTCATGTACTCATGTTGTATATTTAAGATTGTATTTGTATTCTGTACCATGTATTTGGCGACTCAGAATAGGTGATGTATACCTATTTTGGGGGCGTCACAACGAATATCATTGGCCCGTAGTGCATGGATAATTCGTGGTCGTGATACTATTAAGCTGAGTCTCAGCATTATTGGTTTTTCAGTTGTATATCTTTGGCCTGTAGTGCAAAGTTGGACTGTTGATTTACTTGATTATAAATATGAATTGTGATTTAATTATAATCTGTGGTGTTTCAGGTGAAGACAGGTGATGAGAGTTCTCTTTGTCTTGAGTATAGTAAAGAACTGTTGATGAGTATTACAGGAATGAAATATTAACGATGCACGTTTAATCTAGAGGAGATAGTAGACATTATGTTCTACTTGACTCTTCTAATGGATTGCTTATTCCGCTGCAGTTAAACTTGTTGTCTATTATATTCTATCAGTTGTTATACTGTTGAAGGCTAACGATAATTTATTCTGCATTATCTTAGTCATAATATTTCTTACTGGGCTAGTTGAGCTCACCCTTTCTTTCACTATTCTCTTCAGGAAATGAGAATATAGATGGGACTAATCGGGGAATGGATTGACGGTCCAGATGGTTGCATTAGTAGTCCTCACTATTCTGTGAAAATAGTGTGATAATAAATGTAATAAGATTAAATTTGAGTTTGAATACTGTCTGGAAGACAATATTCATGTAAAAACTTTCAGCTATGCTTTTGTCATATTGTATTAATTAAGTTTGTATTTGATTTCTGTACCATGTATCTGGCGACTCAAGATGAGTGATGTATACCTATTTTGGGGGCATCACAAAAACGATATTCCATGACGAGTACAAAAGAAAGGATATCTCATACGAGTATAATAGAATATACGAAACTGCAAATGGATTTTCATCCTCAATGCGGTAATCCACGTAGACAGATTATTTCCATAATTTAATAAAGAATAAATACGAAGGGTCATTCACCGTGTAATGCGGTGAGTCTGCGTGAGACAAAGTTATTCCACGTAATAATAATGAATGGAATAATGGAAGAATTTCACCATGCATGCGGTGATGCTGCGTGAGCGAGTTATTCCAATGAATAATAAAGAATGGAATAACAAAAGAATTTCACCATACATGCGGTAGTCCGCGTAGACAGGTTATTCCAACAAAATAATAAATAATGGAATAACAACCTTTACGAGTATTGAAAGAAAATAACTCTCTTCATGAGTACGAAAGAAATAATACCCCTTACGACTGTTAAACGAAAATAATATTCCTACGAATATTGAACGAAGATGATATTCCTTACGAATATTGAACGAAAATAATATTCATACGAATACGAAAAATAATATCTCTTCAGAATATGAAATAAATAATACCCCTTACGACTGTTGAATAATATTCCTACGAATATTGAACGAAGATGATATTCCTTATGAATATTGAACGAAAATAATATCCATACGAATACGAAAATTAATATCTCTTGAATATGAAATAAATAATACCCCTTACCAACGTTGAACGAAAAATAATACTCCTACGAATATTGAATGAAGATGATATTCCTTACGAATATTAAACGAAAATAATATTCATACGAATACAAAAAATAATATCTCTTTAGAATATGAAATAAATAATACCCCTTACGACTGTTGAATAATATTCCTACGAATATTGAACGAAGATGATATTCCTTACGAATATTGAACGAAAATAATATTCATACGAATACGAAAAATTAATATCTCTTCAGAATATGAAATAAATAATACCCTTTACCTCAGAAAAAGACTGGATACTAGAATAGTGAAGTAGCAGACTTCTCTTCTTCTATCTCTCTATAATTGCTCTTGTGAGTCTTAGTGAATTGGTGAAAATGAAAGAAGAATGAGCTTCTATTTATAGGAAAATATAGTTTTAATAATTGCACATTTTGGGGCTCAAAATATTACAGTATAATACCTTCATCTTTTTCTTCATTTTTAATTTAGTCCTGTAAGTATTATCAAACTTGCACCATCTCCCCTAATCGTATATCATGTGAATCAATAGTACAATCATGTGACTCAATAGTTTTATACATGTGAAAAAAATAATTACAGTATAGTACATTCATCTATACCTCCATTTTTAATTTAGTCATGCAAGTATTATCCATCTTGCACCACCTCCCCTAATAGTACATTCATGTGAATCAATAGTACACACATGTGAACAAATAGTTATAAGCATGTGAATTAATAGCAATTAATTGATCATTTATCCGATTAATTACCCGATTGGTCAATATAACCTCCAGACATCAATTATTATCAGAATAGATGTCGATTTTCACCAACACTAATAATCTCAACACAATGGAAATATCAATTTCATCTATAATCAATACGAACTTATTCATCATTAACATTATAACTCATAATATTTAACAACCAGATCATTCCCAGGAAAGAGGGGGCTTTCCGATAAGGATTTCTCCCTATTGGCACGTAATTAGGTGACCAAACCTCTCCTCGACAGAACTTTCCAGACATCGTCAATATTGTAAATAATAATATGAATAACTTTGTCATCTTAATTATTAATTTATTAATATAAAATATTGATACTATGACAATAATTGAATCAATAATATGAGAGATATTATGCAGCAATTACTATAGCAATAATTGAGTATAACTGAGTGACTTCTCACATAAGCATCAATAATCAATACTTTGTGCTACTATACAATCACGCGTATTATTGTACTTTTGCTACCAGGTTGTTCAACAGTTTAACGGTACAACTTTCGTCGTTATTTTTATAAAAAGATATTTCTGTCGTTTTCTAACTACGACAAAACTTTCGTTGTGGGGTCCACCAATGATTATGCCGTCGTACGAATATTCCCTATTAAAACAAATATTACCAGATAAATAAAATATTCCTTGACACAACGAATATTTTATATCAACCTGCTTACTTTGCAAAATTTTTAAATGTCACCCTTAACTTTAACCTTTATCAATTTAACCATTTACTAAATAAAATAATAATTATAAAAAAATTAATTACTTTCATTTCATAAAATTCGAAGTCTTACAATATACATATTATGTTGCTATATATAAATATAATATATAATACATATAATGCAGCATGCACGGTTTGAAATAATTTGTTTGCACATGCATTCATTCTTAGTTTATACATATATATGATATACTGCACATGTATGAATTATATTATAATATATATATATAGTACTATGCATGTTATATATAATATAAGATATATATTTATTATATCCATTAATGATTAGAATTATATATATACTTGATAATATATATATACGGTTTATATATATAATAATAATATAAAACTTATAATATATATATATATAAATAATAAAATAATTTTGCCCAATTTTGAAATAAAATAATTTTTGAGATATTTAAATAATAAAATTAATTTGAAAATAAATAAAAGATGCCCACAAGTAAAAATGATTTAATAACAAAAAAAACTCCATCTTCTTTCCAAATTCGGTCAAACAAGTATTTGATGATCAACATATGATTTTTGTCCCACAATACATGACCCAATTGATTTAACATTTTAAAACATCAAGATCGAGAAAATCAATTAAATAAGATTTAGAAAATATTTTTGATCAAAGTAAATAAGATAAATAAAACAATGATAATAAAAAAACCTATGGAGAGGATTCTACCCTTTTAATTAAATTATTTACTAATTATTGTTATCGTTAAAATAAATCTAAAAGTTAGAGACCCAACAAAGTACTTACATGAATTGAGAGAAGCCATCTTGTATATATCACGCTTCCATTGCGCTTAAGGGTGAAGGTCTTCAATTGCCTCTCTTAATCTTAGGATGGATGTATAGGTGTCTATATAAAATTCTTGAGACGACAATTGGGACCAAACCCTAACTGTTTTATTTATAGAATAGCTAATGGTCAAAATCGTCCATCAAGATTATGAAATCCTAGGGCCCATTATGCCAAATACTATTAAGAATATTATTTATAGGTCACATAATTAATTACCAAATCCATAAATAAAGTGATTAAATTAATAAAATATGTAAGTCTAATAATTACATAAATAGTAGAGGTCACATAAGGAATAAAATATTCTAACAAAAAAACAAACGACATAGTTGTGTCGACATGACATAGTCCATTAACACAATGGTTGTGTCACCATGACAAAGTTTTGAAAAAAAATTGTAAATAAATTGAGTTGTTTGCAAATAAAGTTTTCTAGATTCATTTAAGCTGGCCTTGATTCAAGTTTACCTTAATTCGAGTTAAAATAAGGAATTGTTTAAGTTTGGCTCAACGCTAGATCATTTAACTATTAGTTGAGCTCAAATATGATAAGACAAAACTCAACTCAGTTTAACTCATTTACAATTCGGGTTAAATATTTTTTTTCCCACTCTACTCGACCTCGGTTTACAAATAGATCATTGTACTGAAATTTTTTCATTCCGCTCACAAAACTACAATTTGTTTACAAACCGTTACAAATTCTATTACATTGTTTGACTTTTAACGGATTGAGTACACATGGCAGATAGAATTTATATATGTCATATATATATGTCCACGTGGTATGTCATTGTGAAAAAAATAAATAAAATACTCAAAAGCCAACAATTAAGACAAGTTAACCAAATAAAACAATAGAAAAAAAAAGCAACCAAATAAAATCTTTAACTTCACAATTATTAAATACAAAAAATTAATAACTTAAATGTGATATATATATATATATATATTGCTTAAAAAATTAAATTATTTAAAAAAATTAAATTTAAAAGTTAATATAATAATAATAATAATAATAATAATAATCCCTCCATTTCAAAATATTAGATAATTTTATATTTTTAAAGTGAACCTAAAATATTTAAAACTTATAAAAAATATGAATTCATTAATTTTATATAAATACATTTGTAAACATTATACATTAATATATTTTATTATTAATTAATAATTTTATACATTAATTTTCTTTAAAATCACCGCTTTTCATTAATTAAAAAAATTAAAAGGTAAAATTATAATTTTTATAGTACTAAATTTCTTAAAATTATCTCTAATTTTGAGAAACCAATGTTATACCCGTCTGAAAATTAATATTTTATTATAATGATGATTCCCTCACAAAGAGGGCATCACCTTCCCTTTCCCTCTTCCTTCTGCTTTCTTCTTCCTCCCGTGATTTCCTTCCTCCCCACCCGTGACTCTCCTTCTCCTATATAAGGACATGATCTGAAGAAAAATATACATAAGAATTTTCTCTGAAGAATTTCTCTCTCTTTCTCTTGCTTATTCTCTCTAAATTTATGCAGCAATTATAAGAGTATATTTATACACTTTGCTAAAGTTTTATAACACGTTATAAGTACGAAGCTCTAACCAACTGAGACGGTAAAATTAAATTCTTGCAATTTATTATTATATTACCGGTTTGGCTATGCCACCAATAGTATAATGTTATTCTTACAATTGGCCTGGCTTTGCCGCCTATTATATTAACTGTCAAGTTATATTTATATTTTATTCTCCAATTTTAAACTATGTTATTTACAATGGTACCATCTATCCTTGTTAATCTTACAAGACTTGGTGAGAACCTTTTTACCGCTTATTAAATTGTAGAAATAACCTGTATATGTGAAATACCGTATACCTGGTGAATAATCCTTTGTATTCATTTCTTATTAAATTGTGGGAATAACCTGTATATGTGAAATACCGCATGCATGGTGAAATTCTTCTGTTATTCCATTCTTTATTATTACATTTGGAATATCTCGTCATGCATACGGATTACGCATAACTTTGGTTCCATTCTTTATTATTACGTTGAAAATATCACATGCATGCGAATTACGCATGACCTGGTTTCATTATTTATTATTATGTTGAAATAATCTGTCTGTGCAGTCTATCGCATTCCTGGTGAAATTCTTTTAGTTATTCCATTCTTTATTATTTTGTTGGAATAATATGTCTATGCAAACTTTCGCATGCCGGGTGAAGATCCATTTGCATTTTTGTATATACATTAACATTTGCATATTCTTTTTACTAAAATAATATGCTAATAACGTAAATATAAGAATATTTATATTTACATTTTATCACCACTTGAGGTTGTGGTATAGTTTATTTTTCCTATTTTATACATGCAATTATTTATTGTTTTAATAAATAATAAAATTGTGTTCAACCCAGAATAGATGGCAAACTTGGCAAAAATAGATTTTTCTATTTTGAAAATCTCTGGAGACAACTATTTGGCTTGGGCACTTGATGCAGAATTGCACCTTAGTGCAAATGAGTTAGAAAAGACCATTGAATCAGGAAATACAGCAACTTCGGCACAAAATGCAAAAGCCATAATTTTTCTTCATCACCATATTGATGAAGGATTAAAGACTGAGTATTTAACAGTAAAAGATCCTTTGTCTTTATGGACACAACTGAAGGAATGATTTGACCACCAAAAATTAGTTGTTCTCCCTAATGCCAAATTTGAGTGGCTTAATTTAAGGCTACAAGATTACAAATCAATTACAGAATATAGTTCCAATGTTTATAGAATAACCTCTACTTTGGCTTTGTGCGGAGATCCGGTTTACGAAATCCAAATGTTAGAGAAAACACTCTCAACTTTTCATCCCACCAACATGATTCTGTCACAACAATATAGACAGAGTAAGTTCACAAAATTCAGTGACTTGTTGTCTATCCTCCTTGTTGCAGAAAAGAATAATGAATTATTATTGAAAAACAATCAAGTACGGCTAACAGGTGCTACCCCATTGCCGGATATTAACAGCATATCATTCTAGCAGAATAAACGTGGCAAGAGATGGTCATATAATAAGAAGCCTTGGGGACGAAAGAATAAATGAGGCCATCGTAACAACAAATTCCAGAAGCGCGACAATTCAAGCCACCAGAAGTGACAAGTGTCTGGGTCCAGTAAAAATAAAGAAAATGCAACACAGATAAAGAACAAACCAGATGTTTGTTTTAGGTGTGGAATGAATGGGCATTGGTGGCGGCGTGCACGTAAATGTGCCGAGGCATCTGGTTAATTTATTCCAGGAGTCTCAAAAGAACAAAGTAATGGAGGCAGAAACAAACTTTGTTAATAATCAATTGAATATTGTTGATGTTCCACCAATGACCAACATTGAGGAAAAGGTTATTGATATTACTGAACCTTTAGAAAGTATCTTTTGGGATATCGTTTAATTTCTTGTTTTAATTAAACACCCTGTATGTATAATATTATTAGTTTTCATTCTATATGTGGTATGTGTTTCTCATGAATAAAATTATATTTGAAATGTAACGTTTCTTATTTATGTTTTTATATGTGTCAGACCATTTTTTTAATGGATATGGAGCATATATGTTTAGCAGACAGTGAAACAACTCATACAATCCTTCGAAATGAGAAATATTTTTCACAACTGATCAAAGCTAAGGGAAATGTAGGAACTATCTCTGGCACATCAAATTTAATCGAGGGATTTGGAAAAGCTAGTTTCTTGCTACCAAATGAGACACAAGTTTTTATCAAAGATGCTCTATATTCTAGTAAATAAAGAAGAAATTTGCTTAATTTTAAAGATATTCGACTGAATGGTTTTCATATTGAAACAACTAATGAAAATGATAATGAATATCTTCTCATCACTTCTACTTTTTTTGGAAAAAAGAATATCCTAGAAAAACTTCATTTAAATTCTTCTGGATTATATACTATGAAAATTAGAGCAATTGAGTCTCATAATGTTATGATTCCAAAAATCATAGATCCCAAATCCTTTACGCTTTGGCATGAAAGACTTAGTCATCCAGGTACTTCTATAATGCGTTGTATTATTGAAAATTCTACTGGTCATCCTCTCAAAGATAAGAAGGTTTTTCCTAGTAGTGAATTTCTTTGTGGTGCGTGTTCTCGAGGAAAATTAATTGTTCGACCGTCACCAGTAAAAGTTTATAAAGAAACCCCAAAATTCCTAGAGAGAATTCAAGGAGACATTTGTGGACCTATTCAACCATTGTCTGGCCCATTTCGATATTTCATTATTTTAATAGATGCTTCAACTAGATGGTCTCATGTTTGTCTTCTCTCTTCTCAAAATTTTGCCTTCTCAAAACTTCTTGCTCAAATAATCAAGTTACGAGCTCAGTTCTCGGATCATCCAATCAAGTTAATTCGACTTGATAATGCAGCTGAATTTTCATCAATGACTTTTAATGATTTTTGTATGACTATTGGAATCTCCATTGAGCATTACATTTCCTCATATTCATACACAAAATGGTTTATTTGAATCTTTAATAAAAGACTTCAACTAATTGCACGACCATTAATGTTAAGGGTTAACTTACCCACCTCAGTTTGGGGTCATGCAATTCTTTATGCTGCAGCCATCATTCGAGTAAGACCAACGGCTCTTCATAAATTCTCTCCTCTTCAGTTAGTTCTTGGACAGATACCTAACATATCACACTTTCGAGTTTTTGGAAGTGCGCGATATATATTCCAATTGCACCTCCACAAAGAACTAAGATGGGAGCCCAACGAAGAATAGGTATTTATGTTGGTTTTGATTCTCCTTCTATTGTCAGATATCTTGAACCTTTAACTGGAGATATTTTTACTACACGTTATGTAGATTGTCATTTTAATGAATCTGTATTTCCAACATTAGGAGGAGGGAAAGTTTTAAATAAAAAACCCTCTGAAATATCATGGAATGCATCATATTTAAATTGATTGATTCTTATGCGGAGACAATGTGAAATTGAAGTTCAAAGAATTATTCATTTACAAAATATTGCAAATCAAATGCCAGATGCATTTAATGATGCTAGAAAAGTGATAAAGTCACATACACCTGCGGTGGATACTCCGTGAGGATAGAAATACCTATTGAAAAATTAATTCACGGAGAATTGTGAATAAGGTAATAGAAGAATCTAAACCACGCATGAAGCGTGGAAGACCGATTAGTGCAAAAGACAATGTACCACAAAAATCAAAAGCAAATAAGAGAATCCCAGAAGGAATACCCGCTCCAGAAATAGCACTTATTCCAAGAGTGGGAATAGCCCCAGAAGAGGTTAAAAATCTCAGTGAAGGGATAAGAGATGAACATCAAGAGATCTCAATAAATTATGTACATGATGAGAAAATATGGGATTGAAGCAAAGTCATGATTGATGACATATTTGCTTTCTCTATAGCATCAGATATTACTTTAATTCCTGACACGGATCCTGAACCACAAAACGTGGAAGAATGTCGGAAAAGAAAAGATTGGCCAAAATGGAAATATGCTATTCAAACTGAGCTATAATCTCGATTGAAAAGAGAAGTATTTGGACCAGTAGTCCAAACACCGCTGGGTGTAATCCCGGTTGGAAACAAATGGGTATTTGTACGAAAGCGAAATGAAAGAAATAAAATTGTGAGATACAAAGCCCGACTTGTAGCTCAAGGGTTTTCACAAAAACCTGGTATTGATTATTAGAATACATACTCTCCAGTAATGGATGGAGTCACTTTTCGCTTTCTGATAGGTATGGCAACCATGGAAGGTTTGGAAACACGTTTGATGGATGTTGTAACAGCATACCTATATGGCTCACTTGACAGTGAGATTTACATGAGAATCCCTGAAGGATTGAAAATGGTTGAATCACAAAGGCCACGTCACATATATTGAATCAAGTTACAACGCCCATTGTATAGGTTGAAACAGTCTGGTCGTATGTGGTATAATCGACTTAGTGATTATTTAATAAAAGATGGATATATAAATGATCAAGTATGTCCATGTGTTTTTATTAAGAAATCATAAAGTGGATTTTCCATCATTGTTGTATATGTGGATGATTTGAATCTTGTAGGTACTCCTGAAGAACTCATAAGAACTACTACTTATTTAAAAGATGAATTTAAAATGAAAGATCTTGGAAAGACAAAATTCTGTTTGGGAATACAAGTGGAGCATTTAGCATCTGGAATTTTTGTTCATCAATCCACATATGCTGAAAAGATTCTCAGTCATTTTCATATGGATAAAGCTCATCCTTTGACTACCCCGATGGTTTTTCGATCTTTAGAAGTTGATAAAGATCCATTTCGGCCTCTAGAAAGTTGGGAAGAAGTTCTTGGACCTGAAGTTTCATATCTAAGTGTAATAGGTGCTCTTATGTATCTTGCAAACTGTACACGACCTGATATTACTTTGTTGTCAACTTGTTAGCAAGATACAGTTCTTCTCCTACTAAGAGACATTAGGATGGGATCAAACACATTTTGAGATACCTTCGTGGAAGTATAGATCTTGGGTTATTTTATCCAATAAATTCAACGTCGCAATTGGTTAGATATGCCGATGCAGGATATTTATCGGATCCACACAATGGAAGATCACAAACAGGTTATGTATTTACATATTGTGATACGGCTATCTCCTGGAAATCCACAAAGCAAACCATGACAGCTACATCTTCAAATCACTCTGATATTCTCACTATACATGAAGCAAGCAGAGAGTGTGTTTGGTTGAGAACAATTATTCAGCATATTCAAAAGTCATGTGGATTACCATCAATCAAAGACATTCCTACAATTCTATATGAAGATAACGCTGCATGCATTGCTCAACTTAAAGGAGGGTACATCAAGGGAGATAGAACAAAGCACATTTCACCCAAATTCTTCTTCACACATGAGTTTCAAAAGAACGGTGATATAGATGTGCATCAAATTCGATCATGTGATAATCTAGCCGACTTATTCACTAAGTCGCTACTGTAACGACCCCAAAATTCATACAATTTAATTCTCGACTTCGGTCGTTAATAACACATCTACCTTCTAATTTTACATCCTTATTCGATGTTACACTTTATAAAATGCGAAATTATTTAAACTTTTATGTCTTCTTACTTTAATTCTCTGAATCAAAACCTTTATCATCTACATGTCTTTGAATCATAATTCACTTTATCAGAGTTAATATATATACTTACATATCAAATCAATATCCTTTATACACCGGACGGCTCAAACTTTAACTTTACAACTCAACATAAATTATACATACATAAAACATTGAGTACATCTCATGAACCTTAATCATGGTTTAAAGAAATAACAACTTTAGCTAAAATAATAGTCTTCGTGTATTACATTTGATTCATGCCTTTCAAGTACCACATAGTGTTACCTTCAATCTTTAACCTGCAAAAATGGTTCTTTGTAAGGTTGAGCTCGACAGCCCAGCAAAATCTAACAGTTTTCATGCATCACGTAGCACATAATACCATGCTCAACATATATCTCATAAACATTGGACTAACATAACATACATGCTATAGTTCATATAAAAAGTATAAAGATTGAGTTCCTTACTCAACCAGCATGCTTTACTCAATCAACGTAGTCATAAGTTGACTTTAACATTTTGTACATTCAACATATATATAACACATCATGCTCTTTGCAATAAAAATTTAAAATAATTAAATTCACATAGCAAATAGGAACTGGAAGACTTGCCTTGATCGTTGTTTACCAATAACAGTTTAACAGCTTACAGATATCTGCACTTCACGTGCCCTACACAATTATATAATCATTCACATCAACTATTAGTCACACAGCAATGCATAGTAGTTGTAATGTAAACTTTACTCTATGTCTCGTAACCCTTCCTATCATAAATACACAATGTTCAATTTGATTGTGTTAACTTTCGACTTATATCTCACTATATTTCATATTTGAAGTTCATTCAAGTGTTTAAGTCTTGCTAGGACTACTTATTGGTTTCATATTAACCCTATTCAATATCTTATAATATTCATTTCATTTTATTTAAAACACTTTTTACGTTCATCAACACTTATCACGGCGTTTCGACGTTTATTTGTCACACGCCCAATTTGTCTCTTTTGTGTGTGCTTAGTATGCGTATATAACTTATCTAATATATCATTTATTAATTTTAAGCATCATTATACTTCATAATATTCATGTTCTATAACTTAGAACAATATCTATTAGTGTCGACATCACTATACTTGTGTATGTGCATAATGGCCGCCTCTCGATTGGCTTCTCAGAATACGCATCAGTCACAAAGATGACCATTTTGACTACTGTTCCTGACCTTAAATTGAAAAACTTAAAGAATAAAAGTTGGTCTATTCGTTCTCGTTAGGATCATCTTGAATCACCTCAATCGGAGTTAAGTATGAAAATGTTATGCCTATTTTACTAAAATAGGTCAAGCGATCACACCTAACACACTTTGGGCTGGCCTGTGCCTAATTTAATATGGGCATAGTAGCATTTGCGCCCTCTGAGGTAGTTGCGCCCCAAATGACTTAGAACACACAGTAGCAATTTGGCTTATTATGTAAATGGGACACCAAGCTTACTGTTCATGCGATTTTTGACCCTTTTTCTCCTACTAATCTTCATAACTTGAGTTATACACATCCAAATTAGTCCATTTTCGATTCTATGGATTCATAATTCATAGAGCTACAACATAATAGAATTATAACAGTTTATATAAACATTAACCAACCTAAAATTTGACCCAAAACACATGTTCATACACTATTTCATGTTTTAAACACATTTAGCGAATTGATTCGCCACGACTTCGTTTCTTAACCAATTGACATGATTTAAACTGCGTCGTTTTCTTTTCTTAACGTACTAACATAATCCAACACCAATTTGTAGATTATAGCACATATAGGACATGAAATTTTGTCCTTTCTAAAGCCATTCCCTATAAACATAAACACTATTTTATACTTTTCTTCTTACAACCAATTTACATATATTTTTATCATCAAACAACACTCACATGTGATTATTAATAGAGTATAAACCCTCATATATATATATATATATATATATATATATAAATCAATTCAACATAATTATCAATAGAAATTTCAAAAACAAGGGTTAACATTAGAGTAGGTTATACCTTGTTCCTTGATTATTTGCTAGCAAAAAGATGATGATGATTAGGTTTAGAAATTTCCCCTCCTTCCTCTTAAAATCATAGAGAACTCTCTCTTGCTTCCAAGCTCTCTTCTCTAAACTCTATGTTTCTTCTTCTCTCCAAACCTTCTCTGTATTTCTATATTGTCTAGCCTTAGGAAAAAATAAGAAGCGTAAAAATAAACTGACTCCCACTCCCTCACTAACATCAGGTACAAAATCAAAAAGTTTGCATCAGTTGAAAAAACCAAAGGCCACAAGGCCTTGTTTGGCTAAGCACATAACTCCCAACTAGATTATTTTAATAACCTTATATTATATAGTTTCATGTCACACCTTTAGTTGATTAATTTAAATAACTTTAGTTTAGTTAATTTAAATAACTTATAAAAATAAAAATAAAAATCTTATTATCACTATACTTATAATTAATAAATAATTATATATATAATTTAATTAATAAATTAGAAACATCACTTTATTTAATTTATTTATTTCCAAATAAATTAAATAATTTATTTAATTTAATTATTTTCTTAAATATTGAGCAATTGATTTAATTTAATTATTTCCTTAAATTAAATCCTTCAAATAAAATTATCATTACTCAATTTAATTTACATTAATCAATTTAGTTACTAAATTAATTCACCACAATTTTATCAACCATTTATTTATCTCAATAAATAAATTAATTAAAATATTTATTTAATTCATAAAATATTTAAAATTAATTACTAAATTCATTTAATTCCTTCAATAGTTAACTTAACTGTGACGCCCCCAAAAATAGGTATACATCACCCATTCTGAGTCGCCAAATACGTGGTACAGAAAAACAACTACAATTTTATTAATACAATCGTCGTGCAAAATACACAACACATACTGTGAGTTTAAATACAATATTGTCTTCTAGACAATGTCCACACCCAAATAAAGTCCTCATTATAATTATTGATGCACTATTTTACAAAATAGTGAGGACTACTAAAATAGCTATCTTGAATCATCACTCCATACCCCGGCTAAAAATGGAACAAAAAGGAAAATGGTGAGCTCAACTAGCCCAGTAAAGAACATTATGACTAAGATAATATACAATAAATTATCCTTAGTCTTCAACAGGGAAAAATCTGATAGAATACAATAGACAACAAGTTTTAGATCAACAACTGCAGCGGAAACAACAATTCATTAGAAGAGTTAAGTAGAGAATGCAATCTACTATCATCTATGAATTTAAAAGTCCATCATCAATATTTTATCCCTGTAATATCAATCAATATACATCTTGCATCAAATATTCATCTTTGCACTACGGGCCAAAGATATTCATTTGTATCACCAGTTGGTCATGTTCATCTCAACACCTGTTCATCTTTGCACTACGGACCAAAGATATTCATCAGGTAATCATTCATCTTTGCACTACAGGCCAAAGATATTCATCAAGTATCACCATTAAGGACTGAGGATGATGAAAAACATTTAAGAGAACGAATCCACTGAAACCGAAGGACAAATATTAGGGATTCGTATTTTGGTTTATCCAAATTCAATAAATCTCCATAATAACCAAGTGTGAAGTAGAATAAAGATCAAAACATGGATACAATCAAGGATAGTAACCATAAAAGACATCTGGGACGAAAAAGAGAAAATTTCATTTTTCGGTGAATAGTGTCGTATTTGTGAATAGTGTTGTATACGTGAATAGTCTCAGTATCGTGAATAGTAAACCATTAACAAAAGTTCCAAATTTGATTAAAAGTTCAAACCAACATTTAAAGATAATGATATTGAAGAAAATAATATCATTTAAGAAGAAATTAACATCCCTTACCTCAAAGAAAGCAGATTTTGGAATGAAAGGTCAAGTGATGCTAAATGAAACTTGTCTTTGAACAACAACTCTCAAAGTATCTAAATACTCACAAAATACGCTCGATAATATAGAGAGAGAAAGCTTATGTTTCTGGTGTGATTTTCAATTCTAACTTAGCCCTCTATTTATAGGAAAATGTTAGCCCGCCGAAGCAGACTTAACCTGCTACCTGATGGCTTTACCTGCTACTATTGCCACCCAGCACATTTAAAATAAAATTCAGCACATTTCTTCACCAACCACAAGTGGGGCCCACTCAATTCTAGAATTTTCCACCAAAATCAATTATAACCTTAATTTCTGAATCAGTCACCTCTTAAAATTCATAACAAATCATTCGTTCATTTTTAACGGTTCAAAATTTGTGTACATATACTCAACTTATATATGTATAACATATCCAAAAATCACAACGATCCAATGATCGTACGATTAAAAATTATAACTCACATAATATATCTCAAAACGGTGATTTAATTTTTAATACTTCCATTCAAACAAAAATACCTCAACATTAATTCCTTCAATTATATCCACATAAAATAAATATAACCATCAATTATAAAATAAATATTTTCTTATCATATAAATCAATAATTAATTATTCACAAATAATATTACAGAATCACAATTATGACAACCAAAGTAGTTCCGAGAAAGAGGGGCTTTCAGATAAGGATTTCTCCTTATTGGCGCGCAATTAGGTGACCAAACCTCTCCTTAGACAAAACTTTCTAATGCCAATAATACTATCTAATAATATTATTCAAATAATATGAATTTTTGATCTGATAATGGGAAATCTTGTAATGCGGTGACAATTATTAAAACAACAATAATATAAAATATCAACGCAGCAATTATTGAATCAATAAAATAGAATATTGAAAAGTAATTATCGTAACAATTATTGAAAGCGATGTCTTCTTACGTAAAAATCAATAATTTAAAAATCTTTGTGCAATCTGGTGTCATCTTCAAGCAACCACGCCAGACATCGTATTTTAACCACCGGGTAATCCAACAATATTCACAGTAACAACTACGCTATTATTTATAAAAACTCAAACTTGTCGTTTTCTTCATTCGACAGTTATTCTGTTACAAATGGCTGCGCCGTCGTACGAATATTCCCCGGCAGCAAGAATATTCCACAACCAAACGAATATTCTCCGACAAAAATGAATATTTTATAACCACTTGCTTATTTTGTAAAATTTGCACATTTCACCCATAACCAAAGTATTATATCAAATTAACTCCTAATTATTTCAAGATAATAAATAGAGAAAATTTAATATTATTCATAATAAGGTGGGGTCTTACAACCTCCCCTCCTTATGAAATTTTGTCCTCGAAATTGACGTACGTACCTGGTGTTTCGAAAAGGTGAGGGTACCTCGCTTTCATTTTTGATTCAAACTCCCAAGTCATTTCCTCAATAGCATGGTTCCTCCACAAAACCTTAACTTGTGGTATAACCTTTGTTCGTAGGATATGTTCTTTCCTATCCAATATCTTGACATGTACCTCCTCGTACATTAAATCTTTGGCTATCTCGTCTGGTTCTAATGTAATAATGTGGTTTGGGTCTTTCACATATTTACAAAGCATGGATATGTGAAAAATATTATGAACACGAGACATGCTTGGAGGTAACGCGAGTCTATAGGCCACATTTCCTACTCGGTCAAGAATCTGAAATGGACCAATAAATCGTGGATTGAGCTTTCCTCTCTTTCCGAATCTTGTAACTCCCTTCCATGGAGCAATACGTAACAGTACATGATCTTCAATATTAAACTCCACGTCCTTTCGATGAAGATCAGCATAACTCTTTTGTCGATCCTGTGCCGTTTATATACGTTGTCAAATCGTTTGGATCTTTTCCATAGTCATACGTACCAACTCTGGTCCCAACAATGTTGTTTCACCCACCTCATCTCAACATACTGGAGAGCGATACTTTCGTCCATACAAGGCTTCAAATGGAGCCATACCCAGACTTGCTTGATAATTGTTGTTGTAGGAGAATTCCACTAGTGGTAAATACTTATCCCAACTCCCTTTGAAGTCTAGGACACAGAGTCTTAATAGATCTTCAAGAGTTTGAATAGTCCTCTCTGATTGTCCGTCCGTTTGAGGATTTTATGCCGAACTTAATGGTAAATCGGTGCCCATATCTTTCGGCAAGCTAACCCAAAATTATGAAGTGAATCTTGGGTCACGATCCGAAACTATGGATACTAGCATGCCATGCAATCTCACAATCTCATTTACGTACATACTAGCAAGACGTTCAAGGGAATAAGTCTCACGTATACGCAAGAAATAAGCAGACTTGGTTAATCTATCAACAATAACCCAAATCGCATCTATGCCTTGAGAAACCTTAGGAAGACCTATAACGAAATCCATGGTAATGTGTTCCCACTTCCATTTTGGAATCTCAAGTGGTTGCAATGGACCCTTTGGCACTTGATGCTCCACCTTTACACGTTGACAAGTTAAACACCTCGAGATAAACTCCGCGATCTCTCTCTCTTCATATTGCTCCACCAAAATGTATGTCAAAGATCATGATACATTTTAGTACCCCCAGGATGGATTGCAAATGGTGTTTTGTGTGCCTCCATCATGATTCTATTCTTCAAGTCAGAATTGTTAAGAACGCAAAGTTTGGAGTTGACTCTAAGTATTCCTTCTTCATCAATTCTTGCCTCCGAAATAGCACCTTCTTCCACTTTCGTCTTCATACGTATCATCTCTGGGTCTATGGTTTGAGCATCTTTAACTTTATCGATTAAAGCCGGTTCTACTCGTATATTTGTCATCATCATGTTGGTCCTGGAGTCTTTAACTCTATCTGCATCCTTTGTAAGTCATACAAAATGGGTCTTTGTATTAACAACATCGCACTCATACCCGCATACGATCTTCTACTCAATGTGTCAGCTACAACGTTCGCTTTTCCAAGATGATATTGAATGTTATGGTCGTAATCTTTCAACAACTCGAGCCAACGTCGTTGCCGCATGTTGAGTTCCTTTTGGGTGAAGAAATATTTGAGGCTTTTATGATCCGTATAAATCCCCACTTTCTCCCCATACAGGTAGTGTCTCCAGATTTTCAACGCAAAAATGATTACTGCCAACTCCAGATCATGAGTAGGATAATTCCTCTCATATTCTTTGAGTTGTCGCGAGGCATAGGCTATGACTTTGCCATGTTGCATGAGAACACATCCTAACCCTTTGACTAAAGCATCGATGTAGATAACAAATCCATCCGAACCAGATGGTATTGTTAGAACAGGTGCCGAAATGAGTCTCCTCTTGAGCTCTTGGAAACTCTTCTCACATTCCTCGCTCCATATGAATTTTGCATCTTTCCGAGTCAGCTGAGTTAACAGAGTAGCGATTCGAGAAAATCCTTCCACGAATCTCCGATAATAACTAGCTAAGCCCATTCGGTTACCGACTTCGGCTGTTCCCAACTTTGGATTGCTTCAATCTTTGCCGGGTCACATATATTCAATCAAGTTACAACGCTCATTGTATGGGTTGAAACAGTCTGGTCGTATGTGGTATAATCGACTTAGTGATTATTTAATAAAAGATGGATATATAAATGATCATGTATGTCCATGTGTTTTTATTAAGAAATCACAAAGTGGATTTTCCATCATTGCTGTATATGTGGATGATTTGAATTTTGTAGGTACTCCTGAAGAACTCACAAGAACTGCTACTTATTTAAAAGATGAATTTGAAATGAAAGATATTAGAAAAACAAAATTCTGTTTGGAATACAAGTGGAGCATTTAGCATCTGGAATTTTTGTTCATCAATCCACATATGTTGAAAAGATTCTCAGTCGTTTTCATATGGATAAAGCTCATCCTTTGACTACCCCGATGGTTGTTCGATCTTTAGAAGTTGATAAAGATCTATTTCGGCCTCTTGAAAGTGGGGAAGAAGTTCTTGGACCTGAAGTTCCATACCTAAGTGCAATGGAAGAAGTTCAAGTGAAATAGGTGCTCTTATGTATCTTGCAAATTGTACAAGACCTGATATTACTTTTGCTGTCAACTTGTTAGCAAGATACAGTTCTTCTCCGACTAAAAGACATTGGGATGGGATTAAACACATTTTGAGATACCTCCGTGGAAGTATAGATCTTGGGTTATTCTATCCAAGAGATTCAACTTCGCGATTGGTTGGATATGCTGATGCAGGATATTTTTCAGATCCACACAATGGAAGATCACAGACAGGTTATGTATTTACATATTGTGACACGGCTATATCCTAGAAATCCACAAAGCAAACCATGATAGCTACATCTTCAAATCACTCAGAGATTCTCGCTATACATGAAGCAAGCAGAGAGTGTGTTTGGTTGAGATCAATTATTCAGCTTATTTAAAAATCATGTGGATTACCATCAATCAATGACATTCCTACAATTCTGTATGAGGATAACGCTACATGTATTGCTCAACTTAGAGGAGGGTACATCAAGGGAGATAGAACAAAGCACATTTCACCTAAATTCTTCTTCACACATGAGCTACAAAAGAAGGGGTGATATAGATGTGCATCAAATTCGATCATGTGATAATTTTGCCGACTTATTCACAAAGTCGCTACCAAATGCAACGTTTGCAAAACTTCAGAAAAAGATCGGAATGTGTCGACTGAAAGACTTATGACAACATTTCATCAAGAAGTAATGAATTCCTTTTAAGGGGGAAGACTGCACTCTTTTTCCTTAGTCACGGGAGGCAGTCAATTAAGATATTTATGTAAAAGATATGTACTCTTTTTCTCTTCGTTAAGTTTTTCCCATTGGATTTTCTTAACAAGGTTTTTAATGAGACATAATCTTCTATCATATCATAGGAAATCAGGGAAAATTTTATGATGTGATTTCCCTAACTAGCTCCTACCCGTGACTCCCTTATTCCCACCCCGTGAACTCTCCCTCTCTCCTTCTTCCTTTTCCCGTGAGCCAGCAGTTTCCTCACCTGTGACTTCTCATTTTCCTATATAAAGGAAAACATACTAAAGAAAATTAATAAGAATTCTCTCTGAATTTTTCTCTTTTCTCTTACTTATTCTCTAAATTTATGCAGCAATTATAAGAGTATCTTTATACACTTTCTTAAAATTTTATAACAGAGCAAAATATATTTTACCTTTTATGTTAGGTGAGTGCCACTACTAATTTCTACGTTTTCACATGCGTGTGGGCGTGTACGCTAGGATAGAGAGGGAGAGAGAATAGAGATGGGCAGTATGTTAACAGACTCTCTGAGTTCATTGACGCGAATTCAGTACCAATATTCGTACTCCTTGATAAAACCCCAAATCAATACAAAGCCCATTTTCTCTCTCCTCCCCAAAACGTCAACCCCAATTATACAAGGACTTGCTTCAATCAGCTCAATGTCTTACGACAAGGAACTTGCTGCTGCCAATAAAGCTGCTTCTCTTGCCGCTCGCCTTTGCCAGGCATAAATACTGCTCTCTCCGTCTCTCTCACTCTTACATTTTACATACATCCTTTATATATCCTTGTTATGTTTGTTTGATGGAATTATTACCTGTTTGTGATGGTTAATTTCAAATTTAAGCTATATCCTGAAGCAAAATCGGGTTTTGAGGTGCTTTTAGCATTGGTTAAGTTATACCCAGAAGCAAAAATCGTGTTTTGGGTCAATTTTTCCATTGGTATGAACTGATCTTAGTTCAGATTCTGGGTCTATTGAGCATTATGTTGTGTTAAATTGGAAGTGCCATATATGGGTGTGATTCAATAATTAAGATAAACTTATGTTAGATTTGAAGCTTTAGTCAAACAAAAGAATCTCTTTTTTTTTTGGATTGTGTAGTATTCTAGCGGTTTGCTGGGATGAAAAGAAATGTGCAGGAAAATTGTGTGTTACATTAAGCTAATCATATTCTAATATGGAGTAACTGGTAGGCTCAAAACATACAAATTCTATTTGTTTCTCTCTGTCGACCCCGATAGGATCAATTTTATCCTTTGGAGTGCCTTGAAAGGTCATACTATCCTTGATATTTTAATGAGAGAGGAAAATTGGCACAAAAATCTGAGACAGGATAAATAATATATCAAAACCCCTTCAGTGGCCCTGAGTTCCTATTGTTTTTGTTGAGAGAGAATATCGGATGGATAGATTGAATGAGATCTTCGCACTTGCAATGAGAAGAAAAGGCTTAGGAGGGCCGACGGAGGTGAAACTGGGGGCTTCCCCAATGCTTAAGTGCAAGGAGTTATGGAGAGGAAGAACTGAATGGAGAGTGTACAAGTGTTGGAAAAGTAACTTATCAAAAAATAAGTGTTGATAATGTGACCCTTACCCTAGGGTTTGTTGCCCCTCTGTCGAGGATAATGGCTGGCATTTTGTGGATTATTTCCACCTATGGTTGATCCTTATCAGTTGCTGAAGTAATTTGGGTGTTGACTGGTATTCCCAAGTTTGTCTTTCTGTTAGTCATAGTTTGTAAAAGATATTCAAGTTTTCTCTGTGGTTGTAGAACATACGATTGTTTCTTAGTCTGCGTTGTTGCCAATTTGTTCTCTACCATACCTTAAAAACTTTGAGAAGTAACTAGTTATGAAAATTTTCGGTAGATGGTGACTGTAGTCAGTGCTTTTTCTTCATGCTACTATTATTGTATTTTTAGATGCCGCTGGGAAATATGTAGATTGAATACAACTTACTCTAGCTTGCAAACTGTAATTGCTTTCTCTTCCTCAAGGATTGAGCATTAAAAAATTAGAATGGAGCAGCTCCAACTTGACATTGAGGATCTGTACCACACTTTCTATCCATTAACCATAGGCTTTCTAGTACTTGTTGTGTCACTTCCATATTGCATGGTCAACCTGCATTGACTTATGTGCACAAGCAATGGTGCTCATGATTTTACAAGAAGGAACTTACCCAACTTCTTATTTTGCCATCATTCAATTAACTTTCAGTTTCGTTGTTTCTATTACATGCAAGCTGACCAAGCTGTATACAGATATATACATTGGGTATTAAAATTTACAACACGCATTAAATTATGGACAACGTGTGTGTGTGTGTGTGTGTGTGTGTGTGTGTGTGTGTGTGTATATATATATATATGTTAAAATTTATTTGTATGCAACACCTTGTGTTTGGGTCAATCCAATGTGCCTGTCTCAAATCGAAGCTTAGTATTATGATAGTCATATCAGTCTTTACTTTTGTATGCATAGGGTATCAACTCAATTTAACTCAACAATGCCTTTCATTCCAAACTAGTTGGAGTAGGCTGAAAATGAATTCCATATGTGAAACAAGTGTATTCAAAGTGTATAAATACTGAAATTGTGGACCGTGTATAAATATTAAAATCTTTTTAATGCAACAATTGTGTTTGGCTGTGCTTGTCCTCAAATCACAGTTCCTTTTTCATTTTCCAGAATTTAGTTACATCAATGGCCTTATTTGAAATCTTAGTGTTCCACTTGGTGAGTGTTAATATATATTGACCTAATTTATGGCTGTTGTTGTTTTCTACAGAAGGTGCAAAAGGCATTGCTGCAGTCAGATGTCCAATCTAAATCTGACAAAAGTCCTGTAACGGTGGCCGATTATGGTATATTTAGTGCACGTTTTTATGCAACATTCATATCTTATCTGCTATTTAATTTTTTCTTGGGATCAATCATATGAGCAACTTTATTATGAAAAGACACCACCCCCTTAACTTTGTTTCTGTTCTTGGCATTTAATAGAAAAAAAAACAATATTAATATTAATAATATATTTCAGTACATAGTTATAGGGAATGTAAAGATGCTAATGTACTTAGATTTATTTAATCAACTATTAATTAAAATTGCATATTAAAGAGGTCTAAAACTCTTATTTGATCTTTTTTTTTTCTTTCGCTTGTGGTAGACACCCGCAACAACTACCCATCTAGTTTTGCTGCACTGGGAACCCACTAATTTCAAAGCGCTTCTGCTAAGTTTTGAATCATGACAAGTACCTGTTGAAGCCCTTGAGATTACAATAATAATTCTCACTGGTCATATAATATTTGCTTAATAGTATTGATTTTACATATGTAGAATTTATGTTAGTGACTAACTGGTGCAGTTTGAATACATGTTTTGAATGCTGACTTTAGCTTTAAGGGATGCTTGAAAAGAAAAGATATTTATCTTATATGTCAATGTAATTATCAGGCTCACAAGTTCTGGTTAGCTTTGCTTTGGAGAAAGAACTTCCTTCTGTGGCATTCTCGTTAGTCGCTGAAGAGGTAAGCTTGAACATTTTACTTGGTTCTTATTTTGCTGATGAGTTAGTTGTTTCACTTCTAGAGACGCAGTTCTTTTTTTCTTCTTTGCCTATTGAAGTGTATATATACATATCAGTCTCTTACTTGTTTGACCAAAAAAAGTGAGAATTTGAGTGTCTCTAGGACTCTGGAGATCTACGCAAGGAAGAAGGCAAAGAAACGCTACAACGCATTACAAAACTTGTAAATGATACTCTTGCCAGTGATGGAACATACGATGTGTCTCCTTTATCTGAAGAAAATGTGCTTGCAGCCATTGACAATGGAAAATCTGAAGGAGGTTCTCATGGTTGCCATTGGGTTTTGGATCCTATTGATGGTACTAAAGGGTAAGCTTGAAAGTTGGACATATTATCCTGTGCCAATTTACAATTATTTCTAAAAGTAACTATCAGAGAATGGACCCAACAGTTAATATCATGTTTCAACAATCTCCTAATGTACTACCCCATAAGTCCTACTTGCAGGTGAATAGACGAATTAGGTTTATCATAATGCACCAATTAATACAACTTAATTGGGTTAATAAGTTAATATTGATGGGGATACAATGCTAGGGGAAGAGCTAACTTCAAGATGTTCAGGAACCAGGACTTTGATAACTTGTTAATTCTTACTGAAGTTACAAGAGAATTACTACTTATGCTTTGACTGTGAGAATTCCAATTTCTTCTGCAAAAAACCTTTATTTCTTGTAATCTAATCCAGTGTGAAACCCTCAAACTGGTTAATTCGTAAATTAAAGGTGCGGTTTTGATATCTACAACTAAAACATGGCCACGGTAATTTTAGCTTAAGAATACAAAGAATTTTTTAAAACATCGTTGAGCTATCCTTGCCCCACCCTCTTCTCGCTCTATATAGTGCAATGCTCGCACATGTACAAAACCAATTTCTGGCTTCCATTTTCCAGGTCATGCCATGATGTACTACCTATTTGGCCAATATTATACACAATCTTATGATTATGCAATGATTATGCAATAATCTGATGCAGGTTTCTTAGGGGTGACCAGTATGCAATAGCATTAGGATTGCTAGATGAAGGAAAAGTTGTGTTGGGTGTCCTAGCCTGCCCAAATCTTCCTTTAGGATCCACTAACAGCCAAGATCCTCATGAAAAAGTTGGTTGTCTTTTCTCGGCTCAAGTTGGTCGTGGAACCTATATGCAGTCTCTAGATGGATCCCTGCCCGTGAAGGTTGATTCTTATAACACTGATTCCGCCTAATATCCTTCTGATGCGCATTTATGATGTCTTTGGTGCTTCTCAGGTCCATGTTAGTGATATTGAAAACCCTGAAGACGCATCATTTTTTGAGTCATATGAAGCGGCGCACTCCTTGCACGACTTGTCTAGCTCTATTGCAAAGGTACTACTGTGTGTGTGTTTGTCTCTGCATCTGTGAGATCTCTCATGCTATTTTTAAGGAGTGACCTAATTTTGCAAGTACAACAGAAACTGGGTGTCAAAGCACCACCTGTCAGAATCGATAGTCAAGCAAAGTATGGTGCTCTTTCCCGAGGAGATGGAGCAATATATTTACGTTTCCCTCATAAAGGCTACCGTGAGAAAATATGGGACCATGCTGCTGGATACAGTGTTGTTACAGGTACATAAAATTACCTCTATCATTTTTTATGGTCCATTTACGGTGTTGGAGATTTACCAATCACTACTCTGGTTAGAGTGCACCGAGATTTAATTTTCTAGATCTGGTAATGTGTAGCCATTTTACTATGAAAGTGGCCCCGGCCTCCGTTTGGGGCAGCAGGATTAACATTATCCACGTCTTCTATTTAGACTATGTTTGGTTATTTTCAAAATTCATGCTTATTTTGATGTGTAGACCATTTGTTATGGAAGGATGGTCACATTCAGCCTTATTGTAAGAGCATCTAATTATCATTGAGAGGTTTGTGATTTTTGAAAGAAGAAAATGCTGCCAGAATACATTAAACATGCTGGCTACTTCTCCGAGTTATTTTGTTCTGATAGAATGATGGTTTTGTTTCATTTTATAAAACCCATTACGTGGAATCAATTAGGTCAGTTCTGTTAACACCGGTAACATCAGTAGATGTAGATCTATCTGGTGTCCTCCAGTAGTTGCCTGTTAACATGAACGGTAACAATTTATACATTAATTGAAGGGCATACTGTATAGTTGGTTAATTCCTTAAGTTTCAAGTGTATCGAGTGAGCTTTGACTAAAAACAAACCTCAATTTAAACATTAAAATTGAAGGCCGTGTTAACGTTGTTACATTATCTCTCTAGAAGAGAAGAGTTGCATGACTCGAAAAGGTTTATTACCTTATTTGATTTTCACGTGATGGATCAAATTCAAGAATCAAACATTGATTCAGTATAAACAAATGTAGATTCTAAAAACAGGCAAAGCCACATAAATGCAGTTTAACGTTAGTCGGCCACTTGATTTTGGCTTTGAAATTCAGATTCAGTAATGTCTTCTATTGTTGACCTCAAAAATTCTTAATGCACTACATTGAATCTTAGTCGCTGATTTCTCATCGCTTTTAACATGTTAGCACGAAAAAAAAATTAAAAAATATATTGGCCTAGAGAATCAAACTTATATTATTGTTTGTCTATGAATTTTGCAGAAGCTGGGGGTGTTGTCACAGATGCTGCAGGTAATCCTTTGGACTTTTCCAAGGGAAGGTATCTTGATCTCGACACCGGCATAATTGTTACTAATCAGAAGTTGATGCCTTCTCTCTTGAAGGCAGTTGGAGAATCTTTGAATGAGAAAGCTTCTTCCTTGTGATTTTAATTGAACATTTCACTTTGTTTTTTTTGCTTGGACATGTTACTTGTTACTGAAAACTATCTTTTGCTTTATGATTATGATGTTTCCTATTTAACCCCTTAAGGTTTCCCTCTTTTGCTTTTTAGTTCCAATTTAAAAGTTTTAGTGAACCAGCTACAATTTTATTTTATTTTATTTTAGTGAACCAGCTACAATTTTATTTTATTTTTGGATAAATATTAACTAACAATATCACAACTTGCCTTAGGTATATAGACAATGGAGGGCGTGCATGATATTTTTTTTGCTTTATAAGTTGGCAATTTTGATTTCGCTTCTAAAATACAGTTATAATTAGAAGGTTTTCGGTTGGGAATTTTATTAATTTCTAAAATACAATTGTAACTAGCATAAATGGTTTTCAGTTGAGAATTTTATTTATTTGATTAGATTCAAAATTAGAGATATATTTTTCTTTTCAATTTATTTTTAAAAAAATATTTTTATTTTAAAACGATATGATATTCTTAATTTATCGTTATTTTTTTATTATCATTCTTGTCATCAATTAAGAAACCATGTGAACAAAAATATATCCTTAAAAGTCGTATTTTAAAGTTTTAAAGTATATTTTTAATTTTGACCCAGAGGGGGCAATTACTTGGTTAGTCGCAGCAAAAAGTTTCAAGACTCAACTTTCAAATGGCATCAACAGGCTATTTTTCTGTTCATGCAATCTACATAGAAATAAAAATGACTACCTCTTGAATCAACAAAATAAACAGAAACACAAAGAAAAATTCCCAAATCCCATTATTTCCATAAATTATCAAAGATCTGGGCAAAGTGTTATGAGAATTATGTATCCAATGCATACAAAATAAAAAAAAAATACATAACACATCATCAATAAGCTAGATTTAAACAGGAACATCAGGGGGATAGTCTTCAGAATGTCTTTTTATGGTCTCTCTGAGCAATCTCTCTTGCTCTCTCAGGTTGGATGGCAGAACATCGTATACATCTCGGAAAATGTCCGCAACTGGAGGCTTCTCTTCTGTTTCCGCAACTTGAATTGCCTGTGATAGCTGTAACAATAGTGTAATCTATCAGAAAATTTCAGAAGTGACTCATAGTAGGAAGTATGCGTTAGATATTTTCAAATCTGAAAAGTATATAATAAATACATTATAAGATTATAACTCTTTGAACTAATCGATGTGTTGGTTCAATTGGTTTGATTTGTAAGATTATAACTCTTTGAACAAGAAGGATCTATTCAGACAAGGGATGCGTATTGATTCGGGCTAAAAAGCAATTGAATCAATGCAATGGTTCGGGATGAAACAATTGAATTGATAAAATGGTTCAAATTGATAAAACCATTGGATGAATCATTACAATGGTTCAACATATCCTTTCAAAGGAATATATCTCTAATATTTAATATACCTTTTCAAAGAGATATATCTCTCAAACAAGATATGTATCTCCCTATAAAAAATTGCAAATCCACCCAAGTTTGGAACTTCAATTACTACAAATACTTCTCTAATTTTTAGAAAAAATATTATTATTTTTTCTTACTATAATTTTCTTATCTCATTTATAGTTGTGCAACAAATTTTCTACACAATAAATTCTAGTACATAGTAAAATCTGGATGCCTTATCTTGGAAATCTAATTCGCAGTAACCCTGTGTAACAAAAATTAAAGGTGAATATAGTCTTAAGGAAAAAGTTGTCAACCATTCGATTCATGTGGTAATATTATTCTTCTACATCAAATTACAAAGCGGGTTACAACAATCTTAAAACTATAATAATGGAGGACAACAATGCAAAAAATAGTTTGAATCAAATTAACAAACTCGAGAAATTTAATGGATTATTCTTCAGACGTTGGAAGAGCAAAATGTATTTTTGTTTAACAACATTAAAACTCTCTCATGTGTTGAATGAAGAAAAAATAGAAGAAAAAGAAAATGAGACACCGACATAAATGAAGAGTCGAATAAAATGGGAACAAGATAACTTCATGTGTAAAGGATACATTCTAAATGCGTTATCCAATTCATTGTACGATTTGTATGAAGTCAAGTTTATGGAAAAGACAACAAGAGAATTATGGGAGGATCTCAATAACAAGTACAAAATCGAGGACGCCGAAAAAAAATTCTAGTAAATTCATTATTTGATTATCAAATGATAGATAATAAAACTGTTATGCTACAAGTACATGAACTTCAAATTATTATGAATCAAATTGTGTCGGAAGGCCATAGCCTTGATGAAGGGTTTCAAGTGTCGACAATCATTTCAAAGTTATCATTTTCGTGGAAAGATTGTTGAAAAGAATTGAAACAAAAGAAAGATGCAATGACTATGTAAGAGCTTATTAAATTTCTCTAAGTTGAAGAAAATTCTCGAAATTTAGATAAATTGAAAATAGAAAACAAAAGTGTTAAAATTCTTGTCATAGAAAATGCATTTAAACCAAAGGACAACAATAAAAGAAAGCGTGGTGGTCAAGATAACACTTCCGGAAATAAAAAATCGAAAGAGACCTGTTGGAAGTATGGTAAGCCAAGACACTTCAAGAAACAATGTATTTTGTACTTGAAACAAAGGCAGCAAAAGAATGACCAAACAAATATGGTAGGGCAATGAAAATATTGTTGCTATTATTATGGAGACTAACATGATTAGAAATGACATGTAATGGTGGATCGATTCTGGAGTAACCAAGCATATTGCCAAAAAATAAAGCAATATTTAAAGCCTATGAACCTATAAAGGATAGTCAAAAACTATTCAAGAAAAATTCATCAACTACAAAAGTGGTAAGTAAAGGCAAGGTGGTTCTCAAGTTATCATCCGGAAAGACAATCACTCTTAATGTTCCAGAAATTAGGAAAAACCTTGTATCTGTTAGTCTTTTAAACAAACATGACATAAAAGTCTTATTTGACGCTAATTGTATTGTATTGTCCAAGGGAGGCATGTATGTCGGAAAATAATATAAATCTGATGACATGTACAAACTAAATGTTATTAATGAAAATTCATCTTTTGCTTATATGTTTCTACTTTTGATGTTTGACATGCTAGATTAGAACATGTAAATTATAAAAGTATTCGTAGCATGAGTAATCTTAGTTTAATTCCTAAGATTAATTTTTCTGATTTAGAAAAATGTGCAATCTAAAATTGTCAAGAAGTCTTTTAAAAATATATAGAAAGAAATTGACAATTATTAGAATTAATTCATTCTGATATTTGTGAATTTGAGGGCATATTAACTAGGAGAGGTAAAAGATATTTTATAACATTTATAGGTGATTGCTCTAGATACACTCAAGTTTATTTGTTAAGGACTAAAGATGAGGCTTTAGAAAAATTTAAAATCTACAAGGCTGAAGTTGAAAATCAATTAGATCGAAGAATTAAAATTCTTAGATAGGATAGAGGAGGAGAATACTTCTCTTATAATGATTTTTGTGAGAATTATGATATAATTCATCAAACTACAACCCCTTATAGTCCTCAACAAAATGGAGTGGTATAACAGAAAAATATAACATTTGAAGAAATGATTAATACATTACTTCTTATGTCTGGTTTGCCTAAAAATTTATGGGGGGAAGTATTAATGACTGCTTGTTATATACTTAATCGTATACCCCATAAGAAAACACATATTACACCTTATGAATTGTGAAAAAAGAAAAAACCTTTTATTGACAATTTAAAGGTGTGGGGATGTAGGACACTAGTAAGGTTAAGTGATCCTAATAGGCCTAAGCTTGGAGCTAAAGCAATTGAGTGTGCTTTTATAAGCTATGCACAAAATAGCAAAACCTATAAATTCTAGACCATAGAATCCACATATTCTGTTAGCCAAAATATAATTTTGGAGTCTAGAGATGTTGAGCTCTTTGAGAATTAATTCTTTAGGATAAGGTCAAGAGAAGACACTGATAAAGAGGATCAAGGAACAATTCATCATGAAACAAATGATGAAATGGAACTTACTATATCTACTGAATAAATAGAACCAAGAAGAAGTAAAAGAGCAAGAATAGAAAAATCTTATGGCCTTAATTTCTACATGTACCTAGTAGAAGGAAACAAGAATGATATTGTTTCTTCTAGTGTGTTTGTGCATGATTCTAGTGATAGAGATCCATTGTATTTTAGAGAAGTTATGTCCTCTCTAGATTCAGGTTTTTGGCAAGAAGCCATTAATGATGAAATGGATTCTATCATGGGTAATAAGACTTGAGTTTTGGTGGATTTACCTCCTGGTTGTAAACCCATTGGTTGTAAATGGATCTTTAAAAGGAAAAAAAATCAGATGGATCCATAGATAAGTATAAAGCTAGTTTGGTAGCCAAAGGTTTTAAGCAAAAAGAAGAAATTGATTACTTTGATATATATGCTCCAAAAACAAGAATTAGTACCATTAGGTTATTAATTGTATTAGCATCAATTCATAAACTTGTAATACACCAAATGGATTTTAAAAATGTTTTTCTAAATGGTGATTTAGAAGAGGAAGTTTATATGGAACAACCAGAAATGTTTGTTTTGAAAGGCCAAGAAAGAAAAGTTTGTAAACTTGTTAAATCTTTATATGGCTTAAGACAAGCACCTAAGCAGAGGCATAAAAAATTTGACCAAATGATTGTTTCCAATGGATTTAAAATAAGCGAATCGGATAAATGTGTTTATTCTAAGTTTGGTAAAGGTTTTGGTGTTATAATTTGTTTATATGTTGATGATATGCTTATTTTTGGTACTAGTGAAAAAGTAATATTAGAAACTAAAGCATTCTTGTTTGCTACTTTTGATACGAAAGATATGGGGGAGGCTAATGTAATTTTAGGTATTAAAATTATGCGGTCTAAAGATATCATTTTTTTAACTCAGTCTCATTATATTGAGAAGTTGTTAAAGAAAGTTTATTACTAGAATTGCAATGTAGTCTCTACCCCATATGATCATTTTGTTAAGTTATTTTCAAATAAAAGGAATAACATATCTCAGTTAGAGTATGCAAGTGTAATTGGTAGTCTAATATATGCAATGCAGTATATTAGACCTGATATAGCATTTGTGGTTGGAGTATTGATAGGTTTACTCATAATTCAGGTTAGGTTCATTGGGATGTAGTATCAAGGATACTTAAATATCTTAAAGGTACAATGAACTATGCATTATGCTATTCAGGATATCCAATTGTGGTAGAAGGGCACACAAATATAAAGTCTACAAGTGGATGTATATTCACTTTAAGAGGAGAGACAATTTTTGAGGTTCCAAGAAACAAACCTTGATAACACATTCAACTATGGAATCCAACTTTGTTGCATTATCAACTGTTGTAAAAGAAGTCGAATGGCTTAAGTATTTATTATTTGAGATACTATTTTGACCTAAGCTAATCACAACTATCTCAATATATTGTGATAATGACGCATCATTATCATGGTCTTATAATAAGGTTTATAACGGGAAATCTAGACATATAAGTTTAAGACATAGTTACGTAAGGGAGCAAATCAATGAAGGGGTTGTTACCTTTAACTAGGTCAAGTCAAAAGGAAATTTGGCAGATCCTTTTACAAGACCTAGGCAAGGATGTAATATGTAATACTTTCAGGGAGATGAGTTTAAAGCATTTGAATGAGAGGTAACCTATAAGTGGAACCCAACTAAATACTAGAGTAACATCTAGTATATTAATTCAATGAAAAAATACTTATAGTAATAACCAGTTATACACTAGACAAGTATAAAGAAGAAATTCTTCAAAACTATCTCAAAGTTAGTGTATGCTTGTATGGATAACAGAGAGGGTAGGGTAAACCTTTAATGAATCTATGTCCGGTTTAGAGGATACAGGTCATACAAGTGCATCTAATTAGATTCACCTATGTAAGTGAGAGAAGTGGGACCGCTTCTGCGAGACTCGAGGCTTGTATCTAAGTCACTTACGAAACCCAAGAGATAAACATAAAGCCATAAATGTGTTGGGTTTCTTGAAACTATAAGGGATGTAGTATATCTCTATTGAGCAAGATATCACTTTAAGATTTTTTAGTTCAAAGCTAATGCTTCTAAAAATTCGGATATTTTGTGATATAGACTATCTAAAGGTTCAAGTCGAAAGACACCTCTTACTTATGTATGCTATATCTAATAAGAGAAAAAAGAAGGTCAAAGGAAAATGATTGCAAGATTGTGAAAATAGGGGAGGATTGTTGGATATTTTCAAATCCGGAAAGTATATAATAAATATATTATATGCTGCAATTAAAACCAATAGATGTGTTAGTTCAATTGGTTTGATTTGTAAGATTACAACTCCTTGAACAAGAGGGATATATTCGGATAAGGGATGTATTGTTTTCGGCTAAGAAGCAATTAAACCAATGCAATTGTTAGGGATGAAACAATTGAATCAATGCAATGGTTCAAATTGGTAAAACCATTGGATGAATCATTACAATGGTTCAACATAACCTTTCAAAGGAATATATCTCTAATATTTAAAATACCTTTTCAAAGGGATGTATCTCTTCAATAGGATATGTATCTCTTCAAAAGGGTACTTGGAAATCTATAAATAGATTTTAAATCCACCCAAGTTTGGCATTTCAATTATTCCAAATACTTCTCAAGTTCTTAGAAAAGAAAATTCTTGCTATAATTTTCTTCTTTCATTTATATTTTTGCACTAAATTTGTTTCTACACAACAAATTTTAGTACAGAGTAAAATGTGAATTTGTCTCATCTTGGGAGACTAATTTGCAATAACCATGTGTACCAAAAGTTAAGGGCGAATATAATCTTAAGGAAAGAGTGCTCAACCATTCGATTCAGGTAGTAATATTGTTGTTCTACATCAAATTACAAAGCGGGTTACAACAGTATGCTCAAGCAAAAAATGATTTTAACGCTCACTAATAAGACCTTGAACACATTTAGTGTATCAATCTCGATTGTTTGCCATTGAATTCTCTCTTTAAAAACTGATGATATTTCTAAATCCCATTTCAAGAATCTCAAATCCCATTTCAAGAATCTCATTTTGAAATTCTCATCTTTTATGATTGTTCGCCTTCAACTTCTATTAAAATGCTATTAAGTTTAGTTCTACACCTTGAAGAAAACAAGTTCTGCCTAATTTCACTATTAAGTTAAACTTCACATTTCCTTGAAAACGATCTAACCAACTTCAAAAGATCTGTATTATCTATTTTCCCAGGAGATATCATTTCGTATAGTTATAGCTTCTGAGTCCTATTCTCCCTCTCAACATTCAACTGTGTGCCAAACAAAAAATTTATTCTCGCGCCTAATACATTACACATAATTAACTAGAGTTCCCCTTACAACCTCCATCATATGATGAGTTATCCCTCTATTCTGCCACCAAACTTTGTGCATTCTATCAAATTGGTCAAACTTCTAAATGAATTACTTCCCAGCAATAACAGTTCCGATTTCCGATAAAAACACTATTTATAGTGTCTAAACTAAAAATTACCTCTATTAAACTTCACCCGTCAAAAAACAGATTGAAAGAAAGAGAAAAGGAAACTCTTCAATCTCCAACAGAGCCATTTCTAGACTAAAGGGTGGCCATTATTATATTTAAAGTTGCTAGAAATGGGATGCAAGTTTTTACCTGCTTCCTAATGCTGCTTCGAAGCTCTGATTCAACCTCAGTGCTCCACCATCCTTTCCTTTCAATATATTTCCTAAACCTTGTCACAGGGTCTTGTGAACCTCTCCACCATTCAATCTCATGGGCGGGACGATATTTGGTGGAGTCATCAGAAGTGGAGTGGTGTCCTCCTCTGTATGTGAGGGCCTAAAAATGAAAAGAATTGATCAGATTATCCATATTATGCAACCCTGAAGGTCACAAGAAACCACATAAAAACCAAGAAATCACCTCAATCAGAACAGGTATTTGTTCTTTAATGGCCATTTGACGTGCCTCATGAACAGCACTATAAATAGCAAGAGCATCATGTCCGTCCACACGGATACTACGAACTCCATATGCCTGTCCTCTAACAACAACACCATCACCTGCCAATGAACAGAAGACCCTTGTCAGAGAATTGTCATTGAATATAATAGAGGAAGGAATAACGAGCAAAAAGATAAATACTTCGAAACTGGTCTGCAATAGGGGTACTGATGGCCCAACCATTATTCCTGCAAAAAAATATTACTGGGGCCTCCATAACCGCTGCAAAATTTAAAGCAGCATGGAAATCTGCCTAAAATTTAAAAAATAAAAATTTGCATTAGAAAAGAAGCAAAAGAAACAAAGATCAACAGTAATTAAGTACATCAAATGGACCATATCATTCTAGTATGCTGTCTTGAAGAATAAGGCAGCAGAGATCTTTAGTCAAAACAGTATCTTCTGAAAAAAATGTCAGTATTTCCCTTTAAAATAGCAATAAAAATATTACGAGATTATGTAATAAGTTTAAAAAATATATATAATAATCACACATGGTCTGTCTTGGACAACTAAAACTATCAAATAAAAGGCTAAAAAGATAAGCTCACTTCAGATATATTAGGAAGAAGCATAAGTATGTCAAGGGATTTGGAGAAAGCTATAACAATGAGATAATATAATTTGCATAGATGATAAGCTTACTTCAGAATGACGAAAAAGGTTCCATAGTTTGGTTCACATAAATATGGGATGGGATAATATAATTTTCATTTGATGATGACAGTGGCCTATGAACTATTTCTACTAAAAACTAAAAGTAGCTTCTGAAAGTTTCGGGTATTTATTTACTTACTGTACTACTGCCTCCATCCCCAAAATAAGTAATTGTGCATGCTTCTTTTCCATCCATTTTCAGGGAGTATGCAGCCCCAACAGCGTGGGGAATTTGTGTACTGAAATATATGAGCTATTAGTTACCCTGACTAAACTTGGAGATAGTCTCTAATATAAAATGATTGGTATCTTACCCAACCGTCGATGCAACAGTGATGTAATTGTGTTTATTAGACCCATAATGGATGGGCATCTGTCTGCCTTTTCCATAATCATCTTTGTTTCCAAAACACTGGTTAGCAAATTCTTGAAGGGTAAATCCTCTCCACAACAAAACTCCAGGCTCCCTGTACTGCAAAGCACATAAAATTATTTAATTTTCTCATTGCTAAAATTTACATGTCAGAGATGTTAAGAAGATCCTTATCTTGAGGAGTATGGATAGGCTTGTAAAAGGTAAATTTAAGGGGCTCTAAAATTCATTTGGTACCAATTATTTTAGGAACAGATTTTGTCACAGTGGAGAAAATAGTGGGAAGAACATCCAATAAATGAATAAACACAATTAAAACAGAAAAGAACTCTCGGTAAAATTTGACATGTAATAAAATATGAAACAAGTCGACCCAAAAGTATCCACTCCCACCACAAACACACACCAAAAGAATAAAAATAAATAAAGGTACAAGTGATAAATGGAATGTGATGAATTGATGATATCAATCACTCATCTTTTTCATCCCCCTTTTCCATGAAAAGATGAACATGAACTACCTCCACTATGCCTTCTCAGTGAGCAACAACTGAGACAAGTTATTTTCCTCCCTAAATGTCTCCATGCTCATTGCTAAAATGTTTTAAGTTTATAAGTTTTATTTGCACATTTTATATTTGAAAAAGAAAAGCTGGAACTACCTTTCACAAATTCCACTAATCTAACACTTTAACCCTGTTTTGCAATTTAATTTCCACACTGAGGAGCTAAACCTAAAAGCAATCCTTTTAATTTATGAGTTCCAATCCCCCATCTTGCTGAGGGGATGGGGTGTGTGTGTTTGTGACAGATAGAGATGTTAAAAGAAGTAAAACTAACCCTCATTCTACACTTTTGAAAGAAACAGAGAGATACAGCAATTAAAAATCATTACTGCCAATCTTCGTAACAACATAGTTAGTCCTTTCAACTGCTATTAAAAATGTAGTTCAAAACAACAATTCCAAGTAATCAGAACAGTATAAATAAGAACTAGAATGAAGAAAAAGAGGAGGAAAATTATTTTACTCCTTCAAGTATGTTCATTCTATTCATTATATGCAAGAATTGTTATTACTATTCTTTTCATCTATTCTTTTCATTTTGCCTATTACTGCATTAGTTACTTAGTTAGGCTGCTGGCATTTAACTATGTTTAACTCCTGTTAAGGTTTCTTATGTTTTGCTCATTTTGCAACCTAGAGACAGAAGTGGGGCAGACTTTTACAAATGTGAATGCAGGTTAAGGACATTGATACCTTAGCCCTCTTCAAGTCTTATTTTCATGCTGATGCTAAAACTTGATCTAGGTGAGAAAAGGGTCTATTGTAAACTGATTAGAATTTTGAGCCACATTTCTATGGTAAAATTGCAGCCTCGGAACTTGTAGAATTTTGGGAATAGCCCTTAATATGCAAGGACAAGGGAATTTAAGAGTTTCCATCATCCATGTATACTTGGAACAATACTCATGAATCTTGATTTTTAACAGATTGGAAGTTCTTTGACATGTATACATGAAAGCTATGCATAAATGCATGAACATAGTGGATTGGAGAACAAATGCATGTACTCACATATTTTATTCTCCTTAAAAAAAAAATATGGAGTGCACATCTTAAATACACTGATTTGTACAGGTTCGTGTTAACCTGAGGGAAGACAAGGTCATCAAAGTTGAGTGCAGCTGCAGATGCAATGTTGATGGCTTCTTCTCCAATTGAGGTGAGATAGAAGGAAATTCTTCCTTGCCTCTGTGCTTCATAAAAGATCGTATCCATAACTTGAAGAGTGACCATGTCCATATACATTTTCACAGCAACTTCTTTGTCAATCTGATCACATTAATTATTCATAGCCCACAGGGACATTTCTTGTTAAATTTATAAATGATTCAAGGAAGAAAACTATATGCAAAATATGTTTTGTTCAATACCTCTATGAAATTGCTAGAACTAATTGGCTGACCATTCTCATCAAGGACCCGGTAGCAGTGAATCCGCTCCTCCTGAGATCCTAATATGAAATTCAGATCAGAGGTGAATTTAACCTTGCCTCCTGGGTAATTCAGAGCCTAACGTGAACAGGGAGATTAAGAAATATCAGTTTGGAAATATACACATAACAATAGGAGCAAGGAGAGAGAATTTCATAACTTGCTTAAATTACATTAGAAATTTGCAATTAGTTTAGGCATACACGATGGAAATGATATTTTGAAAAACAGAAAACTTAATTTACATGAGCATAAATCAGCAGTTATGCAGATATGATTAAGATCCTGCATAACAACCAACTAAAAGCACAAAGCCCAACATTCTTGTTTGTGAGTGAAAGATCAATGTTCTTTCATGTTGTATATCAAGTGCCCACAAATAACCTACCCAAAACAACTATTCCATTTGAACAAAATATAGGAAAACCTCAATATGAGATATTAATCAATATAAGAACTGAGAAGGGTCTTATCAGATATATAATTTTTCATAATTCAGTATTTACTAAAATCAAACTAAAGTCTCGTATAGTATACTATATATTCTTTTATTAGAATGTGAGCAAATGAATTATTATAAATTAACAAAAAAGTTACCTCTAGGATTTTCAATGATGATTTGATAAATTAATATAAAAAAAAAGTGTTTTTTACATAAAATTCGCCAATTGTTTATTACTTTTAACAGATTGCAAAAGAAGCAAATGTGTGGCACCTAATTTATTTTATGAGGTAACATCCTGACATATACACACACACAACTACTATGAGATATTTGATCAAAATCGAGTAAGATAGCTGTTCATGCCACTGAACATAATAATGTGTGAACACTATGTAAATGTTTATGTTTAGAAAGTTCATAGCAGTAATTCAATACTTCATCTAACCCAAGTTTGAATATAATTCCTTCTTATATCCATAAGAGTTTTAAAATGCATTGGCTATTAAGAAAGCAGCAAACTCATACTTACTGCTCCTGCGGAAATGGGAACAGGCAGCGTTTTCCACTCTGTAGTGCCTCCTTAATCTGTTTAGCCTAACAAACTATCTATTTGTTTTTTAAAGAACAAAAGCAAATTGAATATTGGCATTTATTTAGAAGTATGTCAAGTCCCTTGGTAGCCTCAAATATAAAGTCATACAAATAGGTCTTCAACTAAGTAATGGTAGATGGAAATACAGAAAGGAAGATGAAGCTTTGGCTTATATAGAGACCTTATTTATCGTATCTTCACTATGTCACTTGACTTTGATGGATAAATATACTCGATAATTCAACCTCTAAAGCATGTCTCATTTAACAAAGATTAAAAGTGCCAACAGTGTATGAGTACTATATTAAGCAACATGTAAAGAGAGGTCTTCTCTATGATACTTCTTCCCATCAACTAGCATAACTGAACTTCACTATAGAAGAACACGTCGCTTAATAAATTTTACAACTGTACTAAACCTATTGCTCGCTCAAGTGTTCACATTAACCTATTCAAACTGATTAGTAAACTTTATGGTGGATTTTATCTAAGAGCATAATTGGACACCAAGATATATTTTTTTTAAAAATCCTCCTACCTAAATTGAAAGTCCAATTTCTCCTTTTTAAAACATACCACACTGAGAGCCTATTTTTCTAAACAATGTATCAAATCCTGATATGATCAGAGATACTCCCTCTATTTAAAAAACAAAGCCCCATTGGCCAAAAAAAACTTATCCCAAAAATAGTGATAGTATAAAATGACACAATTTGCTCAAGTATGCCATAAAAATTTCATTATCATGCCACCACTTATCAGTTTAAGGCATCAAAATGGAACAAAAATGCATCCTTAATATTAGCAAATTTTGCAAAATGGGACTTTTTATTAGAAAGTAAGAATTACTAACATTTTCAGTAGAGTCGAAATGCTTTTGGGCCACGGTTGATTCCCACCGGTGAGAATCCAAAAGGGTTGGCGTTTTACAGGAAACCCCATCTGGGTCTCTGAGATTTTGTACAATTAGAGGTGAAGATGTATGAAGTTTTTGGGTAAACTCTGAATTCCAATATCTCTGCTCCATCATCGCCAAGAAACCCAATTTTGATCTGATATTGGAAACAACATTTCTGGATTTTGATAAATGAAGTGCCATCAAAATAGAAGAGAGCTCAGATGAGTTCAGTTAATCATCAAATGATCTGTGATATATATGAAGATATAATCATGTAAAATACATGTGGAGAGAGAATTGGGGAGAGAGGGTATGGAACAGACAGAGAAAGTCTACCGAAAAACGATGGATAATAAATTAATAATGCAGAGTGGGACGATTTATTGAGGTTGTCTACTTGTCCAGTATCTTGAGTCTTGACTCATCTTGACATCTTTCTTGGCATTTTATGGTGCAGGAATTGGAGCAAATCTGCATGGATTAAAATAATCATTAAAAAAATTGGTGTTTTAAATAAAAAGTACTCCATTAAAGTAGTGAAATAGCCATGTTAATTTGATCATACTCTGTCCATGATTGACAATATGTCTTAGTTGCATTATTAAGACTGGGAATTTAAAATTTTATTTGTGTTTATTAGGATTTGATTCTCTCCTAGCTAGTTTCCCGTGACTCCTTTCTCCTTTCTCCCTCCCCTCCCCTCCCCTCTCCTCCCCTCCCCTCTCCTGAATAAATATTAAGAATTCTCTAAAGAATTTCTCTCTTTTCTTTTGTTTATTCTCTCTAAATTTATGCAGCAATTATAAGAATATATTTATACACTTCGCTAAAGTTTATAACACGTTATCAGCACGAAACTCTAACCAACTGAGACGGTAAAATTAAATTCTTACAATTAGCCTGGCTTTGCCGCCTATTATATTTTTTAACTGTCAAGTTATATTTATATTTTATTGTCCATTTTAAATTATGTTATTTACAATAGTACCATCTATCCTTGTTGATCTTACAAGACTTGGTGGGAACCTTTTTGCCATTAAATTCTGTTATTCACAATGATATCATCTATCCTTGTTGATCTTACAAGACTTGGTAGGAACCTTTTTACCGCTTATTAATTTGTGGGAATAACCTGTATATACGGACTACCACATACCTAATGAATATCCTTTGTATTCATTTCTTATTAAATTGTGGAATAACTTTTGTAGATATGCTAATACCGTATACCGTGAAATTCTTCTATTATTCCATTCTTTATTATTACATTTGAATAATATCACATGCATGCAATTACGCATGACCCTGGTTCCATTCTTTTTATTATTCATTGGAATATCCATGCGTGCGGACACGCATGACCTAGTTTCGATTCTTTATTATTACATTGGAATAACACATCTGTGTGGACTCGCATGTAGGGTGAAGATCCATTTATGAGCTTTATATATATATATATATATATATATATATATATATATATATATATATATATATATATATATATATATATATATTATAATTGTATATATACATTAACGATTGCATATTCTTTTTACTAAGATAATATGCTAATAACATAAATATAAGAATATTTATATTATTTATATTTGCACTTTATCACCACTTGAAGTCGTGATTTAGCTTATTTATATATATATATATATATATATATATATATATATATATCATACATGCAATTATTTATTGTTTTAATAAATAATAATTGTGTTTTAACCCAGAATAGATGACAAACTTGGCAAAAATAGATTTTTCTATTTTGAAAATCTCTGGAGACAACTATTTGGCTTGGGCACTTGATGCAGAATTGCACCTAAGTGCAAATGAGTTAGAAAAGACCATTGAATCAGAAATACCAAGAACTTCGGCACAAAATGCAAAAGTCATAATTTTTCTTCGTCACCATATTGATGAAGGATTAAAGACTGAGTATTTAACAGTCAAAGATCCTTTGTCTTTATGGACACAACTGAAGGAAAGATTTGACCACCAAAAATTAGTTGTTCTCCCTAATGCCAAATTTGAGTGGCTTAATTTAAGGCTACAAGATTACAAATCAATTACGGAATATAGTTCCAATGTTTATAGAATAACCTCTACTTTGGCTTTGTGCGGAGATCCAGTTTCTGAAACCCAAATGTTAGAGAAAACACTCTCTACTTTTCATCCCACCAACATGATTCTGTCACAACAATATAGACAAAGAAATTCACAAAATTCAATGACTTGTTGTCTATCCTCCTTGTTGCAGAAAAGAATAATGAATTGTTGTTGAAAAACCATCAAGTACGGCCAACGGGTGCTACCTCATTGCCAGATATTAAGAGCACGTCATTACAGCAGAATAAACATGACAAGAGATGGTCATATAATAAGAAGTCTTGGGGACGAAAGAATAAACGAGGCCATTATAACAACAAATTCCAGAACCACGACAATTCAAGCCACCAGAAGTGGCAAGTGTCTGGGTCGGGTAAAAATAAAGAAAATGCAACACAGATAAAGAACAAACCAGATGTTTATTTTAGGTGTGGGATGAATGGGCATTGGTCGCGTACCTGTCGTACGCCGAGGCATCTGGTTAATTTATTCCAAGAGTCTCAAAAGAACAAAGTAATGGAGGCAGAAACAAACTTTGTTAATCATCAATTGAATATTGTTGATGTTCCACCAATGACCAACATTGAGGAAAAGGCTGTTGATATTACTGAACCTTCTGAAAGTATCTTTTGGGATATCGTTTAATTTCTTATTTTAATTAAACACCCTGCATGTATAATTGTTGCTAGATTTTGCAACCGAAAAACACGCACAAGTATACGCGGTCTTAACAAGTAATATAAGAAAGTAGAGTGTCGAACCCATGAGGACAAAGATTTAACGGAAACAAATACTAAGGTAAAGTCACTACTAAACTTATCTAAACGATTGAAAGTAATGGTTGGTTAAGCTATTTCAATAAGTAAACTAATTAAGAGAAGTTGATTTCTAGGAAGGTAAGATAGGATTACAACTCCCCTAATGCTTCGCTTATTCTTCTAACTCTCCGCAATACAAACAAATCAAGGAATGGTCGACCTAGAACAATAATAGGCATAAACTTCTGTCGAAGGTCAAATGCACATCCCTAACAAGCTAGAACACCATATGTCTATAGGTGAAAATAATTGGGTCGAGTTCATTAAGCACATTTCTAAGGTCGCATAAGGCAAATAAGGATATGTCTATCCTATTGACACATTAAGCCCACATTCAGATGTCAAGGTCATAACAGGTGTTGTTGAATTTAAAGACAGACAGTAATATCCATTTATCAATTTCCATTACTATCAATACCAATTTCTTTATCAAGAAATCAGACAATATAAGCAAAATACAACAACCCATTCCAAAATGCTTCATTATATAAAACGAGAGAGAAAGTCGATTAAGCTATTCAAAAGGTTACATTGCAATCCTAAAAATGAAGTTAGTTCATAACTATGGAACTAACACAAATTTCTAATACACTATCCATTAGCAGACAAATACAAAGAATAGGAAATTTGGAATAAGAAAAACCCCTTTATGAAGAAGTTTTTTTCTGCCAAATCTTTTCTTTCCGCGCGGAGTCTGAAATATGGAGAGCAATTGATCTCCCCTTTTTCAAGCTTCTTCCTTCTCCCTCTAAGCTATTTTCTTGTATGTATGTTATCTATCTATCTCTAAACAACCGCCTCTCTTGCTTCTTTATAAGAAGATTTTTCCTTTTTGCTAGGTCAAACAAAGTCCTTGTCTCTTTGGGAGCCAGGAGGTGGCATGGCATGGAGCCCACCAGTATTGAGTGGTGACTTATTTACCACATTAGAATCTGGGACAGAGCTTGCAGACCGCAACGCTTGAGCCAAAGGAGGAGGGAGGTATGCACGCGCTTTTTATGTCGACATGGGTTAGGTCATGGCGCTGCGGCGCAACCATTAAGCCTGGTGTTGGCGCCGCGGCGTGAGCAAGAGCAAAATGACTGTTTTGCCCTTTTAAAGCTGCAAAAACACTGTGAAGCTCTGCAGTGCAACGATTAAACACAATAACACTATATTTCTATAAAACTACATAAAAACTACAAATTCAGGCAAGTATTTAAGTCATAAAGTATCCGATTCGCGGGTTTAAATCCCACTCATCAAATACCCCCAAACTTAAGTCTTTGCTTGTCCTCGAGCAAACTATCTAACACAATAATAAAGTAGACACTAAGAATGTGAAAAGAATATATATGTAACAATCTATACTAGCATCATGGCTACGAATCTCTAATTAAGCTACTCCCAAAGATTAAGTCAAACATAGGAATGAGTAAGGGTTCATTATATTTCAAGCATAAGACTGTATTCGATCCATTCTAAGTGCGTGTGTGAAGACCAACCGTCCTGACTAATCATAGCTCAACTAAGTTCGCACAGTCGATTGTTAAAACCCAGCAAACTCCACAACTTAAACATTCAACAAGCATTAAGAACAAGACGCAAATGCAGGACATGATCAAAAGGCTCTAGCATGTCGACAGTAAAATCAGACTCGGACAGTACTTAATTACCTTAGGCTACAGAACTACCCATAAATGAGCTTTTGATCAGTGACTCCCAAGCCAGACGACTTTAGGGCACTAGGTGTAGAACACCCCTAAGAATCTAATGACTCGAGCAGTAAAGGCCACGTAATCAACATAAGCCAACTGAGATTTCACAGCAAGAACGAAGGTTAAATAGCGAGTGCATTTTATGCTCCATCTCGATATCGGCCCTGCGTTTATGGGCGAGTGCGTTTTAAGATCCATCTCGACCCACCGCAAAACTTTCGATATAAACACTTATATTTTAATCTTATTCCCAATTTTTTTTTGAAACAAGCTAGAATCCAAGATCCAAAACTGCATAAACATCTAAATCTTTTATTACCTTGCACAAATGAAAGTTTATAAGAGTGAACAAATTTTCAACACAATAAACACACAAACTATAGTCGAAAAATAATTAGTTAACACAGTTGGTCGGTGCTTGCTAGAAGGACGGATCAATAACAGTCTAAACTTATCAACTCATAAACCCCTAGTACATGGCATGCTTGACACAACTCTACGAGAGACATACTCAATTGGCGCTAGACATAGCCACAATCAAAAATCAGCAATGATAAATATAACACCCTTGCTAAATAGCAGCTCAAAATAGGGTGAAAAGGCCATTTACATGGCACAAACATATAAATCTGTATAAGCCCCAAAAAGATGGCTAGAAACCACAATCATGCTAATAAACTCAAAATAAAACCAAAAACAGTTTATGGCATCCATAATGATAAAAATATTCAACATAATCCCTCAGTTCAAAAGACTGCACCACAATACTCATAAATACAAACATAATAAAGATAGTAAGTCTGGCAATCCTAAAATGGCAGTAATGAGATAGACAGATAAAGGTTCAAAATGCTAAAAACACCCCCAAACTTGAAGTGAGCAATGCCCTCATTGTTAAACATAAAGCAATTGAATACAAGAGGGCTTCCTGAAGATCGCTCACTCGGAATGACAGACGGCCGCTTTCGTCCTCATCTGCACGCCCCGATCGGCCGGCAGGCGGTGATGGTGGAGGTATGGTGGGAAAAGCAGGAGGGTCGGAAGCGGTATGGCGTGAACTCAATGCCTCGCCCACAAAAGTCGATGTAGATGCTTTCTGCATTGTGTTCACCACCATTTCACTGCATCGCATTGCTATCTCCGCCCTCGAGCCACTGGGCTGCGATATGCCTCCGCTGCCTCAGTGCCTCGGCGTCCTGCTTCTGATGTAGCAGGGTGAGGGATGCTATGATGTCTGCTAAAAGACCCTGACTAGCTGGGCCTGCCTCAGGTGCTTGAGAGGGCTCTGGCTCTAGCTCTGGGTTAAATTTGAAGGAGAAGCAGTCTTCAGAAGCGGTCCGTATCCTTCGCCCCTGACATGAGACTCTGCCCCGTCCCAAACAGTGAAGCGCTTGATCGTTTGATGGTCGATGGCGATCATGGGCATGCGGCTATCTCATCGAGCCCCCACTATACCTACCGCTTGCACACAAAAGCGTGATCAAGCAGTGGCTATTTTATGAGTTACCCCATACTTGGCTAGAAGGGCTTCAAGATACTTATTGCAGAAGTGCGACCCTTCATCGCTAATTATGACCCGAGGTGTGCCAAAACGGGTGAAAATATTCTTTTTGAGGAACTGAAGCACCACCTTAGCATCATTTGTCGGCAAGGCAACTGCTTCCACCCACTTTGAGACATAGTCCACTGCCACAAGGATGTAGAGATTGTTGAACGAGGACGGGAATGGTCCCATGAAATCAATGCCCCAGACATCAAAGAACTCTACTTCCAAAATATTCTGCAGCGGTAGCTATGCCGCCTTGAAATAGTGCCCACCCGTTGGCATCTGTCACAGTGCATCACATATGCATGAGCATCTTTAAAAAGGGTGGGCCAATAAAATCCTGACTGTAGCACTTTAGCAGCAGTTCGTTGGCCTCCGAAATGACCTCCATAATTAGACGAATGGCAATGATGCAACACGCCTTCCATTTCTTCTTCAGGCAAACATCTACGCACAATTTGATCCGAGCACTGTTTGAATAAGAAGGGCTTATCCCATAGATATTGCTTGGCATCTTTGAGGAATTTCTTCCTTTGTTGGAAACTCAGGCCTTGAGGGATAACTTGGCAAGCGACATAATTTGCGAAGTCCGCATACCACGAGACCTTGTCATTTACCACAAAGAGCTGCTCGTCTGGAAAAAAATCATTTGTAGCTTTGTCGGCTTCGCTCGAAGATGTGGTGTTTTCAAATCTACTTAAATGGTCTGAACTCGATTCTCGCCTCCTTCTTGTCTCGATTTCTAAGTCAAATTTCTGTAGAGCGAGAACTCCACCGTATCAATCTCGGCTTAGCATCCTTCTTTTCGATCAAATACTTGATCACTGAGTGATCGGTGTATACGATCACCTTCGTCCCGATGAGGTAAGAACGGAACTTGTCAAAAGCATACACTACTGCCAGCAACTCCTTCTTAGTGGTGGTGTAATTTAACTGAGCATCGGTCAATGTCTTACTGATATAATAAATGGTATGGACTCCCTTCTCTGGCCCAACACTGCCCCTATAGCATAGTCACTGGCGTCACACATCAGCTCAAAGGGGTAGGCCCAGTCTGGAGCTACCACAATAGGCGCCGAGACAAGCCTTTTCTTTAATAACTCAAAAGCACTCAGGCAGGCGGCATTGAACTGGAAAGGCATGTCCTTCCCCAGAAGAGTGCACAATGGTTTGGTGATCCGAGAGAAGTCCTGAATAAACCTTCTATAAAAACCGGCGTGCCCGAGGAAACTCCTCACCCCTTTAACTGAGGTGGGTGGTGGAAGGTTATTGATCACATCGATCTTTGCCTTATCAACCTCAATTCCGCCTACAGATACCCAATGACCTAGAATAATGCCTTCTTCGACCATGAAATGACACTTCTCCCAATTCAACATCAAGTTGGTTTCAACACATCAATGGAGAACTGCCGTCAGATTAGTCAAGCAATTGTCGAATGAGCTCCCAAAGACTGAGAAGTCGTCCATGAAGACCTCCAAGGACTTCTCAACCATGTCAGAGAAGATTGACGTTATACACCGCTGAAATGTGGCGGGAGCATTACATAACCCGAAGGACATTTTTCGGAAGGCAAAGGTCCCATAAGGACATGTAAATGTCGTCTTCTCCTGATCTTCCGGAGCAATAGAAATCTGATTGTACCCCGAATACCCATCAAGCAAACAATAGTATTCGTGCCTAGCCAACCGATCCAGCATTTGATCAATGAAAGGAAGGGGAAAGTGATCCTTACAGGTTGATTTGTTCAGCTTCCTGTAATCCATGCACACTCTCCACCCGATCACCAAATCTGGTGGGAATCGATTCGTTATTTTAAATTTGGACACCACTGTCATCCCTCCCTTCTTTGGCACACATTGGATTGGACTAACCCAAGGACTGTCCGAGATGGGGTAGATAATGCCCGCATCTAGCAACTTAATGATTTCTTTCCGGATGACCTCTTTCATAATAGGATTTAGCGCCCACGATGCTCTATAGATGGCTTCGAGCCTTCCTCCAAAAGAATTTTGTACATGCATAGAATTGGGCTGATCCCTTTTATATCAGCGATAGACCATCCTAAGGCCGTTTTGTACTTCTTAAGCACAAGCAGCAGCTTTTCTTCCTGACACTTGGTTAGAGAAACAGAAATTATTACAGGTAATGTAGATGAAATTCCTAAATAAGCATACCTCAGGTGAGTAGGCAAAGGTTTGAGCTCAAGGACAAGAGGTTCGATGATAGATGGCTGAGCTTTGGATGTAGAGGCCTCATTATCATTCAGAGATTCGAATTGTCGGTGGAATTGCTTTGATCTTTGAGGTTCATCGAGCCACATGGCACATTCCACATATGAAGGATCTTCTGTAATACTAGCCCCAGTTAATAAAGCTTCCAAAGGGTCTGGAATGCAAGTTTCTGAGAATACCCCCTCCACTGATTTATCAATAGTATTAATCTGGAAGCAATCCTCAGGGGTATTAGGATATTTCATGGATTGGAAGACATTGAACGCCACTTCCTGATCATTAACTCTCATTGTCAACTCCCCCTTTTGGACATCGATGAGGGTCCTCCCAGTTGCCAAGAACGGCCTTCCCAATATTATTGGGATTTCCATATCCTCCTCAAAATCAAGGACTATGAAATCCGCCGGAAAAATGAACTTGTCGACTTTCACTAGCACATCCTCTATAATTCCCTTCGGGTATGTCAGAGATCTGTCAGCTAATTGAAGGGTGACACTTGTTGGCTTGGCTTCATTTAGGCCCAACTTTTTATAAATGGAGAGGGGCATCAAGTTGATGCTGGCCCCTAAATCACATAGAGCCTTCCCAATAAACTGGTCCCCAATGGTGCACAGGGTTGTAAAACTTCCCGGGTCTTTTAGCTTCGGCGGAAGCTTGTTTTGAAGGATGGCACTACACTCTTTTGTCAGCACCACCGTCTCATAGTCCCCCATTTTTCGTTTCTTGGACATGATGTCCTTCATGAACTTGATATAACTAGGCATTCCCTCCAATGCCTCTGCAAACGGTATATTGATGTGCAGTCTTTTGAACACCTCCAAGAATTTGGAAGCGCTTATCCAACACATTTCGCACCCCACTGGGGAAACGTGAATCGAGGGAGAGGCTGAATGACCACAGTCGTTGGAGGAGATGGTGTTAAAGGGCTATCTTTACCACTTTCTTCAACCCAACTTGTCTCAGCATTCTCCTTCACAGAAAGTTCCTCATCAGACACTGTCTCATCTCCCACAGGAATACCCTCTCCACCTTGCACATTAGCGGTTCTCTCACTTTGTAGGGTTACTGCTTTACATTGCTCCTTGCCTTCCCGTTTTGGGTTGACATCAGTGTCACTTGGAAATGCGCCTGGTGGTCGACTATTCAAGGCAGTAGCCAACTGACCCATCTGTACTTCAAGATTCCTAATGGAGGCTTCTTGATTGTTACTTCTGGTTTCATTCTGGGCTATATACCTCGACAGAAGATCTTCTAAACTGGGCTTCCTTTCTTGTTGTGGTGGAGGATGGTGAAACTGATTCTAATTGCTCTGTGGATGTGGGTTGAACTGAGTCTGCGGTTGGAATCCAGGAGGATTAGCATAATTTGGTCTGGTTGATGGAGGTTGTTGTGGATTGGGGTTGTTGCTGTTGTTGTTGGAATTGTTGCCCCATGAGAAGTTGGGATAGTTTCTTAACCCCGGGTGGTAATGAGTAGGAAGACTGGTATTTTGTTGCCGCCCGTAGTTAGAAACAAATTGAACCGATTCAGGGCTTATCACACACTGCTCGGTTGGGTGGCTCCCTTGACATAATTCACATTGAACCACGACACTCTGCACGTTTTGAACCGCTGAAGGTTCTAGGGTGTCTAGCCTTTTGTTAATGGCCGCTACTACGAGCCGCTAACGATGTGAAAGAGTCCACTTCATAAACCCCCGCTGCTCTTCTTGGGGCTTGCCTATCATTAGGCCATTGATAATTGTTGGCAGCCATTGTCTCCACCAGTTCATATCCCACTGCGTGGTGTTTGGCCATGAATGCCCCTCCAGATGTGGCATCAATACTCGATCGAGTAGACCCGGACAAACCATTGTAAAAGGTCTGGATAGGGAGCCACTCGGGCAGTCCGTGGTGTGGGCATTTCCTCAGCAGATCCTTAAAACGCTCCCACGAGTCGTACAAGGATTCAGATTCAAACTGAACAAAGGACGTGATGTCATGCCTGAGCCTAGCTGTTTTGGCGGGTGGAAAGAATTTTGCCACAAATTTCTGTGCCAAGTCGGTCCATGTAGTAATGGAACCAGACGGAAGTGAATGAAGCCAGCTCTTGGCTTTGTCCCTTAATGTGAAGGGAAACAAACGGAATCTGATGGCTTCGTCAGACACTCCATTGCATTTGAAAGTGTCACAGATCTCCACAAAATTTATCAAGTGATCATTGGGGTCATCATTCGGCAGTCCCCCAAATTGGATGTTGGTGCACATTGAATGGTGCTCGGCTTGATCTCAAAATTGTTGGCTTAGATGGTGGGCCTTTGAATGCTCGCCTGGAGATCATCAATACGAGGCATAACATACTCCCTCAGAGATTTCTGAAGTTCCTCAGCCATTATGATAGGAGCAAGAATGTCCTTGAGTGCGTCTAATTTCTCTCTCCGCAGTCGTCGAAATGTTTTATCAACCTCGGGATCAAAAGGTATTATATTGCATTCCTTCCGAGGTGGCATAAACAATGGAGACTACCTGAAAAGAGAATTAAACAGAAAAAATCAGTTTAAAGTAAGGATCGTATTGACTTAGTTTCAATATTGTAAAGCAATTAATTCTAAGTCCCCAGCAACGACGCCAAAAACTTGTTGCTAGATTTTGCAACCGAAAAACACGCGCAAGTATACGCGGTCTTAACAAGTAATATAAGAAAGTAGAGTGTCGAACCCACGAGGACAAAGATTTAACGGAAACAAATACTAAGGTAAAGTCGCTACTAAACTTATCTAAACGATTGAAAGTAATGGTTGGTTAAGCTATTTCAATAAGTAAACTAATTAAGAGAAGTTGATTTCTAGGAAGGTAAGATAGGATTACAACTCCCCTAATGCTTCGCCTAATCTTCTAACTCTCCGCAATACAAAAAAATCAAGGAATGGTCGACCTAGAACAATAATAGGCATAAACTTATGTCGAAGGTCAAATGCACATCCCTAACAAGCTAGAACACCATATGTCTATGGGTGAAACTAATTGGGTCGAGTTCATTAAGCACATTTCCAAGGTCGCACAAGGCAAATAAGGATATGTCTATCCTATTGGCACATTAAGCCCACATTCAGATGTCAAGGTCATAACAGGTGTTGTTGAATTTAAAGACAGACAGTAATATCCATTTATTAATTTCCATTACTATCAGTACCAATTTCTTTATCAAGAAATCAGACAATATAAGCAAAATACAACAACCCATTCCAAAATGCTTCATTATATAAAACGAGAGAGAAAGTCGATTAAGCTATTCAAAAGGTTACATTGCAATCCTAAAAATGAAGTTAGTTCATAACTATGGAACTAACACAAATTTCTAATACACTATCCATTAAAGAGACAAATACAAAGAATAGGAAATTTGGAATAAGAAAAAACCCCTTTATGAAGAAGTTTTTTTCGCCAAATCTTTTTCTCTCATGTGAGTCTGAAATATGGAGAAGCAATTGATCTCCCCTTTTCAAGCTTCTTCCTTCTCCCTCTAAGCTATTTTCTTGTATGTATGTTATCTATCTATCTCTAAACAACCGCCTCTCTTGCTTCTTTATAAGAAGATTTTTCCTTTTTGCTAGGTCAAACAAAGTCTTTTGTGCACTTTGAGGAGCCAGGAGGTATATGCATGTGCCAGAATAATGAAATATTGAGTGGAAATATGGCGCCACATTAGAATCTGGGACACGGAGCTCAGACCTTGGCGTGAGCCAAAGGAGAGAGGAGAGTATGCATGACGCGGCTTATGTCAGCATGGGTCAGGTCATGGTGCTTGCTTGTTGACCATTAAGCTCAGTGTTGGTATTGCATGGCTGAAGCAAGAGAAAAATGACTGTTTTTCCCTTTTAAAGCTACAAAAACTCTGTAAAGCTCTACAGTGCAACGATTAAACACAATAACACTACATTTCTATAAAACTACATAAAAACTACGAATTCAAGAAAGTATTTAAGTCATACAGTATCCGATTCGCGGGTTTAAATCCCACTCATCAATAATATTATTAGTTTTCATTCTATATGTGGTATGTGCTTCTCATGAATAAAATTATATTTGAAATGTAACTTTTCTTATTTATGTTTTTATATGTGTCACCATTTTTTTAATGGATATGGAGGATATATGTTTAACAGACAGTGCAACAACTCATACAATTCTTCGAAATGAGAAATATTTTTCACAACTGATCAAAGCTAAGGGAAATGTGGGAACTATCTCTGGCACATCAAATTTAATCGAAGGATTTGGAAAAGCTAGTTTCTTGCTACCAAATGAGACACAAGTTTTTATCAAAGATGTTCTATATTCTAGTAAATTAAGAAGAAATTTGCTTAGTTTTAAAGATATTCGACTGAATGGTTTTCATATTGAAACAACTAATGAAAATGATAATGAATATCTTCTTATCACTTCTATTTTTTTTTGGAAAAAAGAATATCCTAGAAAAACTTCATTCAAATTCTTCTGGATTATATACTATGAAAATTAGAGTAATTGAGTCTCATAATGTTATGATTCCAAAAATCATAGATCCCAAATCCTTTATACTTTGGCATGAAAGACTCGGTCATCCAGGTACTTCTATGATGCGTCATATTATTGAAAATTGTACTGGTCATCCTTTCAAAGATAAGAAGGTTTTTCCTAGTAGTGAATTTCCTTGTGCTGCGTGTTCTCGAGAAAAATTAATTGTTTGACCATCACCAATAAAAGTTTATAAAGAAGCCCTAAAATTCCTAGAGAGAATTCAAGGAGACATTTGTGGACCTATTCAACCATTGTCTGACCCATTTCGATATTTCATGGTTTTAATAGATGCTTCAACTAGATGGTCTCATGTTTGTCTTCTCTCTTCTCAAAATTTTGCCTTCTCAAAACTTCTTGCTCAAATAATCAAGTTACGGGCTCAGTTCCTGGATCATCCAATCAAGTCAATTCGACTTGATAACACAACTGAATTTTCATCAATGACTTTTAATGATTTTTGTATGACTATTGGAATTTCTATTGAGCATTCTGTTTGTGACGCCCCCAAAATAGGTCCACACGACCCATTCTGAGTCGCCAGATATCACTCTATAAAAATCAAATACAAACTTCATTTATCTAATTGTTGAACCGTAAATGCAGTACGACAACAGATAAGCTGTGAGTTTTAATACAATATTGTCTCGTAGACAGTATCCAAACTCAAATGGTTACAATGCCATATAAAATACAACAACAAATATTTTAAGACCCCAAAGAAGAACGAGAAGATTACTATCATATTCATTCTAATGAGGTGCACTTTTGACACTTTCAAAGTCGGGTTCTCATCATCCTATTGTTGTTCGCCAAAATCAATTATTAAGTGACGTATAAAATACGACACACACATCTTAGGTCTTCAATACAATTATCTGTTGTATGTTATGCCGTTTTATAATGTATTGAGAAACTTCGACAGTCTCGAACCATCACACTATTTCCCTGTTATCCCTGCTCGACCCAGCTACACTCTTATTACCTGAAAGGAATTGTGAAGCAAAGGGTGAGCACAAATAACCCAGTAAAGAATATCATGACTAAAGATAGTTAAATTATCAATAGTGTCAGGAATATGCATGTGAATGATATTCCTATTTACATATGATTTGATTATGATATGTATATATGAATGAATATGCAAGTATGCTTGCATTAAGAAAAGCTGTAAAGTCCTTTAATAGATAATAGAAACATATGTACAAGGACTTAGAATGAATTGATCAAATGTGTTAGGTTGATCCTACTTAAGCAAAACAGCTTTGTAAAGTCCTTAAAAAGAAATGATGTACAAGGACTATAAATATAGTAAGATCAAACATGTTAGGTTGATCTTATGATGTAATAGATAGGCTTGTCTGATCATCGAGCACTGCACCAGAAATCGTAGTCTGCCAGGAGAGTTAAGGAAAACTCGAGAGCTATCGGAGGAGAATCGTGATCTCTGCGAGATAGTAGATCTCGGAGTTCGTAGACTTCCAGGAGAGATGAGGAAGGATCGTAGTGTGTCGAGGAGAACTTCCTCAGGGCCGTAGTCTGCTGAGGAAGTCATGTTCAGAATTGTAGAGACAGCCTGCCTACGAGCCGACCGAGCATCTGTCAAAGCCAGTCAAGAATCGTAGACTACACTCGGAGTCGTAAAGTCTACTAATGTCAAAGCCAATTCAAGAATCGTAGACTGCACTCAGAATCGTAGAGTCTACTGATCATATCAAAGGCAGAGATCATAGTCGAGCAAGATCAGATGAAGACAACAAGCACAACGACAAAAATCGTAGTATCAAGATCTGATCTCAAAGTCGTAGTGTCTGCATAGCCGAAGCTTAATCGTAGAATGCAGAGCTAAGACCTTAACAGATGTGCTCGCAAGGCCACAGTAGAATCGTAGAGCAAACACGATTCTCAACAATTGAGCACTCCCAGAATATCCAAAGGAATGAAGCCTCTGGTTGGTAATGCAAAGATACATCTCACTTGAAGGAAGCCAGAGAGCACTCAACGAATGGCATGCAAGCTAATAGAAGATCTAAGCATCAACTCAATCAACATCCAGATTGATTTGAGAAGCTATTCAAGGTAAAGTCTTCCACAAGATGATCACAAGAAGACTTCAGTAGCTGACTAAGGAAAGTCAGCATATGCAGTAGCTGTCAAGAAGAAAGATGACAACGATTCTGAAAGTAACTAGAATTGTAGTGTTTGCCAAACAAAGAAGAAACTGATGGAGTATACACAAAGATACTGGTTAGCCTCTGAATAACAAGGCTAAAGTGATTAATCATTGGGTCAGTCCATTGATGATAAGTGAACGGGAGATCACAAGGAGAAAGCGAGCTGGAGACACCATAAATCTGAAGTGTCTTATTATTCAGAAGGGGCCAGAGCAAGAAGTCAAGCCATCGATGTATGCGAGAGCAATGAGGCGAATAGAAGTGTTAAAAACCTTTGCACTAGAGAAGGAAGAAGTGTTCCACATTAAAGATCTAATGAACACTCTTTAAGATCATAGTGTTAACTCCACAAGTCCAAGAAGTTGTGCATCAGAATCGTAGATTTGAACAAATAGAGATTGAGGCATTGGCAACAGCTCAATCTGAAGATTAATGTTCGGACAAAAGCTTATTGAGAGCATCGATGCAAGGACAACCTCTGATCTAGAAATCAGAAGGATGAAATAAAGTCGTCGACCTGCCCAAGATATCAAAGTGACATATCTCGTGAGGTTGGTGAAACAAAGATGAAGCTGCGATTGTCGGGAAGTCGAAAAAAAGATGTCATGTCACATCTGCAGTCTGCACCAAATAACTCGAGATCTGCAAGGAAATTTGAATAGCTTTCAACGGCTACTTTCCAACGGGAAGATTGGGAAGTAGTATAAATCAACAAAGCTTCAAAGATCGAAAGAAGCTGATGATTGTGATGTTGCAGAATCGTTGAGTTGGTGAATGCTATTGTTGACTCTACGAGTTCCACCAAAGATCAATAGAACAAGTCTCAGTAACAGTGAGACTACCAAGGTGGAAGTGAAACAGCTTTGAAGAAGGAATCAAACAGATCAAAGCTTCACTCAACAAAGATGAGAATGCCACTAAAGATGGCAGCCAAGCTGAGAGCCAAAAAGGCCAAGAAGATAGCATTCAGGAAAGTGGCTGAGTACAAGAAAGATCAAGAGAGCCACTCTACGAATCACCATGAACCGAAAGCTGAAAGTGAACAAGTACAGAACCATGTCTGTAAAGTATTCAAGAAGGGTTTAGGGTTTGCTAAGTGCTAGACAAAGTCTACTAAAAGCACAGAGACTTAGCAAACCCAGATGGTGATGGTGCACAGATGATACCAGATAAAGATGAACAGAAAAGAGAAAAGATCAGCTGCACCAAAGAAGATGTGGTCCGGACTCGAAGCTGAAAGCAAAGAGGATCACACTAAGCTGCTAAGTACAAAAGATGTTCAGAGCTTAATGACATCTTAGCAACTCAGCACCAACAACACCACCACCAACAACAACTACAACAACAAGAAGCCAGGGCCTGAGGGGTCCTTGTCCGAAGGGACTAAATGAAGTTCCAAGCTTGCTGAGCTTGAAGAGTTCCTAGGGAACTATAGAAGTTCCAAGGATGCTGGCCTTGAAGAGTTCTTAGTGAACTGAAGTCCCAAGGCTGCTGGCGTTGAAGGAATCTTAATGATTCAGGGTGCTGCCCTTCCTTAGTGGAAAGCCTGCTAGTTGAAAGCAGAAGAGTGGATTAGGAGCTTGAGTCTTTGAACCACTTAAAACCCCTTGTGTCTTTTACTCTATGTCATTTACATTATGTAACTTAACTGCTATAACTGCTATGTATGTGCTAACTGCTTACTACTAAGTTAACTCTACGAACAATGTATGACTGACTATGAATATATCAATGAAGGGGATCTTTTACTTATTCCGCTGTGCTTGAAAAGATTCTTATGTTTGTCATCTGCTACTTAATGAGCAATACAACTTAAAATAGAAAAAGTATTTTGAAAATCAAAGGATCTATTCAACCCCCCCCCTTTCTAGATCTATATTGTGCCTACTGGGAACTAACAATTGGTATCAAAGCAGGTTCTCATGCTATATTCAAAAGCTAATCGGTTTGAGTCTGATCCTAGGCACAAACATTATTCTAAACTTAGTTTAGTAGTAAGCCACTTGTGATATGCAGATGAGCTCACATATTGGAAATTTTGTGTACAAGTAAATGTGCATATACACCTGAAGCTGCTCAGATTGGTCCATGTTCTTGATTGCCATATCAAAAAGACCAATCCTTGCTCGCTGCCAATCCTGTTGTCTGAAGACCAGGCTAGAAAGCTCAAGAGACATCAACATAAAAGATTCAAACATCCACCAGCCTGAAAAGATGAAAAGGCCATACATGCTAAGTAATGATTATCTAGAGAAGAAAGAAGAACTTCTCAAACATGTGTTTGGCCAACCTGCAGCTGGATGTAAACCTTGTGAACTCAAGGATGTCAAAGAATTAGAAATGCTGACACTCTCTTAGCTTGTATCTTCAAGACCACATTGATTATTTGATCAAGATCAACTGGAGCAACTAGTATCGAAGCAAAAAAAAAAAACATACACATCAATGCCTAAACTCAGAATATCTAAGATAAATGACTGTTAAGAAACTAACAGCAAAAAGGTACGGTTCCTCACTAATATAGATATGAGCATCATATTTGCACCTTACTTATGAACTATAACAATTTTCCTTCAAGTATTCATAATCTATCTAAAAAGGTGAAGAGAGAAAGTACATTGATAATGGAAACTCAAATGTCTATAAACTTTCTCTCCATCCAAGTTTTATGTTGAAGATGATAACTTGAAAGAGACCTGAAATGGTTTTAAGAGCCTCACAGGTCGATTGAATGTGAAGTAATCTTTGCTGATGAGTTAATGTGCTTCGTACATCCTACGGTCTAAATGTTTAATGACACACAGAGTATGATCAGATCTACAAGAAAATCTTGAAGATTCATAGAAACTGATCACCTCCATGAATCAACCAGATGCTAATAAATCGTAGAGTTGATTCTTACTCTGTGAACATTTAAACCCTGTGAACATAAATTAGCAAAAGATGAAACCATTAAGGAAAAGAGTATTTTATTAAAATGACAGTTTTCTCTCACACTCACCACCATACATCTCAAAATGTTTTATCTAAATGAAGTATATGCATAAATACGACTGATGGTGGTCAATATGATGTTTATCCAAATATATGAGGAACATGGGTTTAGTAAACTAACCTGGCAGGACCCATTTAACCATGGGTACCAAAAATAGAAATTTATAACCTGCAGGTACCTGGTCCATCTGACCACACTAAGGAATGCTGAAGCAAAAGACTTCTGTCAAGAAAATTCAACCAGCAGAAGGCTTAAGATTGTTCAGAAATGATTATGATAAAACTCCTATTTGTCAAAGCCTGTCCTGGAAAACCTGCTGAGCTAATTTGAATGAAGCTCACATTGTTGCTGATCCTTATAAGGAAGCAAGTCATTCAACCAAAGTTGTAAAAGGGTCCTAGATTCTCAATCATTCAAAGCAGGTCATAAGAGAAAACTCTTCACGAAAGCTCACCACAGAGGATCATCGAGCATCAAACATGAGGAACTCATTACGGGAGCAGAACTCCATAAGTACAAATCAGAAAAGAAGACTACGTTAAGTAGTCTTTGTCAAAAGAGGATAGTAGAATGATCAACCTTGAAGATGCCCATTTCTACAATATAAGAAGATTTGGTGATTCCAGTCAGAAGGAAATATGCAAGGCTGTCTTCTAATACACATAAAGAAAGGGGAATCACATCTATCTGATAAGACAGTATCAACCATGGGGAGCAGTGATATGTTAAGGAACAATAATACTGAGATATACTATGAAGCAGTGTACCAGCTACAGAGTCCCAAAACTGTGTGGCTGATGAACCAAATGAAGATCCATAGTCAGTAGGAACATTTCAAAACGTACCACTGATAACCTTTCTGCCACCCAACCCAAAACCGTGGAGAGCCTACAATCAAACATCTGATCGTAGTGGAATAGCAGAAGGACACCACGATTACAACAAATGCAATTGTCTAAAGTTGGTAAAGGACCTCACCACCAGAAAAGGTCAAATGAGATATCAGTGCAAATCACCTCTAAAGTACTTCATCTGGAAAGCGCCTCAGGGACAAACCTAACCCTTAGCTCACTCTAAGAGGTTGGCCCTTCTTGAGCTACCTTAACCCAGAATAATCGCTTAATCAAGTTCATCTCAAGGACCAAGTCAGTCAACAATCGTAGAGTAGAGGTTAAAGAGAACTCCACGATCGTAGTGCAACCTCAGCGATCGTAGAAGCAGACTCAACGATCGCAGTCCTCTAAGAGGCTACTCCTAACTCACGAGGAGTTGGAAGAATAGGAAAATTGCTCAATCATTCAAAATAAGGGAAGACAAGCTCGAATACTGGTTGGAAAGATGTCCTGCTGAAGGAAAGTACCCAAGGCTTCATAAAGCACAACGATAGATGAGGCGTGGAGGTTCAAAATGAGAATTAATGTCAAAATCATCCACTGCAACATCTTTCAGAGAATTGATCGTTGAGTCAACAAAGGAAAACATAGAGTCAATAGCTGTTCTATCATGCTACTCTACGAACTAAAGAGGTCAAAGGTCAATCCACGTCAATCAAACGTCCACTCTTCTAAAAGAGATAGCTAACTGACAAGTTACTGGGGAGTTACAACTTGTTATTGGGCATCATCCAACCAATGACTAGTTGACACGTCATAGCGTATGCAGTGTAAGAAGGAACTACCATAAAGACAAATTCAAATCTGCAAACAGTTACCAAAATCCATTGAACCCCTCTCCCTCCCATTTTCAAACCCTAGAATTCTCTTCGAAGCCAAACCACTAAAATTTCCAGAGTTCAAATCACAATCAGCCATACTCCATAAATCTCCCCGAATCAATATCTATATTCCTCGAATCATTCAAATGGAAGATTGGCGAGTAATCACTGGCTTTCAACTCGGAACCAAGTCATTTGAAAAATTCGAAAAGAAGTTCAAAGACATTCTTGAACTCGTGAAGAAAGCTGGATTCTCAGAATGTCTTGAGGCAAGCACTCGAGTATACACTGAACTGGTTAAAGAATTCTGCTCAAATGCATCCGTAAAGGCCGAAACTCTTTCAACCAAGGTTAAAGGTCAGTCTCTAAAACTAAAATCATCTGATATCAATAAATGCCTAGGTTTTCTTGACCTAGGACTGAAAAACCTTGATGAGATTGACACTGAGAAAGCAAAGGAGATTATGGGGTACCAAAGAAACCCTAGCCTGAAGGATATGAAGAAGAAGGAATTTCCTGAGGATTTTGAATTCCTTGCTGAGATAGTGGGAAAATGTATGCTGTGCAAAGACACTACACACAACACTGTGCTCGACCATCAGTTGAAGATCATGTCTGCCATAGCTCTGAAGAAGAAAATCAACTTTAGAGCTATTACATTCGATCAAATCTCCAAATGGGTAGAAAATTTGAAAGTTAAAGAAGTCTCTGAGAAAAACCCTGATAAAAAAGTGTTTCATGGAAGATTGTTGAGCATTGTGCTAAAGAAGAAGCTGGGAAATAAAATCAAGGATAATGAAGGAGAACCTCTAAATGTTCATAAAGTAATGTCTCCTCGGTTGTTCATAAATTGGAAGAAGAACCCAAAGGAAAAAAAAAGCAGAGGCTAACACAAACCGAAAGCAAAGAAAAAGTCTCTCGCAAAGAAAAAAAAAGGCAAAGGAGGAAGAAAGCTCGAGTCGATGATTCTACATCGATTCTTGACACAACCGCAAAGAAGAAGTCTAAGAATGTGAAGAATGCAAAGGTTTTGTCAAGCTTTGTCTCCACCGAAAAAAAAAAGAAGAAGCAGAAGAAAACCAAAGCATCTCTCATGAAACCAAAAAGAAGAAAAAGCAACAGATTGCTTCAAGAGCCTTCAAGAAAGAAAGCTAAGGTGATAAACAAACCAGCCCCAGTTCCCCAGGAAAGTTCATCCAACAAAGAAGAACATGAAGAATCTGAAGATGGGAAGGGAACTAAAAGTTCAAAGATTGAACCCTCAATGAGCAAATTCAACAATGAAGAAGTAGTTGAATCTATGGAAGAAAGAACCAAGGTTGATGATGAAGAAAAGGAATATGCAAGCCTAGTGACCAACTCTCAAAGTACTCACTCTGAAGATAAAGAGAAGCTGCAAAATGACCCATCGGAATCTCTAAATGCAAGTGCTCCAACAAGCCCTCATGATGGCTCAAAAGATGATGAATTCGAAAAAGAATCACCTGCCCTTGTCAATGATGAAAATCAAGGAAGCTTGCCTGTTAACTCCAAGGCCTCAGAGTCTAAAGAAGAAGAAGAATCTGATTCACCCACAGCTGAACCTCCAAGGAGGAGGAAGAGCTATAGACTACTGGCTAAATTTGCCTCTAACGAGAAAAATGATCACTCTACTGCAGTCATTGAAGTAAGTGATAATGAATCTAATGAAGAAAGTGCTGAAGATGGAACTAGTGATGAATCCAAGGAAGATACTGCTGAAGAAGGTTCTGAAAATGAAATTCATCAAGAAGAATTCATTGATGAATCTGATAAAAGAAATCAGCAAAATTCAAGCTCAAAAAGGGAAGAGATAGAGAAAGATTCCGATTCTGCACATCAGGAATCTGAGGAACTAGAATACTATCATGTTCTCTCTCCGGCCAGAATTAGCAGAAGAATTGTAGTGGAAGTCTTTGATGAGCCAGCAGCAGAGTTAGCAGCAAGATAGATAAATCATGGAAATGAACAACTTCGAGTTGTAAGGATGACTACAGATGAAGTGCTTCATAACTGGAAAAATATAGAGTTAGATTGCATAACTATACTGTACAATTTCGAAGACCTTCCGATGAGGTGGTTCTTCCCATGGATGCCATGGTTAAAAGTCACATCTTGAGAGAGGATGAAAGTTACTTTATTTGGTGCTACTCTCGGTTTCAAATTTGGAACCGGTGTCACAAAATTTCCCCAGGGTAAAGAAGTTTGCAACCATGATGATCAATGACAAGCCCCACTACAAGATCTACCGACATGCTGAAAATCATTATATTCCTTATGATCGTAGAGTGGACTCTGATGGAAAAAGGAATATGGCGAAGACATTGATAGTAGAGTCTGTTCACTCTACCACTGATGATGATCAAGTCCAGATTCAGATGTCTCTATCTGCCCGAGCACAACTATTTGACATTCCTACTTCCTCCCACGATTGGTATTCAACGATTTCTCAGATTCTCAATACCTTCAAAAATCTGTCCAAGGATGAGAATCGTAGAGTTCAATCTAGTGTTCCACAAGAGGCTGCCTAACCAGATGATCAAATTTCCATGGAGCAGGAATTATTAAAGAATTCTGATAACCTGATTGAGAAGATGTCTCAAATCAATGAAAAGTCAAAGATGCTGACCATAACAAAAGACAATTCAGTTCAAAATAGACTTCAGGCTATTATGGCTGATATATCTCTCAAAATCAAAGAGAGAGATCACATCTATTTTAAGGCCATACATGATCAAATGGCTGAAGCTCTGTGAGCACAAAAAGCAAATGAAGAACAACTAGAAGTCCTCTCTGAGAAGATTGAGAACATGAATCAATCCTTCTCTATGCAACTTGAGCTGAGCCAATAAGAACTCAAGTTTGAAGTTGCTCACTCCTCTTATCTAATGGAGCAGCTTATGTCCAACATGGAACAGCTCTCTCAAGTAATTAATGACAAAAAGGGGGAGAAAAAGAGGCATAGAAAAAGGCAAAGTAAGAGGCATTCAAGAAAAGGCAAGGAGAGCAGGAGCAAACAAGAAAGGAAGACAAAGAAGAAGAAAGCAGAACAAGAAGATAGTTCATCATCCGAGGGGGAGCCAAAGGATAATGAGCCTAAAATTTGAGGGGAGCAGAGCGAACCAGAAAAGAAGAAAGGAATAGCTCCACATCCCAGGAGCAGGAGCAATGGAATCAAACAGATGAATAACTGATCAATAGACATCCTGAAAACATACATGGAGCCAAAGAGGTACATCTCTAACTAGTTAGGTATGTTCTGGATCCAGGATGTAAATTGTCATAGTGTATTAAATTCCATATTATTATAAATGACATCCATGATTATCTATTTTAAAAATACAGCATCTCACTGTATATAAGATTCATTCATAACATGTATATGCACTTATTGTTTTGTCATAATCAAATAGGGGGATATTGTCAGGAATATGCATGTGAATGATATTCCTATTTACATATGATTTGATTATGATATGTATATATATGAATGAATATGCAAGTATACTTGCATTAAGAAAAACTGTAAAGTCCTTTAATAGATAATAGAAACATATATACAAGGACTTAGAATGAATTGATCAAATGTGTTAGGTTGATCCTACTTAAGCAAAACAGCTTTGTAAAGTCCTTAAAAAGAAATGATGTACAAGGACTATAAATATAGTAAGATCAAGCATGTTAGGTTGATCTTATGATGTAATAGATAGCTTGTCTCGATCGATCATCGTTAACCTTTGCACTAGAAATCGTGAGTCCGCCAGAGAGTCAAGGAAAACTCGAGAGCTATCGAGGCAGAATCGTAGTTTGCGAGATAGTAGATCTCGGAGTTCGTAGACTTCTAGGAGAGACGAGGAAGGATCGTAGTGTGTCGAGGAGAACTTCCTCAGGGCCGTAGTCTGCTGAGGAAGTCTTGTTCAGAATCATAGAGATAGCCTGCCTACGAGCCGACCGAGCATCTGCCAAAGCCAGTCAAGAATCGTAGACTACACTCGGAGTCTTAGAGTCTACTAATGTCAAAGCCAATTCAAGAATCGTAGACTGCACTCAGAATCGTAGAGTCTACCGATCGTATCAAAGGCAGAGATCGTAGTCGAGCAAGATCAGATGAAGACAACAAACACAAGACAGAAATTGTAGTATCAAGATCTGATCTCAAAGTCGTAGTGTCTGCACAGCCGAAGCTGAATCATAGAATGCAGAGCTAAGACCTTAACAGATGTGCTCACAAGGCCACAGTAGAATCGTAGAGCAAACACGATTCTCAATAATTAAGCACTCCCAGAATATCCAAAGGAATGAAGCCTCTGGTTGGTAATGCAAAGATACATCTCACTTGAAGGAAGCCAGAGAGCACTCAACGAATGACATGCAAGCTAATAGAATATCTAAGCATCAACTCAATCAGCATCCAGATTGAGTTGAGAAGCTATTCAAGGTAAAGTCTTCCACAAGATGATCATAAGAAGACTTGATAGAATTTAACTAAGGAAAGTCAAGATATCGATGAGTTGTCAAGAAAAAGATGACAACGATCCTGAAAGTAACCAGAATCGTAGTGTTTGCCAAACAAAGAAGAAACTGATGGAGTATACACAAAGATCTTTCGCCACCTCGAATAACAAGGCTAAAGTGATTAAGCATTGGGTCAGTCCATTGATGATAGGTGAACGAGAGATCACAAGGAGAAAGCGAGCTGGACACGCCATAAATCTGAAGTGTCTTATTATTCAGAAGGGGCCAGAGCAAGTAGTCAAGCCATCAGTGTCTGAGAATAGTCGAGGCAAACAGAAGTGTTAAAGCACTGCACTAGAGAAGGAAGAAGTGTTCCACATTGAAGATCTAATGAACACTCTTCAAGATCGTAGTGTTAACTCCACAAGTCCAAGAAGTTGTGCATCAGAATCGTAGAGTTCAAACAAATAGAGATTGAGGCATTGGCAACGACTCAATCTGAAGATTAATGTTTGGACAAAAGCTTATTGAGAGCATCGATTCAAGGACAACCTCTGATCGAGAAATCAAAAGGGTGAAATAAAGTCGTCGACCTGCCCAAGATATCAAAGTGACATATCTGACAGGGTTGGTGAAACAGCAGACTGCAGTGTCAGGAAGTCAGAAAAAGATGTCATGTCACATTTGCAGTCTGCACCAAATAACTCGAGATCTGCAGGAAATTTGAATAGCTTTCAACGGCTACTTTCCAACGGGAAGATTGGGAAGTAGTATAAATCAACAAAGCTTCAAAGATCGAAAGAAGCTGATGATTGTGATGTTGCAGAATCGTTGAGTTGGTGAATGCTATTGTTGACTCTACGAGTTCCACCAAAGATCAATAGAACAAGTCTCAGTAATAGTGAGACTACCAAGGTGGAAGTGAAGTAGCTTTGAAAAAGGACTCAAACAGATCAAAGCTTCACTCAACAAAGATGAGAATTCCACTAAAGATGGCAGCCAAGCTGAGAGCTGAAAAGGCCAAGAAGATAGCATTCAGGAAAGTGGCTGAGTACAAGGAAGATCAAGAGAGTCACTCTACGAATCACCATGAACCGAAAGCTGAAAGTGAACAAGTACAGAACCATGTATGCAAAGTATTCAAGAAGGGTTCAGGGTTTGCTAAGTGCCAGACAAAGTCTACTAAAAGCACAGAGACTTAGCAAACCCAGATGGTGATGGTGCACAGATGATACCAGATAAAGATGAGCAAAAAAGAGAAAAGATCAGCTGCACCAAAGAAGATGTGGTCCGGACTCGAAGCTGAAAGGAAAAAGGATCACACTAAGCTGCAAAGTACAAAAGATGTTTAGAGCTTAATGACATCTTAGCAGCTCAACACCACCAACAACAACAACTACAACAACAAGAAGCCAGGGCCTGAGGGGTCCTTGTCCGGAAGGACTAAATGAAGTTCCAAGCTTGATGAGCTTGAAGAGTTTCTAGGGAACTAGAGAAGTTCCAAGGCTGCTGGCCTTGAAGAGTTCTTAGTGAACTGAAGTCCCAAGGCTGCTGGCCTTGAAGGAATCTTAATGATTCAGGGTGCTGCCCTTCCTTAGTGGAAATCCTGCTAGTTGAAAGCAAAAGAGTGGATTAGGAGCTTGAGTCTCTTAACCACTTAAAACCCCTTGTGTCTTTTACTCTATGTTATTTACATTATGTACCTTAACTGCTATAACTACTATGTATGTGCTAACTGCTTACTACTAAGTTAACTCTACGAACAATGTATGACTGACTATGAATATATCAATGAAGGGGATCTTTTACTTATTTCGCTGTGCTTGAAAAGATTCTTATGTTTGTTATCTACTACTTAATGAGCAATACAACTTAAAACAGAAAAAGTATTTTGAAAATCAAAGGATCTATTCAACCCCCCCCCTTCTAGATCTATATTGTGCCTACTGGGAACTAAAAAATAGCCTTTGTCAATAATAAATCAGAGATTTAGAACACATGGTAGATGATAAAACTTTTTAACCATAGTTGCAGTGAAACGAGCAATCCATTAGAAGAGTCAAATAGACCATCAGGTCTATTATCTTCTCCATGTTAAAAGTCCACCAATAATGTTTTATCCTCGTAACATCAATCAATAATTCCTATCCACAATCATATGAATAACTCATAATCATAATTGTGATTCTAAATTCTTCGCACCGTGACGAAGATAATTTTCATCACCTATCTTCACCGAAACATCAAAAATCATGGTTATACCAAATCACAATTCCTACTCATAATCATACTAATAAATTCATCTTTACACTACTACCAAAGATATTCATTAACAATTTATTCTTTTGCACTATGTGCCAAAGACATGCAAATCGTATTTTAGAAGAGTCGAGTAGAGCATGATATCTACTATCTTTTACTTAATTAAAAGTGTATAATCAATATTTTATTCTTTGAGACTCAAATTTTAATAAATAATCCACATCATCGAATCATCCCTGCACTACGGCCAAGGATATTCATGTAATCATCAATGATCATGATTATACCGAATAATCCCTGGTTATAATCATACCAATAACTGTCCATCAATGCACTACGGGCCAATGAGGACTTTTACCACATCATCAATAACATTACGGGTCATGATTATATCGAATGATCCCTGGTCATAATCATACCAATAAACAGTTCATCTATTCACATAAGCCAAAGATACTCATCAATCAATAGTTCATCTTTGCACGTAAGCCAAAGATATACAACTGTAAAACCAATAATCAACAGTCCATCTTTGCACGTAAGCCAAAGATATTCAACTGTAAAAACAATAATTAATAGTCCATCTTTGCACGTAAGCCAAAGATGACTTTCATCATAATATAAGCATGAGGATGATGACAATGATATAAGCATTAATCAAACGAAAACAAGGATAAATATTAAAGACTTTAAATTTATCCAAATATTATCAATCACTTAATAAACTCATAATCAAATATTATTAATATTATAACAATATTTTAATCACTTCTTAAACTTATAAACAATTTATTTCAATTGTTTACACTTTACCAAATAATGCCTTTAATCATTCAAAAATGCCATACTCATAAGATTTCATCACCAATGATCAAATTCGTCATCAAAAATATGCATATACCCTATATAGGATTGCCAAGCCATAAAATTCTATTTTTCAATTTTGTTACTTCATATAACATATTTAATTCATTTACTCATAACTAGTTCATTTTCATGAAAAATACCAAATCAGTTCAAAAAAAATATTTCTTTTCTGGGATTTAACAGAATATAGTCCCATATTGAACATATATTTTTTTTGGAATTTTTAAAATTCATTTACTATTTTTCATATGGCCAAATCTGTCGAATAATGTACTTTTGTCCAAAAATTCCAAAATTTACTGGGTATACTCCTGTTATATACATGTACTCCCAATACAAATTTCACCAATTTTGGAGTTAACCACAAGGAGTTATAAGGGTTTACTTTTAAAATAGTCTTTTCCCATAAAATCCATAACTCTTAATCTATACATCCAAAAATCTCCATATTTGGACACAATATAGAAAACGCATCAAATTATCATTTCAAATTTTTCCGCAATTTTTGAGGGTCAAAAAATTACTTAAAGCGCAAATGGATTTTCACCATTGTCACGATAATTAATTCACGAGATGATCATTTCCACAATTTAATAAGGAATGAATACGAAGGATCATTCACCATGCATGCAGAGAGTCCACATAGACCGGTTATTCCAATGTAATAATAAAGAATGGAATAATGAAGAATTCACCATGCATGCGGTGAGACCGCATGCATAAAGTTATTCCCAACAAAATAATAAAGAATGGAACTGTGTCATGCGTAATCCAGACAAAAACAGGATATTCCAACGAATAATAATAAAGAATGGAATCGGGTCATGCGTAATTCGCATGCATGAGGATATTCCAACATAATAATAAAGAATGGAATAACAATAGAATTCACTGTGCATGCGATAATCCGCATGCATAAAAGTTATTCCAGCAGAATAATAAAGAATGGAACCAGTCGTGTAATCCGCATGACATGGATATTCCAACATAATAATAAAGAATGGAATAACAGAAGAATTTCACCATGTATACTGTAGAGTCTGTATACAAAGTTATTCCAATGAATAATAAGGAATGGAATAACAATAGCTCTCTTCATGAATACGAAAGAAATAATACCCTTACCTTAGAAGAAACCGGATAATGGAATAGTGAGGTAGCGAGACTTTCTCTTCTTCTTTTTTCTATATTTCTCTCTATAATAATTGCTTTATAGCTTTAGTGAATTGGTGAGAAATGAAGGAAGAATGAGCTTTTATTTATAGGAAAATATAGTTTTGATAATTGCACGTTTTGGGGCTTAAAATATTACATTACAATACCTTCAACTTTTCTTTTATTTTTAATTTAGTCCTGCAAGTATTATCAAACTTGCACCACCTCCCATAATAGTAAATCATGTGAATTAATAGTTCATTCATATGACTTATTAGTTATAATCATGTGAAAATACGAATTACAGTATAGTACCTCCATCTATACCTCCATTTTTAACTTAGTCATGCAAGTATTATCAATCTTGCACCACCTCCCCTAATAGTACATGAATGTGAATCAATAGTACACACATGTGAATAAATAGTTATAATCATGTGAATCAATAGCAATTAATTGCTTATTTATTCGGTTAATTACCCTATTGGTCCATATAACCTCCAGACATCAATTATTATCGAAATAAATGTCGATTTCCACTAACACTAACAATCCCAATACAATGGAAATATTTTTCTCAAAAATGTCATTTTTGAAATTTTGAAGTTTGACTATTTCCAAAAAAGTCAACTATTGACTTTTTTGACCAAAAAGTTAACACCGACAAATTTTGTGTTTATAGTCTATTTCTACTAATTTCATCGTTCCGGACTCAAATATCACGTCCGCGTCTCCAAATTCAACTCCGAACTCAAATTCAATTTTTAATAACATTCATTATTAATATTATAACTCACAATATTTAACAACTAGGTCATTCCCAAGAAAGAGGGGGCTTTCCGATAAGGATTTCTCCTTATTGGCGCGCAATTAGGTGACCAAACCTCTCCTTGACATAACTTCTAGACATTGTCAATATTGTAAATAATAATATGAATAACTTTGTCGTCTCAATTATTGATTTAATAATATATAAAATATTATGCAGATGATACTGTGACAATAATTGAATCAATAATATGAGAGATATGATGCAACAATTATTGTAGCAATAATTTAGTATAACTGAGTGACTTCTCACATAAGCATTAATAATCAATACCGTGCTACTTTATGCAACCACGCAGACATTCATTTTTTTATTACCGGTTATTTTATGACAACTTGCTTACTTTGAATTTTTTTTTCAAATATGACCCTTAACTTTAAACTTTTATCAATCTAACTATTTACCAAAATAGAAAAATTGAATATTTTTATTTCATAAAATTCGGGATCTCACACTGTTCCTCATATTCATACACAAAATGGTTTAGCTGAATCTTTAATAAAAAGACTTCAACTAATTGGGTGAATAGTAACCCGTAAATAGTAACTTGTAAAAAAATACCAAAGAAAATGATATTCCATAACGAGTACAAAAGAAATGATATCTCGAGGCAGTATAATAGAATATCTAAATCGCAAATGGATTTTCACCGCCATGCAGTAATCCACGTGAGATGATCATTTCCACAATTTAATAAAGAATGAATACGAAGGATCATTCACCATGCATCTGATAATCCACATAGACATGTTATTCCAATGTAATAATAAAGAATGGAATAATGTAAGAATTCACCATGCATGCAGAGTAGTCAGCGTGAGACAAAGTTATTCCAATGAATAATAAAGAATGGAACCAGGTCATGCGTAATCCGCATAGACAGGATATTTCAACGGAATAATAAAGAACGGAACCAGGTCATGTGTAAACCGTACAAACAGGATATTCCAACTGAATAATAAAGAACGGAACCAGGTCATGCGTAATCCGCACAGACAGGATATTCCAACAAAATAATAAAGAATGGAATAACAACAGAATTCACCTGGCATGTGATAGACCGCATGCAGAAAAGTTATTCCAACACAATAATAAAGAATGAAATAATGTAAGAATTTCACCATGTAAGCAAGATTGCATAGACAAAGTTATTCCAACATAATAATAAAGAATGGAATAACAACCCTTACGAGTATTGAAAGAAAATAACTCTCTTCATGAATACGAAAGAATAATACCCCTTACCTTAGAAGAAATGTGACACCCCCAAATCCGGTACTTCCATTTTCACAGGATTTGGTGTTCACTATACAAGCATCATCTATCTATCTACCCATAAATAAATGCAAACCATGCAATAGAAATAAATAATAAATAAATCTCTCCCCTTATGGGGTTACATCAACTGAATATTAAATAAATCCCAGGTTACTCTAACCTTAAATCATCTGTGCGGAAAACATAAACAAATAAGTCTTAGTAACATCAACTCTAATTACATCACATAACCACATTAATAAAACAGCCTTCATTACTTGCTAAGCTTGCCCTTGCCCTTACTAGTGGAAGGTTAAATGCTCTCTTTTTGTTCTTAATCGCAATGTTATTATTACGCAAGAGTGAGCACGATTGCCCACAAGTATAACAATATAACAATGAATAATAACATGCGAGAGAAATAATAACCCGATATAAAGCTCAACTTTTGAATCAAGAATGAATAACAAGAATCAAAAAAATTTCGAGGGTTATAAGACCTTGAACTATGTCCTAGGTTGTCAAGTGTTTTTACTTGAAACCTTTAATGATCATAAGACTATGGACTCTTCTTCTCGCATGCTTAGGGGATCAACCCTTAGTACCATCATGCATTAATATCTTAACGCTAAAGCGTAAATAATCCCCCTATCTGAGGTTGTTCATCTCAGTTTGACATTCGAGTCCGTACCAAAGGAAGTTTGGTTCGGATAATTCATCAAGGGGTTCTGAAATTTAGAATGCTCATCAAATATGGACTAGTCGAATCAATAAGGGTTCGCTAGTCTATCGAGGTTTAACGGTAAATTAATATTTAACTTGGATAACATCTCAAAGGTATACAATAGAATAATTATTGTATAACAACATCATGCTTGAAGATTAATAAACTTTAACATACAAGACATGCTTGATCAATAATAATGAGAACTTGCTCAATATCGAAAGATGAATTAATCAACTTATATAACGATAACAAGTAGGGTTAGGAAACTTGCTCAACGAAAGTTTAGGGTAAGAAACTTGCTCAATGTAACAAGATAAGGTTTAGAAACTTGCCTCGTGCGTAGATTACACGTTAATAACACTCGTTCTTTGATTTAGATCCTACATATCATTCATGTTCACAATACCAATCAATTATCACGTACTAAACATCATAAATTATTCTTTGTCCAATCTTGACTTCATGACTATACTTGTCAAATTATCGTACTTGTTTTCCATAATATAATATTACACAAACAACAAGTTAAACATATAATCAAAGATTCAATTAACATCTAGATGTCTTCTTGACTTGATAAAACTTATTTTAATATCTCCTCATATGTCTAATAAATTTTTATATTCATTAGACTAGGTTACAAACACATTTCTCTACTTGAATATAAAAAAAAATTGCATTTCTGGACAAACTACAGAGTGGCACTGCGGCGCCACCTTGTAGTTCATTCTCTCAACATGAGGCGGGTAATAAGCTACAAATGGTGCGTGGCGTTAAGCGTAAGCAGAGACATCGAATCGCAATTCGTGAAAAATTGCAGAACATGGCCAAAACACCCACTTAACATATTTTTGCACGAATTTTGACATACCCAAACATTGTAATGCATAAATAATTAATACTCAATCCTTCTAGAATGTTTTTAACAAGTTTAAACATATAATATTTCAGAAATCAAACATGAAATTTTACTGTTCTTGATGTTCTTGAAGTATTAAACATAGATTCCTAAAATTCAACGCCATGGATTCGTTATACAACCAAATCCCACCATTCAAATTTCATTTTGTTCATTTTAACATGCATAATCATATCAGTGTGAATTTTGCAAAATAATCTATGTTTGGAATATAAAAATCACGTATAAGGCCATATGGCCATATCACGTACTCTGAAATCTTTTACTGTATAATTTCATGAAACTGAAGATATGGAAACCCATATAATATATATAAAACATGCTAAACTACTCGTATTATTACATATATTCCTAACAACAACACAATTTCCTAATTTACAGAGATTCACAGAAAGTATGAAAGCCATTTTTCATAAAAATTAAAAGACGTAAAATAAGAATTTGGGTTGAAGAGAATTACCCAAAGCGTAGAGTGAAATAGGAGATGAATTACTTCTGATTCTTCCTGACTCTCACAAACCTCTTAACAACTTCTCTAAATTCTCAAACTCTCTCTTTTCTCTCTCGCTTGTTTTACGGACTTAGCCAACTAATGAAAAAGGAAGAAAAGAAGACGTTTGATAAAAAGAGGAGAACTGACGCGCGTTGGTGGTCAGTTACCCAATCATGGGTAACTGCCCTCAACTCCCCATAGTGCCATGTTTGGCAAGCTAGAATAGAGTTTAAAACTATTTAATTTAATAAAACTTTATTATATAGTTTAAATAATGTCACATCCATTATAAAATATATCCAATATCTTATTTAATTTATTTAAATAAAATATAATAATTTCTCAATAATGCACATAGTCACATAATTAAATTCCTCATTAAATAATAATATCAAATTATTAAATCTCTAATTAATAATTAAATTAATTAAAAAATAACATAGGCTTATTAAATACTTCTTTTAGTTCAATAAGCTCACATAATCACATACTTGAATAATAAAAATTCTCCACATTAAATTAATAAATGTAATACATATAATTAAATTAATCTATCACAACTTCATCAATTATTTATTTAATCTAATAATTAATTCTTCAAAAATATTTATTCAATCAAATAAATATTAAAATTAAATTACAAAATTACGGTTGTCACATCTTTCCCTCTTAAAAGGATTACGTCCCCGTAATCACAACTCAATAATTTCGTCGTTACATTTCCCCCCTTACAAAGATTACATCCCCCCCTAATCGCATATAACAATCTAAGTAAATAAATGAGGATAATTCTTCATCATATTCTCTTCGAGTTCCCACGTAGCTTCTTCAGCATTGTGGTTCCTCCAAATTACCTTAACAGAAGGTATTACTTTATTTCTCAGAACTTATTCTTTTCGGTCGACAATTTGAATAGGTATTTCTTCGTAAGATAAGTCTTTATCGAAATATAGGGGTTCATATTCAATCACGTGCTTGTAATCGGGTTTGTAGGGTCGTAGGACTGAGACATGGAAAATGTTGTGGACATTCTCTAGAGATGGAGGTAAGGCTACCTCATAGGCAACTTCTCCGACCCTTCTCAGAACTTCAAAGGGTCCAATGAATCTTGGGCTCAATTTCCCTTTCTTTTTGAATCTGATCTTTCCTTTCCAAGGAGAGACCTTTAAAAACACATAACTACCTGGTTCGAACTCAACATTCTTACGGTGTGGATCGGCGTATTTCCTCTGTCTGTCTTGGGCTGCTATCAATCTTGCTCGAATTACTTTGACTATCTCTGCTGTTTATTGTACTAATTCTGGTCCTAGTAATTGTCTTTCGCCAACTTCATCCCAATATAGTGGAGTTTTACACTTTCTACCGTATAACGCTTCATAGGGTGGCATTCCAATACTAGCGTGGTAACTGTTGTTGTAGCCGAACTCTACGAGTGGTAAATGGTCATCCTAATTTCCTTTAAAGTCCATTATATAAGCTCTTAACATATCTTCCAATGTCTGAATCGTTCTTTCGCTCTGTCCATCTATCTGTGGGCTGTGCTCATTCGCAACTGTGTACCCATGCATTCCTGTAGCCGTTTCCAGAAGTTAGACGTAAAACGCGGATCTCTATCAGAAACAATTGACACCGAAACTCCGTGCCTTGAAACAATCTCTTTCACATATAACCTTGCCAAGTGATCTAAGTTGAATCTGATTTTGATCGGAAGGAAGTGCGCGGATTTCGTCAATCGGTCAACAATAACCCATACTGCGTCGTAGTTTTCGAGAGTCGCTTGAGAGGTCGACCACAAAATCCATCGTAATATGTTCCCATTTCCATTCTAGAATCTCTAAAGGTTGTAGCAACCCACTCGGTCTTTGATGTTCTGCTTTCACTTTTTGACATGTTAGGCATTTGGCAACACATTCTATAACCTCTCGTTTTAAATTTGGCCACCAAAAGTGTTGTCGAAGATCTTGGTACATCTTGGTGCTACCAGGGTGAATTGAATATCTTGAGTTATGAGCCTCGCTCAAAATTTCTTCCTTAATCTCTAGTACTGGCGGTACCCAAATTCTGCTCTCAAATCTTAGTAGTCCCTCACTGTCTATTTTGAATCTCGGTTCAGTCCCTTCAGATATCTTCTTCTTCACTTTCCCACATTCTTCGTCCTGAAGTTGAGCCTCCTTAACTTTATCCAGTAAGGTTGTACCAGTTTATATTTGGAATAACTTCTCGTCAATTTTCATAGGATACTTCACTTCTAATTCCAACTTTTCCATTGCTAAAATTAGCTCCTCCTGAGCAATCAACATCATCAATTTCTCCCAACCTTTTCTACTTAGGGCATCGGCCACCACATTTTCCTTAACCGGATGGTATAAAATCTCACAATCGTAGTCCTTAATTAACTCCAACCACCTCCTTTGACGCATGTTCAAGTATTTTTGTGTAAAAATATATTTCAGACTCTTGTAGTCTGTATATATTTCACACTTCTCCCCATAGAGATAGTGCCTCCAGATTTTCAAAGCAAAAACCACTGCAGCTAACTCCAAGCATGGGTCGGATACCCCTTCTCATAATCTTTCAGTTGTCATGACGCATACGCAATGACTCTGCCATTCTGCATAAGCACACAACCAAGTCCTTTATGCGATGCATCACTATAAACCATAAAATTTCCTGTGTCATCCAGAAGAGATAACACAGGTGCTGTACTCAACCTCTTCTTTAACTCTTGAAAGCTTTCCTCACACTTCCCCGTCCAAACAAATTTTACCGATTTCCTAGTCAAATTCATCAGCGGAGTTGCGATCTTGGAAAAATCCTGAATGAATCTTCTATAATATCCTGCCAATCCAAGAAAGCTTCTTACTTTCGACGGCGTCTTCGGCTGGTCCCAATTAATCACAGCTTCCAATTTGGAGGGATCCACCGAAATTTCGTCTTTATCAATCACATGTCCAAGAAATTGTACTCTTTCAATCCAGAATTCACATTTCAAAAACTTAGCATACAACTTCTCCCTTCTCAATGTCTCTAATGTCAACCTCAAATGCTCTGCATGTTCTTCCTTGGTTTTTGAATATACCAAAATGTCATCTATAAATACCACTACGAATTTGTCCAAAAACGGCTTGAACACTCCATTCATTAAGCCCATAAATGCTGCAGGAGCATTCGTTAGACCAAATGACATTACCAAAAATTCGTAGTGACCATATCGTGTTCTAAACGCTGTCTTCGGTACATCCTCTGGTCTCACCTTCAGTTGATGATAACCACTTCTCAAATCTATCTTTGAAAAGTATCTTGCTCCCTTTAACTGACCGAACAAGTCGTCGATTCGTGGTAATGGATACCTATTCTTAATCATGACCTTATTCAGTTCTCTATAGTCTATGCAGAGTCGCATTGTACCATCCTTCTTCTTCACAAATAAAACCGGTGCTCCCCACGGTAATACGCTTGGTTGAATATACTTCTTGTCCAGTAATTCTTGTAGTTGGACCATCAATTCTTTCATCTCTACCGGTACCATTCGGTATGGTGCCTTCAATATTGGAGCCGTTCCTGGAGCCAAATCGATCACAAATTCAACCGCTTCATTTCTAGAGGAAGTCCCGCAAATCTTCGTGAAATACGTCATAAAATCTCTCTCACTACCTAATCTCATCTATTTTTGGATTCTCTTTTCCGACTATGGACTATGTAAGCTAGATATCCCGCATACCTTGCCTTAACAATCTTCTAGCTCGCATCATCATCGCCGACAACTCGCTTGTCTAGGCGACTTGCTACCATAAAACACAACCTTTGATGGAGTCATAAGGTTAATACGCTTCTTCTGGCAGTCAATTACCACCCCATAATTGGATAACCAATCCATACCCAAAATAACATCAAATTCTCCAAGTCGAATAGGGATAAGATCTACGTTCATGATATTACCCTTAATATCTACTCTACAGTTATTGTGCACATACTTAACAGGGATAATTTCTCTATTCGCAATTTCTATGTTCATAGGGTATTCTAACTCGTCCTTAAACAATTCTAAGTTCTTAGCGAAGTCATCGGATATAAATGAGAAAGTAGCACCCGAATCAAATAACATATAAACATTAACTTTAATAATCGGAATGATACCTGACACCACATCGCGAGACTGTACTGCATCCTGCACTGTCATGTTGAACGTTCTGGGTGTTGGTCTATTGGTTGTGGTTGGTCCTTCAATGGTTAGAGTGCTTCCACCAGTATTTCCTCTATTTCCTCCTGAACTCGTCCCTCCCGGTCCCTTCTTAGGACAATCTCTTGCAAGATGGTCCTTTGATCCACATGTGAAGCATGCACCCTTCTTTTGGTTCGGACAGTTTGGTGCTATGTGGCCTTCCTGACCACAATTGTAGCACACTCGCTTCCCCTTCAGACAAACTCCCAAATGCATTTTTCCGCAGGTTGGGCACGGTTCAATCTTCTTCTTCTTCCCTCCCTGTTGACTTTCGGCCGATGAATTTTCAGACCACTTTCTCTTCTGATTGTGATTACCCCTAGTGCTACTCCCACCAGTGTTGTTATTACCTTCCTTCTCACTCTTCTTCTTCTTCTTCTTCTCCTGATTATACTTTGTTACTGCATCACTTCCACCCTCAGCAAGTATGGCCTTCTCTAACACTCCCGTAAAAGTGTTCAATTGGAACATTGACACTTTGCTATACAACCTGTGGCTTGATCCCCCGCTCAAATCGTCTCGCCTTTCCTCTCTCATCCGGTATGTACTTGGTACGTTGCGAACCTAGCCAACTCGTTAAACTTTGCTGCATAATCAGCTACTGACATACTTCCCTGCTTCAATTCTAGAAACTGGACTTCCATCTGATTTTGCGAACTTGTCGGAAAGTACATCTCGAAGAACATCTCTTTGAATCTTTCCCAGGATATAACACCTTCACCTCCTCTCACCTTGTTTTCCCCGCCACCAATAGGCGGCAGGACTTGGCACTTCAAAGATAAACGCGTTACATCGCGATCTTCGATCTTCCCTTACTCGAGCGACGTCGAACACCTTCTCCATCTCCATCACCCACGTCTGAGCTTCAATTGGGTTTATGGAACCCTTAAACTCTGGCGGTCCCACCGCCTTGAAGTCCTTAAACGAAGTATTTGGTGGAGCTTGGGGTTGATTATTAAGTGCTCCAATTTAAAAGATTTACCAATTCTTTGAACGGAGTTAGCATTGGCGTCGTTTGTTATTGTTTGTTGACCCTTCCTGGGATTGCTGACGATTTTGTCTTCTAGGCGGCGTATTTCTGTTAAGAATATACACTTATTAAATCTTTACTCAATCTCTAAAACATTTAAGACTTAACTAAACATTTAATCATAACTCACTTAACACATTACTTCAAATAAACTTTGACATTTCATTTAATTCAAAAGTCTTTACATCATAAGATAACATCACTTCTATTTACATCAACTATCCCGAGATAAAGAATCTACAGGATTTAAAACATCACAACATTCCTTTATTTATGAACATATTGGAATTTACATCATTAACTATCAAATAGTTTTCACATATTTAAACTAATACTATCACTATCTGTTAAGGCGCTAGATAGCCTTACTACGTTCCTCCTCCATGATGCGGCACATCGTTCTGCGATCTAGCATATATGATGGTAGATCCTCAAACTGGATTGGATATTTCCTAACTCGATCTTGGACCGCATCCATTGCGTTTTGTAGTGTAGAGTACGTCTCCTCAAGTTTAGCTTTCTTTGCACGATGATCATCTTCTGCACGATCAGCACGGCGTGACTCTCGTACCCAGCCCTTCTCTGCTATAGCAAGCCTCTGTAAGGTCTCCTTCAGATCCTTCTTTAACTTTTCTATTTTTGCGGACTTATCCTCGGTCTGACCCTTCTCGTGAACCAGATCCCACTCCACGTTTCCTAAACGTGTGTGAAGAGTCACAATCTCTCTATCCTTCGCTTCAATAGTAATCTGGCGACTAACACCGCTCGGCCGGATCCCTAACAAAGATATCCTGCAACTTTACGTTACGATCATAGAGTGCATCATACATCTCGCATCAATGGAGTTCAAGTGGGAACTCGTCTTCTTCCTCTTCCTCGGGATCCTCCTCGGATGGGTCTCTAGCTCATGCTCCCGACCGAAAGAATAAGTGATCAATGGAGATGGCTCTCTCTCAGACAAGCTATTCCACAGCGACATGAATGTCTGGGGCTCCTCCTCTATAGGTAATCGGGGTCCTCCTCCCCCCACTCGACTAGCTCCTCCGACATCCGACATCCTGACAACAAAATTTTAAGTTTTAGTTACTAATCCGTGCTAGCGAACACATAGATTAACACATAAGCACATAAAGTCTTCTATTATCTTTAATGAATTCAAAAATTCATTTCTTAGAACTCGATAAGAGTTTACCATCACTATGTTCTCGATCTCCTACAAGGCTACTACCTAAGGTTGTTCCCCCACCTAAGGTTCATAACCTTACAGCTCTGATACCAACCTGTGACACCCCCAAATCCGGTACTTCCATTTCCACAGGATTTGGTGTTCACTATACAAGCATCATCTATCTATCTACCCATAAATAAATGCAAACCATGCAATAGAAATAAATAATAAATAAATCTCTCCCCTTATGGGGTTACATCAACTGAATATTAAATAAATCCCAGGTTACTCTAACCTTAAATTATCTGTGCGGAAAACATAAACAAATAAGTCTTAGTAACATCAACTCTAATTACATCACATAACCAGATTAATAAAACAGCCTTCATTACTTGCTAAGCTTGCCCTTGCCCTTACTAGTGGAAGGTTCGTCTGCTCTTTTGTTCTTAACTGCAATGTTATTATTACGCAAGAGTGAGCACGATTTCCCACAAGTATAACAATATAACAATGAATAATAACATGCGAGAGAAATAATAACTTTCGATATAAAGCTCAACTTTTGAATCAAAATGAATAACAAGAAGAAAAAAAAAATTCGAGGGTCATAAGACCTTGAACTATGTCCTAGGTTGTCAAGTGTTTTACTTGAAACCTTTAATGATCATAAGACTATGGACTCTTCTTCTCGTGACTTAGGGGATCAAATTACCCTTAGTACCATCATCATGCATTAATATCTTAACGCTAAAGCGTAAATAATCCCCTATCTGAGGTTGTTCATCTCGATTTGACATTCGAGTCCGTACCAAAGGAAGTTTGGTTTGGATAATTCATCAAGGGGTTCTGAAATTTAGAATGCTCATCAACTATGGACTAGTCGAATCAATAAGGGTTCGCTAGTCTATCGAGGTTTAACGGTAAATTAATATGTAACTTGGATAACATCTCAAAGGTATACAATAGAATAATTATTGTATAACAACATCATGCTTGAAGATTAATAAACTTTAACATACAAGACAGGCTTGATCAATAATAATGAGAACTTGCTCAATATCGAAAGATGAATTAATCAACTTATATAACGATAACAAGTAGGGTTAGGAAACTTGCTCAACGAAAGTTTAGGGTAAGAAACTTGCTCAATGTAACAAGATAAGGTTTAGAAACTTGCCTCGTGCGTAGATTACACGTTAATAACACTCGTTCTTTGATTTAGATCCTACATATCATTCATGTTCACAATACCAATCAATTATCACGTACTAAACATCATAAATTATTCTTTGTCCAATCTTGACTTCATGACTATACTTGTCAAATTATCGTACTTGTTTTCCATAATATAATATTACACAAACAACAAGTTAAACATATAATCAACGATTCAATTAACATCTAGATGTCTTCTTGACTTGATAAAACTTATTTTAATATCTCCTCATATGTCTAATAAATTTTTATATTCATTAGACTAGGTTACAAACACATTTCTCTACTTGAATATAAAAAAAAATTGCATTTCTGGACAAACTATAGAGTGGCACTGCGCCACACCTAGTTCATTCATTCTCGTACATTATATGGCCAACGTACAAGCGACACTGGCACTACGTGGTAATAAGCTCACTCGGTACATGGGCAAAGCAGAACATCGAATCGCAATTCGTGAAAAATTGCAGAACATGGCCAAAACACCCAATTAACATATTTTTGCATGAATTTTGACATACCCAAATATTTTAATGCATAAATAATTAATACTCAACCCTTCTAGCATGTTTTTAACAAGTTTAAACACATAATTTTCAGAAATCAAAAATGAAATTTTACTGTTCTTGATGTTCTTGAAGTATTAAACATAGATTCCTAAAATTCAACGCCATGGATTCGTTATATAACCAAATCCCACCATTAAAATTTCATTTTGTTCGTTTTAACATGCATAATCATATCAATGTGTGAATTTTGCAAAATAATTTATGTTTGGCATATAAAAATCACGTATAAGGCCATATGGCCATATCACGTACTCTGAAATCTTTTACTGTATAGTTTTATGAAACTGAAGATATGGAAACCCATATAATATATATAAAACATGCTAAACTACTCATATTATTACATATATTCCTAACAACAACACAATTTCCTAATTTACAGAGATTTACAAAAAGTATGAAAGCCATTTTTCATAAAAATTAAAAGACGTAAAATAAGAATTTGGGTTGATGAGAATTACCCAAAGCGTAGAGTGAAATAGGAGATGAATTCCTTCTGATTCTTCTTGACTCTCACAAACCTCTTAACAACTTCTCTAAATTCTCAAACTTTCTCTCTTTTCCCTCTCTGTTTTACCAGACTTAGCCAAATAATGAAAAAGGAAGAAAAGAAGACGTTTGATAAAAAGAGGAGAACTGACGCGCGTTGGTGGTCAGTTACCCAGTCATGGGTAACTTCCCTCAACACCCCATAGTGCCATGTTAGGCTAGCTAGAATAGAGTTTAAAACCATTTAATTTAATAAAGCTTTATTATATAGTTTAAATAATGTCACATCCATTATAAAATAAATCTAATATCTTATTTAATTTATTTAAATAAAATATAATAATTTCTCAATAATGCACATAGTCACATAATTAAATTCCTCATTAAATAATAATATCAAATTATTAAATCTTTAATTAATAATTAAATTAATTAAAAATAACATAGGCTTATTAAATACTTCTTTTAGTTCAATAAGCTCACATAATCACATACTTCGAATAATAAAAATTCTCCACATTAAATTAATAAATGTAACACATATAATTAAATTAATATATCACAACTTCATCAATTAATTATTTAATCTAATAATTAATTCATTGAAAAATATTTATTCAATCAAATAAATATTAAAATTAAATTACAAAATTACGGTTGTCACAAGAAAACTGGATACTGGAATAGTGAGGTAGCAGACTTCTCTTCTTCTTTCTCTCTATAATTTTTCTCTATAATAATTGCTCTATAGCTTTAGTGAATTGGTAAGAAATGAAGGAAGAGTGAGCTTCTATTTATAGGAAAATATAGTTTCAATAATTGCACATTTTGGGGCTAAAAATATTACAGTATAATACCTTCCTCTTTTCCTTCATTTTTAATTTAGTCCTGCAAGTATTATCAAACTTGCACCACCTCCCTAATAGTAAATAATGTGAATCAATAGTTCAATCATGTGAATAAATAGTTATAATCATGTGAAAATACGAATTTACAGTATAGTACCTCCATCTATACCTCCATTTTTAACTTAGTCATGCAAGTATTATCAATCTTGCACCAACTCCCCTAATAGTACAAGAATGTGAATCAATAGTACACACATGTGAACAAATAGTTATAATCATGTGAATTAATAGTAATTAATTGCTCATTTATCCGATTAATTACCCGATTGGTCAGTATAACCTCTAGACATCAATTATTATCGAAATAAATGTCTATTTTCACTAACTGTAATAATTCCAACACAATGAAACTATTCAATTCATCTTTAATCAACACGAACTTATTCATCATTAATATTATAATTTACAATATTTAACAACTAGGTCGTTCCCAAGAAAGAGGGGGCTTTCCGATAAGGATTTCTCTTTATTGGCGCGCAATTAGGTGACCTAACCTCTCCTTAACAGAACTTCTAGACATTGTCAATATTGCAAATAATAATATTAATAACTTTGTCGTCTCAATTATTGATTTAATAATATAACATTTATACATATGATACTGTGACTATAATTGAATCAATAATATGAGAGATATGATACAACAATTACTGTAGCAATAATTGAGTATAACTGAGTGACTTCTTACATAAGCATCAATAATCAATACCGTGTGCTACTATGCAACCACGCATATTACTATACTTTTACTATCGGGTAGTTCAACAGTTTTAACGGTAACACTTTTGCAGGTGAGGATACCTTGATTTCATTTTAGATTCTAACTCTTGAGGTATAACCTTTGAGTGTCGAATATAATCCTTCTTATCCAAGATTTTAACACGTATCTTCTCATACGTTAAATCTTCTGCTATCTCATCTAATTCTAATTCAATAATGTGGTTCAAGTCGTCCACATATTTACGTAACATCGATACATAAAAATGTTATGAACACGCGACATACTTAGCGGTAAGGCGAGTCTATAAGCCACAGCTCCTACTTAATCGAGGATTTCAAATAGATCAATAAAATCGAGGGTTGAGATTTCCTCTCTTCGTCGATTCTAGCTTCTATAATAACGCCCTCTTGAACCTTATTCTTCACATTCATCAGCTCTAGGTGTGTAACTTGAACGGTTTTAACTTCATCAGTTAACGTCGATTCTACTCGTATTATTTGACATCATCACGTAGGTCCTTAGAGTCTTTAACTCTATCTTCATCATTCATAAGTTATACAAAATGGGTTTTGTGTTAACAACATCACACTCGTAAACGCATACGATCTTCTACTCAACGCGTCAGCTACCACGTTCGCTCTTCCACGATGATATTGAATGGTATGATCGTAATCTTCAACAGCTCGAGCCAACGTCTTTGGCGCATAATACGTTCGTTCTAGGTGAAGAAATATTTACGGGTTTTGTACTGAGGTCAATACAAAATTCGATTTCACGCTCTAGGGGTAGGCTAAGAAGTCTTCAAGAATACGTCAAGAAATTTATTAACGATAGAAATATCATTTAAAAATTGTGATTCTCATCTAAGACTTGTATAGCACATGAAATGAAGGTTTCTACTAACGAAGTTTCAACCGATAAGTCAAAGTCTAATTTCTCTGAAGTCAAATTTAAACGTTAAGCGCAAGCAAAAGAGATAAAAGAATGGGTAGAACCGGTATCTAATAAGGTATAGACTGCGTAAGAATTTATAATTAACTAACCCGTGTTAACTTCGTTCGGGTTACTCGCTTTTTGCGAAGTCACGAAAAATGCTCTTCCTGAAACCATCGACTTTGTTTTGTCCGTATCCGCCTTTGGTGCCACCGTCCCAGCTGGACTTGATTTTGGTACACGACAAAATCGGGCTAGGTGACCTTCTTTTCCGCAATTGTAACATACTTTGGACTACATCATGCAGTTTGGACTGATATGTCCCTCCCCTCCGCATTTGAAGCATACAATTGGTGGTCGTTCTCCTTCCTTGAAAATGGGTGTTGGTGCTGCTGTCTTTCCATTATTGTTGAACCTTCTCTTCTTGAAATTTCCACTCCTATTATCTTGGCCATGATTACCACCGAAGTGGTTACCATTCTTGGCATGATAAAATTTCCTCCACGATGGTTATCATTGTTCCGATGGCCGTTGCCATCGGTATGATTATTATCGTGTTGTTGCTCGTTACCTTTTGGTTGTGTTGACTCAATATCGCGCTCCAATAACTGAGCCCTATTCACAACATCTGAATATAAACAAAGTTTGTGAGAAATGAGGTATTGACGTATATCGGGTTTCAAACCTCTTAGAAACATTCGCTTCATTCGCTCCTCATTATCGACCAAATGGGATGCAAACTGGGATAACTCCGCAAATAAGCCTCGTATTGCGACACGGTCATATTTTTTTGCTCCAGCTTGATAAACTCCACCTCCTTCATGTGATGAATACTTTCAGGAAAGTACTTATCGTTGAACAGCTCTTGTAACTTCTCCCAAGACATCTTGAGTGCGTCAGGCTGGGTACATTTTACAGATTTCCACCAGTAATCTGCCTCTTCACGCAACATAAAGGTGGCAAAGGGAACCTTTTGCTCCTCGGAGCATCCCAAGACATCAAATATCTTGGTGATCTGCTTTAACCACGTCTCGCCTTTAAGTGGTTACGGCTTTCCCAAAAACTCTGGTGGTCCCAGCTCCTTGAAGCGCTTAGCGGTGACCCAATCGTGGGTTGCCATTATTTCCACCTATATTCTAAGCGAGAGTCTCTCTTACGATGTTGCATGAATTGCATAAAGCCTCTGAACATCCCATCGTTCATCATTTGATCATGTTGTTGTTATTACGAGGATTATTATCTTCTGTTGCACATTATCACGGTTATTGATCGTTGGTGACTCAACTCAGCGGTCTGTGCTTCATTCTTTGATCTCAACATTTTCGGATGCCATTTTCAAACACCGTCACAAAACAAGGGTTAATTGACATATCACATATTATCCCTATACTCAATGACCAATTAAATACCAAATAAACTTAGGTAGGTCATACTAGCGAAGAATTCCCCGTCTCTCCCTCCTAGTTCTTGTCTCACATCTCGGTGGGGATCATATTCCTAAGCTTTGATACCATTGTGACGCCCCTAAATAGGTATACATCACCCATCTTGAGTCGCCAAATACATGGTACAAAATTCAAATACAACTTAATTATACAACGATGCGTGTAAAATACGACAAAACATAATCTAAGAGTTTTAATAAGAATATTGTCATCTAGACAATATCCACACTCAATGGAGTCCTCATTATATTTATTGTCACACTATTTAACAGAATAGTGAGGACTACTAATGCTATCATCTGGACCGTCACTCCGTTCCCCAACTAGTCCCGGCTACGTTCTCATTTCCTAAAGAGAACAGTGAAAGAAAGGGTGAGCTCAACTATCCTAGTAAGAAATATTATGACTAAGATAATGCAGGATAAATTATCATTATCCTTCAACAATGTCAAACTGATAAGATATAATAGACATCAAGTTTAACTGCAGCGGAATAAGCAATCCATTAGAAGAGTCAAGTAGAGCATAATATCTACTATCTTCTATGATTTAAAATGTTTTCATCAATTTTTATCGATGAGACTCAGCTTAATAAATAAACCATATCACCGAGTCATCCCTGCACTACGAGCCAAAGATATTCATTAAATCATTAATGGTCATGACTATACCAAATAATCCTTGGTCATAATCATACCAAAAACTGTCTATCAATGCACTACAGGCCACTGAGGACTTTTACCACATCATTTATAACATTACAGGTCATGATTATACCGAATGATCCCTGGTCATAATCATACCAAGTCCATCTATGCACGTAAGCCAAAGATGACTTTCATCACAACATAAGCATGAGGATGATGACAATGACATAATAATTCAATAAAATAAGTTCAAGGATAAATTTTAAAGATTTATAATTTTAATTTATCCCGAAATCAATAACGTCCAAATTGTCAACATGATACTGCTTTGTAGAGTAAAATTCAAGAATAATATTCATGTATCAAAAATAATTTGGACAGAAAAGAAATATATTTTTTGGGTGAATAGTACCCCGTGAATAGTATTTCAAGAATAGTACCCGAAACGAAAAGTGTCCCGAATACCGAAAGTGAATGATACTAGAGTGAATAGTAATTGGGTGAATAGTAATCGTGAATAGTAACTCGTGAATAGTACTCCGACACGAAAAGTTCCCCGAATACCCGAGTGAATAATACTAGAGTGAATAGTAACCGGGTGAATAGTAACCCGTGAATAGTAACTCATAAAAAAAATACCAAAGAAAATGATATTCCATGACGAGTACAAAAGAAATGATATCTTAGACGAGTATAATAGAATATCTGGCTCGCAAATGGATTTTCACCGCCATGCAGTAATCCCTTAGACATGATCATTTCCACAATTTAATTAAGAATGAATATGAAGGATCATTCACCATGCATGCGGTAATCCACAGACAAAAGTTATTCCAGCGAGAATAATAAAGCATGGAATAACAAAAGAATTCACCATGCATGCGGTAGTCGCGTAGAGCGAGTTATTCAAATGTAATAATAAAGAATGGAACCGGTCATGCGTAATTCGCATTGCAGACGAGGATATTCCAACGTAATAATAATGAGCGGAACAAGGTCATGCGAATCCGCACAAAACAGGATATTCCAATGAGAATAATAAAGAAGCGAGAACCGTGTCATGCGTAATCCACTTACATGATGGATATTCCAACATAATAATAAAGAATGGAATAATGAAGAATTTCACCATGTATGCAGATTGTGATGTAATAAAAGTTATTCAACATAATAATAAAGAATGGAATAACAACCCTTACGAGTATTGAAAGAAAATAACTCTCTTCATGAATACGAAAGAATAATACCCCTTACCTTAGAAGAAAACTGGATACTGGAATAGTGAGGTAACAGACTTTGTAAAATCCTAAATTTTACGAATAAAGATTTAAATTTCTCGATTTTTTTTTTTGAATATTATGGTGTGGATTTAATATAATGTTATAGTTGTGGGTAATATTTATAAATTTTGCAAAGTATGCAAGTTGTTATATTATATTCGATTGATCGCGGAATATTCGTACGATGGCACAATCATTGGTGGACCCCACAATGGAATTATTGTCGGATTGAGAAAACGACAAAAATATTTTTATGAAAATAACGGCGGAATTTTTACCGTTAAAACTGTTGAACTACTCGGTAGTAAACGTACAGTAATATGCGTGGTTGCATAGTAACACACGGTATTGGTTATTGATGCTTACGTGATAAGTCACTCAGTTATACTCAATTATTGCTACAGTAATTGCTGCATCATATCTCTTATATTATTGATTCGATTATTGTCACAGTATCATCTGCATAATATTTTATATATTATTAAATCAATAATTGAGACGACAAAGTTATTCATATTATTAAATTGCAATATTTACAATGTCTAGAAGTTCTGTCGAGGAGAGGTTTGGTCACCTAATTGCGCTAGGGAGAAATCCTTATTGGAAAGCCCCCTCTTTCTTGGGAACGACCTGGTTGTTAAATATTGTGAGTTATGATATTAATGATGAATAAGTTTGTGTTGATTAAAGATGATAGTTTCATTGTGTTGGGATTATTGGTGTTAGTTGAAATCGACATCTATTCCGATGATAATTGATGTCTGGGGTTATATTGATAAATCGGGTAATTTATCGGATAAATAAGCAATTAATTGCTATTTATTCACATACCTATATAACTATTTGTTTACATATTTGTACTATTGAGTCACATTCATTTACTATTAGGGGATTTGGTGTAAGATTGATAATACTTGCATGACTAAGTTAAAGATGGAGGTATAGATGGAGGTACTATATTGTAATTAATTTTTTCACATGTTTAGAACTATTGAGTCACATGATTTACTATTGAGTCACATGATTTTACTATTGATTCACATGATTTACTATTAGGGGAGGTGGTGCAAGTTTGATAATACTTGCAGGACTACATTAAAAATGAAAGAAAAATTTGAGGTATTGTACTGTAATTTTTTGAGCCCCAAAACGTGCAATTATCGAAACTATGTTTTTCTGTAAATAGAAGCTCATTCTTCCTTCATTTCTCACCAATTCACTAAAGCTTTAGAGCCATTATTATAGAGAGAAATCTATAGAGAAAAGAAGAAGAGAAGCCTGCTACCTCCTTTATTCCAAAGATCCAGTCTTCTTCTTTTGAGGTAAGGGTATTTTTTTCATATTCATGAAGAAAACTTACATTATTCCATTCTTTATTATTCATTGGAATAACTTGTGATATCTGTGATCTACCCTATACTTGGTGAAATTCTTACGTTATTCCATTATTTATTATTCGCTAGAATAACTTTTTATCTGTGCAAGCACCGCATACATGGTGAAATTCGTTGTTATTCCATTCTTTATTATTCGTTGGAATATTCTCGTACTATGCGTTTTACGCCGGACACGGGTTCCGTCTTTATTATTCTCGTTGGAATATCCTGCATCAGATGCGTTTTATGCTTGGGACTGGTTCCGCTCTCTTTATTATTCTGTTGGAATATCTTATGCATGCATTTTACATGGGACCGGGTTCCGTTATTTATTATTCGTTGGAATAACTTTGTCTATGCAAAGTACCGCATGCATGGTGATTTCGTTGTTATTTCATTCTTTATTATTACATTTGAATATCCTTTTGGTGCGTATGACATGACATGACACAGGTTCCGTTATTTATTATTCTGTTGGGATAACGACCTATGCGCAAGTACCGCATGTACCGGTGATTTCTTTTGTTATTCCATTCTTTATTATACTCAGTTGGTTAAAGTTTTAACTTCTATACTCGTCATGAAATATCATTTTATTTGGTATTTTCTGTTATGAGTTACTATTCATGGGTTACTATTCACCCGGTTACTATTCACTCTAGTATTATTCACTCGGATATTCGGGACACTTTTCATGCCGGAATACTATTCACGAGTTACTATTCACCAAAATTACTATTCACTCAAATATTATTCACTTGGGTATTTAGAATACTTTTCATGTCGGGGTACTATTCAAGAGGTACTATTTCTGAAGTACTATTCACGGGGTACTATTCACGATGAAAAATTGATTCTTTTCTGTCTGAATTATTTTTTTGTGCATGAATATTATTCTTGAATTTTACTCTACAAAGAAGTATCATGTTGACAATTTGGATGTTATTAGTTCCTGGATAATTTAATTCTTGAACTTGTTTTATTGAATTCTTATATCATTGTCATAATCTTCATGTTTATATTTTGTTGAAAGTCATACGTGTATTCAGTAGTGCATAGATGGACTTGGTATGATTATGACCGAGGATTATTCTTAATATAATCATGATCGTAATGTAACAAATGATGTGGAAAAATTCCTCATTGGCCGTAGTGCATTGATGGACAGTTTTTGGTATGATTATGGCTATGGATTCTCTTCGGCCAAGGGTGCAAAGATGAATTGTTTTATGGCATGATCAGGACCGTTGATGAAAACACGATTATCTTTGGCCCGTAATGCATGGATAATTCGTGGTCGTGATACTAAATAATATCCTTGGCCTCAGTAAAGGGGATGATTTGATGATGGGGATTATTTATTGTCGAGTCTCAAATGATAAAAGTGATGAAAAACTTTTTAAATCATAAAAGATAGTAGATTTTATTCTCTACCTAACTCTTTTAATGGATTGTTTGTTCCGCTACAGTTAAACTTGATGTCTATTGTATTTTATCAGTTTAACATTGTTGAAGGCTAATGATAATTTATTCTTGGCCTGTAGTGCAGGGATGATTTGATGATGTGGATTATTTATTAAGCTGAGTCTCAGCGATAAAAGTGATGAAAAACTTTTTAAATCATAAAAGATAGTAGATTTTATTCTCTACTTGACTCTTTTAATGGATTGTTTGTTGCGCTACAGTTAAACTTGATGTCTATTGTATTTTATCAGTTTAACATTGTTGAAGGCTAATGATAATTTATTCTGCATTATCTAGTCATAATATTTCTTACTGGGCTAGTTGAGCTCACCCTTTCCTTCACTGTTCTCTTCACGAAATGAGAATATAGCTGGGACGAGTCGGGGAACGGAGTGACGGTCCAGATGATAGCATTAGTAGTCCTCACTATTCTGTTAAATAGTGTGACAATAAATGTAATGAGGACTGAATTTGAGTTTGTATATTGTCTATGAGGACTCCATTGAGAGTGGATATTGTCTAGAAGACAATATTCTTGTTTAAACTCTCAGTTTATGTTTTGTCGTATTTTACACGACAGTTGTATTATTAAGTTGTATTTATATTTGTGTACCATGTATCTGGCGACTCAAGATGGGTGATGTATACCTATTTTGGGGGCGTCACAGACTTCTCTTCTTCTTTCTCTCTATAATTTTTCTCTATAATAATAGCTCTATAGCTTTAGTGAATTGGTGAGAAATGAAGGAAGAATGAGCTTCTATTTATAGGAAAATATAGTTTTGATAATTGCACGTTTTGGGGCTCGAAATATTACAGTATAATATCTTCCTCTTTTCCTTCATTTTTAATTTAGTCTTGCAAGTATTATCAAACTTGCACCACCTCCCCTAATAGTAAATAATGTGAATCAATAGTTCAATCATGTGAATCAATAGTTATTATCATGTAAAAATACGAATTACAGTATAGTACCTCCATCTATACTTCCATTTTTAACTTAGTCATGCAAGTATTATCAATCTTGCACCAACTGTGACGTGCCCAAAATAGGTATACAACACTCATTCTGAGTCGCCAAATACATGGTACAGAAACAACTACAACTTTATTAATATAATTGTTGTGCAAAATACGACAACACATAAACTGTGAGTTTAAAAAAAAAATATTGTCTTCTAGACAATATCAACATTCAAATAAGTCCTTATTACAATTATTGATACACTATTTCCAAACTAGTGAGGACTACTAAAATGACATTCTAGAACCTTCATTCCATACCCCGACTAGTACTCGCTACATTCTCGCCTCCTGAGAAGAAAAATGGAATAAAAAGGAAAAGGATGAGCTCAACTAGCCCAGTAAAGAATATTATGAGTAAGATAACATAGAACAAATTATTGTTAGTTCTCAACAGGGAAAAAATCTGATAAAATACAATAGACAACAAGTTTTAAATCAATATTCGCAGCGGAAATAATAATTCATTAGAAGAGTTACATAGAGAATGAAATCTACTTTCTTCTATGAATTTAAAAGTTTTTCATTAATATTTTATCCCTGTAACATCAATCAATAAACATCTTGAATCAAATATTCATCTTTGCACTACAGGCCAAAGATATTCATCAGTTGGTCATGTTCATCTCAATACCTGTACATCTTTGCACTACGGGCCAAAGATATTTAACAAAAAATCATTAATCTTTGCACTACAGGCCAAAGATATTCAGTAATATCATCATTTAGGACTATGGATGATAAAAAATATTTTAAAAAAAACGAATCCAGTGAAACAAAAGAACAAATATTAAGGATTCGTACTTTAAATAATCCAAGTTCAAAAATACTTCATAAATAATCATAGTGGAGTAAAATTCAAGAATGATCAAAACATGGATACAATCAAAGCTAATATCCATAATAGATATTTTGGATAAAAAATAAAAATTTAATTTTTCTGTGAATAGTGTCGTATACGTGAATAGTAACCCCGACACTAAAAGATAAGAATTTCATAAGAAAAATATTACCAATATTTCGGCATAATGATATTAGAAGAAATAATATAATTTTAAAAAAAATAACATCCCTTACCTCGAAAAGATAGTACTTCTGATTGGAATACTGAATATAGTGCTGAAGGGAACTTTCACTGAATATCAACACTCAAAGTATCAAAATACTCACAAGAATACGAAACTTATTTCTGGTGTGATTTTCAATTCTAACCTAAGCACCCTATTTATAGGAAAATGCTTAGAACACCAAAGCAGAAAATTTAATAAAAAAATAATATTTATTATAATTTTTCTACGCCAACCTTTGAATTCAGATTTCAAACATGTTTAACAACAAGTGAGCCCACGAATAATAACAAAAACGTTTTTTAAAAAAAAAAAATTAAACTTTCAAAAATTAATTATTTCAGAACTTCAATAATTCATAATAAATAGCCCTTTTATCAGAAAAATTCGAATCTTATGTCCATTCTATAGGAAATTAAATTCTCTACAACTTTATAGTTTTAAGTTTTTCCAAATTTCAAACAAAAATTGACCGAAATCCACATACGGACGATTTTATATGCTATAATCAAATTTCAGTCAAGAAATGGGGTCCACAAACATGAAAAATATGTTTTAAATATTTTTAATAACAAAAATACTCTTCCTTCTCATATATTCATATATCCCACATTCATTGTAAAAATATCACCATTATTATATTATTAAAATATAATAATATATTTAAATGAATTATTTTATCAGAAAAGATAAAATATCAATTTTTCAACAATTGTCACTTTAAAATTTTCTCCATCTATATCCACATAAAATGAATATTTTCCTTATCATATAAATCAATAATTAATTATTCATAAATAATATTATAGAATCACAATACTGGCAACCATGTCGTTTCCAAGAAAGAGGGGGCTTTCCAATAAGGATTTCTCCTTACTGATGCGCAATTAGGTGACCAAACCTCTCCTTAGACAGAACTTTCTAGACATTGCCAATAACGTTATCTAATAATATTACTCAAATAATATGAATTATTGATCTGATAATGGAAAATACTGTGTAGTGATAATTATTAAAAAACAATAATATAAAATATCAACGCAGCAATTATTGAATCAATAAAATAAAATATTGAACAGTAATTACTGTACCAATATTTAGTAGTGCATTCTTACGTAAGAATTAATAATTGGTGCAATACAGGTGTGCATCGTGTTTTAACCACCGAGTATTTCAACAAGATAATCTGTGAATAACCACGCCTGTTATTTATAAACAACTTATACTTGTCATTTTCTCCATCCAATCGCTTTCCTAGTTATGGGGCCCCACAAGGTCAGCTTGTCGTATTTAATATATTCTAATATTCCCCGACAAAGAAGAATATTCCACGACCAAACGAATATTCCCCGACAACAATGAATATTTTATAACCGTTTGCTTATTTGAAATATTTGCGCATTTTACCCATAACTAACCACATTAATCAAATAAAACCTTAATATTTCAAAATAATAAATAGAGGCAATTTATTTCATTTATAATAAGTTGGGGTCTTACAACCTCCCCTCCTTATGAAATTTCGTCCTCTAAATTGACATACGTACCTGGTGTTTCGAAAAGGTGAGGCTACCTCACTTTCATTTCCGTTTCCAACTCCCAGATCATTTCCTCAATAGCATGGTTCTTCCACAAAACTTTGACTTGTGGTATGACCTTTTTGCGTAGGACATGCTCCCTCCTATCCAAGATCTTGATCGGTACCTCTTCATACGTTAAGTCTTCGGCTATCTCGTCCGGTTCTAACTCAATAACGTGGTTTGGGTCTTTCACATATTTACGTAGCACAAATATGTGAAAAACATTATGAACACGAGACATTCTTGGAGGTAATGCGAGTCTATAGGCCACATTTTCTACTCGGTCAAGAATTTAAAATGGACCAATAAATCGTGGATTGAGCTTTCCTCTCTTCCCAAATCTTGTAACTCCCTTCCATAGAGCCATACGAAATAATACATGATCCCCAATACTAAATTCCACATCCTTTAAATGAAGATCCGCATAACTCTTTTATCGATCCTGTGCCATTTGTATACGTTGTCGTATCATTTGGATCTTTTCTGTAGTCATACGTACCAACTCTGGTCCCAACAATGTCACTTCACCCACCTCATCCCAACATACTGGAGAGCGACACTTTCGTCCATACAATGCTTCAAATGGGGCCACACCTATACTTGCCTGATAACTATTGTTGTAGGAGAATTCCACCAATGGTAAATACTTATCCCAACTCCCTTTGAAGTCTAGGACACAGAGTCTTAATAGATCTTCAAGATTTTGAATAGTCCTCTCTGATTGTCCGTCCGTTTGAGGATAGTATGCCGAACTGAATCGTAAATCCGTGCCCATAGCTTTTTGCAAGCTAACCCAAAATCGTGAAGTGAATCTTGGGTCAAGATCCGAAACTATGGATACTGGCATGCCATGCAATCTCACAATCTCATTTACATACATACGAGCAAGACGTTCAAGGGAATAAATCTCCCGTATCAGCAAGAAATGAGCAGACTTGGTTAATTTATCAACAATAACCCAAATAGCATTTATGCCTTGAGAAACCGTGGGAAGACCCATAACGAAATCTATGGTAATGTGTTTCCACTTCCATTTTGGAATCTCAAGTGGTTGCAATGGACCCTTTTGCACTTGATGCTCTGCCTTTACACGTTGACAAGTTAAACACCTTGAGATAAACTTCGCGATCTCTCTCTTCATATTGTTCCACCAAAATGTATGTCGAAGATCACGATACATTTTGGTACTTCCAAGATGGATTACAAACGGTGTATTGTGTGCCTCCATCATGATCTTGTACTTCAAATTAGAGTCGTTAGGAACACAAAGTTTGGAGTGAACTCGAAGTATTCCTACTTCATCGATTCTTGCTTCTGGGATAACACCTTCTTGTACTTTCTTCTTCATAAGCATCAGCTCCGGGTCTGTGGCTTGAGCAACTTTAACTTCATCGATTAAAGTTGGTTCTATGCGTATGCTTGACATCATTGTATGGGTCCTCAGAGTCTTGAATTCTATCTTAAGCTTTTGTAAATCACACAAAATGGGCCTTTGTGTTGACAAAATCGCACTCGTTCCCGCATATGATCTTCTACTCAACGCGTTAGCTACCACGTTCGCTTTTCCAGGATGGTATTGAATGGTGTAGTCGTAATCTTTCAACAGCTCGAGCCAACGTTGTTGCCGCATGTTGAGTTCCTTTTGGGTGAAAAAATATTTGAGGCTTTTATGGTCTGAATATATATCCACTTCCTCCCCATATAGATAGTGCCTCCAGATCTTTAGCGCGAAAACGATTGTTGCCAACTCTAGATCATGAGTAGGATAATTCCTCTCATATTCTTTAAGTTATCGCGAGGCATAGGCTATGAATTTCCCATGTTGTATGAGAACACATCCTAACCCTTTGCCTGAAGCATCGCTGTAGATAACAAATCCATCCGAACCAGACGGTATTGTCGAGCAACAAAATAAATGAGTCTCCTCTTAAGCTCTTGGAAACTCTTCTCGCATTCCTCGCTCCATATGAATTTTATATCTTTCCGAGTCAGCTGAGTTAATGGAGTAGCGATTCAAAAAAATCCTCACACGAATCTCCGATAATAACCAGCTAAGCCCAGAAAGCTACGAACTTCGGTCACCGTCTTCGGTTGCTCCCAACTTTGTATTGCTTCAATCTTCGTCGGGTCGACAGATACTCCATGTTTTGACACCACGTGCCCAAGGAATGCTACTTCCTCAAGCCAGAACTCGTATTTCTTCAACTTGGCATATAGCTTGTTTTCACGAAGCCTTTGGAGTACTAGCTTCAAATGGTGCTCATGATATTCACGGCTTTTGGAATATATGAGGATGTCATCAATAAAGACAACAATGAACTGATCCAAATATTCCTTGAATACTCGGTTCATCATATCCATGAAAGCCACAGAAGCATTAGTCAATCCAAAAGATATGACTAAGAATTCATAATGCCCGTACTGAGTTCTGAAGGCAGTCTTTGGAATATCCTCAGTTCTAATCTTTAGCTGATGATATCCAGAACGAAGATCGATCTTTGAAAAGAATTGTGCTCCTTGCAACTGGTTAAACAGGTCATCAATGTGAGGTAACGAATACCTATTCTTGATGGTGACATGGTTCAATTCTCGATAGTTAATACAAAGTCGCATACTCCCGTCTTTCTTCTTTACAAATAAAATAGGAGCACCCCAAGGAGATGTACTAGGACGAATGAAACCGATGTCTAACAACTCCTGTAATTGGACCTTTAACTCCTGAAGTCCAATAGGAGCCGTTCGATATGGGGTTTTAGCAATGGGCTTTGTACCAGGTTCAAGATCAATAAAGAATTCAACTTCACGTTCTAGGGGTAGACCGGGAAGTTCTTCAGGAAATACGTCAGGAAATTTACTAACAACAGGAATATAATTCAAATCTGGCGTGTCTTTATTCAAATCCATAACATGGGCTAAGAAAGCTTGACATCCGTTTTTCAATAAACGAATAGCTTTATGACTTGATATGACAGTGATTGATTTTAGTGGTTTAGTTTCTTGAATTTGTACAACAGGTTGGTTAGGAATATGAAAACTAACAACCTTACAAAAATAATCAATTTTGGCATGATGAGTAGTTAACCAATCAATCCCTAAAATCACATCAAAAGCAAGTATCTTTAAAGAGATAAGGTCAACAGGTAATGTGATGGTGCCAACTTGGATCAAACAAGATTTATAAACAGTGGATGTAATGAAAGTTTCTCCTAACGAAGTCTCCACAGATAAGTCAAAGTCTAATTTCTCCGGAGTTAAGTTTAAACGTTGAGCACAAGCAGGAGAGATAAATGAATGGGTAGCACTGGTATCTAGTAATGTATAAACTTACGTAAGAATTTATGATTAGCTTACCCGTGATCACCTCATTTGGGTTTCTTTCATTTTGACCAGTCACAACAAACGCTCTTCCAGGAACCGTTGACTTTGACTTTTTTGGGACAGCCTTTTGAGTCACCATCCCCACTGCACTTGGTTTTGCTACAATACAATCTTGAGCGATATGTCCTTCCTTTCCACAATTATAATATACCTTGAACTGTTGTGGGCAGTTTGGGCTGATATGTCCCTCTTTCCCGGATTTATAGCAAACGACCGGTGATCGTTCTCCTCCCTTAGAACTAGTTGTTGCTAGTGCTGACGTCTTCACATTGTCATTGTTGAATCTCCTCTTTTTAAAATCTCCCCCCTGACTCGCTTCTTCTATTTTCATGGCCATGATTACCACCAGAGTGGTTGCCGCTCTTGTCCGTATTTTTCTTTTCCCGCTGGTTATCATTGCTCCGATGACTGCTGTCACCGGTATGACCCTGGTTATGGTCCCTTGGTTAAACGTACTCGTTATCTCACTCTAATAATTGAGCCCTATTGACAACATCTGAATATAGAGAAAATTTATAAGAAATGAGATACTGACGTATGTCGGGTTTTAAACCTCTCAGAAACATCCACGTCATACGTTCCTCATTCTCCACCAAATGAGGTGCAAACCTGGATAACTCCGCGAACTTTTCCTCGTACTGGGACACCGTCATGTTGTTTTTCTCCAGTCTAATAAACTCCACCTCCTTCATATGACGAATACTTTCAGGAAAGTACTTATCATTGAACAGTTTCTAAAATGTTTCCCAAGACATGCTGAGTGTGGCTGGATGGGTACGCTTCACAGATTCCCGCCAGTAATCTGCCTCATTACGGAACATAAAGGTGGCGAATGGAACCTTTTGTTCCTCCGTACATCCCAAGACGTCGAATATCTTGGTAATTTGCTTGACCCACATCTCCGCCTTAATCGGATCCGGTTTTCCCCAGAATTCTGGTGGTCCCAACTCTTTGAACTATTTGGCTGTGACAAACCGTGCGTTGCTATCATTTCCACCTATATTTTGTACATGAGTCTCCTTCATCTGATTTTGCATGAACTGCAAAAAGCTTCTAAACATCCCATCGTTCATCGTCTGATCGATCAAGAGTGTTGTTTCTGAGGAGGAACATTCTTTGGCTTTGTTGCACGTTCTCCTCATTGGTGAGTAAAGGTGTCTCCACGGTCTCATTTACTCCACTATTAACATTCTCAGTTGCCATTCTCAAATACTGCCATAAAACAAGGGTTAATTAAAGAAATTAACATATCACATAATATCCCTATATTCTGACCAACCAATAAATAAGCTTAGGTAGGACACACTAGCGAAGGATTTACTCATCTCTCCCCTCCTAGTTCTATTCCCTGATCTCCGCCAGAGACCATATCGCTAAGCTTTGATACCAACTATGACGCCCCCAAAATAGGTATACAACACCCATTCTAAGTCACCAAATACATGATACAGAAACAACTACAACTTTATTAATACAATTATCGTGCAAAATACGACAACACATAAACTGTGAGTTTAAAAACAAATATTGTCTTCTAGACAATATCAACCGTGAGATCCCAAATTTTATGAAATCAAAGTATTCAATTTTTCTATTTTGGTAAATAGTTAAATTGATAAAATTTAAAGTTAAGGGTGATATTTGAAAATTTTGCAAAGTAAGAAAGTTGTTAAAAAATATTCGTTGTGTCGGGAAATATTCGTTTGGTCGGGGAATATTCTTTTTATCGGGGAATATTCGTACGACGACACAATCATTGGTGGACCCCACAACAGAAGTATTGTCGTAGTTAGAAAACAACATAAATATCTTTTTATAAAAATAACGGCGAAAGTTTTACCGTTAAACTGTTGAACTACCCGGTAATAAAAGTAAAGTAATACGCGTGGTTGCATAGTAGCACACGGTATTGATTATTGATGCTTACGTGAGAAGTCACTCAGTTATACTCAATTATTGCTACAAATAATTCTTTTGATAATATCTCTCATATTATTGATTCAATTATTTTCACAAAGATCATCTCGCATAATATTTATTATTATTAAATCAATAATTGAGACGACAAAATTATTCATATTATTATTTGCAATATTGACGATGTCAGAAAGTTACGAGGAGAGGTTTGGTCACCTAATTGCGCGCCAATAGGGAGAAATCCTTATCGGAAAGCCCCCTCTTTCCTGGGAACGACCTGGTTGTTAAATATTGTGAGTTATAATATTAATGATGAATAAGTTCGTGTTGATTAAAGTTGAATTTGATAGTTCCATTGTGTTGGGATTATTAGTGTTAGTGGAAATCAACATCTATCCCGATGATAATTGATGTTTGGGGGTTATATTAATAAAGTGGGTAATTAATCGGATAAATGAGCAATTAATTGCTACTAATTCACATGTTTATATAACTATTTGTTCACATGTGTACTATTGAATCACATTCATGTACTATTAGGGGAGTTGGTGCAAGATTGATAATACTTGCATGACTAAGTTAAAGATGGAGGTATAGATGGAGGTACTATATTGTTATTCGTATTTTCACATGATTATAACTATTGAATCACATGATTGAACTATTGATTCACATTATTTACTATTAGGGGAGGTGGTGCAAGTTTGATAATACTTGCAAGACTAAATTAAAAATAAAAGAAAAGTTGGAGGTATTGTACTGTAATTTTTCGAGCCCCAAAACGTGCAATTATCGAAACTATATTTTTCTATAAATAGAAGCTCATTCTTCCTTCATTTCTCACCAAATCACTAAAGCTATAGAGCAATTATTATAGAGAGAAATTATAGAGAAAAAGAAGAAGAGAAGTCTGCTACCTCTCTATTCCAGTATCCAGCTTTATTATAAGGTAAGGGGTATTATTTCTTGCATTCATGAATAGAGCTTCTGTTATTCCATTATTTATTATTATGTTGGAATAACCTGTCTATGCAAAGTACCGCATACATGGTGAAATTCTTCTGTTTTTTCATTCTTTATTATTCTGTTGGAATATCTTATCTGTGCGGATTACGCTAGACCTGGTTCCATTCTTTATTATTCTGTTGGAATAACCTGTCTGTGCGGTCTATCGCATGCATGGTGAATTCTTTGTTATTCCATTCTTTATTATTCTGTTGGAATATTATGTCTGTGCGATTTACGCATGACCTGGTTCTATTCTTTATTATTCTGTTGGAATAACCTGTCTGTGCGGTCTATCGCATGCATGGTGAATTCTTTGTTATTCCATTTTATATTATTCTGTTGGAATAACATGTATGTGCGGTTTACGCATGACCTAGTTCCATTCTTTATTATTCTATTGGAATATCCTGCCTGTGTGGTTTACGCATGACCTGGTTCCATTCTTTATTATTTTGTTGGAATATCCTGTCTGTGCAGTTTACGCATGACCTAGTTCCATTCTTTAATATTCTATTGAGAATAACCCGTCTATGCGGTCTACCGCATGCATGGTGAATTCTTCTGTTATTCCATTCTTTCTTATTCTATTGGAATAACCTGTCTATGTGGATTACCGCATGCATGGTGAATGATCCTTTGTATTCATATGAATAGTATTTTCATTCAAAAGGGGTTTCTGTCAGGGGCAGTTTCGTAATTTTTCTGACCTTCAAAAATTCTGGAAAAATTTGAAATTATAATTTGATGAGTTTTCTAGATTGTGTCCAAAAATGGCGATTTTTGGATGTATAGATTAAGAGTTATGGATTTTATGGGAAAAGACTATTTTAAAAGTAAACCCTTATAACTCTTTGTGGTTAACTCTAAAATTGGTGAAATTTTTATTGGGAGTACATGTATATAACAGGAGTATACCCTGTAAATTTCGGAATTTTTGGACAAAAGTATAATTTATGATAAATGTCTAAATATTCGGCAGTTTTGGCCATATGAAAAATAGTAAATGAATTTTAAAAATTCCGAGAAAAATATATGTTCAATATGGGACTATGTTTTACTATATCCCAGAAAAGAAATATTTTTGGGACTGATTTGGTATTTTTCATGAAAATGAACTAGTTATGAGTAAATGAATTAAATATGTTATGTGAAGTAACAAAATTGGAAAATAGAATTTTATGGCTTGGGAATCCTATATAGTGTATATGCAGATTTTTGATGAGCGATTTGATTATTGGTGATGAAATCTTATGAGTATGGCATTTTTGAATGATTAAATGCATTATTTGGTAAAGTGTAAACAATTGAAATAAATTGTTTATAAGTTTAAGAAGTGATTAAAATATTGTTATAATATTAATAATATTAGATGATGAGTTTATTAAGTGATTGATAATATTTGGATAAATTTAAAGTCTTTAATATTTATCCTTGATTTCGTTTGATTTATTTTCGTTTGATTAATGCTTATATCATTGTCATCATCCTCATGCTTATATTGTGATGAAAGTCATCTTTGGCTTACATGCATAGATGGACTTGGTATGATTATGACCGGGTATTATTCAGTATAATCATGACCGTAATGTGACGAATGATGTGGTGAAAGTCCTCAGTTGTCTGAAGTGCATTGATGGATAGTTTTTGGTATGATTATGACCAGGGATTATTCGATATAGTTGTAAGACCCCAACTTTTATGAATAAAGATGATTTTTCTATAATTGTCATTTTTGAATATTATGGAATGAATTTGTTATAATATTATATTTGTGGGTAGTATTTATAAATTCTGCAAAGTATGCAAGTTGTTATATTATATTCGATTGGTCGGAGAATATTCGTACAATGGCGCAATCATTGGTGGACCCCACAACAGAATTATTGTTGGATTGAGAAAAAGACAAAAATATTTTTATGAAAATAACGGCGGAAGTTTACTGTTAATACTGTTGAACTACTCGGTAGTAAAAGAAATCTGATGTCTGGCGTGGTTGCATAAAGCATTGCGGTATTGATTATTGATGCTTACGTGAGAAGTCACTCAGTTATACTCAATTATTGCTACAATAATTGTTGCATCATATCTCTCATATTATTGATTCGATTATTGTCACAGTATCATCTGCATTATATGATATATTATTAAATCAATAATTGAGACGACAAAGTTATTTATATTATTAAATTGCAATATTTACAATGTCAGTAAGTTCGCCAAGGAGAGGTTTGGTCACCTAATTGCGCTTGATAGGGAGAAATCCTTATTGGAAAGCCCCTCTTTCCGGGAACGACACAGTGTTGTTAAATATTGTGAGTTATGATATTAATAATGAATAAGTTCGTGTTGATTAAAGATGAATTTGATAGTTCCATTATGTTGGGATTATTGGTGTTAGTTGAAATCGACATCTATTCGATGATAATTGATGTGCAGGGGTTATATTGATAAATCGGGTAATTTATCGGATAAATGAGCAATTAATTGCTACTAATTCACATGCTTATATAATTATTTATTCACATGTGTGTACTATTGAGTCACATTCACTTACTATTAGGGGAGTTGATGCAAGATTAATAATACTTGCATGACTAAGTTAAAAAGGGAGGTATAGATGGAGGTACTATACTGTATTTCGTATTTTCACATGATTATAACTATTGATTCACATGATTGAATTATTGATTCACATTATTTACTATTAGGGGAGGTGGTGAAAGTTTGATAATACTTGCAGGACTAAATTAAAAATGAAAGAAAAGTTGGAGGTATTGTACTGTAATTTTTTGAGCCCCAAAATGTGCAATTATCGAAACTATATTTTTCTATAAATAGAAGCTCATTCTTCCTTCATTTCTCACTAATTCACCAAAGCTATAGAGCATTTATTATAGAGAGAAATTATAGAGAGAAAGAAGAAGAGAAGTTTGCTACATTTCTATTCTAGTATCCAGCTTTATTCTAAGGTAAGGAGTATTATTCCTTTTGTAGTCATGAAGAGAACTTCTATTATTCCATTCTTTATTATTACATTGGAATATCACATCACATGCGCTTTACACGGATTCGGTTAAAATCTTTATTATTCTATTGGAACATCCTGTCGGTGCGAATTTCGCTTGACCTAGTTCCGTTATTTAGTATTCTGTTGGAATAACCTGTCTATGCGAAGTACCGTATGCATGGTGATTTTTGTTGTTATTCTATTCTTTATTATTCATTTGGAACATCCGCTTGGCATGTAATTTACTTCGAATTGGTTCCGTTATTTATTATTCTATTGAATAACTTTGCATCATGCTAAGCACCGCATGCATGGTGATTTCTTTTGTTATTCCATTCTTTATTATACTCAGTTGGTTAAAGTTTTGACTTCTATACTCCATGAAATTAGTGGAATATCCTTGATATTTGCGTTTTATCCAGTATCTTTTCATAGAAATATTCTTCTGAGCATTTTTGAATTTTACTCTACAAAGAAGTATCATGTTGACAATTTGGACTTATTAGTTCCTGAATAAATTAATTCTTGAACTTGTTTTATTGAATTCTTATATCATTGTCATCATCCTCATGTTTATATTTTTTTAAAGCATCTGTGGCCTGTAGTGCATGGATGGACTTGGTATGATTATGACTAGGGATTATTCGGTGTAATCATGACCGTAATGTTACAAATGATGTGGTAAAAGTCCTCATTGGCCCGTAGTGCATTGATGGACAGTTGTTGGCATGATCATGACCATTGATGAATACACGAATATCCTTGGCCCGTAGTGCATAGATAATTTGTGGTCGTGACCCTAATGAATATCCTTGGCGGTAGTGCAAGGATGATGTGGATTATTTATTAAGCTAAGTCTCAACGATAAAAAGTGATGAAAAACCTTTTTAAATCATAAAAGATCGTAGATTTTATTCTCTACTTAACTCTTTTAATGGATTTCTTGTTCTGCTGTAGTTAAACTTGATGTCTATTGTATTTTATTAGTTTAACATTGTTAAAGGCTAATGATAATTTATTCTGCATTATCTTAGTCATAATATTTCTTACTGGGCTAGTTGAGCTCACCCTTTCTTTCACCGTTTCTCTTGAAATGAGAAGCGTGGCGGGACTAGTTGGGGAAGCGGAGTGACTCATCCGAGATGGTGTCTTAGTAGTCCTCACTATTCTATAAAATAGTGTGATAATAAATGTAATGATGACTTATTCTGAGAGTGGATATTGTCTAGAAGACATTATTTGTATTAAAATTCACAGCTCTTGTTGTATATTTAAGATTGTATTTGTATTCTGTACCATGTATTTGGCGACTCAGAATAGGTGATGTATACCTATTTTGGGGGCGTCACAATTGTGACTCCCCCAAATCTAGGTACTTCATTCCCACAAGATTTGGTGCTCACTATTCAAACATTCATACTTTCTACCCAAATAAATAATATTTAAACCATAAAATCCTCCCTTTAAATAGGGTTATATAATTAAACTCAAAACATCCCAGGTTATCTAACCTTTAAACGTCATTCAAATATGGAATTAAATTATTACATTACATCATTAATAAAAGTCTATGATCATAACAGTAACCAAAAGTACAAATCAGCATCACTTGTACATTTTTCCCTTTTCTTTGCTAGTTGAAGGCTCATCTACCTTCTCAACTTTAGCTGCAATGAGTATATAAATATGCAAGAGTGAGCAAAGCAATTTTTCACCAGATATAACAATGAATCAACAAGAGAATAATAATAATAACTGCCAACTAATAGGCTCATCAAAACTGGATAGTACTCTAACAATGATAATCAGGAACTGAAATCCAAAATATGGAATAAACATAACTGAGGGTCATAAGACCATGAACTATGTCCACAGTTATGAGTAATCTTTCAACTCCAACTTTAACAGTCATAAGACTATAAGGACTCCTCGTACTTAGGGGGATCAGCCCTTTGTACCATGTATTGTGCACAAATATTTAACGCTACGCGTAAGTTATCCCTTAATAATAATAGGGTTGTTCATCTCAGTATTTAGAGTACAAGTCCGCACCAAAGAAAGTTTGGTTTAGATAAGTTTTCAAGGGTAATTTGAAGTTTAACTAACATCAACTAGAGGACTAGTTGAATCAATAGTGTTTAATAATACAACAGTTGATCAATAATAACATAATATGAAACAATGAATAAGTGTAAGCGAACTGACGATACTTGATCTCATGCTTAGAAACAACTACAAAGCATAAGTATTGAATGACAATAATAAACCTTGCTTGAATAAAATTAAGCTAGGACTATGAATTATTGAATAAACATTAAGTAATAGCAAGCTGAAAATAAAGCTTACTTATCATGAGAATGACTTGTGTCAAGTAAATGAACGATAATAATTCAACATTTAAAATTAGAATTCAAGAAAACTGCATTCATAATATCCGAATAACAATAATGAAACTTGTCTAACAATAAACAAGTTAGAATGCATCAATAAGTATTGGACTTCAAACTTGTTTGAATAAAATAATGTCATAGCTAGATTGTTCAAATCATGATTAAGAATACAATAGTTCGTTTAACGAAACTTTAAAGTAAGAACTAGCTCAACATAAATGTAAGGATAAAAGACTTGTTCAATGTAAAAAGAGAAGTTTAGAAATTTTCTCAATGTAAATACAGAGTTAGAAAACTTGCCTTGAGCGTAAGCTATAAAATTAAACTCACGATCACCTACACATAATTTTAGAACCACAATACCTATTAGATGTGCTAACATACCATAACATGTTCATTTCTAGCTAAACTTATCATTGAAGCACAAGTCCTTCATTACCATTTATATTTCAGAAAATCCAAGTGTTTTACTTCGCAACACTTATCTAACGCTCATTATGTATACTAAGTTACCACATAACACGTTCTCGATTTACTAACCATTTTTGCAACTTTGAACTTACTAACTCCAATTTACTATGTTATGTTAACCTTAACATTACACGTTTAACATGCTAACACACTTTCAGACCATGCCATGTTGCTATCTCAAATCTGCAGCAACAGCAGAAACCATAATCTCAAACTAGGGTATGACGCAGCTGCGCCATACAAAGGCTTGGGACTAAAGACCGCAAGACCCAAGACAATTTGTTGTAGTTTTTTGCCTTAATCTTTGGCAATTGCCACGGTGTTCGATAGACAGAGAGAGGTTAATGAAGCGATGGCAGGCTTTAGCCCAACAAACACAAATTTTACCCACCAAACAGTGAAATTAACACGTAAAACAAATATACAACTATCATAAACATGATTGCTCACCTATTCAATCACTTAGCACAATTTAACAACAACTAAAGCTATTTTAATTTCTCAATTTTTATGTTTTTCATAAAAACTCAATTTTCTTGATATTCATTCTAGAAATCATCACTGTAAATTCATTATTTGGCCAAATCACTCCATTTCAATTACGTTATTTTCGTATCTCAATGAACTAACATATACAAGCTTTAATTTATAATTTCACACACTAATTGACCACTAAAATTGATACTTTTCATGAACATATGAAAAAAATACATATAAACATAAACTGTCAAAATTTTCTTCTACTGTAAACCGAGATTAGCATGCAATTATTGTTTAAACACAACATATAATCATCATATACGCATGTAATCATCATAACTAAGTTACCTCACAACAATTCGGAAAAACATCATTCACAGAGTATAGCAAACTTTACCGAGATACTCATAAATAATATCAAAATAGTAGAACATACCTTTTGTTGTTTGACTCCTCTCCAATTCTCTCTCAAGTTCTCAACTCTCTCAAAACTCAGTATGCTAGAATGCGTATAGCTAGGCCAAGCCAATTAACATTAGGCGTATAAAAAAAACTAACAACCCATAATACTATTACTAAATGTATTATCAGTTATAACGCCTAAGTTATAAAATTATATTTATTATTTTATTTATTTTCAAAAATTAGAAATTCCAAAAGCCTAAGGTTTGTTTAGCAAACCATTTAAATTTTAAAGAATTAAAATACTTAAGCCTTGTTTGACAAAAACTAATTTAAACCCTTTTTAATTTATTTTAATAAACACTTTAGTTTATAATTATAATCACATACTATATTTTAATTAAATATAGCCTTTTAGCAAAATCACAAAATTATAATTTTTATTATAACTTTATTTAATAATTTAATATACCATCTCAATTATTAAATCAACAATATAACATCTCATGTTATTTTACAGCTCTCTAAATTATAAATTAATTTAATTTAAAAAGTTCTCTAATAAATTTATATTCATCAATTCAACAATAGACACACCAAATAAATATTTATATTATTTAATAAATATTTAATATTACACTTTGAAATTTCGGATCGTTACAGTCATGAACATTGATGATTTAATGAATATCCTTAGCTGTAGTGCAAGGAAGATTCGATGATGTGGTTTATTTATTAAGCTGAGTCTCAGCGATAAAAATTAATGAAAACATTTTAAATCATAGAAGATAGTAGATATCACGCTCTACTTAACTCTTCTAATGGATTGCTTATTCCGCTGCAGTTAAACTTGATGTCTATTGTATTTTATTAGTTTAACATTTTGAAGACTAATGATAATTTATTCGCATTATCTTAGTCATAATATTTCTTCTTCGGGCTAGTTGAGCTCACCTTTCTTTCACTTTGTTCTCTTCAGAAATGAGAGCGTGGCAATGGACTAGTCGGGAAGCGGAGTGACATATCAGATGATAGCATTAGTAGTCCTCACTATTCTGTTAAATAGTGTGACAATAAATGTAATGAGGACTCCATTGAGTGTGGATATTGTGTAGATGACAATATTCTTATTAAAACTCTTAGATTATGTTTTGTCGTATTTTACACGATTGTTGTATAATTAAGTTGTATTTAAATTTTGTACCATGTATTTGGCGACTCAAGATGGGTGATGTATACCTATTTTAGGGGCGTCACAGTTGGTATCAAAGACATAGAAAAGAGCCCCGAGCCTTTTGCTGGTGACTTCCAAGTCTTGGGATGCAAAGCCGGATTTTCGTAGGGACGCCTGCTCGCTGCAAGTGGCAAATTGATAGGTATCATTGTGAGGTGCTATCCAGGTTATGGGATAGAAGTCACAGTTTGTATCAAAGCTTAGGGATATGATCCCTGGCTAAGATGTGAGGCTAGAACTAGGAGGGGAGAGACGGGTAATTCCTTCGCTAGTATGACCTACCTAAGTTTATTTGTTAATTAATTGGTCGGTCAGGATATAGAGATAATATGTGGCATGTCAATTAACCATTATTTTGAAACTATATTCTAGAATGATATCTGAAATACAGGACATGAGAAATAGGAAAATCATGATAGAGATGAAATAACCGGGAAGGTACAATCTGAAAAGAAAGCAAGGTATTCTCATCTCTTCGAACTACCAGGTACGTAAATTTCGAGGGCGAAATTTCATAAGGAGGGGAGATTGTGAGATACCGAATTTTATGAAATAAAAGTTTTCAATTTTTTCTATTTTGGTAAATAGTTAAATTGATAAAATTTAAAGTTAAGGGTGATATTTGCAAATTTTGCAAAGTAAGAAAGTTGTTATAAAATATTCGTTGTGTCGGGAAATATTCGTTTATCAGGGAATATTCGTACGACGACACAATCATTGGTGGACCCCACAACAGAAGTATTGTCGTAGTTAGAAAACAACATAAATATCTTTTTATAAAAATAACGGCGAAAGTTTTACCGTTAAACCGTTGAACTACCCTAGTAGTAAAAGTAAAATGTCACGGCGTAGTTGAATAGTAGCGCCTTGACGGTATTGATTATTGATGCTTACGTGAGAAGTCACTCAGTTATACTCAATTATTGCTACGAGAATTGTCACGATAATATCTCTCATATTATTGATTCAATTATTTTCACAAGTATCATCTCGTATAATATTTATTATTATTAAATCAATAATTGAGACGACAAAATTATTCATATTATTATTTGCAATATTGACGATGTCTAGAAAGTTCGTCGAGGAGAGGTTTGGTCACCTAATTGCGCTTGATAATAGGAGAAATCCTTATCTGAAAGCCCCCCTTTCACGGAACGACACGATTGTTAAATATTGTGAGTTATAATATTAATGATGAATAAATTCGTGATGATTAAATATGAATTTGATAGTTTCATTGTGTTGGGATTATTAGTGTTAGTGGAAATCGACATCTATTCCGATGATAATTGATATCTGGGGGTTATATTAATAAATCGGGTAATTAATCGGATAAATGAGCAATTAATTGCTACTAATTCACATGTTTATATAACTATTTGTTCACATGTGTGTACTATTGAATCACATTCATGTACTATTAGGGGAGTTAGTGCAAGATTGATAATACTTTCATGACTAAGTTAAAGATGGAGGTATAGATGGAGGTACTATCATCGTTATTCGTATTTTCACATGATTATAACTATTGAATCACATGATTGAACTATTGATTCACATTATTTACTATTAGGGGAGGTGGTGCAAGTTTGATAATACTTGCAAGACTAAATTAAAAATAAAAGAAAAGTTGGAGGTATTATACTGTAATTTTTCGAGCCCCAAAACGTGCAATTATCGAAACCATATTTTTTTATAAATAGAAGCTCATTCTTCTTTCATTTCTCACCAATTCACTAAAGCTATAGAGCAATTATATAGAGAGAAATTATAGAGAGAAAGAAGAAGAGAAGTTTGCTACCTCTCTATTCTAGTATCCAGCTTTATTCTAAAGTAAGGGGTATTATTTCTTTCGCATTCATGAAAAGAGCTTCTGTTATTCCATTCTTTATTATTATGTTGGAATAACCTGTCTATGCAAAGTACCGCATACATGGTGAAATTCTTCTGTTTTTCCATTCTTTATTTTTCTGTTGGAATATCCTGTCTGTGCGGATTACGCTAAAACCTGGTTCCATTCTTTATTATTCTATTGGAATAACCTGTCTGTGTTGTCTATCACATGCATGGTGAATTCTTTGTTATTCCATTCTTATTATTCTGTTGGAATATTATGTCTATGCGGTTTATGCATGACTTGGTTCCATTCTTTATTATTCTGTTAGAATAACCTGTCTGTGCGGTCTATCGCATGCATGGTGAATTATTTGTTATTCCATTCTATATTATTCTGTTGGAATATCCTGTCTGTGCGGTTTACGCATGACCTAGTTCCATTCTTTATTATTTTGTTGGAATATCCTGTCTGTGCGGTTTACGCATGACCTTCCATTCTTTAATATTCTATTGAGAATAACCCGTCTATGCGGTCTACCGCATGCATGGTGAATTCTTCTGTTATTTCATTCTTTCTTATTCTGTTGAAATAACCTGTCTATGTGGATTACCGCATGCATGGTGAATGATCCTTTGTATTCATATGAATAGTATTTTTATTCAAAGGGGTTTCGCTAAGAGGCGGTTTTCGTAATTTTTCGACCTCAAAATTTCGAAAAAATTTGAAATTATAATTAGATGAGTTTTCTAGATTGTGTCCAAAAATAGCGATTTTTGGATGTATAGATTAAGAGTTATGCATTTTATGGGAAAAGACTATTTTAAAAGTAAAACCCTTATAACTCTTTGTGGTTAACTCCAAAATTGGTGAAATTTTTATTGGGAGTACATGTATATAATGAGAGTATACCACCGTAAATTTTGGAATTTTTGGACAAAAGTACAATTTATGATACATGTCTAAATATTCGAAGTGATTTTGGCCATATGAAAATAGTAAATGAATTTTAAAAATTCCGAGAGAAAATATATGTTCAATATGGGACTATATTTTGCTATATCCCGTAAAAGAAATATTTTTGGGACTGATTTGGTATTTTTCATGAAAATGAACTAGTTATGAGTAAATGAATTAAATATGTTATGTGAAGTAACAAAATTGGAAAATAGAATTTTATGGCTTGGGAATCCTATATAGGGTATATGCAGATTTTTGATGAGGGATTTGAGCCACTGGTGATGAAATCTTATGAGTATGGCATTTTTGAATGATTAAATGCATTATTTGGTAAAGTGTAAACAATTGAAATAAATTGTTTATAAGTTTAAAAAGTGATTAAAATATTGTTATAATATTAATAATATTAGATGATGAGTTTATTAAGTGATTGATAATATTTGGATAAATTTAAAGTCTTTAATATTTATCCTTGATTTCGTTTGATTTATTTTCATTTGATTAATGCTTATATCATTGTCATCATCCTCATGCTTATATTGTGATAAAAGTCATCTTTGGCTTACGTGCATAGATGGACTTGGTATGATTATGACCAGGGATTATTCTGTATAATCATGACCGTAATGTGACGAATGATGTGGTGAAAGTCCTTAGTGGCCTGAAGTGCATTGATGAACAATTTTTGGTTTGATTAGGACCAGGGAATATTCGGTATAGTCATGACCATTGATGATTTAATGAATATCCCTGGCCGTAGTACAGGGAAGATTCGATGATGTGGTTTATTTATTAAGCTGAGTCTCAGCGATAAAAATTGATGAAAACATTTTAAATCATAGAAGATAGTAGATATCATGTTCTACTTGACTCTTCTAATGGATTGCTTATTCCGCTGCATTAAACTTAATGTCTATTGTATTTTATCAGTTTAACATTGTTGAAGACTAAAGGTAATTTTATTCTGCATTATCTTAGTCATAATATTTCTTACTTGGCTAGTTGAGCTCACCCTTTCTTTCTTTCGTTCTCTTGTGCAATGAGAACGTAAAGGACTAGTCGGGAAGCGGAGTGACGGTCCGGATGATAGCATTAGTAGTCCTCACTATTCATTAAATAGTGTGACAATAAATGTAATGAGGACTCCATTGAGTGTGGATATTGTGTAGATGACAATATTCTTATTAAAACTCTTAGATTATGTTTTGTCGTATTTTTTACATTTAATCGTTGTATAATTAAGTTATATTTGAATTTTGTACCATGTATTTGGTGACTCAAGATGGGTGATGTATACCTATTTTGGGGGCGTCACATCAACACTCAAATAAGTCCTCATTTTGATACACTATTTTACAAAATAGTGAGGACTACTAAAACGACATTCTAGAACCTTCATTCCATACCCCGACTAGTACTCGTTACATTCTCGCCTCCTGAGAAGAAAAATGGAACAAAAAGGAAAAGGGTGAGCTCAACTAGCCTAGTAAAGAATATTATGACTAAGATAACGTAGAACAAATTATCGTTAGTCCTCAACAGGGAAAAAATCTGATAAAATACAATAGACAACAAGTTTTAAATCAATATTCGCAGCGAAAATAATAATTCATTAGAAGAGTTACGTAGAGAATGAAATCTACTTTCTTCAATGAATTTAAAAGTTTTTCATCAATATTTTATCCCTATAACATCAATCAATAAACATCTTGAATCAAATATTCATCTTTGCACTACAGGCCAAAGATATTCATCAGTTGGTCATGTTCATCTCAACACCTGTACATCTTTGCACTACGGGCCAAAGATATTTAACAGAAAATCATTAATCCTTGCACTACAGGTCAAAGATATTCAGTAATATCATCATTTAGGACTGAGGATGATGAAAAATATTTTAAAGAAAACGAATCCAGTGAAACAAAAGAACAAATATTAAGGATTCGTACTTTAAACAATCCAAGTTCAAAAATACTTCATAAATAATCATAGTGGAGTAAAATTCAAGAATGATCAAAACATGGATATAATCAAAGCTAGTATCCATAATAGATATTTTGGACAAAAAACAAAAATTTAATTTTTTTGTGAATAATGTCGTATACGTGAATAGTGCCGTATACGTGAATAGTAACCCCTACACTAAAAGACAAGAATTTCATAAGAAAAATATTACCAATATTCCGGCATAATGATATTAGAAGAAATAATATCATTTTTTAAAAAATAACATCCCTTACCTCGAAAAGGCAGTACTTCTGACTGGAATACTGAATATAGTGCTGAAGGGAACTTGCACCGAATAGCAACACTCAAAGTATCAAAATACTCACAAGAATACGCTCGATAATATAGAGAGAGAAAACTTGTTTCTGGTGTGATTTTCAATTTTAACCTAAGCACCCTATTTATAGGAAAATGCTTAGAACACCAAAGCAGAAAATTTAATAAAATAATAATATTTATTATAATTTTTCTACGCCAACCTTTGAATTCAGATTTCAAACATGTTTAACAACAAGTGAACCCACCAATAATAACAAAAACATTTTTTTTAAAAAAATATTTAAACTTTCAAAAATTAATTATTCCAGAACTTCAATAATTCATAATAAATAGCCCTTTTATCAGAAAAATTTGAATCTTATGTCCATTCCATAGGAAATTCAATTCTCTACAACTTTGTAGTTTTAAGTTTTTTCAAATTCCAAACAGAAATTGACCGAAATTCACATACGGACGATTTTATAAGCTATAATCAAATTTCAGTTAAGAAATGGAGTCCACAAACATGAAAAACATGTTTTAAATATTTTTAGTAACAAAAATACTCTTCCTTCTCATATATTTATATATCCCACATTCATTGTAAAAATATCACCATTATTATATTATTAAAATATAATAATATATTTAAATGAATTATTTTATCAGAAAAGATAGAATATCAATTTTTCAACAATTGTCACTTTAAAATTTTCTCCATCTATATCCACATAAAATGTATATTTTCCTTATCATATAAATCAATAATTAATTATTCACAAATAATAATACGTAATCACAATATCGACAACCGTGTCGCTCCCAGGAAAGAGGGGCTTCCAATAAGGATTTCTCTCTCATACTGGGCGCAATTAGGTGATCAAACCTCTCCTTAAACAGAACTTTCTAGACATTGCCAATAATGCTATCTAATAATATTACTCAAATAATATGAATTATTGATCTGATAATGGAAAATACTGTGTAGTGATAATTATTAAAACAACAATAATATAAAATATCAACGCAACAATTATTGAATCAATAAAATAAAATATTGAGCGAAGAATTATCGTAATAATATTGAAAAGTGCCTTCACGTAAGAATCAATAATTGGTGCAATACTGGCAAAGCTACTTGTGTTTTAACCACCGAGTATTTCAACAAGATTATTGTGAATAACTACGCTCGTTATTTATAAACAATTTATACTTGTCGTTTTCTTCATCCAATCGCTTTCCATTATGGGGCCCACACAAGGTCGTCAAGGCCGTCAGATAAATATTCTCCACAAAGTAAGAATATTCCACGACCAAACGAATATTCCCAAACAACAATGAATATTTTATAACCACTTGCTTATTTGAAATATTTATGATTTTACCCATAACTAACCACATTAATCAAATCAACCCTTACTATTTCAAAATAATAAATAGAGGAAATTTTATTTCATTTATAATAAGTTGGGGTCTTACACCAACTCCCCTAATAGTACAAGAATGTGAATCAATAATACACACATGTGAATAAATAGTTATAATCATGTGAATTAATAGCAATTAATTGCTCATTTATCCGATTAATTACCCGACTGGTCAGTATAACCTCCAAACATCATTTATTATCGAAATAAATGTCGATTTTCACTAACACTAATAATTCCAACACAATGAAACTATCCAATTCATCTTTAATCAACACGAACTTATTCATCATTAATATTATAATTCACAATATTTAACAACCGTGTCGCTCCCAAGAAAGAGGGGCTTTCAATAAGGATTTCTCCTTATCGACGCAATTAGGTGACCAAACCTCCTCGATGTAACTTCTAGACATTGTCAATATTGCAAATAATAATATAATAACTTTGTCGTCTCAATTATTGATTTAATAATATAACATATTATATGATGATAATCTTTGTGACAATAATTGAATCAATAATATGAGAGATATGATACAAAAATTATCAGTAGCAATAATTGAGTATAATCGGGTGACTTCTTACGTAAGCACCAATAATCAATACTGGTGTGCTACTATGCAACCACGCCAGACATCTTTGTACTTTTACTACCGGGTAGTTCAACAGCTTTTAACGGTAACACTTTCGCCGTTATTTTTATAAAATGATAATTACATCCGTTTCTTTACTACGACAATACTTCCGTTATGGGGTCCACTAATGATTGTTCAAAATGCACGGATATTCTCCGACAAAAAGAATATTCCCCGACCAATCAAATATTTTATAACAACTTGCTTACTTTACAAAATTTATAAATATTACCCACAACTATAATATTATATCAAATTCACACCATAATATTCAAAAAAAATATTTTGAGAAATTTAAATCTTTATTCATAAAATTTGGGGTCTCACATATATGGCTCACTTAACAGTGAGATTTACATGAGAATTGTGACGCCCCCAAAATAGGTCCAATCCATCCAACCTATTCTAAGTCGCCAAATACATGGTACAAAAAATAACTACAACTTTAGTACTACAATTGTAGTACAAAATACAATAACACATATACTGTGAGTTTTAATACCAACTGTGACTCATGTCCCAACTATGGACCCCACCTCACAGTGATACCTTACATAAAAGTACGGTCTAGAACTGTTTTAGAAATTAAGATCTTTGGAAAGTGCTCAAGGAAACCTTCGTACATAGGAAGCCATGAATCTAAGTTATGATAGATATCATATGTCCAGAGAATTATCCTTGGTTGATCCAATAGACCCCAAAGAAAAACGAGAAGATTACTATCATGTTCCTTCCAATGGTGAGTCTTCTCTTGATATATAACTATCTCCACCGTCTGCGATTGAACATTATGTTTCAACCCAACTCCAAGATCATATAGGTAGTGCTCGTAGATATACTCAGCAAGTGGATGTGCACAACCCTTTCTTATGATAACATGAGATTGTATGTCATTAGACATCTTGTATGATAGTGGCAAAACACCCTTCCAAAGTTGGGTTCACCTCACCCTATTGTTGTTCACCAAAATCAATTATTAAGTGACGTATAATATATGACACACACATCTTAGGTCCTCAATACAACTATATATTGTATGTCATGCCGTTTTATAATGTGTTGAGAAACTTTGATAGTCTTGGACCACCACACTATTCCTCTGTTATCCCCGCTCGACCCAGCTACACTTTTATTACCTGAAAGAAATTGTGAAGCAAAAGGGGTGAGCACAACTAGCCCAGTAAAGAATATCATAACTAAAGATAATTAAATTATCAATAGCCTTCATTAGTAATAAATCAGAGATTTAGAACATATGGTAGATGATAAAACTTTTCAACCATAGTTGCAGCGGAACGAGCAATCCATTAGAAGAGTCAAATAGACCATAAAGTCTATTATCTTCTCCATGTTAAAAGTCCACCAACAATGCTTTAACCCTGTAACATTAATCAACAGATCCTGTTCACAGTCATGTGAATAACTCATAATCATAATTATAGTTCTAATTTTCTCTTCTCATCCAAGACGAAGATATTTTTCATCACATGTCTTTACCTGAAACATCAAAGATCATGGTTATACCAAATCACAGTTCATGTTCATAATCATACTAATAAGTTCATCTTTGCACTACGGACCAAAGATATTCATCAACAGTTCATCTTTGCACTACATGCCATAGATATTCAACAACATGTCATCTTTGCACTACAGGCCAAAGATATTCATCAATAATTCATCTTTGCACTACTGGCCAAGGATATTCAATCAACAAGTCATCTTTGCACTACGGGCCAAAGATATTCATATCTCAAAGAAACATACAATCATTTCAGAATTAATATAAACCATAATTATAATCATGTTGATCAATTCACCTTTGCACTTAAGCTAAAAATATTCAATTGTAAATTCAATGGTCATGATCATACCAGTCAACGATTCAACTTTGCACTACTGGCCAAAGAGAACTCATAGTCACCATCATACCAATAATCTACCCATCTTTACACTTAAGTCAAAGAGAAATTTCATCACCGGAATTATAAAAATGTTATATATGATAATAAAAATAATATGATCAACAACTGCATTTAATTTCAAGAGTAATATTCATGAATCAATGATTTCATAACACCTTAATCCAAATGTTATAAATCACTTAATAATCTCATAATCTAATATTATTAATACTACCACAATATTTTAATCATTTCTTAAACTTATAAACAATTTATTTTAATTGTTTACACTTTACTAATTAATGCATTCAATCATACTAAAATTCCAAACTCATAAGATTTCATCACCAATAACCAACAACCTTATCAAAAATCTGCATATACCATATATAAGATTCCCAAGCCATAAAATCCTATTTTTCAATTTTGTTACTTCACATAACATATTTAATTTATTTATTTATAACTAGTCCATTTTCATGAAAAATACCAAATCAGTTCCAAAATTATTTCTTTTCTGGGATTTAGCATAATATAGTCCCATATTGAACATATATTTTTCTCGAAATTTTTAAAATTCATTTACTATTTTTCACATGGCCAAAACTGTCGAATATTTAGACATTTATCATAAATTGTACTTTTGTTCAAAAATTCCAAAATTTACAGAATATACTGATGTTATATAGATGTACTCCCAATAAAAATTTCACCAATTTTGGAGTTAACCACAAGGAGTTATAAGGGTTTACTTTTAAAAATAGTCTTTTCTCATAAAATCCATACCTCCTAATTTATACATCCAAAAATCGCTATTTGTGGACACAATCAAGGAAACTCATCAAATTATCATTTTAAATTTTTCCAGAATTTTTGAAGGTCCGAAAAATTACGAAACATGATAAACGTAATAATCCTTAAAATCCCTTACCTCAAAAGAACAGTACTTCTGACCGGAATATCGGATAAAAAGTCGAAGGAACCTTGAACTGAATAGCAACTCTCAAAGTATCTAAATACTCACAAAAATACTCTCGACAATATAGAGAGAAAGAAAACTTGTTTCTGGTGTGATTTTCAATTCTAACATAAGCACCTATTTATAGGAAAATGCTAGAACGCCAAAGGAGACTAAATTAATAAAATATATTATTTATTTATCAACCTTCTACGCATGCCACCACAAAACCATCCCTCATTTCTGAAAAAATATAGCAGCCCATGTGCATTCAACAACAACTAAAAAATGGGTCCCAACCAATTTTAATAAAAATTATTTTATTTTCTGAAACTTTAATAATTCATAGAAAATAGCTCGTTTATCAGAAAAATACAAATTTTATGTCCATTCCACACGAAATCGAATTCTCTACAACTTTATAGCTTTGAGTTTTTCCAAATTCCAAACAGAAAATATCCGAAATCCACAAACTGACGATTTTCAACACCGTTTCAACACCTTTTAAAATTTATAACAAATCATGCGTTAATTTTCAACGGTTCAAAATTTGTGGACATATACTCAACTCATATATGTATAACATATCCAAAAATTATAACGATCCAACGGTCGGATTAAAATTACAACTCACGCAATAAAGCTTTAAGAACACCGATTTGAGTTTTTAATACCTCCAATCCGACAAAATACTGATAAAATACCTCAACATTAATTCCTTCATTTATAACCACATAAATAAATCCATCATTTATATCTGCATCAAATAAATATTTTATTATCATATAAATCAATAATTTATTATTCACAAATAATATTACAGAATCACAATTATGACAACCAGGTGGTTCCCAGGAAAGAGGGCTTTTCAAAAGGATTTCTCTTACATGGCGCCGCAATTAGGTGACCAAACCTCTCCTGATGTAAATTTCTAGACATTGCCAATAATGCTATCTAATAATATTATCTAAATAATATGAAGTATTGATCCGATAATGGGAAATATCGCAAAAGTTGACAATTATTGAAACAACAATAATATAAAATATCAACGTAACAATTATTGAATCAATAAAATAAAATATTGAACAAGAATTATCGTAATAATTATTGAGTAAGTGCCTTCACGTAAGGATCAATAATTCAAAATACTGCGGTAATACTGCAGTGCATTCTTTGTGCAACCACGCATATTATCAGTATTTTAACCACTAGGTATTCCAATAAAGTTGTTAATTCAGTAACTACTACGCCATTATTTATAAAAACTCAAATTTGTCATTTTCTTCATCCGACAATTATTCTGTTAAGGGCCCACAAATGATTGCTACTGGTCGCATTTAATATTCCCCAACAACAAGAATATTCCACGACCAAACTAATATTCCCTACGTAAATGAGTATTTTATAACCATCTTGCGTATTTTGAAAATTTTTATATATATCACCCTTAACTTTAACTTTTTTATCAATTTAACCATTTACTAAATATGAAAATTGAATACTTTTATTTCATAAAATTCGGGGTCTTACAAGAATCCCTGAAGGATTGAAAATGGTCGAATCATTAAAGGCCACGCCACATATATTCAATCAAGTTACAACGCCATCATTGTATGGGTTCAAAGCAATTCGGTCATATGTGATATAATTGACTTAGTGATTATTTAATAGAAGATGGATATATAAATGATCAAGTATGCCCATGTGTTTTATTAAGAAATCACAAAGTGGATTTTCCATCATTGTTGTATATATGGATGATTTGAATCTTGTAGGTACTCTGAAGAACTCACAAAGCTGCTACTTATTTAAAAGATGAATTTGAAATGAAAGATCTTGGAAAGACAAAATTCTGTTTGGGAATACAAGTGGAGCATTTAGCATCTGGAATTTTTGTTCATCAATCCACATATGCTGAAAAAGTTCTCAGTCGCTTTCATATGGATAAAGCTCATCCTTTGACTACCCCGATGGTTGTTCGATCTTTAGAAGTTGATAAAGATCCATTTTGGCCTCTAGAAAGTGGGGAAGAAGTTCTTGGACCTAAAGTTCCATACCTAAGTGCAATAGGTGCTCTTATGTATCTTGCAAACTGTACACGACCTGATATTACTTTTACTGTCAACTTGTTAGCAAGATACAATTCTTCTCCTACTCAGAGACATTGGGATGAGATCAAACACATTTTTAGATACCTCCGTGGAAGTATAGATCTTGGGTTATTTTATCCAAGAGATTCAACGTCGCGATTGGTTGGATATGCCGATGCAGGATATTTATCAGATCCACACAATGGAAGATCACAAACAGGTTATGTATTTACATATTGTGACATGACTATATCCTGGAAATCCACAAAGCAAACCATGACTGTAAGACCCCAACTTATTATAAATAAAATTGAATTTTCCTTTGTTCATTATTCTAAATTAATAAGGGTTAATTTGATATAATTCTTTGGTTATGGGTGAAATGTGCAAAGTTTACAAAATAAGCAAGTGGTTATAAAATATTCATTATTGTCGGGGAATATTCGTTTGGTCGTGGAATATTCTTTTTGTCGGGAATCTCCGTGACGATTTGTTGATCATTAGTGGACCCATAACGGAAAAGCGGTTGGATGAAGAAAATGACAAAGATTGAGTTTTATAAATAACGACGTAAATTGTTACCATTAACATTGTTGGGTTACACGGTGGTTAAAAATCTGAATGTCGCGTGGTTGCATAAAGAAGATATTACCAGATTGCATAAAGATTATTGAATTATTGATCCTTACGTAAGAAGGCACTACTCAATAATTGTTACTGTAGTTACTATTCAATATTATATTTTATTGATTCAATAATTGTTGCGTTGATATTTTGTATTGCTGTTGTTTCAATAATTGTCATTACACAGTATTTTCCATTATCAAATCAATAATTCATATTATTTGAATAATATTATCAGATAACATTATTGGCAATGTCTAGAAAGTTACATCTAAGGAGAGGTTTGGTCACCTAATCAAGGCGCAAGAAGGAGAAATCCTTATTGAAAGCCCCCTCTTCCTGTAGAGCTACCGGTTGTCGAAGATTGTGATTACGTAATATTATTTTTGAATAATTAATTATTGATTATTATGATAAAGAAAATATTTATTTTATGTGGATATAGATGGAGAAAATTTTTAATGTGACAATTGTTGAAAATTAATATTTTATCTTTTTCTGATAAAATAATTCATTTAAATATATTATTTTAATAATATATTAATTGGTGATATTTTTATAATGAATGTGGGATATATGAGTATATGAGGAGGTAGAGTATTTTGTGGCATTAAATGTTTAACATATGTTTTGTGTGTTTGTGGACACAATTCTTGACCAAAAATTTATTATAGATCGTAAAATTGTCTGTTTGTGGATTTTGGGCCAATTTCATTTGGAATTTGGAAAAATTTTCTTCTGCAAAGTTCTAGTTTGCTTTCTATACCATGTATTTTGGTGACTCGTAATGGGTGTTGTATATCTATTTTGGGGCGCCACGGTTGGTATCGAGCTTAGGGATATGATCTCCAAGCGGAGATCGGGGAATAGAACTAGGAGGGAGAGATGAGTAAATCCTTCGCTAGTGTGTCCTACCTAAGCTTATTTGTTGGTCGGTCATAATATAGGATATTATGTGATATGTTAATTTGTTTAATTAACCCTTGTTTTATGGCGATTTAAGAACGGTCACGAGAACGTTAACAATGGAGTTTATGAGACCGTAGGAGACGCCTAGGGTACTCACCAACGAGGAGAACGCGGCAACAGTGGCAATGTTCCTCCCGTGAACAACGCCACCGAGCAAATGATGAACGACGGATGTTTAGAAGCTTTTTGCAGTTCATGCAAAATCGAGACGAGGAGACTTGTGTACAAAATACGGGAGGAAATGATAAGAACGCATGCGGTTTGTCACTACCAAACAATTCAAAGAGTTGGGACCACCAGATTTCCATGGAAAAGCCGGATCCGATAAAGGCGTAAACGTGGGTCAAGCAAATTACCAAGATATTCGATGTCTTGGGGTGCCACGGAAGAATGAAGGTTCCATTCGCCACCTTTATGTTTCGTGGTGAAAAGCAGACATTGGTGGGAATCGTGAAGCGTACTGACCAGATGCACTTAACATGTCTTGGGAAAGATTTGAGAACTATTCAATGACAAGTACTTTCCGTAAAGTATTCGCTATATGAAGGAGGTAGAGTTTATTAGACTCGAACAGAACAACATGACGGTGTCTCAGTACGAGGCAAGGTTCGCAGAATTATCCAGGTTTGCACCTCATTTGGTGGAGAATGAGGAAAGAATGACGCGTATGTTTCTGAGAGGTCTAAAACCAGAGATTTGTCAATACCTTATCTCTCATAAATTTTCTCTGTATGTAGATGTTGTCAACAGGGCTCAGTTATTAGAGCGAGATAGTGAGTATACTCAACCGAGGGACCACAATCAGGGTAGTCATCAGAACGATGATAACCAGCGAGGAGGAAAGAATACGGACAAAGGCGGTAACCACTCAGGTGGTAATCGTGGACATGATAATAGGAGAGGTGACTCAAATGGAAATTTCGAAAAGAGAAGATTCAACAATGACGGAAGATATCAACTAAGACCAAAGACAACAACAAACAAATGCTAGGGGAGGAGAACGACCGCCAGTTAGATGTTACAAATGTGGGAAGGAGGGACATATCAGCCCAAACTGTCCACAACAATCCAAGGTATGTTACAACTGTGGAAAGGAAGGCCACATCGCTCGAGATTGTACTAACGCGAAACCAAGTTCAGCAGGAGTGGTGATTCCAATATCGTCCGGATAAGTCGAAATCAGCGGTTCCTGGAAGAGCGTTTGTCGTGACTGGACAAAATGTGAGGAACCCAAACGAGGTGATCACGGGTAAGCTAATCTTGAATTCTTGCGAAGTTTATACCTTACTAGATACCGGTTCTACCCATTCTTTTATCTCTCCTGCTTGTGCTCAACGTTTAAACTTGACTCCGGAGAAATTAGATTTTGATTTATCTGTTGAAACTCCGTTGGGTGAAACCTTCGTTACATCTACAGTTTATAAATCTTGCATGAGCCAAGTTGGCACTATCACATTACTGTTGATCTTATCTCTTTAAAGATACTTGCTTTTGATGTGATTTTAGGAATTGATTGGTTAACCACTCATCATGGCAAAATTGATTGTTTTGTAAGGTTGTTAGTTTTCATATTCCTAACCAACTCGTCATATACAATTCAAACCACTAAACCACTAAAATCACCATCGTTATATCAAGCCACAAAGCTATTCGTTTATTGAAAAACGGATGTCAAGCTTTCTTAGCCCATGTTATGGATTTGAATAAAGACAAGTCGATTTGAATAATATTTCGTGGTTAGAGAATTCCATGATGTATTTCAAGAGCTTCTGGTTTACCCCTTAACGTGATGTTGAATTCTTTATTGACCTTGAACCGTACAAAACCCATTTCTAAAACCCCATATCGAATGGCTCTATTGAACTTCAGGAGTTAAAAGTCCAACTACAGTGAATTATTAGACATCGGTTTCATTCTGGCCCCAAGACGTCTCCTTGGGGTGCTCCTATTTTATTCAGTAAAGAAGAAAGGCGGAGTATGCGACTTTGTATCGACTATCGAGAATTGAACCATGTCACCATCAAGAATAGGTATCCGCTACCTCGCATTGATGACCTGTTCGACCGATTACAAAGGAGCGCAATTCTTTTCAAAGATTGATCTTCGTTCGGATATCATCAAATTTGAAGATTAAAACCGAGGATATTCCAAAGCGGCATTCGAGGACTCGACACGGGCATTATGAATTCTTGGTCATGTCTTTTGGATTGACTAATGCTCCTCGCTACTTTCATGGATATGATGAACAGTGTATTCAAGGAATATTTGGATCGATTCGTTGTTGTCTTTATTGATGACATCCTCATCTATTCCAAAAGCCGTGAAGATCATGAGCACCATTTGAAATTCGGTACTACAAAGACTTCGTGAACACAAGCTTTATGCCAAGTCAAGAAATGCGAGTTCGGCGAGGAAGTAGCATACCTTGGGCACGTGGTGTCAAAACAAGGAGTATCTGTTGACCCGCCAAGATTGAAGCAATACAAAGTTAGGAGCAACCAAGTCGGGATCAAGAAGACGCTGTGACTTTCGGGCTTATTTGGTTATTATCGGAGATTCGTGGAAGGATTTTCTCGAATCGCTACTCCGTTAACTCAGCTGACTCGGAAAGATACAAAATTCATATGGAGCGGAGAATGTGAGAAGAGTTTCCAAGAGCTCAAAAGGAGACTAATTTCGGCACCTGTTCTAACAATACCATCTGGTTCAGATGGATTTGTTATCTACAGCGATGCTTCAGGCAAGGGGTTAGGATGTGTTCTCATGCAACATGGGAAATTCATAGCCTATGCCTCACGATAACTCAAAGAATATGAGAGGAATTATCCTACTCATGATCTGGAGTTGGCAGCAGTCGTGTTTGCGTTGAAGATATGGAGACACTACTTGTACGGGGAGAAAGTAGAGATTTATACGGATCATAAAAGCCTCAAATATTTCTTGACAAAAAAGAACTCAACATGCAATGACGACGTTATCGGAGTCATAAAAGATTACGATCACACTATTCAATATCATCCTGGAAAAGCGAATGTGGTAGCTGACGCATTGAGTAGAAGATCATATGCAAGTACGAGTGCGATATTGTCAACGCAAAGGCCCATTTTGTATGACTTGCAAAGGATGGAGGTAGAATTAAAGACTCCAAGGACCCACATAATGATGGCGAATGTACGAGTAGAACCGACTTTAATCGATAAAGTTAAAGTTGCTTTCAAGCTACTTTAATGGGGAATGGCGCGATGCGTATGAAGAAAGAAAGTGCAAGAAGGAGCTATTCCTAAGCAAGAATTGATGAAGAAGGAATACTTAGATTCAACTCTGCACTTTGCGTTCTCCTCGACTACGATTTGAAGCATAGAATCATGATGGAGGCACACAACACACCGCTTTGTAATCCATCTCAGGAGTACCAAAATGTATCATGATATTCGACATACATTTTGGTGGAACAATATGAAGAGAGAGATTGCGGAGTTTATCTCAAGATGTTTAACTGTCAACGTGTAAAGCGGAGCATCAAGTGCCAAAAGGTCCATTGCAACCACTTGAGATTAGGAATGGAAATGGGAACACATTACTATGGATTTTGTTTGTGTCTTCCCAAAGTTTCTCAAGGTGTAGATGCAATTTGGGTTATTGTTGATAGATTAACCAAGTCCGCCCATTTCTTCGATCACGCGAGACTTATCCCTTGAACGCCTCTTGCTTGTCGTATATGTACGTGAATGATTCAGACGATTGCATGGCATGCCAAGATCCATAGTTTTGGATCGTGACCCGAGATTCACTTCAAGATTTTGGGTTAGCTTCAGAAAGCTATGGGCACGGATTTTTTGATATGATTCAAAGATACCATCCTCAAACGGACGGACAATCGAGAGAGGACTATTCAAACCCTTGAAGATCTATTAAGACTCGTGGTCCTAGATTTCAAAGGAAGTTGGGATAAGTACCTACCATCGGTGGAATTCTCTTATAACAACAGTTTATCAAGCAAGTATAGGCATGGCTCCATTCGAGGCGTTGTATGGACGAAAAATGTCGTTCTCCAGTATGCTGGGACGAGGTGGGAGAAGCAACGTTGTTGGGACCGAAATTAGTACGCATGACTACGTAAAAGATCCAAATGATTCGACAACGATTCAAACTTCACAAGATCGATAAAAGAGTTATGCCGATCTTCATAGAAAGGACGTAGAGTTTAATATTGGAGATCATGTATTGTTACGTATTGCTCCATGGAAGGGAGTTACAAGATTTGGGAAAAGAGGAAAGCTCAATCCAAGGTTTGTTGGTCCATTTGAGATTCTTGACTGAATAGGAAACGTAGCCTATAGACTCGCGTTACCTCCAAGTATGTCTCGTGTTCACAATGTATTCCACATATCCATGCTTCAGTAAATATGTGAAAGACCCGAACCACATTATTCGTTAGAACCCGACGAGATAGTCAAGATTTAACATACGAGGAGATACTGTTGAGATTTTGGATAGAAAAGAGCATGTCTTATGCACGAAGGTTATACCACAAGTTAAGGTTTTGTGGAGAAACCATGCAATTGAAGAAATGACATGGGAGTTGGAATCGTAAATGAAAGCAGGTACCCTCACCTTTTGATATACCAGTACGCACGTCAATTTCGAGGATTAAATTTCATAAGGAGGGAGGTTGTAAGACCCCAACTTATTATAAATAAAATTGAATTTTCCTTTATTCATCATTCTAAATTAATAAGGGTTAATTTGATATAATTCTTTGGTTATGGGTGAAATGTGCAAAGTTTACAAAATAAGCAAGTGGTTATAAAATATTCATTATTGTCGGGGAATATTCGTTTGGTCGTGGAATATTCTTTTTGTCGAGAATCTCCGTACGACGGCGCAGTCATTGGTAGGCCCCATAACGGAAAACGGTTGGATGAAGGAAAACGACAAAGATTGAGTTTTATAAATAACGACGTAAATTGTTACGAATTAATAATTGTTGGGTTACACGGTGGTTAAAATACTGATGAATACGCGTGGGGTTGCAAAAGAATAGACACAGTATTGCATGAAGATTATTGAATTATTGATCCTTACGTAAGAAGGTACTACTCAATAATTGTTATGATGAGTTCTTATTCAATATTATATTTTATTGATTCAATAATTCTTTGCGTTGATATTTTGTATTCTTTGTTGTTTCAATAATTGTCATTACACAAGAGTATTTTCCATTATCAAATCAATAATTCATATTATTTGAATAATATTATCGAGATAACATTATTGGCAATGTCTAGAAAGTTACATCTAAGGAGAGGTTTGGTCACCTAATTGCTGCCAAGAAGGAGAGAAATCCTTATTGGAAAGCCTCTCTTTCCTAGGAGCAGCATGGTTATCGAGATTGTGATTACGTAATATTATTTTGAATAATTAATTATTGATTATTATGATAAAGAAAATATTTATTTTATGTTGATATAGATGGAGAAAATTTTTAATGTGACAATTGTTGAAAATTAATATTTTATCTTTTTTACGATAAAATAATTCATTTAAATATATTATTTTAATAATATATTAACGGTGATATTTTTATAATGAATGTGGGATATATGAGTATATGAGGAGGTAGAGTATTTTGTGGCATTAAATGTTTAACATATGTTTTGTGTGTCGGTGGACACAATTCTTGACCGAAAATTTATTATAGACTGTAAAATTGTCCGTTTGTGGATTTCGGTCAATTTCTGTTTGGAATTTGGAAAAATTTTCTTCTGCAAAGTTGTAGTTTTCTTTCTATACCATGTATTTTGGCGACTTAGAATGGGTGTTGTATACCTATTTTGGGGGCGTCACAATGACAGCTACATCTTCAAATCACTCAGAGATTCTCGCTATACATGATGCAAGTAGAGAATGTGTTTGGTTGAGATCAATTATTCAGCATATTCAAAAATCATGTGGATTACCACCAATCAAAGACATTCTTACAATTCTGTATGAGGATAACGCTGCATGCATTGCTCAACTTAGAGGAGGGTACATCAAGGGAGATAGAACAAAACACATTTCACCTAAATTCTTCTTCACACATGAGCTACAAAAGAAGGGTGATATAGATGTGCATCAAATTCGATCATGTGATAATCTAACCGACTTATTCACAAAGTCGCTACCAAATGCAACGTTTGAAAAACTTTGAAAAAGGATCGGAATGTGTCGACTGAAAGACTTATGACAACATTTCATCAAGGATTAATGAATTCCTTTTGAGGGGAAGACTGTACTCTTTTTCCTTAGTCAATGTTTTTATCCCAATGGGTTTTTTTTGATAAGGTTTTAACGAGGCAGTCAATTACAGGATATTTATATAAAAGATATGTACTCTTTTTCCCTTCGTTAAGTTTTTCCCGCTTGATTTTCTTAACAAGATTTTTAATGAGACATAATCTTCTATCGTAGAAAATCAGGAAAAGTATTAGAATTTGATTCCCTCCCAGCTAGCTCCCCTTGACTCCCTCCTCCCGTGACTCCCTTCTCCTTTCCTTCTTCTTTTTCCCCTCCCCGTGACTCTCATACCTTGCCTATATAAGGCAGTACATGCTGCTGAATAAATATTAAGAATTCTCTGAAAAATTTCTCTCTTTTCTCTTGCTTATTCTCTCTAAATTTATGCAGCAATTATAAGAGTATATTTATACACTTCGCTAAAGTTTATAGCAGTGTTTGATTTTTCTTATGTGTATTTTTTCGTTGTTGTATATATTTTTTCTTTTATTTTAGCATTTATTTTTTGAAGAATTTATGTTTACAATATATATATAAATAATTGTGTGCAAATGGTAAGATTCATGTAATGCATAAGTGTAAAAATTAAAAATAGTATGTTCTACTTCTTTTTCTTTTTCTTTTTTATACTGTTTATTCATACAGACGTCGGTTGATCAAGTCTAACAATCTATTTTTATTGAGCTCATTGACTATTTAAATAATTTTTTCCAATAAATAAATACGTGAATATTGTGACATAAATTTTTAATGACATAGCTTTTTAAATATTTGGTAGCAAAAAATGGAAGGGTATTATGACATGACTTTATTTTATTTTTAACCTTCTCTCTGCACATGAAATTAATATAATTAATTAATTATTCATCTCCTCCCTCACAAAATCTACAGAATTTTGCTTTTGCTACAATCTTCATCCCACCTCCACCGTTCCACCAGTCCAACATCACTAGCAACCCATTCGGCGACCAAGAGCCTCTTTCCAAGTCTAGTCCTACTACTTCCTTTCAGCATGTTCGACAGTGAACGTCACTTATTTTTTTACTTGTAAGTTAATTTTTAATCAAAAAATAAATAAACAAGTATTTTTTATTTTTAAAATTCAAATGCACTTGAGTTCAATTTTTACGTATATAAAGTTTTTGAAATAAAAAATAAGTAAAAATTTATTGACTTTAAAAAGTCAATAATTATCTTATATTTTAAAACGGATGAAGTATTTTAACCCAAACACTTGTAACAAGCATTACCAGTAATTGCACATACCCGATTGCTTCATGGCATATCATTTGAAACCACATTTTAGACTTCAAAATTTTAAATCCCTCAATTAATTTTAATGGAGTTGGCAGAACAAAATAAAGAACACAAAGTCCAATAGTTATATTGCTGATGACTGACTGAAAAACATGTGACTGAGGACCATTTTCTATCTCCTCCATCTGCTGAGCCCTTGGAGAAGGGAAGGGGCTCCTGAAAACTAGGAAGAGAACATGCAGCCTTGACTATATATAAAGATCAAAATATCTAACACTCAATTAATTATGTAGCATAAGATTCCCAGTACTGCTTAAAAACCACCTCAAAAAATTATGTAACCAAAATACCTATATCAGGAATATCCATCGGTAGAAAACTAAATTATCATATTGCTGTAATGTATATCTCAAACTAAGATATTACACGGGAAAGAGAGCCCTATATAGAAAAATGTCGATCACTATAAAAAAAATGACTATATCGAAACATATACTTTATATCTTTTTCACAGGGAATGTATGTGCTTGACCCTCTGGATTGCTTGCTTTACCTTGCTTGATGGTTCTTCATACAAGATGGCAGGGTCATCAAGCTTTGAGGCCAAGCTCGGTTCCCCAAGAAAAGCGCGGAATGAGTCTGCTACTGAATTCAAAAGAGAATGAACGATGTACCCTCCTTCCAAGAAGAATATGCAGCGGCCTCCACATAGATCTTTTGCAAGTTGCTTAATGTTAGAAGCCAGCATGTAGTATGTTCCTGTTGTAAATTGCAGACTAGCTAGAAGATCCAATTTATGCCCATCATAGCTGAAAAATAAAGTAATATTACATTTGATTGGTTAAATAGGTGAAAAGACTCTTACCCTTGGTACTAAAGTTGCAATGAAATCGCTATATGCATGCACAAACACATTAGTACACACTATGAAATGTTATGTTACTTGGTAAAAAAAGATGGACGGAAGAATAAATTAAGTCCTTGATCATGAATTCTGTTGGAAGAATGCATGTTTTGATTTAATGTTTAAAGTGAATGCTCATGATTTTATGTAAAGTCCTTCAAGAAATATATGTACAAGGACTTAGTGATAGATCAAAATTGTTAGGTTGATCTTAACTTTTAATGTTCATCATTCTATAAATGAATGTATAGATAAAGAGATCAAAGATGTTAGGTTGATCTATGACTTGAAAGAAATAGATAGGCTTCAATAAGAATCGTAGTCTACCAAGCTGATCAACAGATTGCAGAAGCCAAGGCAGGATCGTAGAGCTTAGAAGATCGTAGAGTGGTCCAGACGTTTGCCGAAGCTAACTCAGAGATCGTAGTGTGCTCTCGAAAACGTAGAGTCTGCAAGACGAGCAAGCAAAAATCGTAGTGTGCAAAGATCGTAGCTTGCAAACCCTTGAAAGAAATCGTAGTGTTCTATTCTGGCCAAGCACAAAATATGACAAAACACCACGATATGCATCGTAGAGTATCATCTGTCTTGTGTCAGAAGTATCGAGCTCTATCTTTTGTTTGAAAACGAATTCCAACAAATATGGAATGGGTTTTGAACGTTAAAGCACTCACCAGTTCCAATGGTACAAAAGATATCCTTAGTATTGATCAAAAGAAACGTATTTAAGAAGCTAAGAAAAGGACCATTGGGCAGAGGAAAATACATTTTCAGGTGTTAGGTGAGAAAGCACTCTGCTGTGTCAGTGGGCCAGATTGCAATTCAGGAGATGTGCAGAAAAGTCTCCATCAAAGCTCAGAAATGTCAAACGCATTTAATGCCTCATCAGATGACTTCAACGGATAGATTTAAAAAGATCACATATATACATCACACAGACAGATGAGAGATAAGGCAAGCATTGAACAAAAACGCACAAGAACACTCAACGCTCAATTCTACGATCTGAGAAAAAGAGGAAGCTTGCTCAGCTACTCAGATCTTTCGAACAAGTGCTTAATAGCAACTGAGTAGCACCAATCACGATCTCAACAACAACCAATCAACTGAAGTAAGAGTTACAAGTCTGAAGGACTTGAAGAGTTCTAAGTGAACTGTGAAGAACCAAGTCTGCTAGACTTGAAGAGTTCAAGAGTGAACTAAGAAGTACCTAGACTACAGGTCTAGAAGGAATCTGTGAGATTCAGAAAGTGTAAAAGACATCCTTAGTAGATTTCCTACTCGAAGAGTAGAAGAGTGGACTAGGAGCTTTAAGTGCTCTGAACCACTTAAAATAACTGTCTATTTCATTCTTGCTATAACTGCTATAACTGTTATAACTGCCTCACTCTCTTTAACTCACTATCTAAAAAAGGATTTCAAAGAAACCTTAATTCCGTTGTGCTTAAGATCTTTATCAAAACTGTCTTAATACAAAGAAAAGTTTTTAATATCTATTCAACCCCCCCCCCCCCTTCAAGATAACTATTGTGCCTCCGGGAACTAACAATTGGTATCAAAACAGGTTCTATAATATAGCCTACAAAGCTTGAGTAGATCCAATGGCACACTTACCAAACGAATCAATGACTGGAGGAGGCAGCAAGCCACCTATGTTCAACAAAGATAAATTTGCTAACTGGAAGGTTAGGATGCAAGCTTACATGGATTCAATAGATGAAGATCTATTTGAAACTGTTCAGAATGGGCCCTATGTTCCTACAACGCTTGCACCAACTACAGACGACCCAGATGAGTATGAGATCGAGGTCAAAGGGAATGGGACGAGAAAACGAGAAAAGAGCCAGTCAAATTTCGACAAAAAGGCCAAGAACATCTTGTTCCAATCCTTAGAAGATTATCTGTTTGAAAACGTGGTCAACAGCAAAACAGCAAAGGAGGTTTGGGAAGCACTACTCATTATGCATGAAGGAATAGAAGAAGTCAGAGAAAACAAACAATCTCTCTTGATTCAGCAATATGAGATGTTTGCTCACGTTCAAGGAGAGAACGTCACTGCCACCTACAAAAGATTTAATGTTCTGCTCAACTCTCTACGAGCCTATGGAAAGATCTATCCAAACAAAGATCTAATCATAAAGTTCATGAGAGCCTTACAAAGTAAGTGGGATGCCAAAACCACTGCCATTAGAGAATCGAAGAATTTACATGAAATAACTGTCCAACAGTTGTATGACAACCTTCTCACATACGAACTGGAGCTGACTCAACGAAAGCAAAACCTTATGCGAAGGAAGAAAGAAGGATAAAGGTGTTGCTCTCAAAGCAACTGATAACACCTCCAAAGTCAGCACTAAAGTTGATTCTGACTACGATGAAGATGATGATGAGGACCTTGCAATGCTGGTGAAAAGACTAAGAAGGTTCATGTGACAAGGCAAAACCAACAAGCCAAAGAAAGTCAACAACTACAGCAGCCAGGAGCAAATGAATGACCTATGCTACAATTGCAAGAAACCGGGCCACTTCATTGCCAACTGCAACAAACCTCTCAGAGAAGAACTCAAGAAGAAATCACATTCAAAGAAGGAATACAAAGGTAACAAAAGGCCACAGAAGAAAGACAAAGGCCTTGTAGCTGGAGGATCGTGGAGTGACTCAGACAATGACTCAACTCCGGAATCTGGAGATGATGAAGATCCTCAAATGGAAAATCTCTGCCTGATGGCCAAAAATGCAAGGGACAAACAGAACTCCAACATACATGAAGTAAGTATCGATGAGGTATTTGACTTCAACTCTCCTGATGTAGACATTGATGACCTTAGAACTGCACTATATGGCATAACATCTGATCTGCACCAATACATGAAGTGGTTTAGAGTTCTGTCTAAGGATTATTCACTTCTTCAAAAGGAGAAATAAAAGGTTCAAGAGGAACTGGAAACAACCCTTCTCAATACTGATTCTCTCTCCGAGCTTGAAGATGAGAATAAGCTCCTGAGACAAATAAATGAGCTCAGTGCAAAAAGAGAGTCTAGTCTAACCTCTAAGATTGAGGATCTAGAAAAGATAATCTCTACATGGAATAAATCCTCGTTATCCATGGACTCCATAATCTTTAACCAGAGAAGTGTCTCTGATAGAACAGGGTTAGGCTTTGGGGAATCTGCCTCAGAGTCATGTGTGGAAAAAGCAAAGGAAATTAGCACTAGTAATGCCTCAGGTTTTAGTAGAGGCATTACATTTGTGAAATCCTCACAGAAGGTTGAGCCTGTCAAACCCTGCTCAGCTGATTCAATTCATATTCCCAGGAGTAAGGGATCTCATGCCGGTCTGGGTTTCAGAAAAGAGAAGAGTAATCTAGCTACTACTCACCAACCTCGAAGGATAATAGAGTTCAATGAGATCAACTCTACGAACCAACTGGGAAGGTACAGTAGAAGTAAGATATACTCCTCACAAATCATGAAACAAGAGAACACATGGAAGAAGGAATATCAACCTATCAGGAGGATGACCAATAACCCACAAAAGTCCAAATGGAGGAAGAACTTTTACACACACACAAACATTCATCATATCAAATGTTTTGTGTGCTACAGAGCTGGCCACAAGGCTGCAAAATGTTATTACAATTCCATGCATGTGAGACCCAAAATCAAGAAGATTTGGGTCCCCAAAGGCACTAACAATGTAGGACCCATGCTAGTATGGGTACCAAAATGAAGGTTTAATGTTATTACAGGAAAAGAGCTCCACGATCACAACCTGGTATCTGGACAGTGGATGCTCAAGGCACATGACAAAGAACAAAGCCCTTCTGTCTGACTACATAGAGAAGGAGGGTCCCTCGGTCATCTTTGGAGACAACGGCTCTGGCAGGACAAGAGGCTATGGCTCAGCTGGAAATGGTGTAAGTATCCTTGAAAGAAAGTGGCCTATGTGGAAGGACTACAACACAACCTTCTAAGCATTAGCCAACTCTGCGACAAGGGTCATCAAGTAACATTTCTCAACAATTAATGTCAAGTCCGAGACCTGAAGACATCTGCTATAAAGTTAACCGGAACAAGAAAAGGAAATGTCTACACAGTAAACCTTGGAAATCTAAGCTCAGCCGAGACTATATGTTTTTTGGCTAAAGCATCTGAAGAAATGAGCTGGCTATGACATCGAAGATTATCTCATCTCAACTTCAAAAGCATGTCCAAATTAGCTTTAAAAGATCTAGTTGCAGGCTTACCCAAGTTTAACTTTGTCAAAGAAAGGCCGTGCAATGCCTGTCAACTTGGAAAGCAGACCAGAAGCTCATTCAAGAGCAAAAACATCAATTCAATTGACAAGCCTCTGCAATTGCTACATATGGACCTTTTTGGGCCAATTCCAACGACGAGCCTTGGGGGAAAGAGATACTCTCTGGTCGACGACTACACCAGATTTATATGGGTGTTCTTTCTAACCTCAAAGGATGAAACAAGCTCCCAACTGATCAAGATGTTCAAGCTGGTGATGAACGAGAAAGGAGAGAAAATCAAGGCCATAAGAAGTGATCATGACAGAGAATTAGATTTCTCAGAAATGGATCAGTTCTGCACAGACAATGGCATTAGTCACAATTTCTCAGCTCCACGAACTCCCCAACAAAATGGAGTAGCCGAGAGAAAGAACAGGACATTGATAGAAGCTGGAAGAACTCTGCTAGCAGCATCCCATCTGCCTGAATACTTTTGGGCAGAAGTTGTTAACACTGCATGCTACACTCAAAACAGATCACTCATACACTCTACGATTAAAAAGACTCCTTATGAACTATGGAAAGGAAGAAAGCCAAGTGTCAGCTACTTTCATGTTTTCGGATGTGCATGCTACATACTCAACAATGGAAAGCAGTACTTGGCAAAGTTTCAACCAAAATCAGACAAAGGAATCTTTCTTGGATATGCCATAGACAGTAAGGCCTATAGAGTGTTCAACAAGAAGACACTGAGTGTTGAAATCTCGATTCACATCATCTATGATGAGACAGACTTAGACAAAATAGTGCCCCAAGACACTACGACCAACAGTTTAGACACTACGAACGAGGTCGTCGAGCTCAACACTACGATCGTAGTACCAGACAGTGAAATCGTTGAGCAAGGAAATGAGATCGTAGAGAGACCTATACAAAACGACGAACCTCCATACCAAGAAGAAGAAATAGATCTTGAAGATCTAAGACAAGAAGGCATAAGAACATATGTCCCAACAGGAAGTAGATGGGCAAGAGATCACACTCAAGATCTAATCATTGGAGATCCGAGTGCAAGAGTCAAAACAAGAGCTACCACCCAAAATGAATGCTTTTATCTAAGCTTCTTATAACAAATGGAACCAAAGAAAATAGAGGATGCTATGGAAGACTCCAGCTGGATAGAGGCCATGCAGGAAGAACTTAATCAGTTCGAAAGAAGCAAAGTATGGAGATTGGTTCCAAGACCAAAGAATCATCCTGTCATTGGAACCAAGTGGGTCTTCAGAAACAAGATGGATGAAGATGGAGTGATAACCAGAAATAAGGCTAGACTAGTGGCCAAAGGTTACTCTCAGGAAGAAGGCATTGACTACGATGAGACATTTGCACCTGTTGCCAGACTAGAAGCCATCAGAATATTTCTTGTCTTTGCTACTCACATGAAATTCAAGGTTTTTCAGATGGATGTCAAAAGTGCATTCTTGAATGGTGAACTTCAAGAAGAAGTCTATGTAGAGCAACCTTCAGGTTTCATCAATCCATCTCTTTCTAATTATGTCTTTATATTAGACAAAGTCTTATATGGTATTAAACAAACACCTAGAGCATGGTATGAAACACTGACTAACTTTCTTATTGAAAATGGATTCACTAGAGGTAGAGTAGATACCACACAATTTCTTAGAAAGCATAAAGATAAAGTCCTATTAGTTCAAATATATGTTGATGATATTATCTTTGGATCTACTGATGAAAAGCTATGCAAGAGATTTTCCAAGCTTATGCAGAGCAAGTTTGAAATGAGCATGATGGGTGAGCTGAACTTCTTCCTTGGACTGCAAGTAAAGCAGACTGATGAAGGAATCTTCATCAACCAAGCCAAGTACATTAAAGACTTACTTAAGAAGTATGGCATGGAGTCAGCCTCTCCCATGAACACTCCAATTGCTCCTGCAACCAAGCTTGACAAAGATGAAAAAGGTAAAAGTATTGATATAAGTCAATACAGAGGTATGATAGGCTCTCTTTTATATCTAATTACCAGTAGACCAGATATAATGTTTGCAACATGCATTTGTGCTAGATTTCAGGCTAGTCTTAAAGAATCTCATTTAACTGATGTAAAGAGGATTTTCAGGTATCTCAAAGGTACACCCCACTTAGGGCTTTGGTATCCCAAGGAGTCCTCATTTGAGCTAATAGGATACACAGATCACGGATTTTGCGAAATTTTGCAAAATTGATAGAAAAAAGTACCGATGGCTTTTGTCAATTGCTAGGAAGCAGACTTGTGTCTGGTTTAGAAAGAAGCAAAATTCGAGTATCTACTTCAATTCTGGGAAATTTGAATATATTCTTTCTTTGGCGATTCTTTGTGCTTTCGAGATCTTATGGATGAAAAATCAACTAGCAGATTATGGGTTTGAATTTAAATCCATACCTATTCACTGGGATAACACAAGTGCAATTGCTATAACTCATAATCCTGTCATGCATTCTAGGAATAAGCATATAGAAATAAAGTATCACTTCATTATGGATCATGTGCAAAATGGAACTATATCTTTATAATATATCCCTACTGAAAATCAACTTGTTGATGTCTTTACAAAGCCTCTAGATGAATCCAGATTTAACAAGTTAATAAGTGAGCTAGGCATGCTTAACTTACAACCATGAAAAATATGCTCTAATATGTGCTAACCATACAGGTTTAAAGGTTATGTTCGAAATCATAGACATAATCAAAGGAAGTCCACGATCGTAGAGCCGAAGTGTCATAAAATGACAACGATCGCAGTAAAGACTCAATGATCGCGGTTCAGACTCAAGGATAACAGAGTTCCATCAAAGCAAAGGAGCATCCTGTGATGATGAAATTCAAAACAAAGCAATCTCTTCAAACAAGCACCTCAGGAACAAACCCAACCCTTGATTCACTCTATAAGGTTGGCCCTTCCTGAGTTATCTTGAACCAAGAGGAATGCTAAGTCAAAAGTTCATCACAAGGACTCGGTCAGACTCGACGATCGCAGTTCAGACTCTACGATTGTAACTAAGACATGAAGACTGTTGAACAGACTCAATGATGGTAGAACAGACTCGACGATTCCAAGGACCATCTCAACGATCGTAGTCCTCCTGAAGAATATGTCAGCTCAGAAGGAGTTAAGGGTAATTCAGTACAATTCTCCTCAGTCAAATTCGTAGAGCCAAGCAGAATTCGACACCTGTCCCACTAAGAAAAATGGAGAGAGGGAAGCTACAAGTACAAATTAAGTCTTTTTGAAATCAGAAGTTCAAAAGATTATCTCTCTCATCCTCTCTCAAAACAGAAACCCTAAATCAGAAGAAGCTCAGTCAATCACACTTCTTGCAAGAAAATCAATGGTGGCTTCCAGTGTTATCTCCATTCATGACTCTCGCTTTGACGAGTTCAAAAGCAATTTGAACCCAAATTTCACAAGACTGTCATTCCATCAAGAAGGCGGGTCTCGAAGAATCTTTTGAGTGCATGATACATTGATCTACCGAGAAGGTGGTAAAAGAATTCTACAATAATGGTGTATTTGAAAACATCACCATCACTGCGAAAGTCAGGAACGTAGAAATCAGATTAAAGGCTGAGGACATCAATCTAGCCCTAGGTCTCAAACCTGAAGGGTATCCATCCATAGATGGCATAGACTTCTATAAGGGACTCAGAAAGATGCATCACAAGAAATCACCCTCTGTCAAAGGATACAAGAAGAAGGAGTTTTCACAGAGGTATGAATTTCTAGCTGATATTGTTGGAAAATGTATATGTTGCAAGAGCTCTGGTCATGACTCTGTAAATGAGGTGCAACTCAAGCTCATGGTTGCCATATGTTATGAAATACAACTTAACTATGGGGCTCTATTGCTTTAATGGATTGGGAAGTGGTTAATCAGCTCAAAGAAGACAAAGAGCTCTCAAAAGATTCTCTACGGGCGATTTATAACCATCATCCTACAAGTTGCTTTGCGTGACAAGATTGAGGACGACGAAGGAGAAGCCATTAATCCAAACAGGCGAATGACCCAACAACTATTCAAAAACTGGAAAAGGAATCCAGCTGAAAATGTGCAGATGATGTCTGAATCCAGTGGAAGAACTGGTGAAATAAAGGAATCAGGAGTGCTAGGAAATATGTCAGTTGTCAGAGAAACTGAAGAAGAAGAAGAAGAAGCTAACAAGGAAGAACCCATTGCTTTGATCAGAAAAAGCAAGGGCAAAAGAAAGCTGAAAGCCAGAACTACAGAAGAGCCTTAAGGATCCACTACCGATAAGCCCGTAGAGTCATCAGACATTGAGACTCTAAGGATCCTAAGAAGGAAGCAACAACAGGCTGAGGCAGAAGAAGATAGAGCTACCATATCTCAGCTCTTGAAGAAGAATAAAATCAGCCATAAGTCCAAAAGGCCATCAATCTCTTCGATCATAGAGTCTCTACCGATCTTAGAGACCAGACCAAACACATCAAGTAAGGAAGTAGCTGAATCAAACATTCTGGCTGATCAGCAGGACAAAACTGAAGTTCAAGAAAGTCCTGAGGCTGTGGCTCAGCCTAGAAAATCAAGAAGAAAATTGGTCAAGAAATATATTCTTGTCAATGAAGAAGTACTAAAAAGGGAAGACAAAGAATTGGCTGCTGAAAAGGAACCAGCAAATGAAAACCAAAAAGTCAAAGCTCAAACTGAGGGGGAGACACCTGAAGCTCTGATGATAGAGAATACACCTGCTGAGGGAGAGATGCCTGAAGTGTGACACCCCCAAAATAGGTATACATCACCTATTCTGAGTCGCCAAATACATGGTACAAAATACAATCTTTAATATACAACAAGAGCTGTGAGTTTTAATATAAATATTGTCTTCTAGACAATATCCACTCTCAGAATAAGTCCTCATTACATTTATTATCACACTATTTTATAGAATAGTGAGGACTACTAAGACGCTTATCTTGATTTGTCACTCCGTTCCCGACTAATCCCGCCACGTTCTCATTTCTCAAGAGAATAGAAAGAAAGAAAGGGTGAGCTCAACTAGCCCAATAAGAAATATTATGACTAAGATAATGCGTAAAAAATTATCTTTAGTCTTCAACAACAATGTTAAACTGATAAAATACAATAGACATCACGTTTAACCTGCGCGGAAACAAGCAATCCATTAAAAGAGTCAAGTAGAGAATAAAATCTACTATCTTTTATGATTTAAAAGGTTTTTCATCACTTTTATCGGGGGACTCAAATTTTAATAAATAATCCACATCATCCCCGCACTACTGACAAGGATATTCATTAGTATCACAACCACAAATTATCCATGCACTACAGGCCAAGGATATTCGTGTATTCATCAATGGTCATGATCATGCCAACAACTGTCCATCAATGCACTACGGGCCAATGAAGACTTATTTACAATAAAATATTCTAATAAAATAAAATCTTTTAAATAAAATATAATATATATTATATATTATATATAAATAAGTTCACGGGTTATCACCCCCGTGACTTCATTTAATCAACCCTTCAATTTTGTCAAACTTGTACATATATATAAATAACATATAGTACTCCGTGTTCCTGCATTCCTCCACCCCCCCTAAATCATTAATATTATATATATATATATATATATATATATATATATATATATATATATATATATATATATATATATACATGTGACTTTTGGAAATCCTCCCCCGTAAATCAATTTGAAAAAAAAACTTTCCTTGACAAATCCATTTTCAACATATGGGCCCCACAGTGGGCCCCCACCTATTTTATATTAAATAATTTTCTATCAATTATTTTGAAAAATGGGTAAATGAGAATCCAAATAATAAGCAAAATTTACAACAACTACTTCATAAAAATTCTCTCAATATTTTTAACAACATTTATCATCATTATTATAATTCACAATATTAATCGACTGTGTCGTTCCGTGAAAGAGGGCTTTCAATAAGGATTTCTCCCTATTGGCGTGCAATTAGGTGACTAAACCTCTCTTTGGCAGAACTTCTAGACATCGTTAATATTGCAAATAATAATATTAATTACTTCGTCGTCTCAATTATTGATTTAATAATATATAAAATATCGACAATAATTGAATCAATTAACGTGAGATACTATGCAACAATTACTGAAGCAATAATTGAACAAAACTGAGTGACTTCTCACGTAAGCATCAATAATCAATACCTGAGTGTGCTACTATGCAACCACGCGTATTCTCGCATTTTTTTAACACCGGGTGTTTCAACAGATAACGATAAAACTCTGCATTTATTTTCATAAAATATTTTTGTCGTTTTCTCAATCCGACAATAATTACATTGCATGGGTCCACTAATGAGTGTGTAAATCGCATTTAATATTCTCTGTTAAAACGAATATTCCCCGACCAATCAAATATTATATAACAACTTGCGTACTTTACAAAATTTATAACTATTATCCACAACTATAACATTATATCAAATTCATTCCATAATATTCAAAAAATGATAATTATAGAAAATTTATCTTTATTCATAAAAGTTGGGGTCTTACATAAAGCTTCCATCCTAGAAGGTGCTCCAGTTGAGGGGGAGTTATTGATCTTACAAGAAGATGATCAAGTTGAGGGGGAGGCTCATGACATCTCCATGGCAGAAGAAGAGGTTCCTGCAAGAAATGAAGAAGAACCGGTGCAAGAACATCATGAGGCCATTAAGATAATGGAATCCTCCAACGAAATTAGAGAAGAGGATGAAGGTGACGAGGTCGAGATCATAGCTGTGGGCATTGATGGGTACAGAAGAGCCAACTATGACCAACTATTTTCATATCTACCCATGATGCCTTTCCATCAAGCTCAAATTCTAAACTCTTGGAGTCACATGTTTTGGAGCTTCAAAGAGTATCCGACCATCTCAATGCTAGCTAATGGATTCCCAGGAAGATTCAACTTTGCCAAGAAGTTACTCACAAATAACTCTTCCTCAAAGAATAAACTTGAGGTACTGTCTATCCCAACCCTCTTCAGAGTTAATCACTTGCCATCATCCTTATTTAATCAGTTTTATGAATTCCCACGATGGTTGGAAGTAATTCTTCATCCACTAAATCAATTTCCAGCTGCAGAATCCCAAAATTATGTAACTGAGGAACCAAATGTGATCAACTTCATAATGCTCCCACATCCCATCATCTCTACGATCACTGACTCTAGCCCCATTGTAGAGTCTCCATCTCAAATCGTAGAGCCACCAAACTTAAACATCCAAACCCAGGCCCCTCCATCAGATATTCCCTCCTCATCCAATAATGAATACTTCAATCTCGATCTTGCCCTCTATTCATTGCAAGACCAATTCAAGAACACACCACCTCCTTCACAAATTCCCCAACTGAATGAAATTCTTTCAGAGTTATCCACAAAGGCTGATTTGTCAGCAATGTCTGTGAAAGTGATCAAGGCACTCGATGAGAGTCTTGAAGATCTGCTTGCACTTATTCAAATTTGAGATTAACATCAATGATCAATTTTTGCAAATAATCTCCCAAGCTCCCTAAGCTCTTAGCTCTCTAAAACGCTTAAAGAGATCATCAAAGAAATGCTTCAAAGCATAAAAGACAGGGATGACATCCACTTTCTCGCAGCTAAAAGACATAGGGATGTTGTCTTGATCTTACAAAAGACTCAAGAATCTCAGAACGAACTAATGATAAAGAGTATCACAAGTCTCCAAGCAGTCAAGGAATTTCAAGACTTCTACATGGGTCAAATGCAGCAGACTGAAAATGTCCTGAACATCCTTCAACGACGTGAAACTCGATCTGATGCTTTAATCCAAGAAAATCTCAAAGACATTGCTCAAACTCAAAGTCAACTCAACGAGCTTGTCCAAGGAGTAACTCGTCTCTCCGAAGACATTCGCACCCTTGATGCTGACATAAAGGGGGAGAATAAAGGGAAAGGAGATCAGGGAGGCAAGGGAAAAGGCAGAGGTCAATTCCAACCTCAATCAAGGAATCCTCCTGCAAGGCAAATCCACAAGCAGACTCCACGATCTAGCCATCAAACCCAAAGATCTGATCAGCAAGAAGTTTTAATGGCTCAACCATTAAGGAGTCTAGGGCCAACTACCAGCTCTCATGAGGTAACAACAATAGGCCTAAGAATGCCAATTGGAGATCCTGCATTCATGAATAGGCACGATCACAATCCAAGACTAAGCCCAAGTGAGCTGGAAGATCTAGCCAGGAGAGACGAAGCAAGTAGAAAAAGGAGAGCTGAGGAATATGTAAATCCTCCAAGAAACAAAAGGCCGAAGAAATAGAGATAAGTTGAATTTTAATTCGTATTGATGTAGTCAAACTTAAATGTAATATCTGTCTTCATACATCAATAAATTCATGCTTATTCTCTAGAAATTTCAGCTGCTCACTGAAATATTAAGTCATATTTACTTTGTTGCAACTGCATATAGAAATTGATAATCATGACAACAAATCTCCTTGGTTATGTCAACATCAAATAGGGGGAGATTGTTGGAAGAATGCATGTTTTGATTTGATGTTTAAAGTGAATGCTCATGATAATATGTAAAGTCCTTCAAGGAATATATGTACAAGGACTTAGTGATAGATCAAAATTGTTAGGTTGATCTTAACTTTTAATGTTCATCATTCTATAAACGAATGTATAGATAAAGATATCAAAGATGTTAGGTTGATCTATGACTTGAAAGAAATAGATAGGCTTCAACAAGAATCGTAGTCTACCAAGTTGATCAACAAATTGCAGAAGCCAAGGCAGGATCGTAGAGCTTAGAAGATCGTAGAGTGGTCCAGATGTTTGCCGAAGCTAACTCAGAGATCGTAGTGTGCTCTCGAAAACGTAGAGTCTGCAAGACGAGCAAGCAAAGATCGTAGTGTGCAAAGATCGTAGCTTGCAAACCCTTGAAAGAAATTGTAGTGTTCTATTCAGGCCAAGCACAAATATGACAAGACACCACGATATGCATCGTAAAGTATCATCTGTCTTGTGTCAGAAGCATCGAGCTCTATCTTTTGTTTGGAAACGAATTCCAACAAATATGGAATGGGTTTTGAGCGTTGAAGCACTCACCAGTCCCAACGGTACAAAAGATATCCTTAGTATTGATCAAAAGGAACGTATTCAAGAAGCTAAGAAAAGGACCATTGGGCAAAGGAAAACACATTTTCAGGTGTAAGGTGAGAAAGTAGTCTGCTGTGTCAGTGGGAAAGATTGCAATTCAGGAGATGTACAGAAAAGTCTCCATCAAAGCTCAAAAATGTCAAACGCATTTAATGCCTCATCAGATGACTTCAACGGATAGATTTAAAAAGATCACATATATACAGAACACAAACAGATGAGAGATAAGGCAAGCATTGAACAAAACGCACAAGAACACTCAACGCTCAACTCTACGATCTGAGAAAAAGAGGAAGCTTGCTCAGCTACTCAGTTCTTTCGAACAAGTGCTTAATAGTAATTGAGTAGCACCAATCACGATCTCAACAACAACCAATCAACTGAAGTAAGAGTTCCAAGTTTGAAGGACTTGAAGAGTTCTAAGTGAACTGTGAAGAACCAAGTCTGCTGGACTTGAAGAGTTCAAGAGTGAACTAAGAAGTACCTAGACTGCAGGTCTAGAAGGAATCTGTGAGATTCAGAAAGTGTAAAAGACATCCTTAGTGGATTTCCTACTCGAAGAGTAGAAGAGTGGACTAGGAGCTTTAAGTGCTCTGAACCACTTAAAACAATTGTGTCTATTTCATTCTTGCTATAACTGCTATGACTACTATAACTGTTATAACTGCCTCACTCTCTTTAACTCACTATCCAAAAGAGGATTTCAAAGAAACCTTAATTCCGTTGTGCTTAAGATCTTTATCAAAACTGTCTTAATACAAAAAAAGTTTTTAATATCTATTCAACTCCCCTTCTAGATAACTATTGTGCCTCCGGGAACTAACAAATTTTTATCATAGAAATAATTGACTTCTTGATGAAAAATCTAATGTTGAAAGGAAATAAAATTACCCTGCTGAAACAAGAATTATGTCGGGCTTGAATCTCTGTGCACATGGTACAATGACTTCATCAAACACGGTTCGCATGGCTATATCACCTGAGCCTCCTGGTAAAGGTAGATTTAGTGTTGCTCCTTCACCATTCCCTTCACCTATTTGATCAAGTTTACCAGTGCCAGGATAGCTCCCGTCCTACATCAGTTAGAAAGTTAAATTATGATTATTGATTAGTTAATTTGTACATTCCAGGCAATAAATCAACTCAACTGAGCATTAATCCCAAACTATTTGGCTCCGCTAGATGAATCCTTTTCCTCCACTCTGATCTATCAATAGCCATAATATTGCATTTTTTTTATATTACTTATATCCACGTAAAAAAATAGATAAAACGATAAATGCATCTGTATGCAACAGCTTTTTGCCAAAATTTGCAAGTAGGTAATTTTATAGCTGCAAGCATAACAGTTTATTTGCTTGTGTTATTACCCCCCAACCACAGGCTTTTTCCTCGTGCACTTGACCACTTACGAATCTGGGAGATGATCTTACTGTGGTGTTTTACTGTAATACTATCATATCACAAGCAAACTGAGACAAGAAAATTCATTTGTTCCTTTTGGTTTTGATCAACAGTTTGTTATGAATAGAAAACCTTGCCCAAAGATCCTCACAGCCTTGTCCACATCTATTAAAAGCAGGTGCTTAGAAGCAAACTTTGGGAATGATACTTTTAGGTAGATACTTGTTGCATACTGCTACTTCGGTTTTATTTTAGAAAATGATGAAGCGAGTCCTTCACAGAAGCTGCATTCAGTTATCAGTTTCTGAAACTTATAGTAATTCCCATAACAATATTTCCTAGTCAGAACAACATATTCTGCATCTCACTTGAATTTCATTTGACTTGAAACCAAGGCATTATCAATTTTATGAAGCAGCCCATGTGCTTCGAGAAAAAAAGAGGGTGTTTTTGAGCAGAAAAGTAGCACAAAGCTATAGTTGAAAGGTATGAAAAAGGTTCTGAAAAGTTGGCATTGACTCGAAAGGCCATAAAGTAATTGTAAACATAAGGAATATGAGTTGAGCAAAGCCATGATACTCCATGATGTTATAGATGTATTCCACACCTACAACAGGTATTGTAACACCAACAGTGATCCTAGGAGTTCTGTTTACCTCTTAAACATGGCGAAACGCCTAGATATCCAACGTATTAACCAAGATTCATAACATAAGGCAATCAAGATTGACCGTGTTTCATATCTTTCTAGCCTATTAATTCAAACTTATCTCTAGTCATGTACAATAAAGTTTCGCATTGTGGTAACGAAAAAATAAAAACAATTATGTCAAAAAGCTAAGTTGACAGAGAATTGCATCTTTGTTAAAATCTAAAACGTAGTAAGATGCAGTTGTTCAAGTGAACAAATAATGGCTTACTTGATGAGTTGAAAGAAAGAATACATCTGGGTCATCATAAAAGGCATCATTGGTTCCATTCCCATGGTGAACATCAAAATCTATTAAATACGCGCTTTAAACCGTGGACCTGTTGAGCATACCGAGCCGCAATAGCTATATTTCCAAAAACACAAAATCCCATGGGCCCGTTTGGAACAGCATGATGTCCTGGAGGTCGTATCAGAGCAAAACCAGTGGGAGAGTCCTGCCCAATTCTTGATGCTGCTACCTATAATGCACAGACATTATTACAATTGACAAGGTACTCAAAGCATCAGCTGAATCAGATTTTGATTATAAGAATTCAAGATCAGCATCATATTATGCAAGTCCGGTTGTAAATTGAAGTTCTAGACAAGTCATCCTAAGAAATGTATAACCAAAAGCATATCCAAGAACTGAAACTATTTCACCATCTAAAAATGGGAGACGGAAGATAATTATGAGGTGACTGCGTGCTAGATTTAGACATCACCACTGAATCTACCAAGGATATGCCAGCTCCAGCTGCAACTAGTGACTCCTGGAATGTCTGCACCAATAATAATATAAAAAAGAATTGAGTTGCATACTAACATTAAATCACAGAATAAACAAATGGATAGCAACAGCAGTTGGAAAGGCTTATCTCCCAAAATTAAGGAGGTCATCTTGCAACAGTCATAGGAAGATTCAATAATGCAGGATCGAGTTAAACCGCTGCTGCGTAAGCAAAAATGTACCCAAGGGAATATACATATCTAGTTTAACCCCTTCCATTCCCGTGCCTAAGTTGAATCGTCACTAGATAATTATCCTTGTTAACATCCATTGGTAGTAAGTTTATTTTGTGATAAATTGGTATAGTTCTCCCCCCCCGGCACCCCACTCTCTCTCTCTCTTTCTCTTTCTCTTTCTCTTTCTCTTTCTCTTTCTCCCTCCCTCCCCACCTACACCCAGACACAAAAAGAAGTGACCATGTGTAGAATAAGACAGAACAAAGTTTCTCATAGTCAAAAATGGATTTATCTATATTTTTAAGAGAACTCATTTCTTAAGGTCGTACCTAAACAAATGCTTATATCATGAAATCCTAGCATCTTCCTTGTCAAAAATCCATTATTATTTGTGAAGAAATATATGCATAAATCTACAAGCACCAAATTGAAAAAGGAGGCCCTTGAAGCGATTCTCTTACCGTGGCAGTAGCATAAGTTGGTCCAGAACCTTCAATGAAAATTTGACCCTGTTCTGAGGCCAGATTCATAGCCTGTAAAAGGCAAAATAACAAGAAAAACAAAGAAATGAGATAACCAGATTCAAGAAAGAGAGGAAAACAACTAGATTTGTGAATAGGCGTATCATGAATGGGATGTTACCTTCTCAAGGCCAGAAACATAAGCCTTAGCATGAACACTTGCAATATCATCTACTGATGCAGGCCTGCAGTTTTGAAGTTCAAATATCTCTGAGCCACGGAACTGAGACGTGCAAAATTGAATGATTAATGAATACAGTTAAAGACATGATTTATCTTGATAATATGTCATCACGCGATTTCATTACTACTAAAAGCAGATCAAAGTGCTTTTTTTGTTTTTTTTGGTTTTTAGCTTAAAACTCTCAAGTTACTTCTTTCTCTCTTTCATCCTTTAAGAAGTTTGAGAATAACCAGAGTTAAGAAATAAAGGAATCTGAGAATTAGTCCACAATCAGAGCAGGCCATACTTGGATAAAAAATCAGAGTTTCTAACTTCGAATACTCAAGTTATTTTTTTCTCTCTCTCAGTCTATAAGAAGTTTGAGGACAACCAGGGTTAAGAAAATAAGGAATCTGAGAACTAGTACAGAATCAGAGCAGGCCATACATGGACATCAGGTAGGTGATGTTTTTTATTATTAAGGCACAGTCCTGTATAGTAGCCTACAAAGAGAGCATGTGAATCATGTTTTTGTGCCTCCAGAGTGCAAGGATTAAACAAGAAAGGATTCTGGGAATAAGTCCGAGAGCATAGCGGGAATACTTGGACATCAGGTTTCTTATTAAGGCAGAGTCCTATATAGTAGTCTATGAAGAGATGTAAATTATGTTTCGTACATTTGGAGTGAGCTCCATCTTCTCAAGAGCACTCACAATTGAAGGTAATCTAAGATGGCATTGTGGATGTGACTCCTGTTAGCAAAGAAATCCAAAATGTAAAAAACTATCATACGCAAAATTCACAACATCAGTAGCACCTTGAATAAAACCCCCCAAGAAACTCAAAGCAATAAATGTTCAAGCATCACTAACAAAATCCTTATCAATCTTGATTCATTTCTGTTATATATTGCACCTTATTTTATACTTTTGAGACTTATTATTTGTCATATTTGAGTTTGATAAAACTCATTTGTGGATGTAATTTAAGTAAGTATAAAAGGTGTAACTTAATGTCCTATATGTGGAGAATGAGAGTAATTCATTTGGTTTAAGTTGGAATCATATGACTTGTGTTTATCAATGATTTAAGTGAAACATTTGATAAAGTACAAGTTGTTTGTAAAAACTAGTTTGTCTTAGTTCTATTATAATTAATAAATGATTATTAGTTGCTTTATAAGCATAAGATGTGTAATCTTATTTAATTATGTGAAACAAAAGAAACTCTCCATTTTTCTATTTAAATTACATTATTATTAATAACTTGTAACTTACATCATTATGACTAATGTGTAACTTACAACATTATATCTATAATAATGTGTAATTAAATAAGATATATAATGGAGTAGTTGTTACTATTATATATGTATACATATATATCTATATGTATAGATATATGAAGATATATACATATATGAGGAATGGAGTATACTTACTAGTGAAGAAGATAAAAGCTTGCACATGAAATTCTCTCTTCTTTCAGTTAATTTTTTCTATAAACATATAACTATCACAAAGTAATATTCGACTGGAACATTTGTGAATTGCTATCACAAATTGTTCAACTCCGAAACTTGGCATATATCCTAGAGGTATATCGCATGTAACTCATAGCAAACCATTCGTGGTGAGGGTGATAAAGACCTTAAGGACAGGGATTACCCGTGTCATGTTTTCTGATTATTTTTTTGATTATGACTCTACGACGCTACGGTTTTAACAATCTTAAGGTCTTTATTTTATTCGTGAGTCATGATTTTGGTGAGATGGAAGACAACACGATTTTCAAAGATAAGTGCCATTTTTCTTGTATCTATTTTATCAATGAAATTTTTATGATAATTAGTAATATATTGAGATATTAAGCTAATTATTTTTATTGATAATTCCTGTTAGAAGATGGATTGTGGAGAAAAATAAAAGTGAAAAAGATTACAATTTACATGTTTGTAAATTGATGCGGAGAAGATGAAGAGTGATCATCATGGAAAAACACCAAATGTTGATGCTTAGAAATCTTTCTGAAGAGATTATGTCGTTCTTGGATTTAATTTCAAAAGTGTGTTTTTAACATTAGCCTTTATTTTTATAAATGATAATTGTGTATCATTTTATGCGTGTATATACTTGAAAGTATATGTTTTATGTATTATATCATGTGTAGATGATATTGTATGTTTGAGTATTATTTTACTTACATTTCGTTGTAATAAATTAATTAATTAGTTTTGTGAGATAAGAAAAGTAATTAAATTTTTGTTCATGATGGAATAAATTTAATTTTATGCATATATATATTTTGGTTGTAATATTTTATGAGTAGATAAAATATTATGATGTGTGTGTATATGTATGTATGAAATCTGAGACAATTATTTTTCTTATACACTAATTGAGATTAATTTATTATGAGAAAGTTGTAGTAAAATTTGAGAAGTTTACTTGTCTCTATGTATAACAAATTAGTTGTAAATTAATTTATTTTGAGAATAAAGTAAATTTATGTTCTTTTTGAACAAAATTATGCATAGAAAGTTTGAGGTAATATTTAATGTGTAATATTACTTGGTATTTGTATGCATGAATTTTGAGATAAATTACTTTGTTTGTGGATAATAAATTAATTATCAACTAATAGTTAGAAGAGATATTGTAGAAGTAGTTTTGGTTGAATAAATCTTGTATACAATATGATTTTGATGTTCAGAAAACACTTAGAAATGATATTCGTAGTGTTTTTGGGATAATCATAATTGGTATATATTTATTTTTATGTGTACTTCTTGTCCAAGAAGTAGTAAATTTTAATGTGATTATATGAATTTTGTATATTCTAATTGAGGTAAATATTTTATTTTTTGACTTTTTATAAATATAGTGAAGTTCAAGTATTTCATAATATTATGATAATTGTCTTGAATTCTATATTTATAATTTTCAAAAGATATATTGTTTATGATATTTCCTATCCAAGTTGGGACAAGAAAATACTTGAGGATATACTAATTCATGTGTGTGAATTTTATTTGCTTTTTACATAAATTAATTTTGTGTGATAAATTAATTTCTTAGAAAGTAAATATAAATTTTTATATTTTATATGCAAATAAATTTGTGCAATATGATGAGTTGTGCTATAATTTGTATATAATGAACTTTATACTATTTACATAGAATCAAGTGTTACGTGTTGGTATACTTGAAAAATGTACATGTATAATTTATTAAGTGCTTATATTAAATAATTTTTTAGATTTGAGATTTTATGTAATTCAGAAAATAGGAACTTGTTTTCTTATGTGGGGGTATTCTAAAAGATTCTTATGTTGAAAGAATCTTTATATGAATAACTAATACATAAAATGTGCAAGAACTTATTTTATGTTTTGAGAAGTGTTCCTTAATATTCTTTTGTGGAAGTAATATTTATAGGAACATTGTTACATAAAATGTTAATTAATCTAAAAATTATTTTAAGTAGTGAGCATAATATTGTGAAGTGAAATTATTCAATGAGATTTCAATTATTTAAAAGTGTGGGGGTGATTCTTTAAGATTTTTATTTATGGACTAAATTTAGCTTTTGAACTATTTGGAGCATAATTTTATTTATGTAAGAAATAGTAAGGCTTATGGATTTCATGTTGCGAAATTCAATTTGATTGTGTAGTTCTGTGAAATGAAAGTCTTTGAAACACAAATTTTTGAATAATATTGAAGTGTGAACTTATTTCACTTAATTAATTATCGAAGGTTCAACAAAGTTATAAACTGAACCTAGAAAGAGCAATATTGATTTGGTGAAGAAAATCTATATAATAATTTGGTAAATAAAATACCTATGTTATTAGCCTAAATATGATCCAAAATATTTATTGTGATTTAGTTCAATAGTGAGATTGAAACTAAGTTATAAATATTCAAGTGGATAAATATTAGGTGATAATATGTGCATTCTAACCTTGAGATTCTATCGGATATAGAATTATTTATATGTTTACACTAACAATATAATTGTATAAACTATAATGTGATAGTTTTTGTGTATATTAATGATATGTTGATCATTTTACATAGTATTGTTAACGTAAACGAGTTTAAGAAATATCTATTTTTGTCTTTATGTTGAAAGACTTGTAAAATAGATGTTATTTTATTATCATGTGAAAACATAGTGAGGATTCCAACTAAACCAATTAAATTGTATTGAGAGGCTATACTAAACTGAGTTTGATATACCTTGAGATTGAAGAATTTAATAATTCTTTAATAGTAGTGGTACACTAAAAGTTAATTCTGATATAGCTATTGTAAAGTTGAAATACGCATTATTTAGTGGGAGCCTTGTGTTTGATATGCAATGCGAGATCGAGATATTACATCTGATTTTAAACTTAGTATACTAATGATTTACATTGGTTTTTGTTAGATCTCTCAATGTTTTAATAGATCACATAAGTGTCACTTATATTTTAGTGAGGAAAATTATAAATTTACAAGTAGGTGAATTTTCACTCAATCTTGGGTTTTGTTTCTTAGATGAGTAAGAAACAAATGAGTATTTTCTATTTCACAATATGAATCTAATGTTATTATTTTATGAGGGAAGTTTAATGGATTAGGGTGTTTGTTAAAACATTGATTGTAGCCTAGTCTAAAGCCTCCTATTTCATAATATTGTGTTAGTGAAATTTTTTATGTAGTACAAGTTATTAATCTTGGATTCATAACTGGTTGTGATTTTGAATAAGTATGAAAATATTCACAAGTAGGTGAATATATAATTATATTTTTACAAGTAGGTGAATATATTATCCCTTAGTGAGGGAATAATTTACTTGGAGTAGCAAGTAATATCATTGCTTTATATGATGGAGAAAGCAAACAGAATCAAAATTTGTTGTTAAAACATCAAATTGTGGCCACTTCCATTGCTTAGTTCATTATAATGTGATAATGAAATTGTTTGTATAGAGCATATGAGATTACCTTTAATGGTAAGTCTTGACATGTTGGTCATAGATATAATTTTTGTTAGATAATTGATACAAGAAGGTATTATAATATTTATCTACGAGAAAGTCAAGTGACGACTTGATTTATCTTTTTACTAAGACTTTGACGAGATCTTAGCTAGTAAGTTTAACTACTTGTGATATGGAACTTAAACCACTTTGAGTCAGGGGTGATGGGAACCCAACCTATTCCTAGGTTACCCCTAGTTTATAGGTTTAATGGGAAAAACAAGTCACAGTTGTTGATTGTGTTACTATCGATGTATTTCCATATGTAGTTTAAGATAGTAACGTTTGTTGCACAACCGAGGCTGAGTTATACTGTTAACAAAGTTGTTGTGTTCTTAGCAACAGAAACACATGTGAAACACTTTGCCTATATGAACTAGAAGTGGAGCCGCTTCTTATAGAGGGTTGTGGTTTACTCTCTTAGAGGTTCATGAAACAGGATATTACGCATGGCCATAATAGCGCAATACTTTGAGAATATTCACCGTGGTAGGAGGATTTTGTGTGTGTGACAATTCCGGTCATATCATATAGAAGTAGAGGTTCAATCCACGGACACCATCAACTTCGATGTGACTTTGAGTTGTTTACACTAAGGGAAGGTTCAATGTTCGTCACACCTTCTTTTATGCATACAAGCCTCGGAGTTGTTTGATAGAAAAATGTTTGGAAGAAAATTAGTTTTTTCAAACAAGTGGGGGATTGTTATATATTGCACCTTATTTTATACTTTTGAGACTTATTATTTGTCATATTTGAGTTTGATAAAACTCATTTGTGGATGTAATTTAAGTAAGTATAAAAGGTGTAACTTAATGTCCTATATGTGGAGAATGAGAGTAATTCATTTGGTTCAAGTTGGAATCATATGACTTGTGTTTATCAATGATTTAAGTGAAACATTTGATAAGGTGCAAGTTGTTTGTGAAAACTAATTTGTCTTAGTTCCATTATAATTAATAAATGATTACTAGTTGCTTTATAAGCATAAGATGTGTAATCTTATTTAATTATGTGAAACAAAAAAGAAACTCTCCATTTTTCTATTTAAATTACATTATTATTAATAACTTGTAACTTACATCATTATGACTAATGTGTAACTTACAACATTATATCTATAATAATGTGTAATTAAAATAGATATATAATAGAGTAGTTGTTATTATTATATATGTATACATTTATATATCTATATGTGTAGATATATGAAGATATATACATATATGAGGAATGGAGTATACTTACTAGTGAAGAAGATAAAAGCTTGCACATGAAATGCTCTCTTCTTTCAGTTAATTTTTTCTATAAACATATAACTATCACAAAGTAATATTCGACTGGAACATTTGTGAATTGCTATCACAAATTGTTCAACTCCGAAACTTGGCATATATCCTGGAGGTATATCGCCTGTAACTCATAACAAACCATTCGTGGTGAGGGTGATAAAGACCTTAAGGACAGGGATTACCCGTGTCATGTTTTCTGATTATTTTTTCGATTATGACTCTACGAAGCTACGGTTTTAACAATTTCATTATGAACCAAAATTTAACTGATTCACCTAATCACTATCCTGATCAACTGCTTGAAAGGAATGTGGATAGGGATTAGGAATTTCTACATGTCATTGACGCTCTAAGCTCTTCTCCAATTTATTTTACAATAAACAGAGAAATATTTAATAACAGATGCGACATCCTAGCTTAATTACAAAGATGCTGTAACGACCGAGAAATTCGAATCTTTTGTAAAATAATTTTATTTAATAAAATAATGGATAAAAGAATATTATTTGTTATTATTATGTGTTAGAAAGATGAATGTCGTTCTATAACCTAGAAAAGTTGGAACATCGTACTATTTTAACTACGTAAAGGAATTAAAGTGTTTGAATTTCCAAGATGAAAATAAAAGTTTTCCAAGAAATTTTCTGAAAAACACTATTCATCGATTTCCGCTCGGGAATTATTTTTGAACTTCCGAGAAATACGTAACGTTATAATATCGAGGTGAGATGGATTATGTAATAATAATTTAAGTATGAAAAACGTAATATTTTACATGCGGACTTAAATTAAGAACATTAAGGATTAAAAGACAAAAGGAATGGAATGGTGGATCTTGTATGAAGTGCAAGCCCAATATGCATTAAGGGACAAACCCAAGATGTATTAATGATTAAGTTAAGTGTTGATTTAATCAAAAGCCCAAAGTAAATTAATGCAAGCCCAATATGAATAAGCTAAGTTAGTTAACTTAAGCCCAATGTAATGATCCAATGGGTTAAGCTTGATCCATGGAGCAACCAATGTTGATATGGGTTATCTTGGTGGGTAAGATCTTTGTGTGATAGCCAAGAACTTTAAGTAATGACCAAGTAAAGGATAAGTGTTGTGCTTAGCAAGTAATGAATAGTAAGGAGGTGACTTAAGGAGGTGGATGTCTTAATGTCCATTATGCCCTAATTTAGAGACTTCTATAAATAGCAAGCTCACAATTTCATTTGTTGGATTGTTAACTTTCATCCAACATAAAGTAACTTATTGGTTAGAGAGAATAAGCACTTTTAAGTTAAAACATTCTTTGTTAGATTTTCAAGAAGAAGACTATTTCATCAAGGGTAAGACTCTGGTCCTATATTCTTCTATCTTTACCATGATAGCTTGATAGAGAAGTGATGATCATGTATGCTAATAACATATAAGAATTGAATAAGCAATGGACTTAAGCCGAATAAGTCATGAATAAATAACTTGAACCTAAATAAGTTATAAACTTATGAAGAACTTATGATGAACTTGTCATAGGTTTGCCATATGAAGTTAGTATGTTTGATAAGATGTGAGAATGTTGGTTAAAGGACTTAAATATATAATAAGTCATAAGGAATGAAAACTTGTAGTTTATAAGTTATTAAGTCATGAATTTATAAAGAATAAGCCAAAACATAGCTTGAAAATAAGTTGATATAATATGTAGTTTGGAATGTTCATATGATGGTTAGAATCCATTTAGAACGATGATCAAATCGTTAGTAACGAAGTTTCACCATAATTCACACGATTGGACGATAATCGTCGAATTCGTGAAATTCTCAGAATGGAAGTTGAATTTTGTGTTTGAACTCAGAAACATTGGTTTTCGATGGAGAGAAGTCATATTTGACATTATAGAGTTGCAGACTCGAAAATGATCGGATTCCAACTTAGAACGAAGAAACGAGCGTTGAACGTTCACGAACGTTTACTGTTTTCATTAAAAATGAACCAATAGGTGAATTTTGAGTAAAAAAAAGTCAACTAGATAAAATTCTTACATGAACACGTAGAGTATGTAATTTGTGAACCGTAGGCTCTTGAATGAGCCAATTCGGACTTATAACGAAGAAGTTACGAGCCCGGAAATCTCACAAAGTTGAAATTTCATCAAAGTTATTCAGGTACTGAGTTGGCCCATGGCACCAACCCAAGGTATATTGGTGGTGCTACGATTGCCATATCTGATGCACATACCTATCGAACTTTCATATTTGCTTATTGATGACATATAACGTTAGGATTATTTCGCAGCCGAAGTCGAGTCCTCACCATCGCAGAGTGGTAGCAATGCATATTATTACGTGAAGAAAAGAAAGGGTGGTGCCGCAACGCCAGCCCTAGGGTTTTGACAGAGAAGGAAGTTTACAAGTATAGCATGAATGGTAATTAATTTACAATGAACTAAGGAACTTAATGAAGCATTGTAAGGTATTGTTAAACCTTAATTATGTTACCTAAAGGTTGAAGATAAGTAACCAAAATGAACGTAATGTGAAGGTAAGAACGATGTAACAAAAAGCCGGAACTAATAGTAACAAATCTAAGTCATGATTAGATTGAGAAGAAGGGTAAGATATAGTTGTAATCATACTTGATTATATATTACCTAATGTGGTACGTTATGTGATCATGTATTGTAGAGACTTAAAGACTAAATGTGAATGTGTTATAACTGTAGCAGACGCTAAAGGCAAGTATTCTAACCCTTGTTTCAGTTCAATCTGGACAAGCTTTGTAATTCATGTATCCTTACGCATGAAGTATTGTATGATGAAGTCAAAGCCAACTCTTTCAGCTAGACTGATATTATGTTTCTATCAAAGCATGGTCAATGTTTACCAAGTTATATTGGTGTGGTTTTCAAACGAAGACTGAGTATGCTAAAAATGTTTTGTCGTCAAACGACAGGCACGTGAGGTTGCCACAACTTAAACGTACATATGTTTAATGAATGTAGTGTTGATCAACATAGAGTACTATAGGCTAATTGTAAGACCCCAAATTTTTATAAATAAAATCAAATTTCCTCTAATTATTATTCTTGATTAATAAGGTGGTAATTTGATTAATGTGGTTAGTTATGGGTAAAATCATAAATTTTACAAAATAAGCAAGTGGTTATAAAATATTCATTGTTGTCGGGGAATATTCGTTTGGTCGTGGAATATTCTTTTTGTTTCGGGAATATCAAATGCGTGGTAGCGATCATTAGTGGGCCCCATAATGAGAATAAGCGTCGGATGAGGAAAAGCGACAAGTATGTGTTTTTATAAATAACGACGTAAATTATTACCGATTAATTAACCTTTGTGGGGTTACGGTGGTTAAAATCTGATAATATGCGTGGTTTCACGAGTAGCACACGGTATTGCATGTATTGTTGAATTATTGATCCTTACGTAAGAAGGAACTACTCAATAATTATTACTGATGAGTTCTTATTCAATATTATATTGATTCAATAATTCTTTGCGTTGATATTTTGTATCATTTGTTGTTTCAATAATTGTCATTACACGTATTTTCCATTATCAAATCAATAATTCATATTATTTGAATAATATTATCGAGATAACATTATTGGCAATGTCTAGAAAGTTACATCTAAGGAGAGGTTTGGTCATCTAATCTAATTGCGGCGCCAAGAAGGAGAAATCCTTATTGAAAGCCCCCCTCTTTCAGGAGCGGCACGGTTGTCGATCTTGTGATTCGTAATATTATTTTTAAAATAATTAATTATTGATTATTATGATAAAGAAAATATTTATTTTATGTGGATATAGATGGAGAAAATTTTTAATGTGACAATTGTTGAAAATTAATATTTTATCTTTTACGATAAAATAATTCATTTAAATATATTATTTTAATAATATATTAGCGGTGATATTTTATAATGAATGTGGGATATATGAGTATATGAGGAGGTAGAGTATTTTGTGGCATTAAATGTTTAATATATATTTTGTGTGTCGGTGGACACAATTCTTGACCAAAAAATTGATTATAGGCGTAAAATCGCTCATTTATGGATTTTGGATAATTTACATTTGAAATTTGGAAAAACTTCATACAGTAAAGTTGTAGAGAATTGAATTTCCTATAAAAAGTTGTAGATTTGAATTTTCCGACAAAAGGGTTATTTATCATGAATTATTGAAGTTACGGAGTTTAAAATAATTGATTTTTGGAAGTTTTAATTATTTTATATAAGAAAAACGTTTTTGTGGTTGTTGGCACATGGGTGGTGATGTTTTTGACCAAATAAGGCATGCTAGAGTTTTCAAAACATGTGGATAGGAATTTGGAATAAATAATAATATATTTTATTAATTTAGTCTCTTTGGCGTTCTAACATTTTCCTATAAATAGAGGCTAAGTTAGAATTGAAAATCACACGTAAACTAAGTTTTTCTCTTTCTCTCTCTATATTATCGAAGCGTATTCTTGTGAGTATACTTTGAGTGTTGCTATATCTGGTCGAGTTTACATAAAGACTTTATCTAGAAATTCGATCGGAAATACGGTTATTTTTGAGGTAAGGGATGTTATTTCTTTCATGAAATGATATTATTTTCTTCAATATCATTATGCCAAAATATTGGTTGAACTTTTTATCAAATTTGGAACTTTTTCATGTTGGGGTTACTATTCATGAGTTACTATTCACGAGTTACTATTCATGAGTACTATTCACGAAGCGTGAAGATGTTTTTTATGAAATTTCTATCTTTTTGTGTCGGGGTTACTATTCACGTATACGGCACTATTCACGAATACGGCACTATTCACCGAAAAATGAAAATTTTTCTTTTTGTCCAAGATGTCTATTTTGGCTACTATCTTTGATTGTATCCATGTTTTGATCGTTATTTTTGAGTTCTGCTTCAAAATCGTTTATTATGAAGTATTATCGATCTTGGATAAAGCTGTTATACGAATCCTAATATTTGTCCTTCTATCTCTTTGGATTCGTTCTTAAAAATATTTTCATCATCCTCGGTCCTTAATGGTGATACTTGATGAATATCTTTGGCTGTAGTGCAAAAGATGAGCGATTAAGCAGATGAATATCTTTGGCACGTAGTAGCAAAGATGAGCAGTGTTGAGATGAACATGACCAACTGGTGATTTAAATGAATATCTTTGGCACTGTAGTGCAAAGATGAATATTGATTGTTATTCTGAGGATAAAATATTGATGATGGACTTTTAAACCTTAGAAGACGGTAGAATTCTTTCTCTACGTGACTCTTCTAATGGATTCTTTATTTCCATTGCATTTGTTGATCTAAAACTTGTTGTCTATTGTATTCTATTAGATTTTTCCTGTTGAAGACTAACGATAATTTGTTGTATATTATCTTAGTCATAATATTCTTTCCTGGGCTAGTTGACCTCACCCTTTTCCTTGTTGTTCCATTTTCTTCTCAGGAGGTGAGAACATAGCAGGATCGAGTCGGGGTATGGAATGAAGATTCTAGAGAGAGTTGTTTAGTAGTCCTCACCATTTTTTGTAAAATAATGTATCAATAATTATGATGGGGATTTATTTGCGTGTGGATATTGTCTAGACGGCAATATCTGTATTTAAACTCATAGTATGTATTGTCGTATTTCACACGACATTTGTATTATTGAAGTTGTAGTTATTTCTGTACCATGTATTTGGCGACTCAGAATGGGTTGGGTGGAATGGACCTATTTTGGGGGCGTCACAGTTGGTATCATAGCTTAGGGATATGATCTCTAGCGGAGATCGGGGAATAGAACTAGGAGGGAGAGCGAGTAAATCCTTCGCTAGTGTGTCCTACCTAAGCTTATTTGTTGGTCAGTCATAATATAGGGATATTATGTGACATGTTAATTTGTTTAATTAACCCTTGTTTTATGACGATGATTTGAGAATGTCGACTAAGAATATTAATGATGGAGTAAATGAGACCGGGAGAGCCTTTAAGTACTCACCAACGAGGAGAACGTGCAACAGTGGCAATGTTCCTCCCGAACAACGCCATCGAAAGCGGATGATGAACGACGGGATGTTTAGAAGCTTTTTGCAGTTCATGCAAAATCGACGAGGGAGACTCGTGTACAAAATACTGGTGGAAATGATAATGTAGCGGTTTGTCACGGCCAAACAATTCAAAGAGTTGGGACCACAGATTTCCATGGAAAGCCGGATCCGATCAAGGCAAAATGTGGGTCAAGCAAATTACCAAGATATTTGATGTCTTGGGATGCGGAGGAACGGAAGGTTCCATTCGCCACCTTTATGTTTCGTGGTGAAGCTGATTCTTTGGTGGGAATCGTGAAGCGTACTTGACCGGATGCACTCAACATGTCTTGGGAAAGATTTGAGAACTGTTCAATGACAAGTACTTCCACGAAAGTATTCGTCATATGAAGGAAGTCGAGTTTATTAGGCTGGAAGCGGAGTAACATGACGGTGTCTCGATCTGGCGAAGTTTGCATGAGTTGTCGAGGTTTGCACCTCATTTGGTGGAAAATGAGGAGCGATTACGCAGCGTATGTTTCGAGGGGTCTAAAACTCGAAATTAAATCAATACCTCATTTCTCATAAGTTTTCTACGTATTGAGATGTTGTCATGAGGGCTCGATTATTAGAGTGAGATAGTGAGTATACTCAACCGAGGGACCACAACTGGGGTAGTCATCGAGCGATGATAACGGTGAGGAGGAAAGAATATGGACAAAGGCGGTAACCACTCAGGTGGTAATCGTGGACATGATAATAGGAAAGGTGACTCAAGTGGAAATTTCAGAAAGAGAAGATTCAACAATGACGGGAAGACATCAACAGCAGCACCAGCGCCAACAACAAATGCTAGGGGAGGAGAACGACCGCCAGTTAGATGTTACAAATGCGGGAAGGAGGGACATATCAGCCCAAACTGTCCACAACAATCCAAGGTATGTTACAACTGTGGAAAAGAAGGCCACATCGCTCGAGATTGTACGGTATCGAAACCCAGTCCAGCGGGAATGGTGACTCAAAAGGATGTCCCAGAAAAGTCAAAGACAACGGTTCCTGGAAGAGCGTTTGTCGTGACTGGTCAAAATGCGAGGAACCCGAATGAGTTTAACACGGGTTAGTTAATTATAATTCTTGCGAAGTTTATACCTTACTAGATACCGGTTCTACGCATTCTTTTATCTCTCTTGCTTGCGCTCAACGTTTGAACTTGACTACGGAGAAATTAGACTTTGACCTATTTATGGAGACTCCGTTAGGAAAAACTTTCATTACATCCGTTGTTTAGAAATCTTATTCGATCCAAGTTGGCACCATCACATTACTGTTGACCTTATTTCTTTAAAGATACTTGCTTTTGATGTGATTTTAGGGATTGATTGGTTAACTACTCATCATGCCAAATTGATTGCTTTTGTAAGGTTGTTAGTTTTCATATTCCTAAGCAACCTGTTATTCGAATTTAAGCAACCAAACCATTGAAGTCAAACACTTTCATATCAAACCACAAAGCTATTTGTTTATTGAAAAACGAATGTCAAGCTTTCTTAGCCATGTTATGGACTTGAACAATAATCGTCAGATTTGAATGATATTTTTGTTGTTAGTGAATTTCCTGACGTATTTCCTGAGGAATTTCTTGGCCTACTCCCAGAGCGTGATATTGAATTTGTATCAACTTTAAATCCAGTACAAAACCCATTTCTAAAATCTCATATCGAATGGCTCTATTGAAATTGGGAGTTAAAAACCCAACTATAGAAGTTGATACGAGCCTCTATCTTATGACTTCCTTTGTGGAATACACAAGCGCCGATTCTCCGTAGGGACGCCATATTTCGCATGTAGTAAAGCGATAGGTGTCATTGTGACGTCTTTATCCAAGATTGGGATATGAGTTACAGATTGAGAGCAACCTAAGTCAGTAATCGAAATATGTAGCTTTCTAGGCTTAGTTGGTTATTATCGGAGATTCGTGGAAAGATTTTCTCAAATCGCTAGTCCATTAACTTAGCTGACTCGTAGAGATACAAAATTCGAATGGAGCACGGAATGTGGGAAGAGCTTCGAAGAACTTAAGAAGAGACTCATTTCGGCACATGTTCTGACCATACCATCCTGGAAAAGCGAACGTGGTAGCTGACGTGTTGAGTAAAAGATCGCATACGAGTACGAGTACGATATTGTCAAAGACTCATCTCGTATAACTTACAAATGATGAAGATAGAGTTAAAGACTCTAGGGACTCACGTGATGATATACGAGTAGAATCGACTTTAATCGATAAAGTTAAAATCGCTCATTCTACACACCGGAGCTGATGAATTTGAAGAAGGAGGTGCAAGAAGTTGTTATTTCAAAAGCGAGAATCGGTGAGGTGAGGAAAGCTCAAACCTTCGATTTATTAATCAATTTGAAATTCTCGATCGAATAGGAACTGTGGCCTATAGACTCGTTTCACCACCAAGTATGACGCGTGTGCATAACGTTTTTCATGTATCGATGTTACGTAAATATGTGGACGACCCGAACCACATTATTGAGTTAGAACCAGACGAGATAGCCAGAAGACTTAACATACGAGGAGGAGGTACTGTCAAGATTTTGGATAGGAAGAAGCATGTGCTACGTAAGAAGGTCATACCACAAGTTAAAGTTTTGTGGAAAAACCATGCTATTGAGGAAATGACCTGGGAGTTGGAAACGAAAATGTAAGCGAGGTATCTTCATCTTTTCAAACACACAGTATGCGCGTACGTCAATTTCGAGGACGAAATTTCATAAGGAGGGAGGTTGTAAGACCCCAAATTTTTATAAATAAAATCAAATTTCCTCTAATTATTATTCTTGATTAATAAGGTGGTAATTTGATTAATGTAATTAATTATGGGTAAAATACATAAATTTTACAAAATAAGCAAGTGGTTATAAAATATTCATTGTTGTCGGGGAATATTCGTTTGGTCGTGGAATATTCTTTTTGTAGGAAATATCACATGACGGTAGCCTTGATCATTGGTGGGCCCCATAAGCAGAATAAGCGTCGGATGAGGAAAGCGACAAGTATGTGTTTTTATAAATAAGCGGCGTAAATTGTTACCAATTAACCTTTGTGGGGTTACACGGTGGTTAAAATCTGATAATATCGCGTGGTTTCACAAGAAGCTTTTGCGGTATTACCAAGATTGTTGAATTATTGATCCTTACGTAAGAAGGCTTTACTCAATAATTGTTACAGTGAATTCTTATTCAATATTATATTGATTCAATAATTCTTTGCGTTGATATATTTTGTATATTCTTTGTTTCAATAATTGTCATTACACGGTATTTTCCATTATCAAATCAATAATTCATATTATTTGAATAATATTATCGAGATAACATTATTGGCAATGTCTAGAAAGTTACATACAAGGAGAGGTTTGGTCATCTAATTGCGGCTTGAAGAAGGAGAAATCCTTATTGGAAAGCCCCCTCTTCTCTGAAGGAGCGGCACGGTTGTCGATCTTTGTGATTACGTAATATTATTTTTAAAATAATTAATTATTGATTATTATGATAAAGAAAATATTTATTTTATGTGGATATAGATGGAGAAAATTTTAATGTGACAATTGTTAAAAATTAATATTCTATCTTTTTTACGATAAAATAATTCATTTAAATATATTATTTTAATAATATATTAACGGTGATATTTTATAATGAATGTGGGATATATGAGTATATGAGGAGGTAGAGTATTTTGTGGCATTAAATGTTTAACATATATTTTGTGTGTCGGTGGACACAATTCTTGACCAAAAAATTGATTATAGACTGTAAAATCGCTCATTTATGGATTTCGGATAATTTCATTTGGAATTTGGAAAACTTCCTTCTGTAAAGTTGTAGAGAATTGAATTTCCTATAAAAAGTCATGAGATTTGAATTTTCTGACAAAAGGGCTATTTATCATGAATTATTGAAGTTTCAAGTTCGAAATAATTGATTTTTGGAAGTTTTAATTATTTTATATAAGAAAAACGTTTTTTTTGTGGTTGTTGGCACATGGGTGGCTGATGTTTTTGACCAAATAAGGCATGCTAGAGTTTTCAAAACATGTGGGTAGGAATTTGGAATAAATAATAATATATTTTATTAATTTAGTCTCCTTTGGCGTTCTAACATTTTCCTATAAATAGAGGGCTAAGTTAGAATTGAAAATCACACCAGAAACTAAGTTTTCTCTCTTTCTCTCTCTATATTATCAAGCGTATTCTTGTGAGTATACTTTGAGTGTTCTTTATCTGGTGCGAGTTTCTGTCAAGACTATTATCGAAATTCGATCGAAATACGGTTTTTTTTTGAGGTAAGGGATGTTATTTCTTTCATAAATGATATTATTTTCTTCAATATCATTATGCCAAAATATTGGTTGAACTTTTTATCAAATTTGAAACTTTTTCATATCGGGGTTACTATTCATGAGTTACTATTCACGAGTTACTATTCATGAGTTACTATTCACGAGTTACTATTCACGAGTACTATTCACGAAGCGTGAAGATGTTTTTTGTGAAATTTCTATCTTTTTTTGTGTGTGGGGTTATTATTCACGATACTACCTCGGCACTATTCATGTATCTGAGACTATTCATAGAAAAATGAAAATTTTTCTTTTTGTCCAAGATGTCTATTTTGGCTACTATCTTTGATTGTATCCATGTTTTGATCGTTATTTTTTGAGTTACGCTTCAAAATCGTTTATTATGAAGTATTATCGATCTTGGATAAACTGTTGTACGAATCCCTAATATTTGTCCTTCTATCTCTTTGGATTCGTTCTTAAAAATATTTTCATCATCCTCGGTCCTTAATGGTGATACTTGATGAATATCTTTGGCTGTAGTGCAAAGATGAGCGATTAACCGATGAATATCTTTGGCTGTGTAGTGCAAAGATGAGCAGTGTTGAGATGAACATGACCAATTGGTGATTTAAATGAATATCTTTGGCTGTAGTGCAAAGATGAATATTGATTGTTATTCTGGGGATAAAATATTGATGATGGACTTTTAAACCTTAGAAGACGGTAGAATTCTTTCTCACGTGACTCTTCTAATGGATTCTTTGTTTCTACTTTGCATTTGTTGATCTAAAACTTGTTGTCTCATTGTATTCTATTAGATTTTTCCTGTTGAAGACTAACGATAATTTGTTGTATATTATCTTAGTCATAATATTCTTTCTTTGGGCTAGTTGAGCTCACCTTTTCCTTGTTGTTCCATTTTCTTCTCGGGAGGTGAGAACATAAAGCGAGGATCGAAGTCGGGGTATGGAATGAAGGTTCTAGAGAGAGTTGTTTAGTAGTCCTCACCATTTTTTGTAAAATAATGTATCAATAATTATGATGGGGATTTATTTGCGTGTGGATATTGTCTAGACGGCAATATCTGTATTTAAACTCATAGTATGTATTGTCGTATTTCACACGACATTTGTATTATTGAAGTTGTAGTTATTTCTGTACCGTGTATTTGACGACTTAGAATGGGTTGGGTGGAATGGACCTATTTTGGGGGCGTCACACTAATCACCTAGACGTGCTCATAAGAAATGTTGGACTTGCGGACTTAGTGCCGGGATGTCCTTTTCAAAACAACTTATGAAATGCTCAAGGTCTTGGACCGGAATTGATGTTTTACTGAATATTGTTGTTGTAAAACGTTTTGAAGGAAATGAAGTGCTATTTTGAATTATCGATAGTACTTCGTAACTATTGTTCAGTTATTGAAGATATATGATTCCTATGTTTCAAGCATGTTGTTTATTACAATTGTTGTACTTGCTGAGCTAGTCATGCTCACTCTTGCTTGAACCATATGAATACAGCTAAGATCGAACGGACCGAAGGCTTCAGCAAGGATAAGGGCAAGACGAAGACGAACCCGTAGAATACTTATGTAATAGTATAGAGTGAATGATTGTAATGTATTATTTGATATTATGACAAGAACAAATGTAATGGTTATAAAGAACCCGGAGGAATGTTAATATTATTTTGAATATATGGAAGACATATTCATTCTATTGAGGCTTTTCAATTGAATGTGTGCGTGAATGGTAGTACCGTGTAGCACCATCTGTTAGGTTGTAAGATACCCGAATTTGGGGGCATAACAGGTGTAACCGTTGGACTATACTGACTCCTCAATATAATGTAAACTTGACCTTGATTATAGCTATATTTGTCTCCAAAGTGTAAATTCTATTTAAAATAGAGTTCTTAGGTCAGGAATACAGTGCCAACTTCAAGTCGAAAAGTATTCAAGTCTTAAAGAGACTAGTTCAAAATTCATGTGATGTAAAGCAATCAAAGAATGACTCCAACACACCACAAAAGTTTAATAGGGTGTAATGACTAATAAAGCTGAAAATTTTCACTCTCAACTTCATCATTTCATGACAGTAATTGAACCAATTCTGTCTAAACTCTGAACTGACAGATCGAGACCATCTCTGTAGTCTAAATCTCATAAATGGAATTTAAAAGTATTGCTACTCATAATCATACTACATAATGCTCGAAATTAAGTAATTGTATCTTCATTCAATTATTAAGGTCTCAATGATCAAAATAGTAAATGATCGAGTACCAATAAATATGAGATACAAATATATACTTGAAGTGATTATCTGCAATATATATACACATATATATATATATATATATATATATATATATATATATATATATATATATCAATGAAACTCAATATACACAACACAATTCAATATACCTGGTTATGACCCATGGCAGGAGCAACACAATAAATACCTTTTGCATCAACTACTTGCAAACATGACACCACATCGGCAACAATAGATTACCTACTGAACGAGAGAAATATATTGGCAACTATATATATTAGAAGTTATAATCTGTGTATTGCATTATCCAAATTCCGGACAAAACATTAGGTGAATATAGACCATACTAGGCCATAAATGAAAATAAGGTCATGAAACTAGGGGAGATTACACTGAACTAGTCTTCATTGTGGTACCTCACTAAAGCAAAACCATGCCTACATAAATTTGAAATTTGTCCTCTACAACTGATGAACTTTTTCTTTAAACGGTTACAGACGATAAGCTTTTGTAAAATAAAAGCATACTTTGAAAATTTTCAAATTATCAATTAATTTGTCATGTTGCGTTCTCATCTAGCCATGGATCTAATAGATACCAAAAAGGACACACATTATATAAGAATCGTTAACTTGTCAATTCTAAGATTTACATCATTCACTTATTAGCAATATAGTTTTCTACTACTTATTGTTAACTACCTCCTCCGTCCCAATATAATTTTCCTTCTTTCCATTTTGTGATGTCCCAAATTAATAGACATCAATCCATACATTAGTGCATTAACTTCAGTTTGACAATAATACAACTATATTTGAAAAGTTAAACAAGAAAATTTGAAATTTTCGGACTTATAAAAATAGAAAAAGATTTTTAAACTTTGTGGACCACTCCACTTCCTTACTTTATTATTGCAATAAATATTTGGAGTGGAGTGAGTTACACTGCATTCAGTCCCTTCAAGTATATTTGTTTCTTCTTCCTTTGACGCTGCTCTCCGAACTTACTGTGAAATTGTCGTTGACTACAGGAATAACACTACAACTCCATAATTAAAATAGTTGTTTTAATTAATTGTATAGTCGAAATACATTCATATCCATAATTGATGCATTCCTGAGTTCATCTCATTCTACTAACAAATAGCAGAAACATTCCAATCCAAATGATTTTTGCAGTTCAAAAAATGAGATTAATCTAAAGTCAAGATTTCAGCAATCCCTCCAGACAATTCATCTTAGAACCAGATATCCAGTAACCCCACCACTTTCAGAAACTCAAACATGTAATCAAAGGGTTCAATTATACAATTTTTTCTTCATAAAAGAATTCGACTTTTGCAAGTCCTTGTAGAATTCAACCTTAAGCAACAGTCATCTATATGAAAATGTAATAAAGAACAATAAATCAAAACACCCACATCTAAAATTCAAATCAAATTCACACACGCACACATATACACAAAAAAAAATAAAAAAAATAAAACCCATATAACTTACTAAATAGGCTTATTATTATTGAAGTGAAGTATCAGCCAACCCAGATAATGAATTTGATTAAACAATCTAACTGAAGTATAAGCAAATTATCTTGTCATTAAAATTGATTTTTTCAGAACAAGTTTGCAGAGAAGAGGGGTTACCTGCGTAAGCTGGGCGACGAATAGATTGAAGCCCCATATACACTTAAAAATAATCTGAATCCCATAAATTACTTTTCCCTCTTTCTACATTTAAATAAAAAATGAATAATGAGTATGAAAAAAAAAATTAACCAACAATATTTAAGTTGAAAAATCTTGAAGAGAAAATTAATTGTCAAACTCCGACTCTTTACCGTATCAAAATAATGGATAATAAATTGAGATAATATAAATTTACTTTTAAATAGATTGACAAACCTAATTAAATTAGTATCCAAAAATACTTCAAACAATAAAGTCTTCAATCTTTGTCTCAATTTATTTTTGTGATACCTTCTTGTTGATCAAGCTTCTCTCCAATAAAAAATAAGACTCCCTCATATTATAATACTCTCCCTAATTCATTATTATGGATTAGAAACTCAACTTCCATTCGTTCCCTGAAACTTTTTTTCCTAACAAAACACCCCTTCAAACTTCTAGAAAATGGACCTTAGATCAATTCCATAACTTCCGTTCAAAATTTTAACGAACTTAAGACTTTTTTGGACATAATTGTAAGGAAACGGCAAGACAGATATAGTTAATTTGGAAGAATTTAGAGAACAGAGAGCAGAATTTGAATTGAGAGGAGGGAGCTAGAGAGGAGAAAAAGAGAGAACAGTATTAGAGAGAGGGAAAAATAGATATAGTATTTCATTCATAACGTAAAAATGAGATAGATTGCCTATATATTCCCTTCATCAGCAAAAGGAATGAAATGGAAAATGACTGAGCAAGGAACTGAGCACATGGCCACATGCCTCTTGCATTCCTAGCAACAAATCTAACCGACTCAGCCAATAAGGACAATAATATCCAGCTTAACAGCAGCTAAAAGACTAAAATACCTTTGCTATTTAACTAACTCATTAAACTCAATTTATGCTTAAACTAATCTGAATCTTGAGCTGTCGGCCTTTTCCTTACATTCCCCTCCCCTTAAAAAAGGCCCTTGTCCTCAAGGGTTGAATTGAGGAAACTTGGTGTGTAACTGGTTCCAATCCTCCCAAGTAGATTCAGAGGGAAGGGAATTTGCCCATTGAACCAAGACCTTCGCTTCAGCTGCATTATTCCTCTTAATCATCCTTTTCTCTAAGATAGCAATAGGCTCCCATTGTAGTTTTCGCCACTTTGAATTCGGAGGAGGAAATGCAGGTGGGTGTGCATTGAGACCCAATCTTTTTCTTGAGCAGAGAGACATGAAAAACTGGATGTATCTTGAAATAACTGGGTAATTGAAGTTTGTATGCCACCGATCCTAGTCTCTCTTCCACTCGAAAAGGACCATAATACTTAGGAGCCATTTTTTCATGTTTTAACTGTGTCAGTGAAGTTTGTGTATAAGGTTTAACTTTGAGATAAACCATAGCACCTGGAACAAAGGATCTCTCTGTCCTGTGTTTGTTAGCATAGCCCTTTATTCTTGACTGTGCTTCCACTAAGTGTTGCTTCATCAACTGCAGTAACTGGGACCTTTCCTTACAAAACTGTTCGGTGGTTGGATCTTATATCTGTCCAAACTGATGGAAATTAAGGTGTGGTGGTTTATACCCATAGAGAATTTCAAAAGTAGTTGTTTGTAATCCGGTGTAGAAGTGAGAGTTGTACCACCATTCAGTTAGGGGTAACCAAGAATTCCACTTGTGGGGCTGTTGAGTCACCATACATCTAAGGTAGCATTCGAGGACCTGATTAACTCTCTCAGTCTGTCCATCGGTTTGGGGGTGGTAAGCTGAACTCATCTGCAGTTTGGTGCCCACCATTTTGAAGAGGGATTGCCAAAATAGACTAATGAATACATTATCTCCATCAGAGACTATAATGGTAGGTAGCCCATGTAACTTATAAATGTGTAAGAGGAAGCCTTGAGCCAACTATGCAGCAGAAAAAGGGTGCCTCAAAGCAATGAAGTGCCCATATTTGGTAAGTTTATCTATTACCACCCAAATCATTGTCATACCTTCTGAACTATGTAGACCCTCTATGAAATCCATGGAGATATCGGCCCAAGGTGTTTCTGGGATGGAAAGGGGTTGCAGCAGCCCTGGGTACGCCAGAGTCTCATGCTTTTGCTGCTGACATACATCACATTCCTTCACAAATTTGGTGACATCTAGCCTCAAGGAAGGCCACCATAGAAACTTGCTTATTCTTTCATAAGTACCTCTGATGCCTGAGTGTCCACCAATAGGTGAACTATGAAATTCAGTTAAAAATTTTGTTCTTAACTCTAGGTCTAGACCAACCACTAATTTATTTTGAAACTTAAGTCTGCCATTGATAAAGTAGTAGCCTGGGAGGGTGTCTGGTTTAAGTTGCAGTTGGGTGATGATCTCTTTCATTCCATCAGCCTTGTCCTATGATTGTGATATCTCTTGCAGCCAAGTAGGAATGACTGTAGTAATACTACTGCAATTTTCTCCATTACCTTGAATGATTGCTAGACAATGGCTTTGTATTGATGATTCCTCCATTTTTCGAGAGAGGCTGTCAGCCACTGTATTCTCCTTACCCCTTTTGTATGTTATTTCATAATCAAGCCCCATCAATTTAGTTATCCATTTTTGTTGGTTGGTGGTTGTAATCCTTTGATCTAACAAGTATTTGAGATTGTGGTGGTCAGTCTTAATGTACACCTTATTTCCCAGTAAGTAGTGTCTCCACTTATTAACAGCATACACCACTGTTGTCAGGAATAAGCATATGAATGATATTCCTATTTACATATGATTTGATTATGATATATATGAATGAATATGCAAGTATGCTTGTATTAAGAAAAGATGTAAAGTCCTCTGATAGATTATAGAAACATATGTACAAGGACTTAGAATGAATTGATCAAATATGTTAGGTTGATCCTACATAAGCAAAACAGCTTTGTAAAGTCCTTAAAAAGAAATGATGTACAAGGACTATAAACATAGAAAGATCAAGCATGTTAGGTTGATCGTATGATGTAATAGATAGGCTTGTCTGATCATCGAGCACTACACCAAAAATCGTAGTCTGCCAGGAGAGTCAAGGATAACTCGAGAGCTATCGAGGCAGAATCATAGTCTGCAAGATAGTAGATCTCAGAGTTCTTAGACTGCCAGGAGAGACGAGAAAGGATCGTAGTGTGTCGAGTAAAGCTTCCTGAGTAGTAGTCTCTTTGAGAAAGTCATGTTCGAAGAATCAGAGAGAGACACGCTTTCTGAGCCGACCGAGCATCCGCCAAGGGTTAAAGTCAAGAATCGTAGACTACACTCAAAATCGTAGAGTCTACTGATCATATCTGAGGCAGAGATCGTAGTCGAGCAAGATCAGATGAAGACAACGAACACAAAGTCAGAAATCGTAGAGTGTCAAGATCTGATCTCGGAGTCATAATGTCTGCACAGCCGAAGCTGAATCGTAGAGTGTAGAACTGAGACTTCAACAGATGTGCTCACAATGTCAAGGCAGAATCGTAGAGCTAATACGATTCTAAACAAATTAACACTCCCAGAATATCCAAAGGAATGAAGCCTCTAGTTGATACTGCAAAGATACATCCCACCTAAAGGAAACTAGAGAGCACTCAACGAATGACATGCAAGCTAACAAAAGATCTAAGCATCAACCCAATCAGCATCCAGATTGAGTAGTGAAGCCATTCAAGATGAAGTCTTCTACAAGATGATCATAAGAAGACTTCAATAGCTGACTAAGAAAAGTCAGTAGGTGCAGTAGCTGTCAAGTGGTAAGATGACAACGATCTTGGAAGTAACCAGGATCGTAGTGTTTGCCAAACAAAGAAAGAATTGATGGAGTGTACACAGAGATACTGGTCAGCTTCTGAAGAACAAGGCTAAAGTGATTAAGCATTGGGTCAGTCCATTGATGATGAGTGAACGAGAGATCACAAGGAGAAAGCGAGCTGGACACGCCACAAATCTGAAGTGTCTTGCTATTCAGAAGGGGCCAGAGCAAGGAGTCAAGCCATCAGTATCTAAGAGCAGTCAAAGCAAACAAGAAGTGTTGAAGCACTACACAATAGAAGGAAGAGTTGTTCTACATTGAAGATCCAATGAACATTCTTCAAAGATCGTAGTGTTGTCTCTACATGTCAAATGAGCAAGTCAACAAGACACTACGATCAGGTCCAAGAAAGCAAGCATCAGAATCGTAGAGTTCGGTCATCCGAAGATTGAAGCATTGGCAACGGTTTAATCTGAAGGTTAGTATTCGGACAAGAGCTTATTTAGAGCATCGATGCAAAAGGACAACCTCTGATCGAGAAATCAGAAGGGGGAAATAATGTCGTCGACCTGCCCGAGACATCAAAAGTAACATCTCTGACGGGGTAGGTGAAACAGTAGACTGCAGTGTCAGAAAGTCATGTTATGTCACATCTGCAGTCTGCACTAAACAACTCGAGATCTGCGAAGCAATTCAAAGAGCTCTCAACGGCTACTTTCCAACGGGAAGATTGGGAAGGAGTACAAATTCGCTAGAGCTTCAAAGATCAAAGGTTACTGGAGTTGCTGAGTTTGGAGTGATGGTGGACTGATCTAGCTAACGTAAAATAGTGAGTGACTAATGAAGGTCCGAAGGCTCACTCTACGATCCACCAAGAACACTTAGAGATAGACAAAGAAAGAAGTAGAAGTGAGAGTTTTATAATGTAGAAGTGAGAGTTCTACTACAAGAAGAGTGTTCTGAATTACCGAGAGAAAGAAGAGCATCATGTCATCTTGGTGTCCATCATGGGAAGACTCTAAGTACCAGAGAGAAGAGCCTACAGTCATCTTAGCAAGTCCATCATGAGAAGGCATCAAGTATCAAGAAAGAAGATCACCAACGCCATCATGGTGTCAAGCATGAGAAAGTTTCTAAGCACCTAACAGAAGAGCTTACAGTCATCTTAGAAACCCATAATGTGCAGCCATCAAGTATCAAGAAGAATGATCTTCAAGGTAGTTCATCAAGGAATCATCAGAAGTGGTTGAGTAACTGAAGAATCTGAGCATCATGCAATACTAAACTGTACTTCAAGGATGATCACGCCAAGCTGCTAAGTGCAGAAGATGTTCAGAGCTTAAAGACATCTTAGCAGCTCAGCACCAACTCCAACAAACAAACAAACAACTCAACAACAAGAAGCCAGGGCCTGAGGGGTCCTTGTCCGGAGGGACTAAATAAAGTTTTAAGCCTGCTGGGATTGAAGAGTTCCTAGGGAACTAGAGGAGTTCCAAGGCTGCTGGCCTTGAAAAGTTCTTAGTGAACTGAAGTTTCAAGGCTGTTGGCCTTGAAGGAATCTTAGTGATTCAGGGTGCTGCCCTTCCTTAGTGGAAAATCCTGCTAGTTGAAAGTTGAAGAGTGGATTAGGAGCTTGAGTCTCTAAACCACTTAAAATCTCTTGTGTCTTTTACTTTATGTCATTTACATTATGTACATTAACCGTTATAAGCTGCTATGCTATGTATGTTTTAACGATCTAATCGAGAACTAACATTTGGTATACATCACCCATCTTGAGATCGCACAAACATTGTTCTAAACTTAGTTGGTAGTAAGTCACTATGTTATATGCAGATGAGCTCACACTTGGAAAATTTATACAATAAATGTGTAAAATTGATTTGACACTCCCAAAAAAACATCACCCATCTTGAGAGATAGATTACAAAATTCAAATACAAATATTATACAACATCTAGACAAAACATAATCTAAGAGTTTAAACAAAAATATTATCATCAAATATCTACACTCATTGGTGTCCTCATTATAATTATTATCACATTATTCGTAGAATAATGAGGACTACTAAAGCCATTTATCCCGGACCATCACTCCATTTCCCGACTAGTCCAAATTTATATTCTCATTTCAAGAGAACAATGAAAGAAAGGGTGAGCTCAACTAGCCCAAGAAGAAATATTATGACTAAGATAATGCGTAATAAATTATCCTTAGCCTTCAACAAAGATAACAACCGATAGAATACAATAGACAACAAGTTTTAGATAAACAATTGCAATGAAATAAGCAATCCATTAGAAGAGTCAAGTAGAGCATAAAATCTACTATCTTCTATGATTTAAAAGTTTTCATCAATTTTTATCACGAGACTCAAATTTTAATAAATAAACCACATCATCGAATCATCCCCGCACTACGGGCCAAGGATATTCATTAAATCATCAATGGTCATGACTATACCAAATAATCCCGGTCATAATCATACAAAAAATGTCCATCAATGCACTATGTGCCAACCGAGGACTTTTACCACATCATTTATAACATTATAGTCATGATTATACCGAATAATCCCTCGGTCATAATCATACCAAGTCCATCTATGCACGTAAGCCAAAGATGACTTTCATCACAATATAAGCACGAGGATGATGACAATGACATAATAATTCAATAAAATAAGTTCAAGATAAATTTTAAAGATTTATAATTTAATTTATCCCGAAATCAATAACGCCCAAATTGTCAACATGATATCGCTTTGTGGAGTAAAATTCAAGAATGCTCGTAAGAATATTTCCATGAAAAGATATCGGATGAAGCTTAAATATCCGTGATATTCTACTAATTTCATGGAGTATAGAAGCCAAAATTTTAACCAACCGAGTATAATAGAATATATGAAATCGTAAATGGATTTTTGCCCGCCATGAGGTAATCCACGAGATGCATCATTTTCACAATTTAATAAGGAATGAATACAAAGGATCATTCACCATGCATGTGGTAATCCACATGATGCATTAGATTTCCAATGTAATAATAAAGAATGGAATAATGTATAAGAATTCACCATGTCCAAATGTGATAATAAAAGAATGGAACCAGTCATGGTTATTCCAAATGTAATAATAAAAAATAGAATAAAGAATGTCACCAGTCAATAATCCGCATGCATGTGATATTCCAATGTAATAATAAAGAATGGAACCAGTCATGCGTAATCCGCATGCATGTGATATTCCAAATGTAATAATAAAGAATGGAATAACAATGTAATTCACTGTGCATGCGATAGATCGCATGACAAACAAAAGTTATTCCAATGTAATAATAAAGAATGGAATAATAGAAGAATTTCACCATGTATGCGGTATTTTGATATAGTGCAAAAGTTATTCCAACATAATAATAAAGAATGGAATAAATAACCCTTTACGAGTATTGAAAGAAAATAACTCTCTTCATGAATACGAAAGAATAATACCCCTTACCTTAGAAAAAAACTTGATAATCGAATAGTGAGGTAGAGACTTAGACTTCTCTTCTTCTTTCTCTCTAATTTCTCTCTATAATAATTGCTCTATAGCTTTAGTGAATTGGTGAGAAATGAAGGAAGAATGAGCTTCTATTTATAGGAAAATATAGTTTTAATAATTGCACGTTTTTGGGGCTCAAATATTACAAAGATAATACCTTCCTCTTTTTCTTCATTTTTAATTTAGTCCTGCAAGTATTATCAAACTTGCACCACTTCCCCTAATAGTAAATAATGTGAATCAATAGTTCAATCATGTGAATTAATTGTTATACTCATGTGAAAATATGAATTACAGTATAGTACCTCCATCTATACCTCCATTTTTAACTTAGTCATACAAGTATTATCAATCTTGCACCAACTCCCCTAATAGTACAAAAATGTGAATCAATAGTACACACCTGTGAACAAATAGTTATAATCATGTGAATTAATAGCAATTAATTGCTCATTTATCCGGTTAATTACCCGACTGGTCATTATAACTTCCAGACATCAATTAATATCGAAATAAATGTCGATTTCCACTAACACTAATAATTCCAACACAATGGAACTATCAATTTCATCTTTAATCAACACGAACTTATTCATCATTAATATTATAACTCACAATATTTAACAACCGTGTCGCTCCTGTGAAAGAGGGGCTTTCCGATAAGGATTTCTCCTTATCGGGCGCGCAATTAGATGACCAAACCTCTCCTCGATGTAACTTCTAGACATTGTCAATATTGCAAATAATAATATGAATAACTTTGTCGTCTCAATTATTGATTTAATAATATAACATATTATAAAGATGATATCGTGACAATAATGAATCAATAATATGAGAGATATGATGCAACAAATCATCGTGAAAGTAATAATTGAGTATAACGAAAGTGACTTTCACGTAAAGCATCAATAATCAATACCGTGTGCTACTATGCAACCACGCCAGACATCACATTTCTTTTACTACCGTAGTAGTTCAACAGTTTTAACGGTAACACTTTTCGCCGTTATTTTTAATAAAAGATAATTTTGTCGCTTTCTTACTACGACAATACTTCCGCTTGGGGGTCCACCAATGATTGTGCCATCGCATTTAATATTCCCTCGTTAAAACGAATATTCCCCACCAATTGAATATTATATAACCACTTGCTTACTTTGCAAAATTTGTAAATATTACCCACAACTATAACATTATATCAAATCCACACCATAATATTCAAAAAAAAATATTTTTGAGAAATTTAAATCTTTATTCATAAAACTGGGGTCTCACAATCTCCCTCCTTATGAAATTTTGCCTCAAAATTTACATACGCACACGGTATGTCAAGAGGTGAGGATACCTTGAATACCTTTATCGTCGAAAAACATTACACGTTACATAATGCAGCATGCCCGATGTCCTCCGATTGCCTCTAAATGCACGTTAGTCCCTAAAATAGCCATTTTAGGCCTTGATACCGACCTCAAATCTCAAAATATAAAGAATGAAAGTTTTAGGTCTACTCGTTATCTTTCCGAATCATCCTGAATCACCTCAATCGGAGTTTGTATGAAAAAGTTATGCCCAATTTACTAAAGGACGTCCGGACAGATTTTGGCTTAACACTTGACCAGCGCCTAGGCGCCCAAATTTGGCCTTGGGCAAGCGCCTAGGCGCCCAAGAATAGATTCTAAGCGCCGAGCCTAGTGCCTAGGCGCTCGACCTTTGGCACTTAACTCCAATTTTCCAGATTTTGTAACTTTTGACACACATACTTCAAATCTTCATAACTTCTTCATCCGTTATCGGAATTAGTCCATTTTCGAGGCTATGGAAAGCTTGTAACATGCTCTATAAAACCCCCATGATTTCATAATTTTAAGATTCATTAATTATTTTTAAATTTGGCTCCAAAGTCCCCCGAGACTAAGTTTTTACTAACAACGATACGTGAAAAACGTTATGAACACGCCGACATACTTCATGGCGGTAAAACGAGTCTATAGGCCACGCTCCTACTCGATCGAGGATTTCAAATGGGCCAATTAAATCGAGGGTTGAGATAACGCGATTTCTTGAACCTTCTTCTTCACATTCTTCGATTCATCGGATGTGTGTGTGTAGCTTTGATCGCTTTTAACTTTATCGATTAAAGTCGATTCTACTCAGATATTTGTTATCTTCACGTGGGTCCCTAGAGTCTTTAACTCTATCTTCATCATTTGTAAGTTATACTTAAAATGGGTTTTGTGTTAACAACATCGCACTCATAAACGCATACGATCTTCTACTCAAACGCTACCTACCACGCTCGCTTCTTCCACGATGATATTGAATGGTATAGTCGTAATCTTCAATAAATCGAGCCAACATCTTTGGTGCATAATACGCTCATTCTAGGTGAAGAAATATTTAAGGGTTTTAGAAATGGGTTTTGTATCGAGGTCAATACAAAATTTGATTTCACGCCTAGGGTAGGCTAGAAGTTCTTCAAGAATACGTCAGAAATTTATTAACAATAGAAATATCATTCAAAAATCGTGACTCTCATCCAAGACTTGGATATTACGTCACATTGATACCTATCAACTTGCCATCGTCATTCACAACGTCCCCTACGGATAGTTCGCTTTTTGCTTCCACACAAGGAAGTCACCAAATGAAAAGGCTCGGGCTCTTTACTTATGGCTTGATATGACAATGATTAAATTTAGTGGTTTGGTTGCTTGAATTCGCATAATAGGTTGGTTAAGAATATGAAAGCTAACAACAACCTTTTAAAAAAATCATGATGAGTAGTTAACCAATCGATTCCTAAAATCACATCAAAGGCAAGTATTTTCAAAGAGATAAGATCGACAGTAACGTGAAAGTGTCGATTTGAATCAAACAAGATTTATAAACAATGGAGGTAACGAAGGTTTCTACTAACGAAGTTTCAACCAATAAGTCAAAGTCTAACTTCTCCGGGGTCAAATTTAAATGTTGAGCGCAAGCAAGAGAGATAAAAGAATGGGTAGAACCCAGATTCAATAAGGTATAGACTTCACAAGAATTTATAATTAACTAACCCGTGCTAACTTCGTTTCGTTACTCGCTTTTGAGAAGTCACAAAAACGCGCTTCTCCCCAAAAACCACCGACTTTGTTTTTGTCCAGATCCGCTTTTGGTGCCACCGCCCCAAATTGGACTTGACTTTGGTGCACGACAAAATCGGGCTAGGTGACCTTCTTTTCCATAATTGTAACATGTTTTGATCGCATCACGCAGTTTGACCGATATGTCCCTCCCTCCGCATTTGAAGCATACAATTGGTGGTCGTTCTCCTTCCTTGAAAACGGGTGTTGGTGTCATTATCTTTCCATCGTTGTTGAACCTCTCTTCTTGAAATTTCCACTCCTATTATCTTGGCCATGATTACCAATCAAGTGGTTACCATTCTTGGCATGATAATTTTCCCCACGATGGTTATCATTGTTCGATGGTCGCTGCTACATCGGGTACGATTATTATTATCGTGTTGTTGGTCGTTGCCTTTTGGTTGGTCGACTCATTATCGCGCTCCAATAATCGAGCCCTATTCACAACATCTAAAATATAAACAAAGTTTGTGAGAAATGAGGTATTGACGATATCGGGTTTCAAACCTCTTAGAAACATTCGCCATTCGCTTCCTCATTATCGACCAAATGGGATGAAAACCGGATAACTCCGCAAATTTAGCCTCAGATCATGATACCTGGCCATATTGTTTTGCTCCAACTTGATAAACTCCACCTCCTTCATGTGATTTAATACTTTGGGAAAGTACTTGTCGTTGAACAACTCTCGAACTTCTCCCAAGACATCTTGAAAAGGCCAGTCGAGTACGCTTTTACGTGATTCCCACCAAGAATCGCCTCTTCACGCAACATAAAGGTGGCAAAGGAACCTTTTTGCTTCTGAGCATCCCAAGACATCAAATATCTTGGTGATCTCGCTTTAACCACGCCTCCGCTTTTAAGTGGTTTCGCTTTCCCAAAAACTCCGATGGTCCCAGCTCCTTGAACTGCTTTAGCGGTGACCGATCGTGGGTTGCCATTATTTCCACCTATATTTTGAACAGGAGTCTCTCTTACCTGATGTTGCATGAATTGCATAAAGCCTCTTAACATCCCATCGCTCATCATTTGATCGGTGTTGTTATTTACCCGAGGATTATTGTCTTTCCGTTGCACATTATCCCCGGTATTGATCGTTGGTGACTCAACGGTCTCATGTGCTTCATTCACGATCTCAACATTTTCAGATGCCATTTTCAAACATTGTCACAAAACAAGGGTTAATTAACATATCACATATTATCCCTATACTCCGATGCACCAATTAAATACCAAATAAACTTAGGTAGGTCATACTAGCGAAGGAATTTCTCTCTCCCTCCTAGTTCTTGTCTCACATCTCAACCCAGGATCATATCCCTAAGCTTTGATACCAACTGTGACGCCCCCAAAACAGGTATACATCACCCATCTTGAGTCGCCAGATACATGGTACAAAATTCAAATACAACTTAATTATACAACAGTCGTGTAAAATACGACAAAACATAATCTAAGAGTTTAAACAAGAATATTGTCATCTAGACAATATCCACACTCAATGGTGTCCTCATTACAATTATTATCGCATTATTCCGTAGAATAGTGAGGACTACTAAAGCCATTTATCCTGGACCATCACTCCATTCCCCGACTCGTCCCAGCTATATTCTCATTTCCTGAAGAGAATAATGAAAGAAAGGGTGACCTCAAATAGCCCAAGAAGAAATATTATGACTAAGATAATGCAGTAATAAATTATTCTTAGCCTTCAACAATATAACAACCGATAGAATACAATAGACAACAAGTTTTAGATCAACAATCGCAATGAAATAAGCAATCCATTAGAAGAGTCAAGTAGAGCATAAAATCTACTATCTTCTATGATTTAAAAAGTTTTTCATCAACTTTATCACGAGACTCAAATTTTAATAAATAAACCATATCATCGAATCATCCTCGCATCTACGCACAAGGCCAAGGATATTCATTAAATAATCAATGGTCATGACTATACCGAATATCCCTCGGTCATAATCATACCAAAAATCGCCCATCAATGCACTACATGTGCCACCGAGGACTTTTACCACATCATTTATCACATTACGGTCATGATTATACCGAATAATCCTCGGTCATAATCATACCAAGTCCATCTATGCACGTTAGCCAAAGATGACTTTCATCACAATATAAGCATGAGGATGATGACAATGACATAATAATTCAATAAAACAAGTTCAAGGATAAATTTTAAAGATTTATAATTTAATTTATCCTCAAATCAATAACGCCCAAATTGTCAACATGATATCGCTTTTTGTGGAGTAAAATTCAAGAATGCTCGTAAGAATATTTTCATGAAAAGATACGAGGATGAAGCACAAATATTCAGGATATTCTACTAATTTCATGGAGTATAGAAGCCAAAACTTTAACCAACCGAGTATAATAGAATATATGAAATCGCAAATAGATTTTTTGCTCCGCCATGCGCAGAATCCACGTAGACAAATCATTTCCACAATTTAATAAGGAATGAATACAAAGGATCATTCACCATGCATGCGGTAATCCACATAGACAAAGTTATTCCAATGTAATAATAAAGAATAGAATAATGTAAGAATTCACCATTCATGCGATAGATCGCATGCATAAAAAAAGTTATTCCCAATGTAATAATAAAAAATGGAACTAGTCATGCATGTAATCCGCATGCATGTGATATTCCAATGTAATAATAAAGAATGGAACTGCAGAATCATGTGATATTGCAATGTAATAATAATCCGCATGCATGTGATATTCCAATGTAAAAATATAAAAAATGGAATAACAACAGAATTCAACAGTATGCGATAGATCGCATGCAAAAGTTATTCCAAATGTAATAATAAAGAATGGAATAACAAAAGAATTTCACCATATATGCGGTACTTCAGATGTAGACAAAGTTATTCCAACATAATAATAAAGAATGGAATAATAACCCTTACGAGTATTGAAAGAAAATAACTCTTCATGAAAGAATAATATCCCTTACCTTAGAAAAAACTGGATAATCGAATAAGTGAGGTAGCAGACATTTTCTTCTTCTTTTCTCTCTATAATTTTCTCTATAATAATTGCTCTATAGCTTTAGTGAATTGGTGAGAAATGAAGGAAGAATGAGCTTCTATTTATAGGAAAATATAGTTTCAATATAATTGCACGTTTTGGGGCTCAAAATATTACAAAGATAATACCTCCCTCTTTTTCTTCATTTTTAATTTAGTCCCGCAAGTATTATCAAACTTGCACCACCTCCCTAATAGTAAATAATGTGAATCAATAGTTCAATCATGTGAATCAATAGTTATAATCATGTGAAAATATGAATTACAAAGATAGTACCTCCATCTATACCTCCATTTTTAACTTAGTCATGCAAGTATTATCAATCTTGCACCAACTCCCCTAATAGTACAAGAATGTGAATCAATAGTACACACATGTGAACAAATAGTTATAATCATGTGAATTAATAGTAATTAATTGCTCATTTATCCGGTTAATTACCCGACTGGTCAGTATAACTTCCAGACATCAATTAATATCGAAACAAATGTCGATTTCCACTAACACTAATAATTCCAACACAATGGAACTATCAATTTCATCTTTAATAAACACGAACTTATTTATCATTTATATTATAATTCACAATATTTAACAACCAGGTCGTTCCCAAGAAAGAGGGGGCTTTCCGATAAGGATTTCTCCTTATTGGCACGCAATTAGATGACCAAACCTTTACTTGACAGAACTTCTAGACATTGTCAATATTGCAAATAATAATATGAATAACTTTGTCTTCTCAATTATTGATTTAATAATATAACATATTATACAGATGATACTGTGACAATAATTGAATCAATAATATGAGAGATATGATGCAACAATTATTGTAACAATAATTGAGTATAACTGAGTGACTTTTCACGTAAGAATTAATAACCAATATCGTGTGCTACTATGCAACCACGCGTATTACTGTACTTTTACTACCGGGTAGTTCAACAGTTTTAATGGTAACACTTTTGCCGTTATTTTTAATTAAAGATAATTTTGTCATTTTCTTACTACGACAATACTTCCGTTGTGGGGGTCCACCAATGATTGTGCCGTCGTACAAATATTTCCTGTTAAAATGAATATTCCCCAACCAATCGAATATTATATAACTACTTGCTTACTTTGCAAAATTTGTAAATATTACCCACAACTATAATATTATATCAAATCCACACCATAATTTTCAAAAAAATATTTCGAGAAATTTAAATCTTTATTCATAAAAAACTGGGTCTCAACTAGTTGTCGGGAGCAAATGAGAAACCATGCACATCAATGCCTAAACTCGGTATATCTAAGATAAATGGTCATTAAGAAACCGACGGTAAAAAGGTATGGTTCCTCACTAATATAAATATGTACATTATGATTGCACCCCCCTTATGAACTATAACAATATTCTTTCAAGGAATCATAATCTACCTAAAAAGGTGAAGAGAGAAAGTACACTGAGGGTGGAAACTCAAATGCCTATAAACTTTCTCTCCATCCAAGTTTTAGGTTGAAGATGACATCTTGAAAGAAATCTTAAATGGGTCATAAGAGCATCACAGGTCAAATTAATGAGAAGTAATCTTTGCTGATGGGTTAGTATGTATGTACAACCTATGGTCTAAGTGTTTAATAACACACAGAGTATGATTAGTTCTACAAGAGAATCTTGAAGATTCATAGAAACTGATCACCTCCATGAATCAACCAGATACTAATAAATCATAGAGTTGATTCTCACTCTGTGAACATTTAAGCCCTGTGAACATAACCTAGCAAATGATGAAACCATTAAAAGAAAAAAGTGTTTTATTAAAATAGCAAATCTTACATACGCTCACCATCATGCATCTCAAAATGTATTATCTAAATTAGTTACATGCATGAATATGACTGTTAGTGATCAATATGATGATTATCCAAATATATGAGGAATAGGGTTTAAAAAACTAACCTAGCAGGACCCATTTAACCATGGGTACCAAAAATAAAAAATTTTAACCTGCAGGTACTTGGTCTATTAGCCACACTAAGGAATGCTGAAGTAAAAGACTTCAGTCAAGAAAATTCAACTAGCAGAAGGCTTAAGACTATTCAGAAATGATTCTGATAAAAATCTTATATGTCAAAGCCTGTCCTTGAAGACCTGCTGAGATGATCTGGATAAAGCTCACATGGCTGCTGATCTTTATATGAGAGCAGACCATTCAACTAAAGATAAAAAAGGGTCTTAGATGCTCAATCATGCAAAGCATGTCATAAAAGAAGAATCCTCAAAGAAGCTCACCACAGAATATCATCAAGCATCAAACATGAGGAACTCATTTCGGGAGCAGAACTCCACGAGCACAAGCTGACAAAGAAGACTACATTCATAGTGATGTTAACAGATTTGACTGTCAGTGGTGATTCCAGTCAGAAGGAGATATGTTGGGATGCTTCTTAATTCATATGAAGAAAAGGAAATCACACCTCACTGAGAAGATAATATAAAAAAGGGGAAGCAGTGATCTGTTAAGGAACAACAACACTGAGATATACTATGAAACAATGTACCAGATACAGAGTCCCAAAACTTTATGGCTGATAAACCAAATGAAGAACCATAGTCAGTAAGAACGTCTCAAAATGTATTACTGATAACCAATCAGCCACCCAACTCAAAATCGTGGAGTGCCTACAATCAAACATCCGATCGTTGTGTAAGAGCAGGTGGATACCACGATTATGGCAAAGGCAATTGTCTAAAGTTGATAGATGACCTCCCCAGCAGAAAAGACCAAATAAGATATCAGTGCAATTCACTTCTAAAGTTTTTCATCTGGAAAGCGCCTCAGGGACAAACCTGAACCTTAGCTCACTCTAAGAGGTTGGCCCTTCCTGAGCCACCTTAACCCAGAAGGATTGCTTAGTCAAGTTCATCTCAAGGACAAACACAGTCAACGATCATAGAGTAGAGTTTGAAGAGAACTCAACGATCGTGATGCAATCTCAATGATCATAAAAGAAGACTCGACGATCGCAGTATTACAAGAGGATACTCTAGCTAATGAGGAGCTTGGAAGAACGAGACAATTGCTCAACCATTCAGATTATGAGGAGATAAGTTTTAATATTGGTTGGAAAGATTTCTTGCTGAAGAAAAGTGCCCAAGGTTTCATGAAGTACATTAGTGGTTGAGCCATGCAGTTTCAAATGAGGAGTAATGTCAAAACCATCCACTACAGCATCCCTCAAAAGATGATCGTTGAGTCAACAAAGGAAAACGTAAAGTCCACAGCTGCCTTACCATGCTACTCTACGAACTAAAAAGGTCAACGGCAAATCCACGTCAGTAATGCTTATTCTCTTAAAAGGAATATAAAACCAAAAAGGTTATGGGGGAGTTATAGCTTATTACTGGACATCGTGCAACCAATGGTTGGTTGACATATAACTGCTTATGCTGAGTCAGAGGGAACTGCCATAAAGACAAATTCAAAATTTGCAAACAGTTATCAGAAAATATCGAACCTCTCTCCATCCCATTCTAAAACCCTAGAATCCTCTTCGAAGCCAAAATCAATTAAACCTCCAAGAGCCCAAATCACAATCAGCAAATACCCATATTCCTCTAACTATTCTAATGGAAGATTGGCGAGTAATCACTAGCATTCAGCTCGGAACCAAGTCGTTTGAGAAATCTAAAAAGAAGTTCAGAGACATTCTTGAACTTGTGAAGAAAGCTGGATTCTCAGAATGTCTTGAGGCAAGCACTCGAGTATATACTGAACTGGTTAAGGAGTTCAACTCAAATGCATCCATAAATGTCGGAACCCTTTCTACCAAGGTTAAAGGTCAGTCTCTAAAGCTGAAATCATCTGATATCAATCAATGCTTAGGTTTTCCTGACCTAGGACTGAAAAACCTTGATGATATCGACACTGAGCAAGCGAAGGAGATTATGGGGTACCAAAGAAATCCTTGTCTGAAGGACATGAAGAAGGAGTTCCCTGAGGAATTCGAGTTCCTTGCTGAGATAGTGGGAAAATGTATCCTATGCAAGGATACTGCACATGACATTATGCTTGATCAGCAGTTGAAGATTATGTCTGCAATAGTTCTGAAGAAGCGAATCAACTTTGGAGCTATCTTGTTCGATCAGATCTCCAAATGGGTAGAAAAGGCTGAGTTAAAGAAGTCTACAGATAAACCCCTAACCAAGGTCTTTCATGGAAGATTGCTGAGTATTGTGATGAAAAAGAAGTTAGGAGGCAAAATCAAGGATAATGAAGGACAACCTCTAAATGTTCATAAAGTAATGTCTCCACAGCTGTTCGTGAACTGGAAGAAGAACCCAAAGGAAAACAGGAAGCTAACAACAACTGGGAGCAGAAGCAAGGTCTCTGTAATGAAGAGGAAGGCGAAAGAGGTAGAAATTTATGAGTCTGGTAACTCTACACCAGTATCAACTACATCAGTAAGGAAGTGATCCAAGGGTATGAAGAAAACAGAGGCTCCACCAAAGATTCTCTCCACTAAAGACAAAGATGAAGGTGAAAAGGTCTTAACTACACCAGAAACCACAAAGAGAAGAAGCAACAAACTGCTTCAAGGGCCATCAAGAAAGAGAGCTAAGGTGGAAAACAAACCAGGCCCAGTTTCCCAAGAAAGGACATCTGACAAAGAATAGGACGTAGAGTCAGAAGAAGAGGAGGGAACTGATGGTCTCAAGACTGAGTCTCCAAAGAACAAATCCAGCGATGAAGGTGAAGCTGAATTCATGAAAGAAAATGTAAACTCTTTGCGATGAAAAAAGAATACGCAAGCCCTATGGCTAACTCTCAGAGCATTCACTCTGATGATGAAGAAAAACTACAAGATGACCCAACTGCATCTCCAAATGCAAATGCTCCAACAAGCCCAGATGATGGGTCAAATGATGTTGATTCGGAAGAAGAAGGAGTTTCCCCTGCCAATACTGAACGACAAGGAAGGTTGCTTGAGGATTCAAAGGCCTCAGAGTCTGAAGAGGAAGAAGAATCTGACTCTCCTATAGCTGAACCTCCAAGGAAAAGGAAAAGCTATAGACTACTGGCTAAATTTGCCTCCAACAAGAAAAGTGATCACTCTAATGCAGTTATTGAAGTAAGTGATAATGAATCCAAGGAAGATATTTCTGAAGAAAGTTCTGAAAATGAAAACCAACAAGAATAACTGATGAATCTGATCAGAATAATTCAGGCTCTAAAAGAGAAGAAATGGAGAAAGATTTTGATTCTGCACATCATGAATCAGAGGAACCAGAATACTACCATGTTCTCTCTCCAGCCAGAATTAGTAGAAGAATAGTGGTGGAAGTTTTTGATGAACCACCAGCTGAACCAGCAGCAAGATGGATAAGTTATGGAAATGAACAACTTTGAGTTGTAAGAATGACTACAGATGAAGTGCTTTATAATTGGAAAAATATGGAGTTAGATTGCATAGCAATACTATATAACTCTAAAGATCTTCTGATGAGATGGTTCTTCCCGTGGATGCCGTGGTTAAAGGCACATACTGATAAAGATAAGAGCTACTTCAGCTGGTGCTACTCTCAGTTTCTAAATCTGGAGTTGGTGTCACAAAACTTCCCAAGGATAAAGAAGTTTACAACCATGATGATCAATGACCAACCCCATTACAAAGTTTACCGATATACTGGCAATCACTACATTCCCTATGATCGTAGAGTGGACTCTAAAGGCAGAAGGATTATGGCCAAGGAGATAATCGTAGAGTTTGTTCACTCTACCACTGATGTTGTTCAAGTCCGGAATAAGAGGCCTCCATCTGTTCAAGCACAATTGCCCGACATTTTTTCATCCTCCAATAGCGATTTGTGTGAGACCCCAGATTTTATGAATAAAGATTTAAATTTCTTGAAATACTTTTTTGAATATTATGGTGTGGATTTGATATAATGTTATAGTTGTGGGTAATATTTATAAATTTTGCAAAGTAAGCAAGTGGTTATATAATATTCGATTGGTCGGGGAATATTATTTTTAACAGGAAATATTCGTACGACGACACAGTCATTGGTGGACCCCCATAACGGAAGTATTGTTGTAGTAAGAAAACGACTGAATTATCTTTTATTAAAAATAACGACGAAAGTGTTACCGTTAAAACTATTGAACTACCCGATAGTAAAAGTACAGTAATACGCGTGGTTGCATAGTAGCACACAGTATTGGTTATTGATGCTTACGTGAGAAGTCACTTTCGCTTATACTTAATTATTACTACGATGAATTGTTGCATCATATCTCTCATATTATTGATTCAATTATTGTCACAATATCATCTTTATAATATGTTATATTATTAAATCAATAATTGAGACGGAAAAGTTATTCATATTATTATTTGCAATATTGACAATGTCTAGAAATTCCGTCAAGAAGAGGTTTGGTCATCTAATTGCGCGCCAATAAGGAGAAATCCTTATCGGAAAGCCCCTCTTTCTTGGGAACGACCTGGTTGTTAAATATTGTGAATTATAATATTAATGATGAATAAGTTCGTGTTGATTAAAGATGAAATTGATAGTTCCATTGTGTTGGAATTATTAGTGTTAGTGGAAATCGACATTTGTTTCGATATTAATTGATGTATGGAAGTTATACTGACCAGTCGGGTAATTAACCGGATAAATGAGCAATTAATTGCCATTAATTCACATGATTATAACTATTTGTTTATATGTGTATACTATTGAATCGCATTCTTATACTATTAGGGGAGTTGGTGCAAGATTGATAATACTTGCATGACTAAGTTAAAATGGAGGTAATATACTGTAATTCGTATTTTCACATGATTATAACTATTGACTCACATGATTGAACTATTGATTCACATTATTTACTATTAGGGGAAGTGGTGCAAGTTTGATAATACTTGCAGGACTAAATTAAAAATGAAAAAAAAGAGGGAGGTATTATACTGTAATATTTCGAGCCCCAAAACGTGCAATTATTGAAACTATATTTTCCTATAAATAGAAGCTCATTCTTCCTTTATTTCTCACCAATTCACTAAAGCTATAGAGCAATTATTATAGAGAGAAATTATAGAGAGAAAGAAGAAGAGAAGTCTGATACCTTACTATTCCAGTATTAAGTTTTTTCTAAGGTAAGGGGTATTATTCTTTCGTATTCATGAAGAGAGTTATTTTCTTTCAATACTCGTAAGGGTTATTATTCCATTCTTTATTATTATGTTGGAATAACCTGTCTATGCGAAGTACCGCATACATAATGAAATTCTTCTATTATTCTATTCTTTATTATTCTGTTGGAATAACCTGTCTGTGCGGTCTATCGCATGCCTGGTGAATTCTGTTATATTCTATTCTTTATTATTTTGTTGGAATATCCTGTCTGCGCGGATTACGCATGACCTGGTTCCATTCTTTATTATTCATTGGAATATCCCCGTCATGCGATTACGCATGACCGGTTCTATTTTTTATTATTACATTGGGAATAACACATGCATAAATGTATGTATCGCATGCATGGTGAATTCTTCCGTTATTCCATTCTTTATTATTACATTGGGATAATCTGCATACATGTGGATTACCACATGCATGGTGAATGATCCTTTGTATTCATTCCTTATTAAATTGTGAAAATGATGCGCTTCACGTGGATTACCTCATGGCGGGCAAAAATCCATTTTACGCTTCATATATTCTATTATACTCGGTTGGTTAAAATTTTGTCTTCTATGCTCCATGAAATTAGTAGAATATCACGGATATTTGCGCTTCATCCAAAGATCTTTTCATGGAAATATTCTTCCGAGCATTCTTGAATTTTACTCCACAAAGCAGTATCATGTTGACAATTTGGACGTTATTAATTTCTGGATAAATTAAATTATAAATCTTTAAAATTTATCCTTGAACTTATTTTATTGAATAATTATGTCATTGTTGTAAGACCCCAACTTATTATAAATGAAATTAAATTTCTTCTATTTATTATTTTGAAATAGTAAGGGTCGATTTGATTAATGTGGTTAGTTATGGGTAAAATGCGCAAATATTTCAAATAAGCAAGTGGTTATAAAATATTCATTGTTGTCGGGGAATATTCGTTTTGTCGTGGAATATTCTTACTGTCGGGGAATATTCGTACGACGGCGCAGCCTTGTGTGGGCCCTATAACGGAAAGCGATTGGATGAAGAAAACGACAAGTATAAGTTGTTTATAAATAACGGCGTAGTTATTACCGTTAATACTGTTGAAATACTCGGTGGTTAAAACACAGTAGCACACGGTATTGCACCAATTATTGATTCTTACGTAAGAAGGCACTACTCAATAATTGTTACAGTAATTACTGTTCAATATTTTATTTTATTAATTCAATAATTGCTACGTTAATATTTTATGTTATTGTTATTTCAATAATTGTCACTACACAATATTTTCCATTATCAGGTCAATAATTCATATTATTTGAATAATATTATTAGATAGCATTATTGGCAATGTCTAGAAAGTTCTGTCTAAGGAGAGGTTTGGTCAATTAATTGCGCTTGCAAGAAGGAGAAATCCTTATCGAAAGCCCCCCTCTTTCGGGAACTACCGATTGCCAAGATTGTGATTCTGTAATATTATTTGTGAATAATTAATTATTAATTTATATGATATGAAAAATATTTACTTTATGTGGATATACATGGAGAAAATTTTTAAGTGACAATTGTTGAAAAATTGATATTTTATCTTTTTTGATAAAATAATTTATTTTAATATATAATATAATAATGGTGATATTTTTACAATGAATGTGGGATATATGAATATATGAAGAGGAATAGTATTTTTGTTACTAAAAATATTTAAAACATGTTTTTCATGTTTGTGGACCCCATTTCTTGACTGAAATTTGATTATAGCCTGTAAAATCGTCCGTATATGGATTTCGGTCAATTTCTATTTGGAATTTCGAAAAACTTAAAAATAAAAAGTTGTAGAGAATTGAATTTTCTATGAAATGGACATAAGATTCGAATTTTTCTGATAAAAGAGCTATTTATTATAAATTATTGAAGTTCCGGATTAATTGATTATTATTTTTTTTGGAGTTTTAAGTGATTTTTACATGAAAAACGTTTTTGTGACTTTTTGTGAGGTGTGTGGCTGATTTTGGACCAAGTTTGTGTGCTTAGGAAATTTAATAAAACATATTAATATTGTATTAAATTTTCTGCTTTGGTGTTCTAAGCATTTTCCTATAAATAGGGTGCTTAGGTTAGAATTGAAAATCACACGTAAAACAAGTTTTCTCTCTCTATATTATCGAGCGTATTCTTGTGAGTATTTTGATATTTTGAGTGTTGCTATACGATGCAAGTTCCTCAAAGACTATATCCAATATTCCAAATGTAAGTAATCGCTCTTTTCGAGGTAAGGGATGCTATTTTTTTTATAAATGATATTATTTCTTTCAATATCATTATGTCGAAATATTGGTAAGATTTTTCTTGTGAAATTCTTGTCTTTTAGTTTCGGGATTACTATTCACGTATACGGCACTATTTACGTATATGGCACTATTCATAAATACGGCACTATTCACAAAAAAAATTAAATTTTTGTTTTTTGTCCAAAATATCTATTATGGATATTAGCTTTGATTGTATCTATATTTTGATCATTCTTGAATTTTACTTCACTATGGTTATTTATGAAGTATTTTTGAACTTGGATTGTTTAAAGTACGAATCCTTATTATTTGTTCTTTTGTTTCATTGGATTTGTTTTTTCTTTAAAATATTTTTCATCATTCTCAAATTCTAAATGATGATATTATTGAATATCTTTGGCCCAGTAGTGCAAAGTTGGTTGATTTTCTTATGAATATCTTTAACCCATAGTGCAAAGATGTACAGGTGTTGAGATGAACATGACCAACTGATGAATATCTTTGGCCTGTAGTGCAAAGATGAATATTTGATTTAGATGTATATTGATTGATGTTACAGGGATAAAATATTGATGATAAACTTTTAAATTCATAGAAGAAAGTAGATTTCATTCTCTACGTAACTCTTCTAATGAATTATTATTTTCGCTGCGAATATTGATTTAAAACTTGTTGTCTATTGTATCCTATCAGATTTTTCCCTGTTGAGGACGAACGATAATTTGTTCTATGTTATCTTAGTCATAATATCCTTTACTGGGCTAGTTGAGCTCACCTTTTTCATTTTTGTTCTATTTTTCTTCTCAGGAGGCGAGAATGTAGCGAGTACTAGTCGGGGGTATGGAATGAAGGTTCTAGAAAGTCATTTTAGTAGTCCTCACTATTTTGTATAATAGTGTATCAATAATTGTAATGAGGACTTATTTGTGTGTTGATATTGTCTAGAAGACAATATTTATTTTTAAACTCACAATTTATGTGTTGTCGTATTTTGCACGACAATTGTATTAATAAAGTTGTAGTTATTTTCGCATCATGTATTTGTGACTCGTAATGAGTGTTGTATACCTATTTTGGGGGCGCCACAGGTTGGTATCGAACTTAGGGATATGATCTCGCATGAGATCGGGAATAGAACTAGGAGGGAGAGACTAGTAAATCCTTCGCTAAGGTGTCCTACCTAAGCTTATTTGTTGGTTGATCGTAATATATGGATATTATGTGATATGTTAATTTCTTTAATTAACCCTTGTTTTATGGCAGTATTTGAGAATGGCAACTGAGAATGTTAAAAGTGGAGTAAATGAGACCGTGGAAACACCTTTACTCGCCAATGAGGAGAACGTGCAACAGCCAACAATGTTCTTCCTGTAAACAACACCACTGATCAGACGATGAACGATGGGATGTTTAAAAGCTTTTTGCAGTTCATGTTAAATCAGACGAAGGAGACTCGTGTACAAAATACATGTGGAAATGATAGCAACGCACGGTTTGTCACAGCCAAGCAGTTCAAAGAGTTGGGACCACCAGAATTCTGGGGAATACCAGATCCGATTAAGGCGGAGACGTGGGTCAAGCAAATTACCAAGATATTCGACGTCTTGAGATGCACGGAGGAACAGAAGGTTCCATTTTCCACCTTTATGTTCAGAATGAGGCAGACATCGGTGGAAATCGTGAAGCGCACTCCATCCAAATTGCAGACTCAAAGATGTCTTGGGAAATGTTTCAAAAACTGTTCAATGATAAGTACTTTCTTGAAAGTATTCGTCATATGAAGGAGGTAGAGTTTATTAGACTGGAGCAAAACAATATGACTGTGTCCCAGTATGAGGCGAAGTTCTCGGAGTTATCCAGGTTTGCACCTCATTTGGTGGAGAATGAGTTCTGAGAGGTTTGAAACCCGACACACGTCAGTATCTCATTTCTCATAAATTTTCTTTATATTCATATGTTGTCAACATGGCTCAATTATTAGAGCGAGATAACGAGTACATTCAACCGAGGGACCACAACTAGGGTCATACCGGTGACAGCAGTCATCGGAGCAACAATAACCAACGGGGAAAGAAAAATGCGGACAAGAGCGGCAACCACTCTGGTGGTAATCATGGCCATGAAAATAGAAGAAATGAGTCAGGGGAGATTTTAAAAAGAGGAGATTCAACAATGACAATATGAAGACGTCAGCACCAGCAACAACTGGTTCTAAGGGAGGAGAATGACCACCGGTCGTATGCTATAAATGCGGGAAGGAGGGACATATCAGCCCAAACTGCCCACAACAGTTCAAGGTAAGTTATAAATGTGGAAAGGAAGGACATATCGCTCGAGATTGTACTGTAGCAAAACCAAGTCTAGTGGGGATGGTAACTCAAAAGGCTGTCCTAGAAAAGTCAAAGTCAACGGTTCCTGGAAGAGCGTTTGTTGTGACTGGTAAAAATGCGAGGAACCCAAACGAGGTGATCATGGGTAAGCTGATCATAAATTCTTGCAAAGTTTATACCTTACTAGATACCGGTTCTATCCATTCATTTATTTCTCCTACTTGTGCTCAACATTTAAACTTGATTCCGGAGAAATTAGACTTTGACTTATCTGTGGAGACTCCATTAGGAGAAACTGTCATCACATTCACTGTTTATAAATCTTGTTTGATCCAAGTTGGCACCATCACATTACCTGTTGACCTTATCTCTTTAAAGATACTTGCTTTTGATGTGATTTTAGGGATTGATTGGTTAACTACTCATCATGCCAAAATTGATTATTTTCGTAAGGTTGTTAGTTTTGATATTCCTAACCAACCTGTTATGCGAATTCAAGCAACTAAACCACTAAAATCAATCACTGTCATATCAAGCCATAAAGCCATTCATTTATTGAAAAACGGATGTCAAGCTTTCTTAGCCCATGTTATGGATTTGAATAAAGACACGTCAGATTTGAATAAAATTTCTGTTGTTAGTGAATTTCCAGACGTATTTCCTAAAGAACTTCCCTGGCCTACCCCGTAACGTGAAGTTGAATTCTTTATTGATCTTGAACCCGATACAAAGCCCATTTCTAAAACCCCATATCGAATGGCTCCTATTGAACTTCAGAGTTAAAGGTCCAACTACTGAGAGTTGTTGGACATCGATTTCATTCGCCCCTAGTACATCTCCTTGGGGTGCTCCTATTTTATTCGTAAAGAAGAAAGACGGAGTATGCGATTTTATATTGACTACGGAATTGAACCATGTCACCATCAAGAATAGGTATCCGCTACCTCGCATTGATGACCTGTTTGACTAGTTGCAAGGAGCACACAATTTTTCAAAGATCGATCTTCGTTCGGATATCATCACCAAGATTAGAACCGAGGATATCCCAAAGACCGCCTTCGTAACTCTGCAGATGGGCATTATGAATTCTTAGTCATGTCTTTTGGATTGACTAATGCTTCTGCGGCTTTCATGGATATGATGAACCGAGTATTCAAGGAATATTTGGATCAGTTCGTTGTTGTCTTTATTGATGACATCCTCATATATTCCAAAAGTCGTGAAGATCATGAGCACCATTTGAAGCTGGTACTCCAAAGGCTTCGTGAAAACAAGCTATATGCCAAGTTGAAGAAATGCGAGTTCTGGCTTGAGGAAAGTAGCATTCCTTGGGCACGTGGTATCAAAACATAGAGTATCTATCGACCCGACGGAGATTAAAGCAATACAAAGTTGGGAGAAACTGAAGATGGTGACCGAAGTTCGTAGCTTTCTGGGCTTAGCTGATTATTATCAAAGATTCGTGGAAGGGTTTTCTCAAATCTCTACTCCGTTAACTCAGTTGACTCGGAAGGATACAAAATTTGAATGGAGCGAGGAATGCGAGAAGAGTTTTCAAGAACTCAAGAGGAGACTCATTTCGCACCTGTTCTGACAATACCGTCTGGTTCGGATGGATTTGTTATCTACAACGATGCTTCAGGCAAAGGGTTAGGATGTGTTCTCATGCAACATAGGAAAGTCATAGCCTATGCCTTGCGACAACTTAAAGAATATGAGAGGAATTATACTACTCATGATCTAGAGTCATAAAATCGTTTGCGCTTAAAGATCCGGAGGCACTATCTATATGGGGAAAAAGTGGAGATATATTCCGATCATAAAAGCCTCAAATATTTCTTCACCCAAAAGGAACTCAACATGTGGCAACGACGTTGGCTCGAGCTGTTGAAAGATTATGACCACACCATTCAATACCATCCCGAAAAGCGAACGTGGAAAGCCGACGCGTTGAGTAGAAGATCATATCGCGGAACGAAAGTGCGATGTTGTCAACACAAAGGCCCATTTTGTGTGATTTACAAAAGATGAAGATAGAATTCAAGACTCCGGGGACCCATGCGATGATGTCAAGTATATGCATATAACCGACTTTAATCAAAAAAGTTAAAGTTGCTCAAGCCACGTAATCTTGAATCGATGCGTATGAAGAAGAAAGTACAAGAAGGTGTTATTCCGTAAGCAAGAATCGATGAAGAAGGAATACTTCGAGTCCACTCCAGACTTTATGTTCCTAACGACTCTGATTTGAAGAACAAGATCATGATGGAGGCATATAATACACCATTTGTAATCCATCCTGGAAGTACCAAAATGTATCGTGATCTTCGACATATATTTTGGTGGAACAATATGAAGAGAGAGATTGCAAAGTTTATCTCGAGGTGTTTAACTTGTCAACGTGTAAAGGCAGAGAATCAAGTGCCTAAGGGTCCATTGAAACTACTTGAGATTCCGAAATGGAAGTGGGAACACATTACCATGGATTTCGTTACGGGTCTCCCCACGGTTTCTCAAGGCATAAATGTTATTTGGGTTATTGTTGATAGATTAACCAAGTCTGCTCATTACTTGTCAATACGGGAGACTTATTCCCTTGAACGTCTTGCTCGTATGTACGTAAATGAGATTGCGAGATTGCATGGCATGCCAGTATCCATAGTTTCAGATCGTGACCCAAGATTTACTTCACGATTTTGGGTTAGCTTGCAAAAAGCTATGGGCACGGATTTATTTATTTGATTTCTAAGATACCATCCTCAAATGGACGGACAATCCGAGAGGACTATTCAAACTCTTGAGATCTATTAAGACTCTGTGTCCTAGAATTCAAAGGGAGTTGGGATAATTATTTACCATTGGTGGAATTCTCCTACAACAACAGTTATCAGACAAGTATAGGTGTGGCTCCATTTGAAGTATTATATGGATGAAAGTGTCGCTCTCCAGTATGTTGGGATGAGGTGGGTGAAGCAACATTGTTGGGACCAGAGTTGGTACGTATTACTACAGAAAAGATCCAAATGATTCAACAACGTATACAAACGAAACAAGATCGACAAAAGAGTTATGCGGATCTTCATCGAAAGGACATGGAATTTAGTATTGGGGATCATGTATTGTTGTGTGTTGCTCCATGGAAGGGAGTTACAAGATTTGAAAAAAGAGGAAAGCTCAATCCACGATTTATTGGTCCATTTCAGATTCTTGACCGAGTAGGAAATGTGGCCTATAGACTCGCGTTACCTCCAAGCATGTCTCGTGTTCATAATATTTTTCACATATCTGTGCTTAGTAAATATGTGAAAGACCCGAACCACGTTATTGAGTTAGAACCGGACGAGATAGCCGAAGACTTAACGTATAAGGAGGTACCTGTCAAGATCTTGGAAAGAAAGGAGCATGTCCTACGCACAAAGGTTATACCACAAGTCAAAGTTTTGTGGAGGAACCATGCTATAGAGGAAATGACACAGGAGAGTTGAAATGAAATGAAAGCGAGGTATCCTCACCTTTTCAAACACCATGTACGTGACGTCAATTTCAAGGATTAAATTTCATAAGGAGGGAGGTTGTAAACCCCAACTTATTATAAATGAAATTAAATTTTTCTATTTATTATTTTGAAATAGTAAGGGTCGATTTGATTAATGTGGTTAGTTATGGGTAAAATGCTAAATATTTCAAATAAGCAAGTGGTTATAAAATATTCATTGTTGTTTGGGAATATTCGTTTTGTCGTGGAATATTCTTAACGTTGGGAATATTCGACGATTTGCAAGCAGCCTTTTGTGTGGGCCCTATAATAAAAAGCGATTGGATGAAGAAAACGACAAGTATAAGTTGTTTATAAATAACCACAGTAGTAGTTATCAATTAATATCGTTGAAATACTTATGGTTAAAACACAAGAAGACACTGCAGTATTGCACCAATTATTGATTCTTACGTAAGAAGGCACTACTCAATAATTGTTACAAAGAATTATTGCTCAATATTTTATTTTATTAATTCAATAATTGCTACGTTGATATTTTATGTTATTGTTATTTCAATAATTGTCACTACACAATATTTTCCATTATCAGGTCAATAATTCATATTATTTGAATAATATTATTAGATAGCATTATTGGCAATGTCTAGAAAGTTCGCTTCTAAGGAGAGGTTTGGTCAATTAATTGCGCACCAAGAAGAAGGAGAAATCCTTATTCGAAAGCCCCTCTTTCGGGAACTACCGATTGCACAAGATTGTGATTCTGTAATATTATTTGTGAATAATTAATTATTAATTTATATGATATGGAAAATATTTACTTTATGTGGATATACATGGAGAAAATTTTTAAGTGACAATTGTTGAAAAATTGATATTTTATCTTTTTTGATAAAATAATTTATTTAAAATATTATTATATTATAATAATATAATAATGGTGATATTTTTACAATGAATGTGGGATATATGAATATATGAAGAGGAATAGTATTTTTGTTACTAAAATATTTAAAACATGTTTTTCATGTTTGTGGACCCCATTTTCGATCGAAATTTGATTATACCGTGAAAATCGTCCAGTATATGGATTTCGGTCAATTTCTATTTGGAATTTCGAAAAACTTAAAAATAAAAAGTTGTAGAGAATTGAATTTTCTATGAAATGGACATAAGATTCGAATTTTTCTGATAAAAGAGCTATTTATTATAAATTATTGAAGTTCCGGATTAATTGATTATTATTTTTTTTGGAGTTTTAAGTGATTTTTACATGAAAAACGTTTTTGTGACTTTTTGTGAGGTGTGTGGCTGATTTTGGACCAAGTTTGTGTGCTTAGGAAATTTAATAAAACATATTAATATTGTATTAAATTTTCTGCTTTGGTGTTCTAAGCATTTTCCTATAAATAGGGTGCTTAGGTTATAATTGAAAATCACACCAGAAACAAGTTTTCTCTCTCTATATTATCGAGCGTATTCTTGTGAGTATTTTGATATTTTGAGTGTTGCTATACTATTTGCAAGTTCCTCAAAGACTATATCCAATATTCCAAATGTAAGTATCATCATCTTTTCGAGGTAAGGGATGCTATTTTTTTTATAAATGATATTATTTCTTTCAATATCATTATGTCGAAATATTGGTAAGATTTTTCTTGTGAAATTCTTGTCTTTTAGTTTCGGGATTACTATTCACGATATCTGCACTATTTACGTATATGGCACTATTCATAAATACGGCACTATTCACAAAAAAAATTAAATTTTTGTTTTTTGTCCAAAATATCTATTATGGATATTAGCTTTGATTGTATCTATATTTTGATCATTCTTGAATTTTACTTCACTATGGTTATTTATGAAGTATTTTTGAACTTGGATTGTTTAAAGTACGAATCCTTATTATTTGTTCTTTTGTTTCACTGGATTTGTTTTCTTTAAAATATTTTTCATCATTCTCAGTCCTAAATGATGATATTACTGAATATCTTTGGCCTGTAGTGCAAAGTTGGTTGATTTTCTTATGAATATCTTTAACCCATAGTGCAAAGATGTACAGGTGTTGAGATGAACATGACCAACTGATGAATATCTTTAGCCTGTAATGCAAAGATGAATATTTGATTCAGATGTATATTGATTGATATTACAGGGATAAAATATTGATGATAAACTTTTAATTTCATAGAAGAAAGTAGATTTCATTCTCTACGTAACTCTTCTAATGAATTATTATTTCCACTGCGAATATTGATTTAAAACTTGTTGTCTATTGTATTCTATCAGATTTTTCCCTGTTGAGGACTAACAATAATTTGTTCTATGTTATCTTAGTCATAATATCCTTTACTGGTCTAGTTGAGCTAACCCTTTTCCTTTTTGTTCCATTTTTCTTCTCAGGAGGCGAGAATGTAGCGAGTACTAGTCGGAGTATGGAATGAAGGTTCTAGAAAGTCGTTTTAGTAGTCCTCATTATTTTGTAAAATAGTGTATCAATAATTGTAATGAGGACTTATTTGTGTGTTGATATTGTCTAGAAAAAATATTTGTTTTTAAACTCACAGTTTATGTGTTGTCGTATTTTGCACGATAATTGTATTAATAATGTTGTAGTTGTTTCTGTACCATGTATTTGGCGACTCAGAATGGGTGTTGTATACCTATTTTGGGGGCGTCACAATTGTCATCATCCTCATTCTTATATTGTGATGAAAGTCATCTTTGGCTTACGTGCATAAATAGACTTGGTATGATTATGACCAGGGATTATTCGGTATAATCATGACCGTAATGTGACGAATGATGTGGTGAAAGTCCTTAGTGGCCTGTAGTGCATTGATGGATAGTTTTTGGTATGATTATGACCAGGGATTATTCGGTATAGTCATGACCATTGATGATTTAATGAATATCCTTGGTCCGTAGTGCAGGAAAGAATCGATGATATGATTTATTTATTAAGCTGAGTCTCAGCGATAAAGTTGATAAAAAACTTTTTAAATCATAGAAGATAGTAGATTTTATGCTCTACTTAACTCTTTTAATGGATTGCTTATTTTCGCTGCAGTTGTTGATCTAAAACTTGTTGTCTATTATATTCTATCAGTTGTTATACTGTTGAAGGGTAAGGATAATTTATTCTGTATTATCTTAGTCATAATATTTCTTACTGGGCTAGTTGAGTTCACCCTTTGTTTCATTGTTCTCTTCAGGAAATGAGAATATAGCTGGGACGAGTCGGGGAATGGAGTGATGGTCCAAGATAAATGGCTTTAGTAGTCCTCACTATTCTACGGAATAATGTGATAATAATTGTAATGAAGACACCATTGAGTGTGGATATTGTCTAGATGACAATATTCTTGTTTAAACTCTTAGATTATGTTTTGTCGTATTTGACACGATTGTTGTATAATTAAGTTGTATTTAAATTTTGTACCATGTATCTGGCGACTTAAGATGGGTGATGTATACCTGTTTTGGGGGCGTCACAGTTGGTATCAAAGATTAGGGATATAATCCCTGGCTGAGATGTGAGACAAGAACTAGGAGGGGAGAGACGGGGAATTTCTTTGCTAGTATGACCTACCTAAGTTTATTTGGTATTTAATTGGTCGGTCAGAGTATAGGGATAATATGTGATATGTTAATTAACCCTTGTTTTGTGACAATGTTTGAAAATGGCATCTGAAAATGTTGAGATCAGCAATGAAGCACATGAGACCGTTGAGTCACCAATGATCAATACCCAGGATAATGTGCAACAGGAAGACAATAATCCTCAGGAAAATAATAACACCAATCAAATAATGAACGATGGGATGTTCAGAGGCTTTATGCAATTCATGCAACATCAGGTAAGAGAGACTCCTATTCAAAATATAGGTGGAAATAATGGCAACCCACGGTCGGTCACCGCTAACCAGTTCAAGGAGCTATGACCACCAGAGTATTTGGGAAAGCCAGAATCACTTAAGGCGGAGACGTGGTTAAAGCAGATCACCAAGATATTTGATGTCTTGGGATGCTCCGAGGAGCAAAAGGTTCTCTTCACCACCTTTATGTTGCGTGAAGAGGCAGATTACTGGTGGGAATCTGTAAAACATACCCAGCCTGACGCACTCAAGATGTCTTGGGAGAATTTCCAAGAGCTTTTCAACGACAAGTACTTTCCCGAAAGTATTCGTCTCATGAAGGAGGTGGAGTTTATCAAGTTGGAGCAAAATAATATGACCGTGTCGCAATACGAGGCTAAATTTGCGGAGTTATCCCGGTTTGCATCCCATTTGGTCGATAATGAGGAGCGAATGACGCGAATGTTTCTAAGAGGTTTGAAACCTGATATACTTCAATACCTCATTGCTCACAAACTTTTTTTATATTTAGATGTTGTGAATAGGGCTCAGTTATTGGAGCGTGATAATGAGTCAGCACAACCAAAAGGCAATGACCAACAACACGATAATAATTATACCAGTGGCAACGACCATCTGAACAATGATAACCATCGTGGGGAAAATTATCATGCCAAGAATGGTAACCACTTCGGTGGTAATCATGGCCAAGATAATAGGAGTGGAAATTTCAAGAAGAGAAGGTTCAACAATGATGGAAAAACAGCAGCACCAACACCCGTTTTCAAGGAAGGAGAACGACCACCAATATAATTCTATGCTTCAAATGCGGAGGGGAGGGACATATCAGTCCAAACTGCGTGATGCAGTCCAAAGCATGTTACAATTGTGGAAAAGAAGGTCACCTAGCCCGATTTTGTCGTGCACCAAAGTCAAGTCCAGCTGGGACGGTGGCACCAAAGGCGGATACGGACAAAACAAAGTCGTTGGTTTCAGGAAGAACGTTTTTTGTGACTTCTCAAAAAGCGAGTAACCCGAACGAAGTTAGAACAGGTTAGTTAATTATAAATTCTTACGAAGTCTATACCTTATTAGATACCGGTTTTACCCATTATTTTATCTCTCTCGCTTGCACTCAACATTTAAATTTGACCCCAGAGAAATTAGACTTTGACTTATTGGTTGAAACTTCATTAGTAGAAACCTTCGTTACCTCCACTGTTTATAAATCTTGTTAATCGACATTTTCACGTTACCTGTCGATCTTATCTCTTTGAAAATACTTTCCTTTGATGTGATTTTAGGAATCGATTGGTTAACTACTCATCATGCTTTTCATAGGTTGTTAGCTTTCATATTCTTAACCAACCTATCATGCGAATTCAAGCAACCAAACCACTAAAGTTAATCACTGTTATATCAAGCCATACATAATGAGCCCCGACCCTTTCGCTGGTGACTTCTTTATGTGGAAGGAATCGAAGCCAGACTATCCGTAGGGGATGTTGTGAATGACGATGGAAATTTAATAGGTATCAATGTGACGTACTATCCAAGTCTTGGATGAGAGTCACAGTTTTGAATGATATTTCTATTGTTAATAAATTTTCTGACGTATCCTTGAAGAACTTTCTAGCCTACCCCTAGAGCGTGAAATCAAATTTTGAATTGACCTCAGTACAAAACCCATTTCTAAAACCCTTAAATATTTCTTCACCTAGAACGAACGTATTATGCGCCAAAGACGTTGGCTCGAGCTGTTGAAGATTACGACTATACCATTCAATATCATCGTGGAAGAGCGAACGTGGTAGCTGACGCGTTGAGTTGAAGATCGTATGCGTTGAGTAAGATGTTGTTAACACAAAAACCCATTTCGTATAACTTATAAATGATGAAGATAGAGTTAAAGACTCTAGAGACCCACGTGAAGATAACGAATATACGAGTAGAATGGACTTTAATTGATAAAGTTAAAGCCGCTCAAGCTACACACCCAAATCTGATGAATGTGAATAAGAAGGTTCAAGAAGGAGTTATCTCAACCCTCGATTTAATTGGCCCATTTGAAATCCTCGATCGAGTAGGAAGTGTGGCCTATAGACTCGTTTTACCGCCAAGTATGTCGCGTGTTCATAACGTTATTCACGTATCGTTGTTAGTAAAAACTTAGTCTTGGGGGACTTTGGAGCCAAATTTCGGAATAATTAATAAATCTTAAAAATTATAAAATCATGGGGGTTTTATAGAGTGTGTTACAAGCTTTCCATACCCTCAAAAAACGGACTAATTCCGATAACGGATGAGGAAGTTATGAAGATTTGAAGTATGTGTGTCAGAAGTTGCAAAATCTGGAAAATTGGAGTTAAGTGCCAAAGGTTGAGCGCCTAGGCAATAGGATCGGTGCTTAGAATCTGTTCTTGTGTGCCTAGGCGCTTGTCCAAGGCCAAATTTGGGCGCCTAGGCGCTGGTCAAGTGTTTAGCCAAAATCTGTCCGGACGTCGTTTAGTAAATTGGGCATAACGTTTTCATACAAATTCCGATTGAGGTGATTTAGGATGATTCAGAAAGATAACGAGTAGAACTAAAACTTTTATTCTTTATATTTTGAGATTTGAGGTCGGTATCAAGGCCTAAAATGGCTATTTTAGGGACTGATGTGCATTCAGAGGCAATCAGAGGATATCGGGCATGCACGTATGCAACATGTAATGTTTTCGACGATAAAGGTATTCAAGGTATCCTCACCTCTTCGGTATACCAGGTACGTACATAAATTTTGAGAGTGAAATTTCATAAGGAGGGGAGATTGTGAAACCCCGGATTTTATGAATAAAGATTTAAATTTCTCAAAATATTTTTTTGAATATTATGGTGTGGATTTGATTTAATGTTATAGTTGTGGGTAATATTTACAAATTTTGTAAAGTAAGCAAGTGGTTATATAATATTCGATTGGTCGGGGAATATTCGTTTTAATAGGGAATTTTCGTACGACGACACAATCATTGGTGGACCCTCACAACGGAAGTATTTTTATAGTAAGAAAACGACAGAATTATCTTTTATTAAAAATAACGTTGAAAGTGTTATCGTTAAAACTGTTGAACTACCATTAGTAAAAAAATGCGATGTCTGGTGGTTGCATAGTAGCACACGGTATTGGTTATTGATGCTTACGTGAGAAGTCACTCGCTTATACTCAATTATTGCTACGATAATTCTTTGCATCATATCTCTCATATTATTGATTCAATTATTGTCACAGATCATCTCGTATAATATGTTATATTATTAAATCAATAATTGAGATGGAAAAGTTATTCATATTATTATTTGCAATATTGACAATGTCTAGAAGTTCTGTCAAGGAGAGGTTTGGTCATCTAATTGCGCGCCAATAAGGAGAAATCCTTATCAGAAGCCCCCTCTTTCCTGGGAACGATCTGGTTGTTAAATATTGCGATTTATAATATTAATGATGAATAAGTTCGTGTTGATTAAAGATGAAATTGATAGTTCCATTGTGTTGGAATTATTAGTGTTATTGGAAATCGACATTTGTTTCGATATTAATTGATGTCTGGAAGTTATACTGACCAGTTGGGTAATTAACCGGATAAATGAGAAATTAATTGCTATTAATCCACATGATTATAACTATTTATTCACATGTGTGTAATATTGATTCACATTCTTGTACTACTAGGGGAATTGGTGCAAGATTGATAATACTTGCATGACTAAGTTAAAAATAGAGGTATAGATGGAGGTACTATATTGTAATTCATATTTTCACATGATTATAATTGTTGATTCACATGATTGAACTATTGATTCACATTATTTACTATTAGGGGAGGTGGTGCAAGTTTAATAATACTTGTAGGACTAAATTAAAAATGAAGAAAAAGAGGGAGGTATTATACTGTAATATTTTGAGCCCCAAAACGTGCAATTATTGAAACTATATTTTCCTATAAATAGAAGCTCATTCTTCCTTCATTTTTCACCAATTCACTAAAGCTATAGAGCAATTATTATAGAGAGAAATTATAGAGAGAAAGAAGAAGAGAAGTCTGCTACCTCACTATTCCAGTATCAAGTTTTTTCTAAGGTAAGGGGTATTATTCTTTCGTATTCATGAAGAGAGTTATTTTCTTTCAATACTCGTAAGGGTTATTATTCCATTCTTTATTATTATGTTGGAATAACCTGCCTATGCGAAGTACCGCATACATGGTGAAATTCTTCTATTATTCTATTCTTTATTATTCTGTTGGAATAACCTGTCTGTGCGGTCTATCGCATGCCTGGTGAATTCTGTTATATTCTATTCTTTATTATTTTGTTGGAATATCCTGTCTGCGCGGATTACGCATGACCTGGTTCCATTCTTTATTATTCTGTTGGAATATCCTGTCTATGCAGATTACGCATGACCTGGTTCTATTTTTTATTATTCTGTTGGGAATAACCAGTCCGTGCGGTGTATCGCATGCATGGTGAATTCTTCTGTTATTCCATTCTTTATTATTCTGTTGGGATAATCTATCATGTGGATTACCACATGCATGGTGAATGATCCTTTGTATTCATTCCTTATTAAATTGTGAAAATGATCTGTCTACGTGGATTACCTCATGGCGTGCAAAAATCCATTTACAGTTTCATATATTCTATTATACTCAGTTGGTTAAAATTTTGGCTTCTATGCTCCATGAAATTAGTAGAATATCCTGGATATTTGCGCTTCATCCAGTATCTTTTCATGGAAATATTCTTCTGAGCATTCTTGAATTTTACTCCACAAAGCGAAGTATCATGTTAACAATTTGGACGTTATTGATTTCTGGATAAATTAAATTATAAATCTTTAAAATTTATCCTTGAACTTATTTTATTGAATAATTATGTCATTGTCATCATCCTCGTGCTTATATTGTGATGAAAGTCATCTTTGGCTTACGTGCATAGATGGACTTGGTATGATTATGACCAGGGATTATTCGGTATAATCATGACCGTAATGTGACGAATGATATGGTGAAAGTCCTCAGTGGCCTGTAGTGCATTGATGGACATTTTTTTGTATGATTATGACTAGGGATTATTTGGTATAGTCATGACCATTGATGATTTAATGAGTATCCTTGGCCCGTAGTGCAGGGAAGAATCGATGATATGGTTTATTTATTAAGCTGAGTCTCAGCGATAAAGTTGATGAAAAACTTTTTAAATCATAGAAGATAGTAGATTTTATGCTCTACTTGACTCTTCTAATGGATTGCTTATTTCCGCTGCAGTTGTTGATCTAAAACTTGTTGTCTATTATATTCTATCAGTTGTTATGTTTTGTCGCATTTGACATGACTGTTGTATAATTAAGTTGTATTTAAATTTTGTACCATGTATCTGACGACTCAAGATGGGTGATGTATACCTGTTTTGGAGGCATCACAATTGGTACTCAACAATTTTTCAGATTCTCATCACCTTCGAAAATCTGTCCAAGGATGAAAATCGTAGAGTCCAATCTGGTGCTCAACAAGAGGCTGCCCAATCAAATGACCAAATCCCTATGGAGCAGGAGTTGATAAAAAATTCTGATAATCTGATTGAGAAAATGTCTCTAATCACTAAAGAGTCTAAAAGCTTGACAGCAACAGAAGACAACTCAGCTCAAGACAGACTCCAAGCCACCATGGCTGATGTATCTCTCAAAATCAAAGAGAGAGATCACATCTATCTGAAGGTCATAAATGATCAGAAGGCAGATGCACTATGAGCACAGAAGGAAAATGAAGAACAACTCCAAGTCCTCTCTAACAAGATTGACAACATGAATCAGTCTTTCTCCATGCAACTTGAGTTGAGCCAACAAGAACTTAAGTTTGAAGTTGCTAACTCCTCTTATCTGATGGAGTAGCTTATGTCCAACATGGAGCAGCTCTCCCAAATGATTAATGACAAAAAGGGGGAGAAAAAGAGGCATAGAAAGAGGCAGAGTAAAAGGTATTCAAGAAAGGGCAATGAGAGTAAAAAGGAAACAAGACAAAGAAGAATACAGCAGAAGAAGAAGGTGGTTCATCATCTAAGGGGGAGCCAAAGGATGATGAGCCTGTATTTGTAAAGGCTGAGGAGGAGCCAAAAGAAGAAGGGGGGGCATACATCTGTAGAGGAGAAAACAAAAGAAATGAAATCAACATCCCAAGGGAAGCAGAAGCAAAGAAATCAAACAGATGAATAGTTGATCAACAGACATCCTGGAAGCATACATGGAGCCAAAGAGGTACATCTCTAACTAGTTAGGTATGTTCTGGATCCAGGATGTATAATGTCAGTGTATGTCAGTATATTAAAATTTCACATCATGATAAATGACATTCATGATTATCTATTTTAGAAATATAGTTGCTCACTGCATATAAGATTCATTCATAACATGCATATGCACTTATTATTTTTGTCATAATCAAATAGGGGGAGATTGTTAGGAATAAGCATATGAATGATATTCCTATTTACATATGATTTGATTATGATATATATGAATGAATATGCAAGTATGATTGTATTAAGAAAAGCTATAAAGTCCTCTGATAAGTATAGAAACATATGTACAAGGACTTAGAATGAATGATCAAATATGTCAGGTTGATCCTACATAAGCAAAACATCTTTGTAAAGTCCTTAAAAAGAAATGATGTACAAGGACTATAAACATAGAAAGATCAAGCATGTTAGGTAGATCGTATGATGTAATAGATAGGCTTGTCTGATCATCGAGCACTGCACCAGAAATTATAGTTTGCTAGGAGAGTCAAGGATAACTCTAGAGCTATCGAGGCAGAATCGTAGTCTACAAGATAGTAGATCTCGGAGTTCGTAGACTACCAAGAGAGACGAGGAAGGATCGTAGTGTGTCGAGTAAAGCTTCCTCGGAGCCGTAGTCTGTTGAGGAAGTCATGTTCAGAATCGTAGAGACAGCCTGCCTATGAGCCGACCGAGCATCTGCCAAAGACAAGTCAAGAATCGTAGACAACACTCAAAGTCATAGAGTCTACTGATCATATCAGAGGCAAAGATCGTAGTCGAGCAAGATCAGATGAAGACAATGAACACAAAATCAGAAATCGTAGAGTGTCAAGAGATCGATCTCGAGTCGTAGTGTACGCTTTCAAATTAAATCGAATCGTAGAGTGTAGAACTGAGACTTCAACAGATGTGCTCACAACGTCAAGGCAGAATCTTAGAGCTAATACGATTCTCAATAAATGAGCACTCCCAGAATATCCAAAGGAATGAAGCCTCTGGTTGATACTGCAAAGATACATCCCACCTAAAGGAAAATAGAGAGCACTCAACGAATGTCATGCAAGCTAACAGAAGATCTAAGCATCAACCCAATCAGCATCTAGATTGAGTTGTGAAGCCATTCGAGATGAAGTCTTCCACAAGATGATAATAAGAAGACTTCAGTAGCTGACTAAGGAAAGTCAGCAGGTTCAGTAGATGTCAAGTGGTAAGATGACAACGATCTTGGAAGTAACCAGGATCGTAGTGTTTGCAAAACAAAGAAAGAACTGATGGAGTGTACACAGAGATACTGATCAGCTTCTGAAGAACAAGGCTAAAGTGATTAAGCATTGGGTCAGTCCATTGATGATAAGTGAACGGGAGATCACAAGGAGAAAGCGAGCTGGAAACACCACAAATCTGAAGTGTCTTGCTATTCAAAAGGGGCCAGAGCAAGGAGTCAAGCCATCAGTATCAAAGAGCAGTCGAAGCAAACAAGAAGTGTTGAAGCACTACACAATAGAAGGAAGAGTTGTTCTACATTGAACATCCAATGAACATTCTTCAAAGATCGTAGTGTTGTCTCTACATGTCAAATGAGCAAGTCAACAAGACACTACGATCAGGTCCAAGAAAGCAAGCATCATAATCGTAGAGTTCGGTCATCCGAAGATTGAAGCATTCGCAACGGTTCAATCTGAAGGTTGGTATTCGGATAAGAGCTTATTGGGAGCATCGATGCAAAAGGACAACCTCTGATCGAGAAATCAGAAGGGGAAAATAATGTAGTTGACCTGCCCGAGACATCAAAAGTAACATCTCTGACGGGGTAGGTGAAAAAGTATACTGTAGTGTCAGAAAGTCATGTCATGTCACATCTGCAGTCTGCACCAAACAACTCAAGATCTGCGAAGCAATTCAAAGAGCTCTCAACGGCTACTTTCCAATGGGAAGATTGGGAAGGAGTATAAATCCGCTAGAGCTACAAAGATCAAAGGTTGTTGGAGTTGCTGAGTTTGGAGAGATGGTGGACTGATCTAGCCAACGTAAAATAGTGAGTGACCAATGAAGGTCCGAAGGCTCACTCTACGATCCACCAAGAACACTTAGAGACAGTCTGTGACGCCCCCAAAATAGGTATACAACACCCATACTGAGTTTCCAAATACATGGTACAGAAACAACTATAACTTTATTAATACAATTGTCGTGCAAAATACGACAACACATAAACTGTGAGTTTAAAAACAATTATTGTCTTCTAGACAATATCAACACACAAATAAGTCCTCATTACAATTATTGATACACTATTTTACAAAATAGTGAGGACTACTAAAACGACTTTCTAGAACCTTCATTCCATAATTAGTACTAAGTACTCGCTACATTTTCGCCTCCTGAGAAGAAAAATGAAACAAAAAGGAAAAGGGTGAGCTCAACTAGCCCAGTAAAGGATATTATGACTAAGATAACATAGAACAAATTATTGTTAGTCCTCAACAGGGAAAAATCTGATAGAATACAATAGACAACAAGTTTTAAATCAATATTCGCAGTGGAAATAATAATTCATTAGAAGAGTTACGTAGAGAATGAAATCTACTTTCTTCTATGAATTTAAAAGTTTATCATCAATATTTTATCCTTGTAACATCAATCAATATACATCTGAATCAAATATTCATCTTTACACTACAGGCCAAAGATATTCATCAGTTGGTCATATTCGTCTCAACACCTGTACATCTTTGCACTACGAGTTAAAGATATTCATAAGAAAATTAACCATCTTTGCACTACTGGGTGCAAAAGATATTCGATTAATATCATCATTTAGGGTGAGGATGATGAAAAATATTTTAAAGAAAAGCGAATCTAGTGAAACAAAAGAATAAATAATAAGGATTCGTACTTTTAAACAATCCAAGTTCAAAATACTTCATAAATAACCATAGTGAAGTAAAATTCAAGAATGATCAAAACATGGATATAATCAAAGCTAGTATCCATAATAGATATTTTGGACAAAAAACTAAAATTTAATTTTTTTGTGAATAGTGTCGTATACGTGAATAGTGTCGTATATATGAATAGTAACCCCGACACTTAAAGACAAGAATTTCACAAGAAAAATCTTACCAATATTTTTGCATAATGATATTGAAAGAAATAATATCATTTATAAAAAAAAATAACATCCCTTACCTCTAAAAAAGACTGTATTCATTTGGAAAATCGGATATAGTCTTTGAAGGAACTTGCACCGTATAGCAACACTCAAAGTATCAAAAATACTCACAAGAATACGCTCGATAATATAGAGAGAGAAAACTTGTTTCTGGTGTGATTTTCAATTCTAACCTAAGCACCCTATTTATAGGAAAATGCTTAGAACACCAAAGCAGAAAATTTAATATTGTAAAACCCCAAATTTTACGAATAAAGATTTAATTTTCTCAAAATATTTTTTTTAATATTATGGTGTGGATTTGAGATAATGTTATAGTTGTGGGTAATATTTATAAATTTTGAAAAGTATGCAAGTTGTTATATAATATTCGATTGGTCGAGAAATATTCTTTTTGTCGGGGAATATCCGTCCGACGGTACAATCATTGGTGGACCCCACAACAGAATTATTGTCGGAGTTAGAAATTGACAAATATTTTTTATAAAAATAACGACGGAAGTATTACTGTTATCATTGTTGGAATACCGGTGGTTAAAATATGATGAATACGCGTTCGTTCATTAAAGATAGCACCAGTATTGCACAATATTTTTTTTAATTATTGATTCTTACGTAAGAAGGCACTACTCAATAATTGTTACTGTAATTACTGTTTAATATTTTATTGATTAAATAATTGCTACGTTGATATTTTTGATTCAATAATTATCAAATCAATAATTCATTTAAATATATTATTATAATATTATATTATAGTAATATGATGTGATTATATGATAGTATGTTTTTTTTATATATATAATTTGAATGGTAACATTATTATAGTAAATTCATGGTATAAAAGTAAAATGAGGTGGAAGAGAACAATTTGAATTTGAATTCTGATGATGTAAACGATGATGTCATCAGAATGATGAGGTAAACAATGATGTCATCGGAAGGATGATGTAAGCAATGATGTCATCGAAAGGATGATGTAAGCAATGATGTCATTTGATCGATGATGTAAGCAATGATGTAATATGATCGATGATGTAAGCGATGATGTCATAAATTATGGCAAAAAGACTATTTTACCCTTACTCTACCAAGCTTATAAATAGAAGTTCATTCCTTCATTATTTTTGCACGAATTCACTAAAGCTATAGAGCGAGAAAGAATAGAGAGAATAAGAGAGAAAGAAGAAGAATCTTCTGTTACTATAATATTACGGTATCCAATTTCCTACTAAGGTAAGGGATATTATTTGTTGTACTCGTAAGGGGTATTATTTCTTTTGTATTCATGAAGAGAACTTCTGTTATTCCATTCTTTATTATTACATTGGAATAACTCAGTATACGCGACATGGACTACCCTATACTTGGTCAAATTCTTTTGTTATTCCATTCTTTATTATTATGTTGGAATAACCTGTCTATGCGAAGTACCGCATACATGGTGAAATTCTTCTATTATTCCATTCTTTACTATTCTGTCAGAATATCCTGTCTGTGTGTTTTACGTCGGACCTGGTTCCATTCTTTATTATTCTGTCGGAATATCTTGTCTGTGTGTTTTACGCCGGACCTGGTTCCATTCTTTATTATTTTGTCGAAATATCATGTCTGTGCATTTACACCGGACCTGGTTCCATTATTTATTATTCTGTCGGAATATCCTGACGGTGCGGTTTACGCATTACCTAGTTCCATTATTTATTATTCTGTTGGGAATAACCTGTCTGTGCAGTCTATCGCACGCATGGTGAATCCTTCTGTTATTCCATTCTTTATTATTTGGTTGGAATAACTTGCCTATGTGGATTACCACGTGCACGGTGAATGATCCTTTGTATTCATTCCTTATTAAATTGTGGAAATGATATTTTTTTATGATGAAAGTCATAATAAAAGTATTGGACTGATAAAAATTATGGGTATATGTAGTATTAGTAAGTGTTATGATGAGTTATGTTGGTTATTATGTGAAAACATGAAAGTTTCTTAGAAATCACAAAGGGTTGAAAATCAGATTTTGGTAAAAATAGAACATGAAATTCAATTGACCATATCTCCTGTTATATTTTGAATTTTTGAGTGTGGTCAGGTTTTAGAGTTAGATCTATGAGTTTTCTAACTTATCCAAGTGGAATCACTGGAAATTGTGTTGTAGATTTTCGTGTAGACTGATTTTAGCAAAGGAGTCAAAAGCTGCAAATTATGAAAAAGCTACTGTCCAGAAATTTAAAAGGGCTGTTTCGGCCACTTAATTTATGTGAAAAATTCCAGCCTTTTGGGACATGAAAATATATGGTATAAAGTACCTCATGTCCAAAAAATGAGCTCATTCCGACTTAAAATGAGTAAGTTATGACTATTTCAATATTTAGGTTTTTTCGACGAAAAATGCGATAACCGTTCTATAACTCCGGTGACCATGAAATTTAAACTGGAAGCTCATGTTAACATGTGTAAGATCCTGCCAAGATTTGAGAATTTCTGGAGTTAAACTTGAGGTAGCTAATTTCTTAAGGAATTAATTAGAAATTGATTTTTAAAAAATAGTAAGTGAATTTTAAAAATTCCGAGTAAAATATATGTTCAATATGGGACTATATTCTGCTAAATCCCAGAAAAGAAATATTTTTGGGACTGATTTGGTATTTTTCATGAAAATGATCTAGTTATGAGTAAATAAGTTAAATATGTTATGTGAAGTAACAAAGTTGGAAAATAAGATTTTATGGCTTGGAAATCCTATATAAGGTATATGCAGATTTTTGATGAGGGATTTGATCATTGGTGATGAAATCTTATGAGTATGGCATTTTTGAATGATTAAATGCATTATTTGGTAAAGTGTAAACAATTGAAATAAATTATTTATAAGTTTAAGAAGTGATTAAAATATTGTTATAATATTAATAATATTAGATTATGATTTTATTAAGTGATTGATAATATTTGGATAAATTTAAAGTCTTTAATATTTATCATGGTTTTCGTTTGATTAATACTTATATTATTGTCATCATTCACATGCTTGTGTTGTGTTGAAAGTCATCTGTGGCCTGTAGTGCATAGATGGACTTGGTATGATTATGACTAGGAATTATTCGGTATAATCATGACCGTAATATTATATATGATGTGGTAAAAGTCATCTTTGGCCCGTAGTGCATAGATGGACTTGGTATGATTATGACTGTGGATTATTCAAAGATAATCATGGTAGTAATAGAAAATACGAATATCCTTGGCCCGTAGTGCATGGATAATTCGTGGTCGTGATACTATTAAGCTGAGTCTCAGCATTATTTGTAAAATCCCAAATTTTACAAATAAAGATTTAATTTTCTCAAAATATTTTTTTGAATATTATGGTGTGAATTTGAGATAATGTTATAATTGTGGGTAGTATTTATAAATTTTGCAAAGTATGCAAGTTGTTGTATTATATTCGATTGGTCGGGGAATATTCGTTTCAGCAGGGAATATTCGTACAATGACGCAATCATTGGTGGACCCCACAACAGAATTTATTGTCGGATTGAGAAAACGACAAAAATATTTTTATAAAAATAACGGCGGAGGTGTTACTGTTAAAACTGTTGAACTATCCTAAGATTAAAAGTATAAAGAATACACGTGGTTGCATAGTAGCACACGGTATTGATTATTGATGCTTACGTGAAAAATCACTCAGTTATACTCCATTATTGTTGCATCATATCTCTCATATTATTGATTCGATTATTGTCACAGTATCATCTGCATTATATGTTATATTATTAAATCAATAATTGAGACGACAAAGTTATTTATATTATTAAATTACAATATTTATAATGTCTAGAAGTTTTGTCAAGGAGATATTTGGTCACCTAATTGTGCGCCAATAGGGAGAAATTTTTATTGGAAAGCCCCCTCTTTCCTGGGAACAACCTGGTTGTTAAATATTGTGAGTTATAATATTAATGATGAATAAGTTCGTGTTGATTAAAGATGAATTTGATAGTTTTATTGTGTTGGGATTATTTGTGTTAGTAGAAATCGACATTTATTTCGATGATAATTGATTTCTGGAGGTTATATTGTTCAATCGGGTATTCGGGACATTTTTTGTGTCGGAGTACTATTCATGAGTTACTATTCACGAAGTTCTATTCACCCGAACAATATATTTCTTTTCGGTCCAAATTATTTTTGGGTACAATATTATTCCATGAGGAGATGTGCTAATTTTTCAGACCGTTGGTTGAATTTATAATAGTAAATCAATATGAATCGCTGGTTTAAAGTTTTAATAGTGAATCAGTATGGACCGTTACTTTAAGTTCTAATAGTGAATCAGTATGAACCGTCCGTTTAAAAGTAAATCAATCTGGACCGTTCATGAATTAGTTACTATTCAATCCATTCTCCTATAAATAGAAGCTCATTCCTTCATTATTTCTTACGAATTCACTGAAACTCTAGAGAGAGAAATTATAGAGAGAAAGAAGCAGAGTATTCTGCTACTTCACTACTTCTATATCCAGTTTCTTCTTTATAAGGTAAGGGGTGTTATTTCTTTTGTATTCATAAAGAGAATTTCTATTATTCCATTATTCATTATTCTGTTGGAATAACCTGTATAAGCGGACTACCCTATACTTGGTGAAATTCTACTGTTATTCCATTCCTTATTATTATGTTGGAATAACCTGTTTATGCAAAGTACCGCATACATGGTGAAATTCTTCTATTATTTCATTCTTTATTATTCTGTTAGAATATCCTGTCTGTGCGTTTACGCCGGACCTGGTTCAATTATTTATTATTCCGTATTTATTATTCGCCGAATATCATGTTTCAGGCGCGTTCGCCTTGGGACTGGTTCCATTATTTATTATTTCGTATTTATTATTACGCCGGAATATCCTCGCTCATGTATGCGTTACGCCTGGGATTCTGGTTCCATTATTTATTATTTCGTACTTATTATTCTGTCGGAATATCCTGTCTATGCGTTTATGCCGGACTTGGGTCCATTATTTATTATTCTGTTGGAATAACCTGTGTATGCGAAGTACCGCATACATGGTGATTTCTTTTGTTATTCTATTCTTTATTATACTCAGTTGGTTAAAGTTTTGACTTCTATATTCCATGAAATTAGTGGAATATCCTTGATATTTGCGCTTCATCCAGTATCTTTTCATGGAATTATTCTTCTGAGCATTCTTAAATTTTACTTTACAAAGAAGTATTATGTTGACAATTTGGAAGTTATTAGTTCATGGATAAATTAATTCTTGAACTTGTTTTATTGAATTCTTATATCATTGTCATCATCCTCATGTTTATATTTTGTTGAAAGTCATCATCGTGGGTCGTAGTGCAAGCGCATAGATGGACTTGGTATGATTATGACCGAGGATTATTCGGTGTAATCATGACCGTAATGTTACAAATGATGTGGTAAAAGTCATCATTGGCCCGTAGTGCATTGATGAACAGTTGTTGGCATGATCATGACCATTGATGAATACACGAATATCATTGGCCCGTAGTGCATGGATAATTTGTGGTCATGATACTAATGAATATCCTTGGCAGTAAAAGTGGGGATGATGTGAATTATTTATTGTTTGAGTCTCAAATGATAAAAGTGATGAAAAACTTTTTAAATCATAAAAGATAGTAGATTTTATTCTCTACTTGACTCTTTTAATGGATTTGTTTATTCCACCGCAGATTAAACTTGTTGTCTATTGTATTTTATCAGTTTAACATTGTTGAAGGCTAATGATAATTTATCCTGCATTATCTTAGTCATAATATTTCTTACTGGGCTAGTTGAGCTCACCCTTTCTTTTCATTGTTCTCTTCAGGAAATGAGAACGTAGCAAGGACTAGTCGGGGAACGGAGTGATGGTCCAGATGATAGCATTAGTAGTCCTCACTATTCTATGAAATAGTGTGATAATAATTGTAATGAGGACTTATTCTGAGAGTGGATATTGTCTAGAAGACAATATTTGTATTAAAACTCACAGCTCTTGTTGTATATTTAAGATTGTTTTTGTATTCTGTACCATGTATTTGACGACTCAAGATGGGTGATGTATACCTATTTTGGGGGCTTCACAGTTGGTATCAAAGCTTAGGGATATGATCCCTGGGTGAGATGTGAGACAAGAACTAGGAGAGGAGAGACGGGGAATTCCTTCGCTAGTATGACCTACCTAAGTTTATTTGTTATTTAATTGGTTGGTCAGAGTATAGGGATAATATGTGATATGTTAATTAACCCTTATTTTGTGGCAGTATTTGAAAATAGCATCCAAGAATGTTGAGAACATCAATGGAGCACAGGAGACCGTTGAGTCTCTATAGATCAATAATCAAGATAATGTGCATCAGGAAGGCGACAATCCTCATGCAAACAACAACACTGACCAAATGATGAACGATGGAATGTTCAGAGGCTTTTTGCAATTCATGCAGCATCAGGCAAGAGAGACTCTTGTCCGAAATGCAGGTGGAAACACTGGCAACTCTCGGACTGTCATCGCCAAACAGTTCAAGGAGCTGGGACCCCCGTAGTTTTTTGGAGAGCCAAAACCACTTAAGGCGAAGACGTGGATAAAGCAGATCTGCAAGATATTTGATGTCTTGGGATGCTCTGAGGAGCAAAAGGTTCCCTTTGCTACCTTCATGTTGCGTGTAGAGGCAGATTACTGGTGGAAATCTATAAAACGTACTCAACCTGCCGCATTGAAGATGATTTGGGAGAAGTTCCAAGAATTGTTCAACGACAAGTAATTTCCCGAAAGTATTCGTCACATGAAAGAGGTAGAATTCATCAAGTTGGAGCAAAATAACATGATCGTGTAGCAGTATGAAGCCAAGTTCACCGAGTTGTCCCGGTTTGCATCCCATTTGGTTGATAATGAGGAGAGAATGACGCGAATGTTTTTAAGAGGTTTGAAACCCAAGATATGTCAATATCTTATCACTCATAAACTGTGTTTGTATTCAGATGTTGTTAATAGGGCTCAGTTATTGGAGAGCGATAATGAGTCAACCCAACCAAAAAAGAAGCGGTAAGCAAAATGATAATACCGGTGATAGCAATCAAGGCGGTGACAATAAGCGTGGAGGAATCAAAGATGCGTAAATGGTAACCAATTCGGTGGTAATCATGGCCAAAACAATAAGAATGGACATTTTAAGAAGAGGAAATTCAACAATGATGGAAAGACATCAGCACCAGCACCCATTGTTAAGGAAGGAGAACGACCACCTATCATATGTTTCAAATGCGGAGGGGAGGGACATATCAGTCCAAACTGCGCGATGCCGTCCAAAGCATGTTATAATTGTGGAAGAGAAGGTCACCTAGCCCGATTTTGTTGTTCACCGAAGACAAGTTCAGCTAGGATGGCGCACCAAAGGCGAATACGGACAAAACAAAGTCGGTGGTTTCAGGAAGAGCGTTTTTCGTGACTTTTCAAAAAGCGAGTAACCCAAACGAAGTTAGCACGGGTTAGTTAATTATAAATTCTTGTGAAGTCTATAACTTATTAGATATCGGTTCTACCAATTATTTTATCTCTCTTGCTTGCGCTCAACGTTTAAATTTAACTCAGGAGAAGTTAGACTTTGACCTATTGGTTGAAACTTCGTTAGCAGAAACCTTTGTTACCTCCACTGTTTATTAATCTTGTTAACTACTCATCATGCTTTTCGTAAGGTTGTTAGCTTTCATATTCCTAACCAACCTGTTATGCGAATTCAAGCAACCAAACCACTAAAATCAATCATTGTCATATCAAGCCATAAGTAAAGAGCCCCGATCCTTTCGTTGTTGACTTCCTTGTGTGAAATGCACCGAAGCCAGACTTTCCGTAGGGGACGTTGTGAATAACGATGGCAAGTTTATAGGTATCAATGTGACGTGTTATCCAAGTCTTGGATGAGAGTCACAGTTGTGAATGATATTTCTATTGTTAATAAATTTTCTGACGTATTTTTGAAGACTTCTTAGCCTACCCCAGATCGTGAAATCGAATTTTGTACTGACCCTAGTACAAAACCCCATTTCTAAAACCTTAAATATTTATTCAACTAAAATGAACATAACATACGCCAAAGACGTTGGCTCGAGCTGTTGAAGATTACGATCGTACCATTCAATACTATCGTGGAAAAGTGAACGTGGTAGCTGACGCGTTGAGTAGAAGATCGTATGCGTTTACTAGTGTGAATATACGAACCTATGTGAAGATAACGAATATACGAGTAGAATCGATTTTAATCGATAAAGTTAAAGCCAAGCTCAAGCTCTGACCAGAAATGATGAACACGAAAAAGAAGGTTCAAGAGGGCGTTATTCTAGAAGCAAGAATCGATGAAGAGAGGAAATCTCAATCCTCGATTTATTGGCCCATTTGAAATCCTCGATCGAGTAGGAACTATGGCTTATAGACTCATTTTACCGCCAATATGTTGCGTGTTCATAACGTTTGTCACATATCGATGTTACGTAAATATGTGGACGACCTGAACCATATTATTGATTTAGAACCGGATGAGATAGTGGATAATTTAACGTATGAAGATGTACCTGTTAAAATCCTGGAATATATTATACGCTTAAAGGTTATACCTCAAGAGTTAGAATCTGACGAAGTGTACTCATCTGTTCGGCATACTAGGTACGTACGTAAATTTCGAGGGCGAAATTTCATAAGGAGGGGAGATTGTAAAATCCCAAATTTTACGAATAAAGATTTAATTTTCTCGAAATATTTTTTTGAATATTATGGTGTGGATTTGAGATAATGTTATAATTGTGGGTAGTATTTATAAATTTTGCAAAGTATGAAAGTTGTTGTATTATATTCGATTGGTCGGGGAATATTCGTTTTAGCAGAGAATATTCGCATAATGGCAAGCTTAATCATTGGTGGACCCCATAATGTAATTGTTGTTTCGGATTGAGAAAACGACAAAAATATTTTATAAAAATAACGGCAGAGGTATTCTTTGTTAAAAGCTGTTGAACTACCCTTAGATTAAAAGTAAAAAGAATATGTCGCGTGGTTGCATAAGAAGACACGGTATTGATTATTGATGCTTTTCGTGAGAAATCACTCGCTTATACTCAATTATTCACGCATCATATCTCTCATATTATTGATTCGATTATTGTCACAGTATCATCTGCATTATATGTTATATTATTAAATCAATAATTGAGAAGACAAAGTTATTCATATTATTAAATTACAATATTTATAATGTCTAGAAGTTTTGTCAATGAGAGGTTTGGTCACTTAATTGCGCGCCAATAGGGAGAAATCCTTATTGGAAAGCCCCCTCTTTCTTGGCAACAACGTGGTTGTTAAATATTGTGAGTTATAATATTAATGATGAATAAGTTCGTGTTGATTAAAGATGAATTTGATAGTTTCATTGTGTTGGGATTATTTGTGTTAGTAGAAATCTACATTTATTTCGAAGATAATTGATGTCTGGATGTTATATTGTTCAATCGGGTATTCGGGACACTTTTTGTGTCGGAGTACTATTCACGAGTTACTATTCATGCGTTTCTATTCATGAGTTTCTATTAACGGAGTACTATTCACCCGAACAATATATTTCTTTTCGGTCCAAATTATTTTTGGGAACAATATTATTCTATGAGGAGATGTGCTAATTTTTCAGACCGTTGGTTGAATTTATAATAGTAAATCAATATGGATCGCTGGTTTAAAGTTTTAATAGTGAATCAGTATGGACCGTTGCTTTAAGTTTTAATAATGAATCAGTATGAACCATCCGTTTAAAAGTGAATCAATCTGGACCGTTCATGAATTAGTTACTATTCAATCCAATCTCCTATAAATAGAAGCTCATTCCTTCATTATTTCTTACGAATTCATTGAAACTCTAGAGAGAGAAATTAAAGAGAGAAAGAAGAAGAGTATTCTGCTACTTCACTACTTATATATCCAGTTTCTTCTTTATAAGGTAAGGGGTGTTATTTCTTTTGTATTCATGAAGAGAATTTCTGTTATTCCATTATTCATTATTCTGTTGGAATAACCTGTATAAGCGGGCTACCCTATACTTGGTGAAATTCTTCTGTTATTCCATTCCTTATTATTATATTAGAATAACTTGTTTATGCGAAGTACCGCATACATGGTGAAATTCTTCTATTATTTCGTTCTTTATTATTCTAGAATATCACATAAATGCGTTTAAGGACTGGTTCCATTATTTATTATTAGTATTTATTATTCTCGTCGTAATATCACCGTCAATGCGTTTATGTGGGACTGGTTCCATTATTTATTATTCCGCATTACTTATTATTCGTTGAATATCTTGTCTGCAAGCGCGTACGCTGGACACGGTTCCATTATTTAATAACTGCTCGAATAAACCGCTATCATGCTAAGTATCGCATGCATGGTGATTTCTTTTGTTATTCCATTCTTTATTATACTCAGTTAGTTAAAGTTTTGACTTCTATACTCCATGAAATTAGTGGAATATCCTTGATATTTGCGCTTCAACCAGTATCTTTTTATGAAAATATTCTTCTGAGCATTCTTAAATTTTACTTTACAAAGAAGTATCATGTTGACAATTTGGACGTTATTAGTTCCTGGATAAATTAATTCTTGAACTTGTTTTATTGAATTCTTATATCATTGTCATCATCCTCATGTTTATATTTTGTTGAAAGTCATCGTGGCTGTAGCATAGCGATAGATGTACTTGGTATGATTATGACCAGGATTATTCGGTGTAATCATTACTACTAATGTTACAAATGATGTGGTAAAAGTCATCATTGTCTGTAGTGCATTGATGATGAGCAGTTGTTGGCATGATCATGATCATGACCATTGATGAATACTACGAATATCCTTGGCCCGTAGTGCATGGATAATTTGTGGTCGTGATACTAATGAATATCATTGGCATAGTGAGGGGATGATGTGGATTATTTATTGTCGAAGTCTCAAATGATAAAAGTGATGAAAAACTTTTTAAATCATAAAAGATAGTAGATTTTATTCTCTACTTGACTCTTTTAATGGATTGCTTATTCTGTTGCAGTTAAACTTGTTGTCTATTGTATTTTATCAGTTTAACATTGTTGAAGGCTAATGATAATTTATCCTGCATTATCTTAGTCATAATATTTCTTACTGGGCTAGTTGAGCTCACCCATTCTTTAACTGTTCTCTTCAGGAAATGAGAACGTAGCAGGGATTAGTCGGGGAATGGAGTGATGGTCCAGATGATAGCATTAGTAGTCCTCACTATTCTATGAAATAGTGTGATAATAATTGTAATGATGGCTTATTCTGAGAGTGGATATTGTCTAGAAGACAATATTTGTATTAAAACTCACAGCTCTTGCTGTATATTTAAGATTGTTTTTGTATTCTGTACCATGTATTTGGCGACTCAAGATGGGTGATGTATACCTATTTTGGGGGTGTCACATTATTGGTTTTACAATTGTATATCTTTGGCCTGTAGTGCAAAGATGAACTGTTGATTATTGGTTATATTGTTGTATATCTTTGGCTGTAGTGCAAAGATGAATTTATTAGTATGATTATGAGCAGGAATTGTGATTTGGTATAACAATGATTTTTGATGTTTCAGGTGAAGATAGGTGATGTAAATTATCTTCATCCTGGGTGCGAAAAGGAATTCAGAATCACAATTATGATTATGAGTTATTCATATAATTGTGGACAAGAATTGTTGATTGATGTTACAGGGATAAAACATTATTGGTGGACTTTTAATATGGAGAAGATAATAGACCTAATGGTCTATTTGACTCTTTTAATGGATTGTTCGTTCCGCTGCAATTATGGTTGAAAAATTTTATCATCTACCATATGTTCTAAATCTCTGATTTATTATTGACGAAGGCTATTGATAATTTAATTATCTTTAGTCATGATATTCTTTACTGGGCTAGTTGTGCTCACTCTTTTTGCTTCATAATTCCTTTCAGGTAATAAGAGTGTTACCGAGTCAAGCGGGGATAACAGGGGAATAGAACGGTGGTTTATAGCTGTTGAGGTTCTCCCTAAATAGTATGGAAATAATTTTATTGATGACTTTAGATAAGTGTGTCGTATTGTATACGTCATTTGATATTTAATTTTGGTGAACCGAATAAGGTGAAGCGAACCTAACTTTGGAAGGGTGTTTTGCCACTATCATACAAGATGTCTAATGACATACAACCTCGTGTTATCATAAGATAGGGTTGTGCACATCCACTTGCTGAGTATATCTACGAGCACCACCTATATGATCTTGGAGTTTATTTGAAATATAATTTTCACTTAGAAACAGTGGAGATAGTTATATGTCAAGAGAAGACTCACCATTGAAAGGAACATGATAGTAATCTTCTAGTTTTTCTTTGGGGTCTTTTGGGTCAACCAAGGATAATTCTCTGGACATATGATATCTATCATAACTTAGATTCATGGCCTCCTATGTATGAAGGTTTCCTTGAGCACTTCCCAAAGATTTTAATTTTTAAAACAGTTTTGACTGTACTTTTATGTAACGTACCATTTTAAGGTTATGGTCGAGGCACCATGAGAGTTACATACATTTGTATTAAAATTCACAGTATATTGTCGTCGTATTTTGCACGACAGTTGTATAAATGAAGTTGTCAGTAGTGCATTTTCTAGCAACCCAAGATGGGTGATGTATACCTATTTTGGGGGCGTCACATTTGGTATCAGAGCTTACGGAAATGGTCGCTGGCGGAGATATTAGTCTAGAACTAGGAGGGGAGAGACGAGTAATATACTTCGCTTACCTAAGCTGAAATTGTTTACTTGATAAGTTGACAAATTGTGATATGTCAATTAACCTTTGTTTTGAAGGTATATTTTAGAATGATATTTGAAATACTGGAGATGAGTAATAGGAAAATTATGATACAGAGGAAATAACCGGGAAGGTACAATCCGAAAAGAAAGCAAGGTATTCTCATCACTTCGAAATACCAGGTACGTACGTAAATTTCGAGGGCGAAATTTCATAAGGAGAGGAGATTGTAAAACCCCAAATTTTACGAATAAAGATTTAATTTTCTCAAAATATTTTTTTTAATATTATGGTGTGGATTTGAGATAATGTTATAGTTGTGGGTATGCAAGTTGTTGTATAATATTCGATTGGTCGGGAAATATTTTTTTTATCGAGGAATATCCGTACGACGGTACAATCATTGGTGGACCCCACAACGGAATTATTGTCGGAGTTAGAAAATGACAAAAATATTTTTATGAAAATAACGGCGGAAGTGTTACCGTTAATATTGTTGGAATACCTGGTGGTTAAAATATAGTAACACGCGTTGTTGCACAGTAGCACACGGTATTGCACATTATTTTTTTTAATTATTGATTCTTACGTAAGAAGGCACTACTTAATAATTGTTACAGTAATTACTGTTTAATATTTTATTGATTCAATAATTGCTACGTTGAGATTTTTGATTCAATAATTATCATTACACAGTTTTTTAAATTATAAAATCAATAATTCATTTAAATATATTATTATAATATTATATTATAGTAGTATGATGTGATTATATGATAGTATGGTTTTTTATATATATAATTTGAATGGTAACATTATTATAGTAAAGTCATGGTATAAAAGTAAAATGAGGCGGAAGAGAACAATTTGAATTTGAATTCTGATGATATAAGCGATGATGTCATCAGAATGATGAGGTAAGCAATGATGTCATCGAAAGGATGATGTAAGCAATGATGTCATCAGAAGGATGATGTAAGCAATGATGCCATTTGATCGATGATGTAAGCAATGATGTCATATGATCGATGATGTAAGCGATGATGTCATAAATTATGGTGAAAAGACTATTTTACCCTTACTCTACCAAGCTTATAAATAGAAGCTCATTCCTTCATTATTTTTGCACGAATTCACTAAAGCTATAGAGCGAGAAAGAATAGAGAGAATAAGAGAGAAAGAAGAAGAATCTTATGTTACTACAATATTGCAGTATCCAATTTCCTACTAAGGTAAGGGATATTATTTGTTGTACTCGTAAGGGGTATTATTTCTTTTGTATTCATGAAGAGAACTTATGTTATTCCATTCTTTATTATTCTGTTGGAATAGCCTGTATACGCGAACTACCCTATATTTGGTGAAATTCTTCTATTATTCCATTCTTTATTATTATAATGGAATAACCTATCTATGCGAAGTACCGCATACATGGTGAAATTCTTTTATTATTCCATTCTTTACTATTCTGTCGGAATATCCTGTATGTGCGTTTTACGCCGGACCTGATTCCATTCTTTATTATTATGTCGGAATATCCTATCTGTATTTTACGCCGGACCTGGTTCCATTCTTTATTATTTTGTCAAAATATCCTCGTCTGCGACGATTGTTGGGACTGGTTCCATTATTTATTATTCGTCGAGAATATCCCGCTTGCATGCGATTTACACATGACCTGGTTCCATTATTTATTATTCTGTTGGGAATAACCTATCTGTGCAGTCTATCGCATGCATGGTGAATCCTTCTGTTATTCCATTCTTTATTATTCGGTTGGAATAACTTGCCTATGTGGATTACCACATGCACGGTGAATGATCCTTTGTATTCATTCCTTATTAAATTGTGGAAATGATATTTTTTATGATGAAAGTCATAATAAAAGTATTGGACTGATAAAAATTATGGGTATATGTAGTATTAGTAAGTGTTATGATGAGTTATGTTGGTTATTATGTGAAAACATGAAAGTTTCTTAGAAATCACAAAGGGTTGAAAATCAGATTTTGGTAAAAATGGAACATGAAATTCAATTGACCATATCTCCTATTATATTTCGAATTTTTGATTGTGGTCAGGTTCTAGAGTTAGATATATGAGTTTTCTAACTTATCCAAGTGGAATCACAAATTGTGTTGTAGATTTTCGTGTAGACTGATTTAAGCAAAGGAGTCAAAAGCAGCAAATTATGAAAAAGCTACTGTCCAGAAATTTAAAAGGGCTGTTCCGGCCACTTAATTTGTGAGAAAAATTTTGGCCTTTTGGGACATGAAAATATATAGTATAAAGTACCTCCTGTCCAAAAATGAGCTCATTCCGACTTAAAATGAGCAAGTTATGACCATTTTAATATTTAGATTTTTAAAAAAACGCTATATAGGAGTTCTATAACTCTGATGACCATGAAATTTAAACTGGAAGCTCATGTTAACATGTGTAAGATCCTGCCAAGATTTGGCAATATCTGGAGTTAAACTTGGGGTAGCTAATTTCTTAAGGAATTAATTAGAAATTGATTTTTGAAAAATAGTAAGTGAATTTTAAAAATTTCGAGAAAAATATATGTTCAATATGGGACTATATTCTGCTAAATCCCAGAAAAGAAATATTTTTGGGACTGATTTGGTATTTTTCATAAAAATTATCTAGTTATGAGTAAATTAGTTAAATATGTTATGTGAAGTAACAAAGTTGGAAAATAGGATTTTATGGCTTAGAAATCTTATATAGGGTATTGATGAGTGAGTTTTATACACATTAATTGAGTGCGTTTGAGCTTAATCTTTTGGTTGATTTTAAGTGTTTGTGTCTATTCATGCATGTTTTACATTGTTTTGTAAGAATTGGGACAAAAGTTACTTGGATCGACGTTTGGGGTTGCTACATTCGCGTTTTCGGCTTGCCATTTACACAGCAGTCACTTCAAAGCCAATTTAAGTATTTCTCCAGACCTTATTTCGAAAAACTTAAAGAATTAAAGTTGTAGATCTACGTCTCTTCTTTTCGGAACATCTTGAATCATCAAAATCGAAGTTCGGACGAAGAAGTTATGGCCATTTTCCCAAAGGACGTCAGAGCAGAAAATTTCCAGAAAAGTGGCTGTAGCGGCACGGGCGCCCATTTCAGTCTATGCCAGCCACGGGCGCCTAAAGGGGCGATGTTCTAGCGCCATGCCCAGTAGCGAGAAGGCATTGGGGAAGAGTTTGGTCAAGCTTGGATGCGTTTTGGGGTGAATTTTGACATTTTTCTGACTCCAAATTGGATTGGGTTTGTTCCTAAGCTAAAAATTAGTCTTGTAACCTATAAATACATGATGTAAGGCATAAAATAAGGAGAGAATACATAGATTAGATTAGAGATACACTCCGTTAGATTAGAATATAAACCCTAGTTCTTAATTAGCCATTGGAGATTGAAGCAAATTGAAGAACACTGAAGATCAAGAGAAAAGAAAAAGAAGAAAGAAGCAAGAGGGAGCATCGATTTCTTGACAATGATTCTATTCTCTTCTCTTATCATACTTTTATCTTTTAATGTCTATTCAGTTGTGGATTCTTAGTTTTAATTCATTAATTATGAACTAACTCTTTTATTAAGATTTCAATTGAACCTTTTATGTCTATAAATTAGTTATTTAATTTATTCCAATTATTTGTATCAAAGTGAATTGTTTATCTTGTCTTATGCTTATTAATTAATTTTTTGATCAGTAATTACCTTGTTACTCTAGAAGGAATTGAAAGAGGAGATCTAGGGTTAGAACTGGGCATGATAACATGTGACTTAGTTATTTGCATGGTGAATAATTAGGTTTATGAATTGAATGGAAATATCTTTTCACCGCATGTAACAAGGAATTGGAATTGAAAGAGTTTAATTCAATTGTTTTGCATAGGAATATAGCAAGATTAATCTGGATTAAATAGAAGTCATTGGATCACTTAGAAAAAGGACTTTTGGCATTTGAGAATTCCTGTTAATAATTCAGTAGGCATAATAATTGGGATAATTGGATAATTGGTTTATAGTTCATAACTGAGGATATTGAAGTCTTAATCTATATTTATCTGAATTCATTTGTTAAAATCTTAGTTTTATTTATTGATTTATTTTAGAATAATCTATTTTAATTGCTTAATTTAGTTTTCTTAATTAGAAAAATCACGATTTGAGATTGTTTAAATAAATTAGTTTGGTTAAGAATTAGTACTTGGTGATTTTTATTAAATAATTCCTCGTGGGAACGATACTCTACTTTCACTTTATTACTTGTTGACCGTGTATACTTGCACGTATTCATTGATATTGTGAAATCGATCAACGGTATATCAGATTTTTGATGAGGGATTTGATCATTGGTGATGAAATCTTATGAGTATGACATTTTTGAATGATTAAATGCATTATTTGGTAAAGTATAAATAATTGAAATAAATTATTTATAAGTTTAAAAAGTGATTAAAATATTGTTATAATATTAATAATATTAGATTATGAGTTTATTAAGTGATTGATAATATTTGGATAAATTTAAAGTCTTTAATATTTATCCTGGTTTTTGTTTGATTAATGCTTATATCATTGTCATCATTCTCATGCTTGTGTTGTGTTGAAAGTCATCTATGGCCTGTAGTGCATAGATGGACTTGGTATGATTATGACCAGGGATTATTCTTTATAATCATGATCGTAATGTTATAAATGATGTGGTAAAAGTCATCTTTGGCCCGTAGTGCATAGATGGACTTGGTATGATTATGACCAGGGATTATTCGGTATAATCATGACCGTAATGGAAAACACGAATATTATTGGCCCGTAGTGCATGGATAATTCGTGGTCGTGAAACTATTAAGGTGAGTGTTAGCATTATTGGTTTTACAGTTGTATATCTTTGGCCTGTAGTGCAAAGATGAACTGTTGATTATTGGTTATACTGTTGTATATCTTTGGCCGTAGTGAAAAGATGAATTTATTAGTATGATTATGAGCAGGAATTGTGATTTGGTATAACCATGATTTTTGATGTTTCAGGTGAAGATAGGTAATGTAAATTATCTTCGTTCTGGGTGCGAAAAGGAATTCAGAATCACAATTATGATTATGAGTTATTCATATAATTGTGGACAAGAATTGTTGATTGATGTTACAGGGATAAAACATTATTGGTGGACTTTTAACATGGAGAAGATAATAGACCTGATGGTCTATTTGACTCTTTTAATGGATTGCTCGTTCCGCTGCAACTATAGTTGAAAAGTTTTATTATCTACCATATGTTCTAAATCTCTGATTTATTATTGACGAAGGCTATTGATAATTTAATTATCTTTAGTCATGATATTCTTTACTAGGCTAGTTGTGCTCATCCTTTTTGCTTCATAATTCCTTTCAAGTAATAAGAGTGTTACCGAGTCAAGCGGGGATAACAGGGGAATAGAATGGTGGTTTATAGCTGTTGAGGTTCTTCCTAAATAGTATGGAAATAATTTTATTGATGACTTTAGATAAGTTTGTCGTATTGTATACATTATTTGATATTTAATTTTGGTGAACCGAATAGGGTGAAGTGAACCTAACTTTGGAAGGGTGTTTTGCCACTATTATACAAGATGTCTAATGACATACAACCTCGTGTTATCATAAGACGGGGTTGTGCACATCCACTTGCTGAGTATATCTACGAGCACCACCTATATGATCTTGGAGTTTATTTGAAATATAATTTTCACTTGGAGACAGTGGAGATAGTTATATGTCAAGAGAAGACTCACCATTGGAAGGAACATGATAGTAATCTTCTAGTTTTTCTTTGGGGTCTTTTGGGTCAACCAAGGATAATTCTCTGGACATATGATATCTATCATAACTTAGATTTATGGCCTCCTATGTACGAAGGTTTCCTTGAGCACTTCCCACAGATTTTAATTTCTAAAATAGTTTTTGACTGTACTTTTATGTAACGTACCATTGTAAGGTTGTGGTCGAGGCACCATGAGAGTTACATACATTTGTATTAAAACTCACAGTATATTGTTGTCGTATTTTGCACGACAGTTGTATAAATAAAGTTGTCAGTAGTGTATTTTCTGGCGACCTAAGATGGGTGATGTATACCTATTTTGGAGGAGTCACAAATAAAATATTAATATATTTTATTAAATTTTCTATGCACATAAACTTGGTCCAAAATCAGCCACACACCTCACCAAAAGTCACAAAAACGTGTTTCATGTAAAAATCACTTAAAACTCCAAAAAAAAATAATAATCAATTAATCTGGAACTTCAATAATTCATAATAAATAGCCCTTTTATCAGAAAATTTTGAATCTTATGTCCATTCCATAGGAAATTCAATTCTCTACAACTTTGTAGTTTTAAGTTTTTCCAAATTCCAAACAAAAATTGACCGAAATCTACATACGGACGATTTTACAGGCTATAATCAAATTTCAGTCAAGAAATGGGGTCCACAAACATGAAAAACATGTTTTAAATATTTTTAGTAACAAAAATACTCTTCCTCCTTATATATTCATATATCCCACATTCATTGTAAAAATATCACCATTATTATATTATATATTTGAATGAATTATTTTATCAGAAAAGATAAAATATCAATTTTTCAACAATTGTCACTTTAAAAATTTTTCCATCTATATCCACATAAAATGAATATTTTCCTTATCATATAAATCAATAATTAATTATTCATAAATAATATTACAGAATCACAACATCGGGCAACCGTGTAGTTCCGAAGAAGAGGGGCTTTCCAATAAGGATTTCTCCTCATTGGGCGCCGCAATTAGGTGACCAAACATCTCCTTAGATGTAACTTTCTAGACATTGCCAATAATGTTATCTAATAATATTATTCAAATAATATGAATTATTGATCCGATAATGGAAAATAATGTAAAGTGGCAATTATTGAAACAACAATAATATAAAATATCAACGTAGCAATTATTGAATCAATAAAATAAAATATTGAGCAAGAATTACCGTAACAATTATTGAGTAGTGCCTTCTTACGTAAGAATCAATAATTGGTGCAATACTGATATGCTTGTGTTTTAACCACCGAGTATTTCACAAGATAAACTTGAATAACTACGCTGTTATTTATAAACAACTTATACTTGTCGTTTTCTTCATCCAATCGCTTTCAGTTATGGGGCCCACACATAAGGTCGTCTTGGCAAATCGAATCGAATATTTTTAAACAAGAAGAATATTCCACGACCAAACGAATATTCCTCGACAAAGATGAATATTTTATAACCACTTGCTTATTTGAAATATTTATGCATTTTACCCATAACTAACCACATTAATCAAATCAACCCTATCTATTTCAAAATAATAAATAGAGAAAATTTAATTTCATTTATAATAAGTTGTGGTCTTACACAGACAAAGAAAGAAGTAAAAGTGAGAGTTCTACAATGAAGAAGTGAGAGTTCTACTACAAAAAGAGTGTTATGAACTGCCAAGAGAAAGAAGAGCATCATGTCATCTTGGTGTCCATCATGGGAAGACTCTAAGTACTAGAAAGAAGAGCCTAAAGTCATCTTAGCAAGTCCATCATGAGAAGGCATCAAGTATCAAGAAAGAAGATCACCAACGCCATCATGGTGTCAAGCAGGAGAAAGTTTCTAAGCACCTAGCAGAAGAGCTTACAGTCATCTTAGAAACCCATCATGTGCAGCCATCAAGTATCGAGAAGAATGATCTTCAAGGCAGTTCATCAAGGAATCATCAGAAGTGGTTGAGTAACTGAAGAAGCTGAGCATCATGCAACACTCAACTGCACTTCAAGGATGATCACGCCAAGCTGCTAAGTACAGAAGATGTTCAGAGCTTAAAGACATCTTAGCAGCTCAGCACCAACTCCAACAAACAAATAAATAACTCAACAACAAGAAGCCAGGGCCTGAGGGGTCCTTGTCCGGAGGGACTAAATGAAGTTCCAAGCCTGCTAGGCTTAAAGAGTTCCTAGGGAACTAGAGGAGTTCCAAGGCTGCTGGCCTTGAAGAGTTCTTAGTGAACTGAAGTTCCATGGCTGCCCTTCCTTAGTGAAAATCCTGCTAGTTGAAAGCAGAAGAGTGGATTAGGAGCTTGAGTCTCTGAACCACTTAAAATCCCTTGTGTCTTTTACTTTATGTCATTTATATTATGTACATTAATTGTTATAACTGCTATGTATGTTTTAACTGCTTACCACTGAACTAACTCTACGAACAATGTATGTATGATTATGAATATATCAATGAAGGGGATCTTTTACTTATTCCGTTGTGCTTCAAAAGATTCTTATGTTTGTCATATGCTAAATTATTAGCAATACAAAATAAATCAGAAAAGTATTTAAAATTAAAAAAGGATCTATTCAACCCCCCCCCTTCTAGATCTATTGTGCCTACTGGGAACTAACAACTGTCACTAGCTCCTTTTCATAGGTAGACCATCCCAGATGTTGGGGTGCTATTGCCTTACTCAAATAAGCTATAGGTCTTCCCTTTTGCATCAATACTGCCCTAATGCCAAAATAAGAGGCATCAGTTTCCAGAATAAAGGGCTCATTGAAATTGGGCATTACTAAGACTGGGGCTTGTGTCATGGCTTCTTTCAATTCCTTGAAGGCTGTAGCTGCTTTATCACTCCAACCAAATTTATCTTTTTTAAGCAGGTTAGTTATAGGCTTACTGATAAGCCCATAATTCCTTATAAACTTCCTATAGTAACCAGTGAGACCCAAAAATCCTCTCAACCCTTTTATGTTAACTGGTAAAGGCCAATTAAGCATGCAACAAATCTTGCCTTGGTCAGTAGAAACACCTTCAGAATTGATCACATGGCCTAAATATTGAACCTGTTCTGTACCAAAAACACACTTACTCTTTTTGGCAAACAAGGAATGGTCCTTCAGTAGTTGTAAAGTCAACCTCAAATGCTCCAAGTGCTCCTTATAGCTGCTCCTGTAGACCAATATATCATCAAAAAACACTAGCACAAACTTCCTTAGGTATGGCTGAAATACCTCATTCATCAAAGATTGGAAAGTAGTTGGTGCATTAGTGAGCCCAAAAGGCATAACCATAAATTCAAAATGACCATTATGGGTTCTAAAGGCTGTTTTTGGTATGTCTTCTTCGTTGACTCTGATTTGGTGATACCCCGACCTTAGATCAAATTTTGAGAACCACTTTGAGCCATGTAATTCATCAAGCAACTCATCAATTGCTGGTATAAGGAATTTATCCTTCACAGTCATAGCATTCAGAGCCCTATAATCTATACACATCCTCCAAGTGCAATCATGTTTTTTAACTAGGAGTACTGAAAAAGCATAAGGGTTGTTGCTTGGCTGAATGACTCCATTATGCAGCATTTCTTTGACAATCTTCTCTATTTCCCCTTTCTGAACATATGGGTATCTGTAAGGCCTGAGGCTAGCTGGTTGGCTTCCTTCTTTCAATGGAATGTGATGATCTTGAGTTCTATTTGGGTGCAATTCTCTTGGCTCTTGGAAAACCACTGAAAAGTCTTGCAGCAGATTTTCTAGTTGAGGTTGGTTTTCAGTAGTAATGTGACTTTCATTACCTTTACTGTCCACTTGTTTCTCTATAGTGATGCCCTGATCCCCCATTTCCATTCCCAGCTCTTCATTAGCTTCCTGATACATTCCAAACAAGTAACCAAAATACCCATGAGATGTAGATTTCAGCACTTTTTTGAACTCACCAGATTCAAGGTAGTGTATAGTTGGGGTGACTTGGTCAGATTCACCCTGCAATACTATAGCTTTCCCTTCCCTTTCAAGACTTAGTTGCAAGTTGTGGAAATCAAAGCTGACTGAATTGAAGGATTGTAACCACTGAACCCCCAAGACTGCATCTATACCTCCTAGTGGTAGTATTCTGAAATCTATTTTGAATTCCTCCCCTTGTATAGACCAAGGAAGTCCTGGACAGTGCTGATGACTAGAGACCTTGAACCCATCTGCCACAGTCACATTGGTAACATTGGTATCTTTTACTGTAGCCTTAATCCTTTTAGCTGCCTGAGGGTCTAGAAAATTATTGGTGCTGCCACTATCTACTAAAATCCTCAGAAACCTTCCCTGAGATATCCCAAGTAATCTGATAGTATTGTTAGTACTGTGTCCTGAGAGGGCATGCCATGTAATTTGGGCCTCTTGCTCTTCACATTCTGCAGTTGGACCTCTTATTTCATCCTCCTCAAAGAGTTCATCCTCCTCAAGTTCCAGACCATTAGAAGGAAGCAACATGAATAGTTATGGTTTCTTACATATGTGGCCTTGCACAAAAGGTTTATCACATGAAAAGCATAACCTCTTCTTTCTCTTTTCACCAATCTGTTCCTTAGTCAATCCTCTCACAGGTAAGGTTCTCACAGCATTTCCATTTCCTATATCAACAGGTTTGGGTTGGGGCATGATTACAGGTCTAGAATAAGTGGTGTTCATAGTGGGCTTATTCATCATCCTACTCCTTCTGAGCCAAGCTTCCAATTTAGCTTCTTCCACCCTAGACAATCTGATCATATCCTTGAGAGTCTTTAGTTTTAGCTCCTGAACTCCCAACTGAATTCCCAATTTTAAACCCCCCATAAAGCAGTCCATAAAAAACTCCTCATTAAGGATTGGGTTCCTTGCTAAAGCCCAACCCCTTAGTTCTTCAATTTTTTTTCTGTAATCATCCACTGTTCCAGTTTGTTGTAATTTCTTCAATTCCCCTATGGGGTTGTTACTGGCTTCTGGACTGAATCTAGCCACTATTTCATCTATTAACCCATTCCAAGTTAGCTCTGGCCCTTCATGTACAAATCCTGAATACCACTGTTCATCTTCCCCTTCCAAACTCAAGGTAGTTAAGTACACCTTTTGAGTTTCATCCACCACATGATGTGAGAATAACTTGTTACACTTCCTGATCCATGATCTAGGGTTTTCACCATTGAATTTGGGAAACTCAAACTTAATAGTTCTAAATATGTCATCATACTTATCTGGCTTGGGAGTGGGCTCATACTGGTCTAGAATTGAACCTGAAAGTGAAGATGAGGAACCTGGCTGAGTAGGGTCTTTCTGGAGCGCTCGTTGAACTAGGAGTGCCTCAAAGTTCTTCATCATCTGCTCAAGTTTCGTATCAAACCCTTGCTGGAGAGTAGAAATTGAGTTCTGCAATTGTGTCTGCAGCTGTTGTATGTTCGAATTTTGCTCCTGCATTTGAGACTCTAAACTGCTCAATCGTTGGTTGTTGGTGGCCATAGGTGCAGATTCGAAGGCTTTGATACCAATTGTAACGAAACAGCAAGACAAATATAGTTAATTTGGAAGAATTTAGAGAACAGAGAGCAGAATTTGGATTGAGAGGAGGGAGTTAGAGAGGAGAAAAAGAGAGAACAGTATTAGAGAGAGGGAAAAATAAATCTAGTATTTCTTTCATAACGTAAAAATGAGATAGATTGCCTACATATTCCTTCATCAAGAAAAGGAATGAAATGGAAAATAGTGAGCAAGGAACTCGAAAGCACATGGCCACACGCCTCCTGCATTCCTAGCAACAAATCTAACCGACTCAAACAAATAAGGATAATAATATCCAAATTTTAATAGCGACTAAGAGACTAAAATACCCTTGCTACTTAACTAACTCATTAAACTCAATTTATGCTTAAACTAATCAATCTTGAAAGTGCCCAAATTTGCTCCTTACAATAATCTGAGTTGAATCGGTTCATTACACACGAACTTAGAAATTGATCCCATTTACTAAATTAATTGTATATACATCTCCAATTGCTAAACTGATTACTAAATTTTTGGTAAGATTTAAATTGAATCCAGTTCATCTCATCATTATTTCATCAAAATTTACCTTTAAAAAAAGAGGAGTAAGTGTATGTTTGGTTACTCCCCTCTTTTTAGTACATTTAAAAGTTCAAACGCACTTGAAAATCTTATTCGTCTACTAGTAATTTATTTTAAATGCAACTTATTTAACTCACAAACGCAATGTTTGAGTCTCAAACGCAATACACCAAAATTAGTGCAGTGCATGTGTAGGTTCAATCGCTACAAAATTGGTAACCGAATAAACCTTAAACCACAATTTTACATGGAAAGTCAGTAGTTTAAAACTCGTGTTACTTTTGGACTAAATGCGTGTGTTTCAAAGTGTGTAATGCAATTTAAGTGTCGGACACGTGAAGTTAAAAAATAGAGGATACGCGGATATGGATTCGAATTTGGACACGGGTGCGAGGATACAATATGTTATGATTTTTTAATAACAATGTTTATGCTGTCCAAATTCATATAGACATGCATTTATCATGAAACTTTAGGGGTTAAAGTGCAAAAGTATTAAGAAACAGTGGCATAACTGAAACTATTAAAACTTTAGGGGCTAAAATAGAAGAAAACAAAACTATGGGGACTGATAAGTAATTTTTCACGGGCTATTTTGAAGTTTTAAAAAACTTGGAGGATTAAATTAAAAAACTATAAAAATTATAGGGTACCTAAGTGTAACTTTCCATAGATATTTATTTTTCAAATCTCAAAATCTCAGTGAAATACTCAGTCAGAAGCTCGTTCAAATACTCAGAAGCCAAAAAAAAACCACGATTCAAAGAAAAGAAAAAAGCTACGATAGTCAATTCTTCTTCTTCTTTTTCGAATCTTCTTCTTATATCCTTCTTCCTCTTCATCTTCTGTCGATCTGTCGATCCTTCTTCTTTTTGTCCCGTATTCGGATTGAAAGTGTCGCACCCGATACAAATCCCGTACCCACACTCGTGTCAAATCGTGTCAACACAAGTATTCCATCAGAAGTAGACGAGTCCGAATAACACAGGTTTAGACTTGTATGGTAATTTCATATTTTTATGAATTATAATCGGGCAACTTTGTAAAACATGTTTGGTACAAATATAGTACTGATAGATACGTGACAAAGTATCATGATAATCACTTGAAATAGATATTTAGGTGACAAAAAAGTAATTAACTTCTTATTTGACTGTTCTTTGGTAAATCATTTGAAATAAATCACTTTTTGTCTTTTAATAAATAAGAAACAATTTTATACAGACGTTTTGTAAATTAGTATTTTTACAATATCGAATAAGAATCAGAAATTTGTATTTTTTAAAAAATTAAAGAGTTTTGATTCTTTTATCAGATTATGTAATATTATTTATCATAATAAAACCCATTTAATATTTTTAACACAATCAAAACTCCTTTTTTCTCAAATTTTAGAGTTTGGTAAATTCATATTAGAAATTTTTTTTATAGAATTTATTCTCTTACTATTTATTATTGTGCTTGCAGAGTCATGATTTCTTACCTAGCTATGATTTTGTTTGTCCATTTCATGAACTCATCAAAACTTTTTTGCTGCCTCGTAAAAAACATTTGTTCAACTCATCTTGAGAATTTGTATTCATCTTTTATTGCTTATATTCCTAGAACTTTGACCCCTTTTAATACATGTTTCAAACCTCCAATATATCAAAAAAAAAAAAGAAGACAAAATTAATAATTTGGCCACCGAAGTTGGCACGTTTTATTAAATACATGATTGAATTTTTAATTTTTTTAATTAAGTCACTGAACTAATTACTCCCTCCGTCCCAAATTAATTACTCAATTTTGACATTTTAAAGTCAAATTGACCATTTTTAAAACTAATCTTTTTATTATTTTTGCTAAAATATAGGTGAAGAGATTATAACCAAAAGAAAGTATATACAATTTATTATTAACCTCAATTTTTATAATTTTAGAAATATATTTATATATGCTTAATTATTAATTATAAAAATAGTCAATTTAACTTAAAAAAATCAAAACTGAACAATTAATTTGGGACGGAGGGAGTATTATTTTCAAATTGGGTCATTCCGTCAAATCTGGTTAACGGCTGTCAAAATTTTTCATACGTGGAAGCAAAAAAGAAAAGAGAAAATAAAATAAAAAATTAGGTAGCCAATCAGCAACAATGACATGGAAATAAAAATTAAAAATTTATTTTTTAACTCATTTTTAACATTTTAAAATTTTAAAAATGACAAAAATATAATAAAACACAATAAAAACTAATAAAAATAAAACATTTTTTTATTTATTAAATTAAATTTATTTATCAAGATAAATCAAATCTTAATCAATTAAAAAATCAAACATATTTTCCTTTAAAAAAAGACAACATTAAAAATAAAAAAATCAAAAACATTCAAAATAGATCTAGATACATATGAGGATTTGAGGATTCTTCTAAGGATTCTAGATCTATGAGGATTTTAGATCTATACGTCTTGAAGTTCCAGCAAATCGCCCATTATTTAGCTTATTCCGTCAATGCCTTCATCTCTATCCTTAGTACCGCCAAACACCGGCTCACTTCATCCGATTCGGCCGGTCATTTGGGCTATGGCTCGCGGCTTTCTCGCGTAATTAAGCTGTTTTTGATTGTTGTAGTTTTGTTGTTAGTGTTTGAGTTTGTAGCTTACTTTAAAGGGTGGCATTTTAGTCTGCCTTCGGTGGGATCATCTGATGTTGAAGATTTGGTGGAGCGTGTTTATGCGAATTGCTTGCGATTAGGGCAAATTACTTGGCACCGCCACTGAAGAGTTTGATGAATGTGTGTATTGTTTTGTTCTTGGTACAGTCCGTGGATCGCCTAATTCTGGTGCTGGGGTGTTTTTGGATTAAGTTTCGGGGGATAAAACCAGTTGCCCAGATGGATTGTATGGATGGTGGGGAGAATTTCTGGGGTGTTTTCTCTCTCATCTTGTCTTTCCCTTTCATCACACCCACCATAGGCGCACTCGTTTTCTTTCTGTGTCTGATTCAAGAAAGATGTTTTGATTTTTTTTGTTTTTATTTTATTTTATTTTATTTTTAAAATGTTAATTTTTTTATTTTTTTAAAATTTTAAAATGTAAAAAGAAGGCTTATTTATTTTTTTGACACGTGTACTTTTTTATTTTTTGTATATTTTTTCAGTACCACGTAGATTAAATTTTAACGTTTGTCTATTTTTATTTTTTTTAACGGAATGACTCAATTTAAAAATAATAATTAATAATAATTAGTTCAGTAACTTAATTTAAAAAATTAAAAATTCCGTACGAACTTCGATGGTCAAATATCAATTTTGTCAGAAAAAACTTTTGTTAGAATATGTGACCAAGTATAAGAATTAGGCGCAAATCAGTTGAGTCCAAGCCCAAATGTCGTTGGGCAGCAACCCGCTCGAGGGAAGCTGAGGAAGCTTTGAGGACTGACCAAGGGGCCCATGTAGTTTTTCCTCAAGCAGTGCAATTGCCAGATGGGACATCTCCCACCAAACCCCCTCACCCACGTGTGGGTGCCTTATGTGACATGATAAGGGGCAGATCTGGCTGGCCCAAACGGGTGGTGCCATTGACGAGTCGGACTAAAATGGATCAGATTTTGATAGGCTAAAATAGTAAAGTTCAAAACTCATTTTTCGACAATCAGGCTAGTCTGGCTAGTGGGCCTGGACTAATTTTGACACATTTTTGAACCTGACCCAAATGAGCCGGGCCGGACAAAAACGTCCTAAATTTTGATTGGCTGAAAAAGTGAAGCTCAAAATTTATTTTTTGACGGGCTGACTAACCCGGCCCACGGGCTTGGGCCGATTTTACCAAGTCTAATGAGGGGATGAGAGCACAAGGACTATAAATTGAGGTCTATAAGGGAACAGGTTAGACACAATTTACAGTTGAAACTCATATACACTTTTGATACCTATCTCTTAACCTTATTCACTAACCTTTCACATCGGAGGTATCCCACGACTGACACCAACCGGAGTCCTAAGTGTAGACGTTTATGCATGTCAAAGTTGGACGAGTGTCCATCATTTGGAGACTCCCTGAGGGCTAGATCGCCATCAACTTATATTTTAAATAAGTATAAATAAAATAATATCTAATATTTAATTTATAATATTGAGTTGCATCGTTATTCTAAAACTAAAATTAATCTGACACTTTTTTTCAACATTTAATGAATATGAGCATTTTCATTTTAGTTTTAGTGGTTTAAAAATAGATTCAATGATTCTATTTTTTTTTTATAAAATTGATCTCATAGTCGTGAAGTGATTATTAATATATATACTTTATAGTTGGATTATTATTGACAAATATCTTAACATAAAAAAAATAGTGTATTTATCACTTACATAAAAATATTGAATTTGAGGGCGTCAAACATGTTGGAGATCTTTATCACTTCAACCCCGCTTTTCAATTCCACTATAGACTTCCTCTTATCCTGATGGGTTCAATCACTTTCAAATTGGAAAAACAAGTTCCCTACCAATGCTCTTATTCTACTACTACCAATTTTAATATGCCTGCCTCCTTTGATCCCTAGAGCTTTATGAGAAGTTAAATTGTCAAAGGTTGGCCTAGTCCTTCACAACTCCAGCTATTGACCAATCAATTTGGATTAGTCCACGTATGAGTACTTTTTTTGGGTTTGATTTTGTTTTTTGGGCTTTCTATTTTTTCAGGGATGGGGTGCGTGGGGGTGGGGGTGGGGGTGGGGGTGCGGGGGAGGTGAATTGAGAAGTGTGGTATTATACTGGCCATCTGAGACTTTTTATTGCTGGAATGAAGACTTACTAGATTTAGTGTTCACTACTCCCACTTTTTCCCCCTGTTTGACTGATTTAATCTTGAAGATAAAGGTTGCATAGGACAAACTTATGTTGACTTTAATTTTCAAAAAATAAAATTGAACTTTTTAAGGGGGTACCATATCAATAGTGTGCATATACTTATACCGATCTTAAATATCGACCCATGTGAAAAGAGTTTATAAAGAAAAAATCACAAATTACTACTTATTTTATCACTTATAATTCCATATTAGTCGATCTACATTTGTCATAAAATTGAACATACATATATATTATTTTCCTATTTGTATTCAATAAATTAGTGTTTATATGAGAAGATTCACTGCCCAAAGTTGGTTTTGGTTCAAAAGATGAGGGGTAGCTTCCATGGCTATAATAATAATTTAAACTGGAGATTGGACAACAAGCTATATGGGAGAATCACTATTTTTTTTTATATTAAATTAATAAGTTTCTCACTTTTCCCTTTGCCAAGTTTTCCAAATTTCAATAAATTCAAGAATTTTTGCCAAGTTTCTTCCACTTTTGGCTTAAACAGTCTTTGAATAACCTAATTCAACCTATTAGTTTTATGTTTTGAACAAAGTTTAGTAAAATGGTGCATGATTTCCATAAAATCTATGTAACATGTATGGATTTTATGTGCATGTTATTAATATATTTACATATTATTGGAGGATGAAAGACATATCTTTTGAAGCTTGAAATACCTTCGATGCGTAAAAATTCCTACAAATCAACGTTCTTGAAACCCAACAGCGTTTCTAAACTACTATCGAGAACGGAACACTCAACTCACGGTTCGAAATAATTTGGGGTTGGTCTGTAATTGGGAGCGCACTGTATTTGGCCAACTTTTGGTTTGCGTGTTAATTGATTGACTGAGGCATGAGTATTTAATACGGAAGTGGTTGAACCACTTTCCCACTTTCTCTCCACGATCCATCAAGTCACGTTTAAATTAATAAACGGCTCTTGATTTTGTTAATTGGGAAGTCAGTTAATTAACCAAATGGGTCGGACCTTCCACGGGCGCCCCATTTGGATACCCAAGATCCAACATCTTCCGCTCGCCCATGGCGAGGACGATGTAATCCTCATATCTGCCAAAACCAGCTCAAACCAAAAACATGTAAACCTCTAACTGTCGAACCGTGCGACCGCTGAGTTCACCTACAATGTGGGAGCTCTATATCAAACCTGTTAGGGCCAACATAGAGACATCTACCCTTTCAAAGAAATAATACGGGAGCTCTCACGTCGAACTCAATTAGTTCACGTAGAGGCTACAACCCACAAACTCAGAGTACCCCAGACACATTTGAATTTTTAACTGGTTAAGCATATCTAATCCCTCAAAGAGCCTTACTTAACATTCTTTGGGCCCATGTCCATTTCGTATCTCACTTATTATTATATCGCTATCAAAGCGCTATAGTTGTCGACAATAAGTGCAGAACGAGGTGAAATCAAATTGTCTTCCATTTGCCCTAATACAACTTAGAAATGAATCAACTGTTTTTCCAGAATCAGTCCTTATAGTCTCATCAATCCTGACCTTAGGAATTAAAACCAAAATAGTAACATTAATCCATGTCTTTGCAGTATAGCCAAAGATCACAAAGAACACTTGATGTAGGAACAAAAACTAGTCCTACAGAACTCACACAGTGAGGAAACATGGATTCATTCTCTTTCCTCCTTTACATGGTCGTTGAGCACATGTAACTCGCTCACAACATGCTATTTTATAGCCTTGTTGTGCGGACCTTAGAACATTTCAAATTACTCGTTCACCAAGCGCCAAAACTGAAATTTTACGTCCGGTTATCATGTCACGATAGACAATCTCATCTACATGAGCATATGTCCTATGGTCATGCCGTACGGATCTTAGTTCAGTCGCTTCATAAGCGCCTAACTCGAATTTTTAGATTGCTCGCTTTCCAAGCGCCAAACCTAAAATTTCGTATCTGGCTATCAGTAAAGGTCAATATTTTTAGAAGAGTGCATATTTTGATTTGATGTTTAAAGTAAACACTCATGATTATATGTGAAGTCCTTTAAGGAATATATGTACAAGGACTTAGTGCTAGATCAAAATTGTTAGGTTGATCTAAGCTTTTAATGTTTATCATTCTGTAAATGAATGTATAGATAAAGAGATCAAAGATGTTAGGTTGATCTATATCTTGAAATGTAATAGATAGGCTTCAAACAGAACTGTAGTCTACTGAGCTGATTAAGAGTTTGCAGAAGCCAAGGCAAAATCGTAGAACATCAAGGATCGTAGTATGACTGCCTTGAAGGGCCTCTCCAGAGATCGTAGAGTGGTCCAGACGTTTGCCAAAGCCAACTCAGAGATCGTAGTGTGCTCTCAAAAACGTAGAGTCTGCAAGACAAACAAGTGAAGATCATAGTGTGCCAGTCCTTAAGAGAAATCGTAGTGTTCTCATTTGCTTGCATCAAGCACCAAGGTGGCAAGACACCACGATCAGAATCGTAGAGTATCATCTGGCTGTGTTAGAAGCTGTGGGCCTTGACCATTTGTTCAAAGATAAAATCTTAAAAAATGCGAAATGGGTTACAAACGTTGAAGTAATCACCAGTCCCAATGGCATAAAAAATATCCTTAGTATGCCACAAAGAAACATATTGAAGAAGCTAAGGAAAGGACCATGGGACAGAGGAAAACACCTTTTCAGGTGTTAGGTGAGAAAGTAGTCTGCTATGTCAGTGGGTCAGAATGCAATTCAGAAGATATGCAGGAAAAGTCTCCATCAAAGTTCAAAAATGGGAAACGCATTAAATGCTCCAACAGATGGATTCAACGGACAGATTTCAAGGATCACATATATGTAAGACATCTGCAGATGATTGAACTAAGCAAGCATTGAACAAAAACTAAGAAGAACACTCAACGCTCAACTCTACGATTTGAGAAAAAGAGAAAGCTTGCTCAGCTACTCAGTTCTTTAAAACAAGAGCTTAACGACAACTGAGTAGCACCAACCAAGAATTCAACAATCGCCAAACCAGTGGAGTAAGAAGTTCCAAGTCAGAAGAACTTGAAGAGTTTTAAAGTGAACTGTGAAGAACCAAGTCTGCTGGACTTGAAGAGTTCAAGAGTGAACTAAGAAGTTCCTAGACTGCTGTTCTAGAAGGAATCTGTGAGATTCAGAAAGTGTAAAAGTCATCCTTAGTGGATTTCCTACTCGAGGAGTAGAAGAGTGGACTAGGAGCTTTAAGTGCTCTGAACCACTTAAAACTGCTGTGTCTATTGCATTCTTGCTATAACTGTTATAATTGCCTCACTCTCATTAACTCACTATATCTAAAAAGGGAGATCAAAAAAACCTTAATTCCACTATGTTTAAATCATTATCAAAACTGACAAAGTAAAATGAAAAGAATTTTAAATATCTATTCAACCCCCCCTTCTAGATAACTATTGTGCCTCCGGGAACTAACAAATATAAATGGTGGGATATACTATATTCAGTTAATCCAAGTTAACATCATCTTGGCTCATGCTAAGGTGACATCATGTTTCATTTTTCTCGCTACTAAGAGCTAATTGATTATTATCTAAATCATTAACAACTCGCTACTCAAAGCTCTAATAAATGAATTATCTCAACTTTGCTCGCTTTTCAGAGCGTTAAGGGTGATTGCTCGTGTGAGTGAGCCAATCAACCCGTTAACATATATTTTGTGTGTGTATATCCAATATGCATAATAAACTGTGTGAACATCTAAAATTTATCATATGCGCTAAAATAACCAAACACAAGTGGAAACAAATAAATCTTGCATAAATGATAAATATCTCTAAATAACAATGAATAATTCTAATATAAGCCAAATAATGAGTGATTACAAAGAAATAAGAAAGTACATCAAACCCTATGAAGCCCTAATGAACTAACATGCCTACAAAAAGCATCTTTAGGATTTGGTTTCGTCAAGGGATCAGCTACCATAAGTCCAGTGGGCATGTACTCCAAAATTACCTCATTATTTGCTATGTTATCTCTGATGAAGTTCATCCTCAAGTCAATGTGTTTCGTCCTGCCGTGATACTTGGGGTCCTTAGTGTAATCTAGGGCCGCCGGGTTATCACAGTAAACAGTCGCAGGATCCAAAGAATGAGGGACGACTCCAAGATCCTCGAAGAATCTCCTTAACCACATAGCTTCCTGAATAGATGATGTACAAGCTACAAATTTCGATTCTATCGTAGAAAGAGCAACGCAAGTTTGTTTCTTACTACACCAAGTAATGGCACCACCATATAACAAGAATGCATATCCTGAGGTTGACTTGTGCATCCCCTGGTTACCTCCCCAACTGGCATCGAAGTAACCAATCAATCGTAGGTATGGTCCTCTATAGCATAATATATAGTCCAAAGTACCTTTCAAATATCGCAAGATCCTCTTGATTGCCTTCCTATGAGCAATCACAGGGTTTGATTGATACCGATCGAGATAACCGACCTCGTATGCTATATCAGGATTAGTACACATAACTGCGTACATTAGTTTTCCTATAGCATTAACATACAGGTAATGAGACATCTTCTTAATTTCCTCGGGAGAAATAGGGCATTGCTCGAGTCCAATGGCGTCGCCTTTAGCGGTAGGAATGTCTATGGGTTTGCAGTTGTTCATCTGGAATTGCTTAAGAACCTTCTTAGGGTAGGTCTCTTGAGACAAACCAAGAAGCTTCATTGAGCGATCTTTAAAGATCTTAACTCAGATAACATAAGATGCTTCCCCCATGTCCTTTATCTCAAAGTTAGAGGAAAGCCACCCTTTGGTGGCGACAATCATCTTCTTATCGTTCCCAGCTATAAGGATGTCATCGACATACATAGATAAGATAAGGAATTTATCTTTGGACTGTTTGATATATACACAGTGGTATTCCTCAATCATCGTAAACACATCACTAATGACGACTCGATGGAACCTCAGATAACATTGTCTAGACGCCTGTTTCAAACCATAGATAGAACGTTTGAGCTTGTATAATTTGCGCTCTTGTCCTTCCATAAAGAAACCCTCTGGTTAATCCATGTATATCTCCTTAGTTAAATATCCATTGAGAAAAGTTGTCTTAACTTCCATTTGATATAACTCCAAATCCAAATGTGCGACAATCGCTAGGATGAGGCGAATTGAGGCAAACCTCACAACTGGTGAGAAGGTTTCTCGTAATTAATTCCATCTTGCTGGGTGTAGCCCTTGGCTACAAGACAAGCTTTTTACCTTTCAATGAAACCATCCGCCTTGCGTTTGATTTTAAGAAACCATTTATTCCCAATAGCCTTTCGCCCTGGTAGAAGGTCAACCAACTCCCAGACTTGATTAGTCCTCATGGACTCCATCTCTTCTTCCATTGTAATCATCCACTTATCGCTCATAGCAGATAATAGAGCATCTCGATAAGATCGACGTTTCTCATCATCATGTGCATTAGCTACAAAGGAATTCCCCTTAATTTCAGAGAGACGACGTGAAATGTTACCCTTTGACTTCTATGCATTTGAAGAACAAGAGACTCCTCATTCGATGGAAGAGAACTGCTCGAAGGCATGTTACTCCCAATTTCTATAGGAGCCTGAGGAATAACCTCTTCGGCTTCTACTGTACGAGTTGGGGCGTCTAAATCTTCCTCCATCTCATAAAGGTTCATTTCTTTACTCACATCACCTCTGTTAGGAAAATTCATCTCAAGGAAATCCGCATCTCGTGACTCTATCTCAAATATAATCCCATCAGCCTGCTCTCCTACAAACACATAGCCTTTGGAGTGTTCAAAATATCTTACAAAGATACACTTCTTACCCCTCGGGCCTAACTTCTCATGCTGATGAGAAGTGTTGTGAACGTAAGCTGCCGATCCCCAAGGTCGCATTCCGCCCAATTCGGGCATTCTACCAGTCCACACGATTAAATATATATGTCGCAGTCAACAATGCATCACCCCAATAGAAGATAGGCAAATTTGTTTGCGTCATTATAGACCTAACCATGTCTAATAATAACCGGTCCCCCCCTCTTCGCTACACCTTTTTGTTGCGGAGTTCTAGGGATTGTCAATTGCCTGATTATCCCCTTTTCCTCACAAAGTTCTTTAAACTGATCAGACAAATGCTCGCGGCCTCGGTCAGTTTGAAGTGCCTTAACACTTTTATCTAACTGATTCTCGACCTCAATTAAATAACGTTTAAAGTAATCTAATGCCTCAGACTTATGAAAGATGAAGAAAATGTACCCGAAGCGTGTATAGTCATCTATCATTATGAGAAAATAGGAATGTTCATGCCTTTCTTTCACATTCATAGGGCCATAAATATCTGAGTGAATTAGTTGTAATGGTGTTTCTGCCCTAGTGGCTTTACCGAATGGTTTTCTAGTTGATTTTTATGCCAAACAATGTTCACATGTGGGTAGATTAACCTTAGAGAGTGGACCTAAAAGACCTGCTCAAGCTAACCTGGCCATTTTATCTTGTCCAATATGGCCTAATCTAGCATGCCTTTGAATTGAACCATCACGATCATTTTCAACAAGTAAAGAATAATAATCACTACTATTACTGCTAGAATCAATAGTATCCAAAATCATAAAACCATTCATCATAAAACCATGTCCAAAAACATTCATCCCATGCGAAATTATTACAAAATTATTCTCAAAACTAACAGAATAGCCTAAACGAAGTACTGATAAAACAGAAAATAAATTCTTCCAGACATCTGGCGCATAAAGTACATTATAAAAGGATCAATGCTGAGCATACTCACATTTCTAGTTTGTAAGTGTCAATGCTTAGGAAGTCCACACTGGAATCATTCCCCATGTAAACTTTTCTGCCAGCCGAAACGCGTCAGTATTCCACGTATCCACTTCGATCTCTAGCTATGTGGTCCGTTGCTCCGGAGTCTACAATCCACATATGGAGAGAATGAGCAGCAAAAATAGTACTTGATACTAAGCACATAAATAGATTAGGACTTGGAATTACCTTCTTCAACTCAGTGCATTCACGAGCGAAGTGTTCCCGCCTTGCCACAATTGTAGCATGTCATCTTGGTTTTGTCCTTTTTACTAGAACCTCGTTTGCCTCTTTTTGTTTGAGAGCACCCCCACTCGCAGCCCCTTTACGTGCAGCGGGATGAACATATTTTTTCCCCTTCTTTGGCTTGAACCATCTACGAGAGTTTGATTCAACCACATATGCTCTGGAGGTCTTGACAACATCAAGGCGCTCAGCCTCGAGCTCTAAGTGACGACGAATATCATCAAAGGTCTTGATATTCTAGTTATAAGTCATGTTGACTCACATATGTTCCCAATTATTGGGAAGGGAGCGAACCACCAATGAAATTTGTTGTTCGTCTGATAATTGAGTACCTTTGGATTTCAACTCCCAGATCATATTAGCCATGATTCGAAGGTGTTGTTTCATAGTATGGTTATCTTTATTTTTGTAATCATCGAACCTTATGGCTAATTCTCTCATCTTTGTCAATGAGGTGCCACTAAACTTAGTTTTGAGAGCCTCTCACATATCGTTTACAGTAGAGTATTGGTCATACTAAAAAAGAAAGTCATTGTTCATGCAGCTCAGCAACGTTATGCGAGAGATACGATCTTTTTTGCGCCAACTTTCAAAGGCAGCAACCTTGATCGGATCCTTTGCATTTTTACCCTTGGATTTAGCCATTTTGGACAACAGGGTTTCTTCAACCTCTTGCTCTTCCAAAACCATCCTTACTTTCCGGTGCCACACGTCATAGTTATCTCTGTCTAGTTTGTTTCCTTAGTTAAGGTCTGCGATAATATGTTTTGCCATTTTCTGCTTTTATATGAGAAGTATTAGATATATTCAATGTTCACCACAATATATAAGATATCTTTACCGCATGAACCAAATTAACATAAAAAATAACGAGACATAAAAATGGAAGGGAGACTTGGTTAAGCTTAGGAATCACAATCCACATAAATGTCTAATTATTTAAATTTAATTTTCCAGCGCACAAGACATTGTAATTTAGGGAATAATTTAATTAAATTATTACAACCTAAATAACTCCCACTAGGAACATGGGTATTTATGTAATTATAGTATAGTAATTTAATTCCAAGCACCAACAATTAATATCCCATAAATATTAATAAATGAATTAAATAATTGGCTATATTACTCAATTAATATACCAGGTATGCTATAAAAACATTAAAAAGCATCCAAAAAATTTCAACAATATATTAAAATCACAAAACATTACTGTAATTTTTTGGAATTTATTTTGATAATTTTGCTAATTATCACAATTAATTAATCAAGGCATAAATAGTTAGAAATTAAACAAAGATATCGAAATCTGTTAATTTCTTCCAAAAACTTTTGTAACAGTAGCTTATCATCATTAAAATGTTACTGTAATTTTCTAGAATTTTCTGATAATCAAGCTAATTATCATAATTAATAAACTATCGCATTATTAATTGCAAATTAACCAAAATTATCCAAAATAGTTATTTTCCCTCTAAAAAAATTCACAACAGTAACTTAATATCATAAAATAGTCACTGTAATTTTCCTGGAATTTTTGTGATATGTTTGCTAATTTTCATAATTAATAAACCATTACACAATTAATTAGAAATTAACCAAAAATATCATAAATAGATATTTTGCTCTAGAAAAATTACAACAGTAACTTAACATCATAATATAGTCACTGTAATTTTTCTGGAATTTTTGAATTTTCATAATTAATAAATCATTAATTAATAGATAGAAAATTAACCAAAAATATCAAAAACTGTTTATATTTCAAAATTCTAGTACAAATATTAATTATATACTAATAATTAATTTTTGTAAAATTTTTAGAATTTAATAATCAATATAACAATTTTGAAATTAATTTCCATGAATTTATTAATTATTAAATCAATTTCTGGAAATTAAATATAAAAATTCTGCCAAAGCGGGTCAGAATCACGGGTCCAGCGAGCAGGTAGCGCATGCGGGTAATGTGACGCCCCCAAAATAGGTATACACAACTCATTTTGAGTCGCTAAATACATGGTACAGAATTTAAATACAACTTCATTTATACAATACGACAAAAATGTAGCTGGGAGTTTTAACATGAATATTGTCTCGTAGATAATATCCAAACTCAAATGAAGTCCTCATTATAATTATTATCACACTATTTCACAGAATAGTGAGGACTACTATAGCAACCATCTGGATCGTCACTCCATTCCCCGACTAGTCCCAGCTATATTCTCATTTCCTGAAGAGAACAATGAAAACAAAGGGTGAGCTTAACTAGCCCAGTAAATAATATTATGACTAAGATAATGCAGAATAAATTATCGTTAGCCTTCAAGAGTGTTAAACTGATAGAATACAATAGACAACAAGTCTAACTGCAGCGGAACAAACAATCTATTAGAAGAGTTAAGTAGAACATGATATCTACTATCTTCTATGATTTAAAAGTTCATCATCAATATTTTGTCGTTGTAACACAGCTCAATAAATAATCCACATCACTGAATTATCCATGCACTACGGGTCAAGGATATTCATTAGTATCACATCTACGAATTATCCATGCACTACGGGCTAAGGATATTCGTATTATCACCAGTGGTCATGATCATGCCAAACAACTGTCCATCAATGCACTACGGGCCAATGAGGACTTTACCACATCCTTTGTAACATTACATGTCAAGATTATACCGATACATAATTCATGGTCATAATCATACCAATCAACAGTCCATCTATGCACAACGGGCCAAAGATGACTTTCATCACAATATAAGCATGAGGATGATGACAATGATATAAGAATTTAATCAAACGAGATCAAGGATAAATATTAAAGATTTATAATTCAATTTATCTAGAGTTTAAGAATGTCCCAATTGTCAACATGATAACTGCTTTGTGGAGTAAAATTCAAGAATAATATTCATGTAAAAATAATTTGGACAGAAAAAAAATTAATTTTTGTCGTGAATAGTACCCTGGGTGAATAGTGTCTGAGTGAATAATACCCAGTGAATAGTACTTCCTAAATAGTATCCTGTGAATAGTACCCCAGCATGAAAAGATTAAAATTTAACAAGAATGTTCAGAAAAATATTCTTGTGAAACGATACTAGATGAAGCGCAAATCTCAAGGATATTCTACTAATTTCAAGGAGTACAGAAGTAATACTTATCAAAATAAGTGTAGAATTATGAATATGAAATGAAATAATATTACTTACATACTACAGAGTATGAAAGAATATATTATTTCTTACGAATATTGAACAAAGATAATATCCCTTACCTTATTAGGAGAGTAATTCCGATTGGTATAGCGGAGATATTTTTGAAGAAAACTTGTACTATTTTCTACACTCAAAACTTCCTTAACTCAAAAGAAATACGATCAATATTATAGAAGAAGAATTCTCTGATTCTAGTGTGATTTTCATTTCTAAACTAAGCATCCTATTTATAGGAGAATGCCAGGATACTATTTAGGAAAATAATCACGAACGCACAGTAAAAATATTTGGACGCAATTTCATTAGCATATATTTGAGACCACCAATAAGGGAGTGCCCTCCTAAGGAGGTAACAAAGTGGGAGATAAGGACCAATGAGGGAGCGCCCTCTTTTGAAGGTAACTAGAAAATGGGGAGATATGGACCAATGAGGGAGAACCATCATTCATAAGGTAGTGAATAGTAGCTGCATTATTTAAAAAGTTGGCTAATTATCATAACATACGGAAGAATTTGTACCCTAAAAAAACTAAATGAACAAACACCAAATTAAAAGGATAATTGAACAAACATCTTCCACTCATCAATTATTATTCTTATCTTTAATCAACACGAACTTATTCATCATTAATATTATAACTCGCAATATTAACAACCAGATCATTCCCAAGAAAGAGGGGACTTTCGGATAAGGACTTCTCTTTATTGGCGCGCAATTAGGTGACCAAACCCCTTTCCCCGACAGAACTTTCTAGACATTATCAATAACGCAAATAATAATATGAATAACTTTGTCGTCTCAATTATTGATTTAATAATATAAAATATTGTGCAGATGATACTGTGATAATAATTGAATCAATAATATGAGATACTATGTAGCAACTACTATTACAATAATTGAATAAACTGGGTGACTTCTCATGTAAGCATTATTAATCAAAGATATTGTACAATATCGTGTGCTACTATGAAACCAGGCGTATTACTGTACTTTTATCACCGGGTATTTCAACAGTTAAAGGTAAAACTTTAGCCGTTATTTTTATAAAAATTTATTTCTGTAGTTTTCTAACTCCGACAGTAATTGTGTTGTGGGGTCCACCAATGATTGTGCCGTCGTACGAATATTCCCTGATAAAACGAATATTTCCTGACCAAACGAATATTTTATAACAACTTGTTTACTTTGCAAAATTTATAAATATTACCCACAATTATAACATTACATCAAATCCACACCTTATTATTAAAAACGATATTTGGAGAAAATTAAATCTTTATTCATAAAAGTTGGGGTCTTACAATCTCCCCTTCTTATGAAATTTCGTCCTCGAAATTAGTGCATGTACCTGGTGTGTCGAAGAGGTGAGGATACCTTGTTTTCATTTCAGATTCTAACTCCCAGGTCATTTCCTCAATATTGTGGTTTGTCTATAAAACTTTGACTTGAGGTATAACCTTTGAGCATAGAATATGTTCTTTCTTATCCAAGATTTTAATAGGTACCTCTTCATACGTTAAGTCTTCCGCTATCTTATCTGGTTCTAATTCAATAATGCGGTTCGGGTCTTCCACGTATTTACGTAACAAAGATATGTGAAAAACGTTATGAACACGAGACATACTTGGTGGTAAGGTGAGTCTATAGGCCATAGTTCCTACTATGACTTTCCCATGCTGCATGAGAACGCATCCTAAACCTTTTCCTAAAGCATCAATGTAGATGAAAAATCCCTCCGAACCAGATGGTATTGTCAGAACAAGTGCTGAAATGAGTCTCCTCTTGAGTTCTTGAAAACTCTTTTCACATTCCTCGTTCCAACTAAATTTTGTATCTTTTCGAGTTAGCTGAGTTAATGGAGTAGCGATTCGAGAAAATTCTTCCACGAATCTCTGGTAATAACCAGCTAATCCCAGAAAGCTACGCACTTCAGTTACTGACTTAGGTTGCTCCCAGCTTTGAATTGCTTCAATCTTCGCTGGGTTAAAAGATATTCCATGATTCGATATCACGTGCCCAAGGAATGTTACTTCCTCAAGCCAGAACTCGCATTTCTTTAATTTGGAATATAGCTTGTTTTCACGAAGCTTTTGGAGTATCAGCCTCAAGTGTTGCTCGTGATCTTCACGGCTATTGGAGTATATGAGAATGTCATCAATAAAGAAAACCACAAAATGATCTAAATATTCCTTGAATACTAGGTTCATCATATCCATGAAGGCAGCAGGAGCATTAGTCAATCCAAAAGACATGACTAGGAATTCAAAATGCTCGTACCGAGTTCTGAAAGCAGTCTTTGGAATGTCATCAGTGTTAGAGTTTATGCCCAAGAGGCCAATTATTTGATATAATTGCTTAACATTTTGATATTATATTTGATTGAATAAATGAATGATTTTATTATGGTTTTATTTACTGCGTTATATAAATGTTAACATAATAAAATTCCTTAGAATAGTGATACAAATTATATAGTTTCAAGTATGTGACTTTAACATGAGATTATATAATTACAATTAGTATCATTGTTCTTAAATGTCCTAATCGAGTATCATTGTTGATGGGACAACAATGATGCATTGAGACTAGTATGTGGATTTCTTGATGACAAAAATCTCATTGGTCATAAATATATGAGATATTAAGTCAATGCATAGGTACATGTTAAAGAACGATGTACTGGACAGACCCACCATGAGAATTCTACGTGGAACATTATGCAAAGTGTCATTAGCGATTCTCATAGTGACAATGATGTAATGGTCCTCCGACTTGAAATCACTATATTACTACACGGGAATTTATGTACTTTGATATCATCAAATGTCACCTTTAATTGGGTGGACTATAAAGATGATTATTGGGTACATCATGAATCGTGTGAGGAATATGAGTGATCTAGATGGAATTTAACCCTCCTATATATTAGGGGTGATATCCATAGGCCTCTTGATTGAGTAGGACTATGAAATGCATGGTTATGCTCAAATAGTGATTTGTTTCATATAGTCTACTCATTGATCAAGAAAACTCAGATTAAATTATAAAGAGTATAACACATTTCATGACTCGAGTTTAATATAGGATATTAAGGTTAAAAGGATTAAATTACATTGAAACATTTGTCACGAAAAGGTTGCATCGAATCATCGATCTTATTATTACTTGGGTAGCAGTGATGCATTCTTAGATGCGCTCTCTTTGTTTATAATTTTATAATATTATTATAAAATTATTGCCAACGTAATAATAACTACATGAGGTCACACACATAGAACATAATTTAAAAGGGAATAAATTTAAATTTTTAAGGATTTAAATATATTAATATGATTAATAGTATTTAAATCACGAATTTAAATTAAAAGGATAATTTGTATATATGTATATTAATTAAGTAAGACTTAATTAAGATATATATATATATATATATATATATATATATATAATCGGATTTTATGAAATTAGGTTTTAATTTGATTAATTCCTTTTAATTACTATATATATGATATATAGCAGTAACTTAGGGTTACATCATTTTTGAAAAACCCTAGCCGCTCTTAGAGAGAGACTAGAGATAAAATAGTTCCAAAATCCTGTTCCTTTGGTGGCTAATCTGCATCCCTTTATTGCGAGAAATCGTTCGACGGTTAGATGCGGACGTTAATGTGGATACCGTAGAGGCGCGGTTTGGATTGGATTGCGTAAAGGATTCGAAGTCGTTTCAGAAATCTTTCATAATCGGTATAATATCTAAACCACTGAATTAATTTCTGTTTTCGCATGGATCATATTTTAGGTTTCAGAATTGCTTTAAATTGGTTTATTTTCGCTGTGTTTCTGTGTCGAAACCCTACAGTGGTATCAGAGCTACTTGCGAAACGATTAATTCAGATAACATGTTTTATTATTTTCGATATATATGATATGTGATGTTACAATTTTACCGATCTGAAATTGAGTATATGATATTCTGTAATCGGTATTTTCTGGTATTATGAATATCAGTAATAGATATGCATGTATATGAAGTTCTGTTAATTGTATCTTAAATGGCGTAATACTTGATTACATTAATTCGTTAGTAAGAGGTAGGTTTTATTACTTCATTACATTTCTTGATTGACTTGATGAGATATGGATATGTATATCTTATGAGACACAAATCCGAATCCTTTGAAAAGTCCAAGGAATTCAAGAATGAAGTTCAAAACCAATTTGGCAAAAGCATAAAAACCAATTTATGTACTTTGATATCATCAAATGTCACCTTTAATAGGGTGGACTATAAAGATGATTATTGGGTACATCATGAATCGTGTGAGGAATATAAGTGATCTAGATGGAATTTAACCCTCCTATATATTAGGGGTGATATCCATAGGCCTCTTGATTGAGTAGGACTATGAAATGCATGGTCATGCTCAAATAGTGATTTGTTTCATATAGTCTACTCATTGATCAAGAAAACTCAGATTAAATTATGAAGAGTATGACACATTCCATGACTCGAGTTTAATCTAGGATATTAAGGTTAAAAGGATTAAATTACATTGAAACATTGGTCACGAAAAGGTTGCATCGAATCATCGATCTTATTATTACTTGGGTAATGAGTGATGCATTATTAGATGTCATGAACTCGCTTATAATTTTATAATATGATTATAAAATTATTGCCAACGTAATAATAACCTATATAGTCAGTCACACATGTAACGTAATTTAAAGGGAATAAATTTAAATTTTTAAGGATTTAAATATATTAATATGATTAATAGTATTTAAATCATTTAATTTAAATTAAAAGGATAATTTGTATATATATGTATATTAATTAAGTAAGACTTAATTAAGATATATATATATATATATATATATAAATTAGGATTTTATGAAATTAGGTTTTAATTTGATTAATTCCTTTTAACTACTATATATATGATATATATGACAACTTAGTGTTACACCATTTTTGAAAAACCTAGCCGCTCTTAGAGAGAGACTAGAGAAAACATTTCCAAAATCATGTTTCCTTTGGTATAAGATCTGCAATGATCCCTTTATTGCGAGAATCGTTCGATGGTTCGATGCGGACGTTAGATGTGGATACTAGTAAGAGGCGGTTCGGATTGGATTGCATAAAGGATTTGAAGTCATTTGAAGAAAACTTTCAAAATCGGTATAATATCTAAACCTTTGAATTAATTTACATTTCGCATGGATCTGTTTTGGGTTTGTAATTGCTTTAAATTGGTTTATTTCATTTGTGTTTACGTGTCGAAACCCTACAATCGCTTTTAATCTTTAAGCGATGATATCCTGAACGAAGATCGATTTTAAAAAGAATTTGGCACCTCTGCAATCGGGTCAAACAGGTCGTCATTAATGCGAGGTAATCTGGTACTTATTATTTATGGTGACAAGATTCAACTCCCAATAATCAATATAAAAGTCGCATACTCCGATATTTCTTCTTTACGAATAGAATAGGAGCACCCCAAGAAGACGTACTAGGACGAATGAAACCAATATCTAACAATTCTTGCAGTTGGTTTTTTAACTCCTGAAGTTCAATAGGAGTCATTCGATATTGGGTTTTGTATCGGGTTCAAGGTCAATTCCAAACTCAATTTCACGCTCTAAGGGTAGGTGTTAGAGATTATGCCCTAGAGGCCAATTATTTGATATAATTGCTTAACGTTTTGATATTATATTTGATTAAATAAATGAATGATTTTATTATGGTTTTTATTTCTTTGCGTTATATAAATGTTAACATAATAAATAATCCTTAGAATAGTGATACAAATTATATAGTTTCAAGTATGTGACTTGAACATGAGATTATATAATTATAATTAGTATCATTGTTCTTAAATGTCCCTAGTCGAGTATCATTGTTGATGGGACAACAATGATGCATTAAGACTAAGTATGTGGATCGATTGATGACAAAATCTCATTGGTCATAAATATATGAGATATTAAGTCGATGCGTAGGTACATGTTCGAGAACGATGTCTTTGGGATGGACCACCACCATGAGAATTCTATGTGGAGCATTATGCGAAGTGTCATTAGCAATTCTCATAATGACAATGATGTAATGATCCTCCAGGCACGAAATCACTATATTTCTAAGCGAGAATTTATGTACTTTGATATCATCAAATGTCACCTTTAACAGGTGGACTATAAAGGTGATTATTGGGTACATCATGAATCGTGTGAGGAATATGAGTGATCTAGATGGAATTTAACCATCCTATATATTAGGGTGATATCCATAGGCCTCTTGATTGAGTAGGACTACTGAAATGCATGACCATGCTCAAATAGTGATTTATTTTATATAGTCTACTCATTGATCAAGAAAAGTCGATTAAATTATGAAGAGTATGACACATTCCATGACTCGAGTTTAATCTAGGATATTAAGGTTAAAAGGATTAAATTACATTGAAACATTGGTCACGTAAAAGGTTGCATCGAATCATCGATCTTATTATTACTTGGGTAGCGGTGATGCATTACTAGATGACGCCAACATTTATAATTTTATAATATGATTTTAAAATTATTGTCAATGTAATAATAACCTATAAGGTCACACACATGTAACGTAATTTAAAATGGAATTAATTTAAATTTTAAGGATTTAAATATATTAATATGATTAATAGTATTTAAATCATTTAATTTAAATTAAAAGGATAATTTGTATATATGTATATTAATTAAGTAAGACTTAATTAAGATATATATATATATATATATATATATATATATATAATCGGATTTTATGAAATTAGGTTTTAATTTGATTAATTCCTTTTAATTACTATATATATGATATATAGCGAGTAACTTAGGGTTACATCATTTTTGAAAAACCTAGCCATTTCTTAGAGAGAGACTAGAGATAAAATAGTTCCAAAATCACATTCCTTTGGTGGCTAGCATCTACTTGATCCCTTTATTGCGAGAATCGTTCACTGGTTGATGCGACGTTCGATGTGGATACCGTAGAGCGCGGTTTGGATTGGATTAAGTAAAGGATTGAAGTCGCGTTTGAAATCTTTCATAATCGGTATAATATCTAAACCACTGAATTAATTTCTGTTTTCGCATGGATCATATTTTAGGTTTCATAATTGCTTTAAATTGGTTTATTTTATTTTGTGTTTACGGTGTAAAACCTACGGTGGTATCGAGCTACTTATAAACGATTAATTCAGATAACATGTTTTATTATTTTCGATATATATGATATGTGATGTTACAATTTTACCGATCTGAAATTGAGTATATGATATTCTGTAATCGGTATTTTCTGGTATTATGAATATCAGTAATAGATATGCATGTATATGAAGTTCTGTTAATTGTATCTTAAATGGCGTAATAACAGTTCTGTTAATTCGTTAGCAAGAGGTAGGTTTTATTACTTCATTACATTTACTGACGACTTCAGTAGATATGGATATGTATATCTTATGAGACACAAATCCGAATCCTTTGAAAAGTCCAAGGAATTCAAGAATGAAGTTCAAAACCAATTTGGCAAAAGCATAAAAACCAATTTATGTACTTTGATATCATCAAATGTCACCTTTAATAGGGTGGACTATAAAGATGATTATTGGGTACATCATGAATCGTGTGAGGAATATAAGTGATCTAGATGGAATTTAACCTCCTATATATTGGGGTGATATCCATAGAGCCTCTTGATTGAGTAGGACTATGAAATGCATGGTCATGCTCAAATAGTGATTTGTTTCATATAGTCTACTCATTGATCAAGAAAACTCATATTAAATTATGAAGAGTATGACACATTCCATGACTCGAGTTTAATCTAGGATATTAAGGTTAAAAGGATTAAATTACATTGAAACATTGGTCACGAAAAGGTCAGATCGAATCATCGATCTTATTATTACTTGGGTAACAAAGTGATGCATTATTAGATGTCATGACACTCGCTTATAATTTTATAATATGATTATAAAATTATTGCCAACGTAATAATAACCTATAGAGTCACACACATGTAACGTAATTTAAAGGGAATAAATTTAAATTTTTAAGGATTTAAATATATTAATATGATTAATAGTATTTAAATCATAATTTAAATTAAAAGGATAATTTGTATATATGTATATTAATTAAGTAAGACTTAATTAATATATATATATATATATATATATATATATATATATATAAATTCGGATTTTATGAAATTAGGTTTTAATTTGATTAATTCCTTTTAACTACTATATATATGATATATAGAAGCAACTTAGTGTTACACCATTTTTGAAAAACCCTAGCCGCTCTTAGAGAGAGACTAGAGAGAAAACATTTCCAAAATCATGTTCCTTTGGTGGCTAGTACCGCAGTCCCTTTATTGCAGAATCGTTCGATGGTTCGTGCGACGTTCGTGTGGATACCGTAGAGGCGCGGTTCGGATTGGATTGCATAAAGGATTTGAAGTCATTTCAGAAAACTTTCAAAATCGGTATAATATCTAAACCACTGAATTAATTTCTGTTTTCGCATGGATCCTGTTTTGGGTTTCAGAATTGCTTTAAATTGGTTTATTTCCGCTGTGTTTCTGTGTCGAAACCCTACAATCAGTTTTAATCTTTAACTGATGATATCCTGAACGAAGATCGATTTTTAAAAAGAATTTGGCACCTTGCAACTGGTCAAACAGGTCATTAATGCGAGGTAACGGGTACTTATTATTTATGGTGACAAGATTCAACTCCCAATAATCAATATAAAGTCGCATACTCCGATATTTCTTCTTTACGAATAGAATAGGAGCACCCCAAGAAGACGTACTAGGACGAATGAAACCAATATCTAACAATTCTTGCAGTTGGTTTTTTAACTCCTGAAGTTCAATAGGAGTAATTCGATATTGGGTTTTGTATCGGGTTCAAGGTCAATTCCAAACTCAATTTCACGCTCTAAGGGTAGGTGTTAGAGATTATGCCCTAGAGGCCAATTATTTGATATAATTGCTTAACGTTTTGATATTATATTTGATTAAATAAATGAATGATTTTATTATGGTTTTATTTACTGCGTTATATAAATGTTAACATAATAAAAAATCCTTAGAATAGTGATACAAATTATATAGTTTCAAGTATGTGACTTGAACATGAGATTATATAATTATAATTAGTATCATTGTTCTTAAATGTCCCTAGTCGAGTATCATTGTTGATGGGACAACAATGATGCATTAAGACTAGTATGTGGATTGACTGATGACAAAATCTCATTGGTCATAAATATATGAGATATTAAGTCAATGCATAGGTACATGTTCGAGAACGATGTACTGGACAGACCCACCATGAGAATTCTATGTGGAGCATTATGCGAAGTGTCATTAGCAATTCTCATAATGACAATGATGTAATGATCCTCCGACCTGAAATCACTATATTTCTAAACGAGAATTTATGTACTTTGATATCATCAAATGTCACCTTTAACAGGGTGGACTATAAAGGTGATTATTGGGTACATCATGAATCGTGTGAGGAATATGAGTGATCTAGATGGAATTTAACCATCCTATATATTAGGGTGATATCCATAGGCCTCTTGATTGAGTAGGACTACGAAATGCATGACCATGCTCAAATAGTGATTTATTTTATATAGTCTACTCATTGATCAAGAAAAGTCAGATTAAATTATGAAGAGTATGACACATTCCATGACTCGAGTTTAATCTAGGATATTAAGGTTAAAAGGATTAAATTACATTGAAACATTGGTCACGAAAAGGTTGCATCGAATCATCGATCTTATTATTACTTGGGTAGCAGTGATGCATTACTAGATGACGCTCACTGTTTATAATTTTATAATATGATTTTAAAATTATTGTCAATGTAATAATAACCTATAGGGTCACACACATAGAACGTAATTTAAAATGGAATTAATTTAAATTTTAAGGATTTAAATATATTAATATGATTAATAGTATTTAAATCACGAATTTAAATTAAAAGGATAATTTGTATATATGTATATTAATTAAGTAAGACTTAATTAAGATATATATATATATATATATATATATAAATTCAGATTTTATAAAATTAGGTTTTGATTAATCCTCTTTTTAACTACTATATATATGATATAATAGCCACTTAGGGTTATATCATAACTTCATAACCCTAGCCGCTCTTAGAGAGAGACTAGAGAGAAACAGTTCTAAAATCCATTGCTTTTGGTGGCTAGTACCGCAATTCCTTTTCTTTCGCAGATCGCATTTATCGGTCATGGGCGTTCGTGTGGATACCGTAGAGGTGCGATTCATTTGGATTGCGTTGGAGATTCGAGCGCATCAATTTCAGAATCATTTTTATATTCGGTATAATTTCTAACCACTGAATTAATTATTTTCGCATGGATCCTGTTTAGGGTTTTGAATTTGGTTTAAATTGTCCTATTTTCGCTGTGCGTTTCTGTGTCGAAACCCTTCAATGGTATCAGAGCTACTTGCGAAACGATTAATTCAGATAATGTGTTTAATTGTTTTCGATATATATGATATATGATGATACAATTTTACCGATCTGAAATTGATTATATTGTTTTCGATATATATGATATATGATGATACAATTTTACTGAACTAAAATTGAGTATATGATATTCTATAATCGACATATTCTGTTATTATGAATATTAATAATAGATATGCATGTATATGATGTTCTATTAATTGAGTATATGATATTCTGTAATTGACATATTCTGGTATTATGAATATCAGCAATAGATATGCATGTATATGATGTTCTGTTAATTGTATCTTATATGGCGTAATAACAGTATACAACTTATGTTCTAATTGGATTAGAAGTATGCAGATTCAGTTTAATATGATTAATTGAAACTGGACATATATGATATGTAATAAGGTGTATTGTTATTATATTTGTCTTGGTGGATTAAATATATGATTTCGAAACTTTTTTTTCGGGCGCCGCCCCGCCCATTCATTGGCCGGTCAATGAGACCACCGCTGTGGAGAGACCCCTTGGACCCCCCGTCAGTGATGGAAGATGGTCGTGTCCCCTATATGTTATATATAGTTTTCTTTAATTATATATAAATTGTTATGTGTTTATTGTGATATGTATGGTGCATGATTATGGCCTTTTGACCCATAGGTTAGTGGTTTTGGTTTTGAAATACTACTTGCGTATGTCGTGCCTTTCTATAAATTCTAATGTAATATTCTCTTCTCATCTAAATACCCTCGAATGTAACTTGAGGTTTCTTTATGTCATGTAATAATCTGTAATCGATGAAGATGTCAAGATGGAGAACACGATGGAAAGATGGTGATGGAGAGGAGGCACGTGCTTAAGGAAGCTATTTATTTTAAGATCTTTTACCACCTTAGATTGACCTTCAATCTTTCATTAGCTTGAAAAGATTGACAGTGGATTGGGCCATAACTGTGACACATTTATTTTTACACTTTATTTATGCTTATATGCGATATGATATGATAAATAATGTGCATGCTTAATAAGATTAAAAATTGGTGAGATCTAAATTTATTTATAAAATCCCTCATTAAATTATTAAGTCTAAATCAGATGCCTTCCAATGAATAACATTCATCAAGCCCTTGATCAATAAATGTAGGTTTGCCAAAGCAGAGTACCCTATTTATCTTGGTAAGATGCGATAGGATAATTGTGATATCCAAACTGTTAAAATCATTGGGCCCGACTAAACTAAGTTATCTCAATAGGATTGTGGACTTAGAGGCATAAATTTTGGTAGGTACCATAAGATGGACTAGAAACAAATGTTGTTTACCAAACTATCCAAGAGTTATATATAATATAATTGATAAAAGGCTTGTCTACCTAAATAATTATGTTTTAAGAGATTAGCCAAAGCTAACTTAGGGCATAATGAAATATGGATCTTGGCTCACTAGAAAGATTTAATTAAAAAAAAAATGCTTTTCGAATTAATGGTGAGGGCTATTAATTTGAATAAAATAGTGGGAGGTATATTTTGAATGTACTATTATCAATTACATAATATCAACTCTGCAATTTGACTTATTATTTTTTTGCACTTATAAATTATAGATATCAATGGAAAACAACAACAATACAAGTAGTCTTTCACTACGATCAGTCCTTGAGAAGGACAAGCTGAGTGGAATTAATTTCCTTGACTGGCATAGGAACTTGAGGATTGTCCTCAAACAAGAGTGCAAGCTATATGTCATTGAAAAGCCCATTCCTGCAGCACCAGCTGATACTTCACCATGTGCGGAGCATAATGCTTACAAGAAGCATCAAGATGATGCTCTGGACGTGAGTTGTCTCATACTAGCAACCATGAACACTGAGCTTCAGAAGCAACATGAGTTGATGGATGCTTATGTGATGATCGAGCATCTCAAGAAATTGTTCGAAGGGCATGCTCGACAGGAGAGGTATGATACAAACAAGGCATTGTATCACTGCAAGATGGGTGAACGTGATCCAGTTGGTCCACATGTGCTGAAAATGATTGGGTATATTGAGTACCTTGATAGGTTGGGTTTTCCAATCACTCCGGAGGCCCAAACAGATCTTGTTTTGCAATCCCTGAACAACAATTATTCTCAATTTGACATGAATTATCTTATGAATGAAATTGTGAAACCCCTTACTGAGCTGTTGAGCATGTTAAGAACTGCAGAGAACAACATGAAAAAGGCAGGACCCGCTCCCATAATGATGGTGCAAAAGGGGAATGCTAAAGGAAATTGGAAAGGCAAGAAGAAGATAGGGTTTAAATCTGGTGCCAAACCCAATTCCAAAACCAAACAGGCTTTAAAACCTAAAGGTGGGGTGGCTAAAGAAGGAAAACCTAGACACTGGAAAAGGAATTGTCATGCTTATTTGGAAGAAGTGAAGAAAAGGAAAGGAAGTATGACTTCCGATTCAGGCATATATGTTATAGAAGTCAACTTGTCTACTTCTACATCATGGGTATTAGATACTGGATGTGGTTCTCACATTTATGTTAATGTGCAGGAACTCCGAAGGAGTAGGACTTTGGCAAAAGGAGAGGTTGACCTACATGTTGGGAATGGAGCAAAAGTTGCTGCACTGGCCGTAGGAACTTATCATTTATCTTTGCCCTCTGGGCTAGTTTTAGAATTAAAAGATTGTTATTTTGTGCCTGCTATAAGCCAAAACATTATTTCTGTTTCTTGTTTGGACAAGAAAGGTTTTTCATTTATAATAATGAACAACCGTTGTTCGTTTTACTTAAATGATATATGTTATGGTGTTGCACAATTATTTAATGGTCTTTATATTCTTGATTTGGAAATGCCTATCTATAACATAAATACAAAACAATTTAAATCAAATGATTCAAATCCGACATATCTCTGGCACTGTCGTTTGGGCCATATAAATGAGAAATGCATATCAAAACTCCATAAAGATGGATTTTTGGATTCATTTGATTTTGAATCATATGAAAAATGCGAATCTTGTTTATTAGGTAAGATGACTAAGGCCCCTTTCACTGGACATAGTGAACGGGCTAGCGATATATTGGGACTTATACATAGTGATGTATGTGGACCCATGAGTTCGTTAGCAAGAGGTAGGTTTTATTACTTCATTACATTTACTAACGACTTCAGTAGATATGGATATGTGTATCTTATGAGACACAAATCCGAATCCTTATAAAGTTTAAGGAATTCAAGAATGAAGTTCAAAACCAATTTGGCAAAAGTATAAAATCCCTTTGATCCGATCGAGGAGGTGAATACTTAAGCCAAGACTTTGATGACCTTCTAAAGGAGTGTGGTATTATATCACAGCTCACTCCACCTGGAACACCACAATAGAATGGTGTGTCTGAGAGGAGGAATCGAACCTTGTTGGACATGGTACGATCAATGATGAGTCATGCAGATCTTCCAATAAGCTTCTGGGGTCATGCCCTAGAGACAGCTGCATTTACACTTAACCGTGTTCCTACAAAAATGGTTCAGAAGACACCATATGAGATGTGGACTGGGAAACGTCCTAGTATGTCATTCATGAAGATTTGGGGGTTGAGGCGTTTGTAAAACGCTCTAGATTCTCGACAAGCTTCGGACCCAAATCGACAAATGTAATTTTGTGGGATACCCAAAGGAAACAAAAGGGTATTATTTCTACAAACCTTCTGAGAACAAAGTGTTTGTTACTCGAACTGGTTATTTTCTAGAAAGAGAATTTGTCTTTAAAGGAAACAGTGGGAGGAAAGTAGAACTCGAAGAAATTCGAGAACCACAGAATATCATTGAGCCTAAGTTGGAACGTGGGCAGGAACCATAAGATGTTGTGGAAAGTGAACCTGCTCAATTTACACAAGGAATTCGTAGATCTGGTAGGACACGCTAAGAGCCCGAGAGATATTATGGATATCTTGTGACTCAAAACGGCGATGTAATGCTCATAGATCAAGATGAGCCTGCTTCGTACCAAGAAGCTATGAATGGGCCAGATTCTGAGAGATGGCTTGAAGCCATGAGATCTGAAATGGACTCCATGTATACTAACCAAGTATGGACTTTGGTTAATCCACCTTAAGGGGTAAAACCAATCGGGTGCAAGTGGGTTTTTAAGAAGAAAACCGACATGGATGGTAATGTACAAACCTGCAAAGGTCGACTAGTAGGAAAAGGTTACAAACAAGTTCAAGGTGTTGACTATGATGAAACCTTCTCTCCAGTGGCAATGGTTAAATCCATCAGGATCTTACTTGCTATTACAGCCTTTTATGATTACGAAATCTGGCAGATGGATGTCAAAAATGCTTTCCTTAACAGAAATCTCCTTGAGGATGTGTACATGATACAACCTGAGGGATTTGTCAATCCAAAGGATGCTGTAAAGGTATGTAAGCTGCAGCGATCCATTTATGGATTGAAGCAAGCCTCTCGGAGTTGGAATCTTCGATTTGATGAAGCAGTCAAAGAGTTTGACTTTATTAAAAATGAAGATGAACCTTGTGTATATAAGAAAGTTAGTGGGAGTCATATTGTATTCCTAATATTATATGTTGACGACATATTAATTATTGGGAATGACATTCCTTCATTACAAGCTGTAAAAACATGGTTAGGAAAATGTTTCTCCATGAAAGATTTAGACGATGCAGCCTATATTTTAGGTATCAAGATTTATCGAGATAGATCGAGGAAAATGCTCGGCCTAAGTCAGAGTACATATATTGATAAAGTGCTCAAATGATTCAGCATGCAAGAGGCAAAAAGAGGACACTTACCCATGACTCATGGTGTAAAGATTTCTAAGGCCCAATGTCCTTAATCACAAGATGATGAGGAGCGTATGAGAAAGATCCATTATGCTTCGGCAATTGGATCTATCATGTATGCAATGATATGTACTGTCTCAGGATGTCTCAGTATGCTTTGAGCATGATGAGCAGATACCAATCGAATCCGGTGAAGGTCATGATAAATGATCAAGAATATCCTCAAGTACCTATAAAGGACTAAGGATTCATTCTTGGTATATGGAGGTGAAGTCGAGGCTGGCGGTAAAGGTTTTACAGATGCTAGTTTCCAGACTTACAATGATGACTATAAGTCTCAGTCAGGTTTTGTGTTTTGCCTTAATGGTAGTGCTGTTAGCTGGAAGAGTTCGAAGCAAGAGACAGTAGCCAATTCTACAATAGAGGCTGAGTATATTGCTGCTTCTAGTGCGGCCAAGGAGGCTGTATGGATTAAAAAGTTAATCTCTGAACTAGGTGTTGTTCCAACCATTGTTAATCCGGTTAAGCTATACTGTGATAACAATGGAGCCATTTCACAGGCTAAGGAACCCAGATCTCACCAACGATCCAAGCATATACTTAGGCGGTACCATCTCATCCGTGAAATCATTGATAGAGGAGATGTACAAATAGGAAGAGTGCCAACTGATGATAATATTGCAGATCCACTGACCAAGACTTTGTCGCAGCAGAAGCACGACGGGCACACTAGTTCCATGGGTATTAGATACATGAGTGATTGACTCTAGTGCAAGTGGGAGACTGTTAGAGTTTATGCCCTAGAGGCCAATTATTTGATATAATTGCTTAACGTTTTGATATTATATTTGATTGAATAAATGAATGATTTTATTATGGTTTTATTTACTGCGTTATATAAATGTTAACATAATAAAAAAATCCTTAGAATAGTGATACAAATTATATAGTTTCAAGTATGTGACTTAAACATGAGATTATATAATTATAATTAGTATCATTATTCTTTAATGTCCCTAGTCGAGTATCATTGTTGATGGGAGAACAATGATGCATTAAGACTAGTATGTGGATTGACTGATGACCAAATCTCATTGGTCATAAATATATGAGATATTAAGTCAATGCATAGGTACATGTTGAGAACGATGTAATTGGATGCGGACCCACCATGAGAATTCTATGTGGAGCATTATGCGAAGTGTCATTAGCAATTCTCATAGTGACAATGATGTAATTATCCTCCGACCTTAAATCACTATATTTCTACACGGGAATTTATGTACTTTGATATCATCAAATGTCACCTTTAATAGGGTGGACTATAAAGGTGATTATTGGGTACATCATGAATCGTGTGAAGAATATAAGTGATCTAGATGGAATTTAACCATCCTATATATTAGGGGTGATATCCATAGGCCTCTTGATTGAGTAGACTATGAAATGTCTGGCCATGCTCAAATAGTGATTTGTTTCATATAGTCTACTCATTGATTAAGAAAACTCAGATTAAATTATGAAGAGTATGACACATTCCATGACTCGAGTTTAATCTAGGATATTAAGGTTAAAAGAATAAAATTACATTGAAACATTGGTCACGAAAAGGTTGCATCGAATCATCGATCTTATTATTACTTGGGTAGCGATGATGCATTACTAGATGTCAGCTCACCGCTTATAATTTTATAATATGATTTTAAAATTATTGCCAACGTAATAATAACCTATAGGTCACTGAGACATGTAAGCGTAATTTAAAATGGAATTAATTTAAATTTTAAGGATTTAAATATATTAATATGATTAATAGTATTTAAATCACTTAATTTAAATTAAAAGATAATTGTATATATGTATATTAATTAAGTAAGACTTAATTAAGATATATATATATATATATATATAAATTCAGATTTTATAAAATTAGGTTTTGATTAATCCTCTTTTTAACTACTATATATATGATATAATAGCCACTTAGGGTTATATCATAACTTCATAACCCTAGCCGCTCTTAGAGAGAAACAGTTCTAAAATCCATTCCTTTTGGTGGCTAGTACCACAGTTCCTTTTACTGCAGATCGTACGATGGTTCGCGGGGCGTTTGTGTGGATATCGTGGATTCGAGCGCATCAATTTCAGAAGCATTTTCATATTCAGTATAATTTCTAACCACTGAATTAATTATTTTCGCATGGATCCTGTTTAGGGTTTCGAATTTTGTTTAAATTATTCTATTTTCGTTGTGCGTTTTTGTGTCGAAACCCTTCAGTAGGCCTGGAAGTTCTTTAGAGAATACGTCAGGAAATTTATTAACAATAGAAATATCATTCAAATCTGACGTATTTTTGTTTAAATTCGTGACATAGGATAAGAAAGCTTGACATCCATTTTTTAATAAACGAATGGCTTTATGGCTTGATGTGACAGTGATTGACTTTAGTGGTTTGGTTGCTTGAATTCACATAATAGGTTGGTTAGGAATATAAAATCTAACAACCTTACGAAAACAATCAATTTTAGCATGATGAGTAGTTAACCAATCAATCTCTAAAATCACATGAAATGCAAGTATTTTCAAAGAGATAAGATCGACAGGTAATGTGAGGATGTCGATTTGAATCAAACAAGACTTATAAACAGTGGATGTAATGAAGGTTTCTCCCAACGGAGTTTCAACAGATAAGTCAAAGTCTAATTTCTCTGGAGTCAGATTTAAACGTTGAGCGCAAGTAGGTGAAATAAAAAAAATGGGTAGAACTGGTATCAAATAAGGTATAGACTTCGCAAGAGTTTATGATTAGCTTACCCATGATAACTTTGTTTGGGTTCCTCACTTTTTGGGAGGTCACGACAAACGCAGATGTTTTTGGGAGGTCCTGGCTTTGGGTTCTCTTTCCGGTGGTTTCACATATGTTATATTTCTACCAAGTTCATGTATATATAATTAGTTTCACAATTATAATTCGGCGTAAATTTATAGCGATACATAGAAGAACTCTTTATTCGTTCATGTTTACTTTCCTCTAAACATTTCCATTTCAAGTGGTCATCTAAACTTGAATCCTATCACCATTTTTTCCAGAGATATGGGGACTTGTCCCTACACGGTAAGCAACTACTCCATGATCTGGATTAGTTGTGACCATATGACTTATTAAAGACAAATTTTGACACTATCATACTTTCTTATCAATCTAGATATAGCCTTTTTTCAATTTTCTTCGGGCCTTATGTATTGAATGAGTCTTAGCATGGAGGCTATAGCTGTAAACGAAATGGACTATGTGCTCGAGTAAACTCGATCTTGTTAAATGAATTGAATTTGAACAAAATTTTATTTATTTATTTAGTTGAACGTGTTAAGCTTGGGTAATACGGTGTCCAACTTGTTTAATCCAGACTTGAGTAAGTCTGGCTTTTTTAATATTTAATTAATTATTTTTTATTTTATAATAAATAATTAACCGAGCCAAGCTTAAGTTCAAGTAAACCCGACTCACTTAAGCTCAACTCATGCTTGAGCTCAACTCATTTACTAAACGGGACAAGTTCATATATCAAATCTCACACTCATTTAAAACTCAACTAAACCCATCTAGTTTTATCATTTAAACTTATTTATCTTTTAAACGAATTTGAATTCAATAAGTCAAAATCAGACTTAACTAGACTCGATTCATTTACTACTGGAATCCGTCCAACTACTAAGTCACTCCTAGGGTACTAGTCTAGATTTAGCCTAATATGACTTTTAAACTTCATGCCCATGATAGTCAGTCAACCTTAAAGCTTTAAAATGTTTGTATAAATTCATTTTTCTTGAGCCCTTCCTTGTTTTTTCTTTCTTCTTAAAAATATTATTGAAATCTCCCTCGACGACCATGCTAAGTTTTTCAACAAGAAAGTGAACACTTTTTCAAAGTTTTTTTTTCTAAATTTTTACACTTCGGGTGTTCACTACGCACCTTTCCTGTAAAGGAGTATGATAAATGTACTTCAAATTTTATTAATTTCTCTCTACATTGTATCAAAATTTTTACATTTTAACTCTTGACTAAAATACAGATGATCACTTAGTCCACTAGTACGACTCACCTCCGGGGCCATTCCTGAGCACTAGCAGAAGGGTTGAACCCCTTAGGCCCCAACCAAGGCAACCCAATATATATATATATATATATGTGTGTGTGTGTGTGTGTGTGTGTGTGTGATTTATGTTGAATTTTCTACTATAAAAATCCTATTTATCTATTTATTTAATATTTATTTATTTATGTTGGGCGTTGATTTATTAATAAAAGCACATCATTTATCATTCATTAAATGATTATTTAATTTGTTTATATATATCTCCATATTATATATGTTATGGTTTATGTGTATAAATAAATGTTATACACAAAAGATATAAATCATATGTAATATATAAATAAAAAAATAATGCTTTATAACCTAGTATAATTTGGAGATATTATCATGTAGGTTATAGTACTTTAGCAGAGATGATTTATCTTGATCATAGAAGTTTGATTTCTAATTAAAGTACTAATGCATTAACAGTGTGCATTAAACGGATCATGTAATAATATTTTATTAATAAAATATTTTCACATAAATACTAATTAGTAAAATTTCTTAAATTTGAAATTATAGTGAAATTAATATATATATATATATATATATATATATATATATATATTAATTTGATGTTCCAATGAGTGAGATTACATCGTGTTAATTGATAACTCGAAATGTCGATTAATATATTTAATTAATATTATGAACATTATTATTGTCAAAACATCCATAAGATAATTTATCATTAATCATAGAATCTTGGCTGAATTTTTTAATATTTATTATTAAAAGGATTGATTTAATTGCTAAATCAATTTATGATCAAATAGAGATAAATTATGGACTTATGAAATTAGTTTAAATGTGTCGGAATTATATTAATTGATTCTGAAATATTTATGTACATTTATAGAGAAAATATTTACAGTTTATTAGTAAATGGTTTATTTAATTAATTCTTGAACTGAAGTGCAATTACAATTATTTAGTGGAATTAATTGTAATTAATATTTATTTTGAATATAATAATTGGATAATAATATCTTGATAAGTATCAGAGTCAGAAGAGGATTTCCTTATGATCTCATTCATATCCTAATATGGACCAACTTCTTGAGAGAAGGTAACGATCAATGTTATTATATATATTATTGATCAAAAACGTATGAGTAGGACTTTTTTATCAAGAAAAAAATGTGTATTCTCTCTTTCATCCTAAGAAAAATAGAGTTATGGTTTTTCTAGAAGGGTGCTTTAGAGACCACACTCCAAGTTCAGCATAAGGTCGTAGGAAGAAAGATATTGACGATATAAGAGATTGTACGAATATTCAAAACATGTTAATCCAACCAAGCACTAGGTAAAAAATTCATACTTTAGATACGCGGTATATATATTTGTTGTTTCGTATAAAACCATAAAGATGATCCTGATTTTATTTTTTAAAACTTGAAAACCTATTTTCGAATTTTTTTTCCTTCAATTGGTATCAGAGCAATTTTTATGCTTTTATATGAATAACATGAATATATATGTGTATAGGTGATTTTCGAAATATGCTGCTTTAGGGTTTTAATAAAGTAAACTATATGTTTATGTTATAGAATTAAAGTATGCAAGAGATGTATTAAAGTATTCTTCACATTTCATAGTAGGATAAATTATTGTTTTAACTTCTGTTTTGCAGAATTGATTGTTACATACTCTCATGACTAGTATGAATGTATGTTTTAATTAAATAACTGTTGGTTTTAATTTTTGGTTGTAATACTCCTGCTGTGAGTAATTTAATTTTTCTGTAGTTTATATAGTATGTAAACTCTTAATGAGTATATGTTTCATTGATGTAATTATACATAGATCGGATGTACACTTCATATGAAGTATAGGACCTATATGTAATCTGCTGCACTGATAATAAGTAAGTTATTGAAGAGATGGACATTGAGTTTTTTCTTTTCAGAATCTGAGATGGACTTGGAGTCAGTTTTTTCAAAATTTGAGATGGAGATGGAATTATGTAGAATCCAGTATTCGATTTTAACATGGATGCTTTATGAAAGTCATGATGGATCCAGGATTGTTATTAGCCATGATAGTATATTCATGCTATGTAGTTATCTTGTTATATGATGCTTGATTATGTGATTATATGTTTGTTATTAAAACCTAGATTAAAGCAAAAAAATTAAATTTTAGTTAATTTGAAAATAAATTTTTCAAAAACAAATTTGTACGATATTTCTTAAAATATTTTCTAAAATTGTATGGATTATACGGTACCTCCGGAGTTGTGGCTGGATGTAACGAACTTTCAAATTATCTAATTTTTAATATTTATTAAATGTGAATTATTTTATTTCATAAGTGATATATGAATAAATAAAATACTAAGAAATTCAAATGGGGGAGGGATAAGGGATAAAATCTCATAGCCTCCATTATACATCTATAGTTATCAAGGGCGGAACCAGCCTCACAGTTCAGTGGGGGAAAATTCGAAAAAAAAATCCTTGGGAATAAAAATTTAATAAAATAATTACAAAACTAAATAATTCTCAAATATTGTTTATAATAATATTCTCTTTTTTTGAGGTATTGGTTGAGTCATCGGGCTCTTGAGTAAATAATTTCTTTTAAAATTCTCTCTTTTTCATTAGTGGGATAAGAACTTATTGGTGGTGTTTTACCAAGATCCCCCTCAATATTAAGGGAAGGAGATACCGGTGTATGGGTTTGGGTTTGGGTTTGGGTTTGGGGGTTGACCGTTTACATTTTGCGGGTGAGTTTCTTGGTAAATATTAGCAGTGACAGGTTCGTCACTAGTCCCTTAGGCTGGAATATTTTCAGGAATATATTCAAATTTTGTACGTTTAATTGTTGTAACCCAATTACGTATGTCCATGCCTAACAATCAATAAATATTTAAAGACTAATTCAACTTCAAAACAAAACCAATATATAATATGAATAATCAAGTGTATTTAGCAACAACAATAAACAATCTCAATTAAACCACTAATAAGTAACAAGTAACATTACAAAATAAATTACAAAATTTAAAGAAAGTAAAAATAGAATAAAACACATACCTGAATAACTTTTATTTGATGGAGTTCTTTTCATTATTCTAGTGTTGTTTAAAGAATTAAAAAGCCCTAATTTTATAAAAGTACAAAAAAGAAAAATCGATAAATAATTACAAAAATTCCTAAAGCAATTGTTAAATTTGTGAAATTAAAAAACTAAAATTAAAATATACATGTATTAGTTGCAGATCTAGGAATTGAGTAATTTAAAGATAGATAATGAAGTTAAATAAAGAATATGGAACCTATGTCTGTTTTGCCCAAGTTTTTGACATCTCGTTCTTTTATGCCCGATTACTCCAAAACACACACAAAATGTTGAACCTTTTAGCATGCAATCCGCATTTTCTATTTTATGAAACTAAATGGAAAAAAGAAACTTTGCACTTTTTAAAATTGAGATATTTCGTAATCCGCAGTTTTTGAATGAAAAAGTAGAGACTGGATCAGTTTATGCTCCATTAAATTTAGACAATATTAAATAAATTTTAGGACCAAAGACCAATGTAATGGAAATGTGAGACTTTTAAGACATTATTAAATTAATACTAGTGGCGGGAATGTAGGATTAATAGAATTAATTTTTAAGCTCCTCAAATAATTTTTTTCTAGCTTCAGTGCTTGGCTTTCTGGCCTTTTCTAGCTTGAGTGTTTGACCCAGCCACCTAAAAATTCAGTGGGGGCGGGTGCCCCCTGCCCTAGGCATGGATCCGCCCCTAATAGTTATGACAACTAATATGTTTCCCATGAAAAATATTAGTGATCAAGATAACAAGTATAGATTTCCTCATAGGATATGAGTTTATTAAAATAATAGTATAAATATACTTTCCCTATGGAGATATATTTTGAGCTATGAATATTTTATGAACTCTATTATAATGGTATACGCTTGATAAAGAGATTAATAATTTTTCCCTACGGAAAGGTAGTTTATTAATACTCTTGAAGGCTAAAGAATATAGGTATGTTATTTTCTTCGATAAGAGTTAACTAGAAAAGAAAATAATGGTAATTTAAAATAATTGTCTTTCCCTACGGATGGACTTTATTTATAAAAATTAAGATACCTATGTTAAAAGTAATGGATTTCTTACTATATGCATTATTTTACTTGATAATGGTCATATGAATGATGGATGTTTTTTTTATTTTAGATATCATGTTTGCATTCAACCCAATCTCAATCATTCTAAAAGAGAATCAATTGACTGACCCTAATTATGTTGATTGGAAAAGGAATTTGGACATTGTTCTTACTACTTAGGAAAATAAATTTGTGCTTACTGATCCTTGCCCTGAGGAACCTGTAGTTAATGCTCCTTTTCCTTCTAAAGAAGCACATGCAAAATGGATAAAGGCTAATGAGATGGCTAAATGTTACATCTTGGGATCTTTATCTAATATTTTGCAACATCAGTATATGGATGTTCCAACTGCTAAGGCCATGATAGAATCTTTGCATGGTATGTTTGGTGAGCATGTTCGTGCCGTAAAGCATAGTATTATGAAGTCTCTCATGGAAGAAAAAATGGTTGAGGGAACTCCAGTGGGTGAGCATTGTCTCAAATTCATATCACGCTTTAGCGAGCTGGAGGTCCTCGAAGCAAATGTCGATGTGGAAATACAGATTGACATGTTGCTGCAGTCATTGCCCGATACATTTAAAAATTTCAGAGTTAAATACAACATGGGGAAATTTCATTATACTCTTTCTGAGTTAATGAAACAACTTTCAATCAGCTCAAGGTGTTCTAATACCTAAGCCAGTTGTCCATGTAGTTGAGACTAATGTTGCTAAGGCTAAGGTTGGCAAAAAATAAACCAAACAAAAAGAAAAAAATGCAAAGTTTGCTGGCACTGGGGGAGTTGGAAAGAAACAATGTCAAGGTAAGGTTAAGCCCAAAGGGAAGTGTTTTCACTGTGGTGAAAAGGGACACTGAAAGCGTAATTGCTCGGCATTCATTGAGATATTGAAAAACGTACAAAGGTAAATTTCAAACTTTACTAGTTAAATCATGTTTATTGGGGGTTTCTACGGGATCCTGGTGCGCAGATTCCGAAGCCACTAATAATGTTTACATTACTTTGCAGGGGTTCTAGGAGACCAGACGGCTAAGTGAAGGGGAAATTTATCTACAGTTAGCATCAGATGCAACAGGAATAGTTCATTTACAGATTTCTAGTGATAGGAATTTATATTTGAATAATGTACTTTACGTACCAAACGTTCGTAGGAATTTAATTTCGGTTTCTTATTTATTTAAGCAAGGGTACTCCATGGTTTTTAATAATAAAGTTGTTATTAAGAAAAATTCTACTTTTATTTGTGATGGTACATTATTGAATAATTTATATATTCTCACTACTGTAACAAGAACAATGCAAAATACTAAAATTGATAATAACATATCTAAGAAAAGAAAAGTTTCTTCGACAAATAAAACTTATTTATGGCACTTACGTTTAGATCATATATTCTTATTAATCTAAATAGGATCCAAAGACTGGTAAATGATGGACCTTTAAGTTTTCTTGAAGTTAATTCTTATCCAGTCTGCGAATCTTGTATAGAAGATAAAATGACTAAAGGACCTTTTAAAGCAAAAGGTGATAAAGCCATAAAAAAGTTAGATTTGGTTCATACCAATGTATGTAGTCCATTGACATCGAAAGCTAAATGAGGTTATGAGTATTTTATCACATTCATTGATGATTACTCAAGATTTGGTTATGTATACCTAATGCATCATAAGTCTGAAGCTTTTGAAAAATTCAAAGAGTTTTGGGCTGAAGTTGAAAAAAAATGGGTAAATACATAAACACCCTTCGATTTGATCGAGGGGGTGAATACCTTCTTACAGAATTCAAGAATTACATGTCCGAAAATGGAATGGTATCACAATTGTCTGCACCAGGGACTTCTCAGCAAAATAGTGTAGCAGAAAGAAGAAATAAGACTCTTTTAAATATTGTTAGATCTATGATGAGTTATTCTACACTACCTATATCTTTTTGGGGATATGTTTTACAATCGGTAATATACTTATTGAATATTTTTCCATCTAAATCAGTTCCAAAAACACCATTAGAATTGTGGTCAGCGCACAAGCCTAGTTTGAAACACATTCATATATGGGGTTGCCCTGCACATGTGCGAAAAGGAAAAATAGATTTACATAAGTTAAGAACAAGATCAGAAGTATGTTTGTTTATAGGGTATCCAAAAGAGACAAGGGTGGACTATTTTATAGTCCTGGAAGTCAAAAGGTATTTGTGAGTGCAAATGCAATTTTTCTGGAAGAGGATTATATGATGGAATACAAGTCAAGTAGTAGAATTGTCTAAAAAAAATTCTCCGCAATCAGCACCAAAACCTGATAAACAAGTAATCACACCACAAGTCACAATATATGAATTTTCTAACTCAGGAGAGCCTCGTCGTAGTGGGAGGATTTCTAGACTCACACAAAGACTTACTCTTTTGGGTGAGTCTACTGAGATTGTGTTAAATGATCTAGATTTAGATCCCAAGACCTATAGTGAGGCACTTGCTAATAGAGATGTTAACCTATGGCAAGAAGTAATGAAACAAGAAATGGAGTCCATGTATTCCAATAAAGTTTGGGAGCTTGTAGATGCACCTTATGGAGTAAAACCTATTGGGTGCAAGTGGATCTATAAGAAAAAGAGAGGGGTGGATGGAAAGGTTCAAACCTCTAAAGCTAGGCTTATTGCGAAATGATATAATCAAAAGGAAGACATTGACTTCGAGGATACCTTTTCGCCAGTGGCAAAGCTTAAATCCATCAGAATTCTCTTATTTATTACTGCACATCTTGACTACGAGATATAGAAAATGGATGTCAAAATAGTTTTTTTCAATGACTATCTTGAGGAAGACATTTATATGTCTCAATCAGATGGTTTCATGGTTGAAGGCCAAGAAGGAATGGTTTGTAAGCTACATAAATTTATTTATGGGCTTAAACAAGCATCTAGATAATGAAATGTCAGATTTGATCAAGTAATCTAATCACTTGGATTCGAAGAAAATACTAAAAAGTCATGTATTTATAAAAGAACTGAAGGTAAGTTAGTGGTATTCCTGATTTTATATGTAGATGACATCCTATTAATTAGAAATGACATAGGAATGTTATCTCAGGTTAAATTTTGGTTATCTAATCATTTGGACATGAAAGATTTGGGAGAAGCCAAATACATTCTTGGGATCCAGGTTATTCGGGATCGTCAGAAAAGAGTGTTGTGTATTTCTCAAGCTGCATATATAGATAAAATTTTGGTTAAATATGTTATGCAGTATACCAAAAAGGGACTATTTCCTTTTAGGCATGGAGTTCCTCTTTCTTCAATTCATTGTTCAATCATTATGCCTCCAAAATGAAAGTTTTGGATTATTTTCCTAATGTTTCAATTGCTTACAGGGTATTACTAACTATTCTTGTGACAGTAACATTTGCTTAAAGAAATTTCTCAAAGTTAAAATTGTTAAAAAATTACTTGCGGTCGACTATGACACAAGAAAGGTTAAATAGGTTCGCAACCATGTGCATCGAGAAGTATATGCTGGACAAGCTTGATGCTGAACATTTGATTGATGATTTTGCCTTTATGAATACTAGAAGAAGTATATTTCAATGAATGTATTCTCATATATTTTGTTGTAGTCGAACTTCTCAAATATTTTGTTGTAGTCGAAGTTCTCATATATTTTGTTGTAGTCGAACTATTATGTTTTAAACTCCGGAAAGACACTTTTTTGGATAAAACTTGTACTTTTTATTTATTTATTTTTACTTTTTTTGTGAAGACAATGTTTCGAAAAATATCTCATTTTCATTTTTCATCTTGAGCTACCAAAATCTCAAGAACAACCCTACTCACTTCTATTAAATATAAAGTGTCAGGAATAAGCACGTAAATGATATTCCTATTTTTATATGATTTGATTATGATATAAATGAATGAATATGCAAATATGCTTAAATTAAGAAAAGTTGTAAAGTCCTTTGATATATAATAGAAACATATGTATAAGGTCTTAGAAAGAATTGATCAAATATGTTAGGTTGATCCTACATAAGCAAAACAGCTTTGTAAAGTCCTTAAGAAGAAATGATGTACAAGGACTATAAACATAGAAAGATCAAGCTTGTTAGGTTGATCTTATAAGGTAATAGATAGGCATGTCTGATCGTCGAGCTCTACACCAGAAATCGTAGTCTACCAGGAGAGTCAATGAAAGCTCGAGACCTATCAAGGCGGAATCGTAGTCTGCAAGAAGTAGATCTTAGAGTTCGTAGACTGCCAGGAGAGGCGAGGAAGGATCGTAGTGTGTCGAGAAGAACTTCTTCTAAGTCGTAGTCTGTTGAGGAAGTCATGTTCAGAATCGTAGAGACAGCCTGTCTAAGAGCCGACCAAGCATCTGCCTAAGCCAAGTCAAGAATCGTAGACCACACTTAGAGTCATAGATTCCAATGATCAAATAAGCGGCAGAGATCGTAGTCGAGCCAAATCAGATGAAGACAGCAAGCTTAAAGGCAGAAATCGTAGAGTGTCAAGATCTGATCTCGGAGTCGTAGTGTCTGCATAACCAAACCTAAAGCGTAGAGTATAGAACTCAGGCTTCAACAAAGGTGTTCACAACGCCAAGATAGAATCGTAAAATAAACACGATTCTCAACAAATGAGCACTCCCAAAATATCCAAAGTGTGAAGCCTCTAGTCTGAGCTGCAAAGATACATCCCACCTGAAGGACACCAGAGAGCATTCAATGAATGGCATGCAAGCTAACAGAAGATCTAAGCACCAACCCAATCAACATCCAGATTGAGTTGTGAAGCCATTTCAGATGAATTCTTCCACAAGTTGATCAGAAGAAGACTTCAGTCAAAGTAACTGACTAAGGAAAGTTAGCAAGAGCAGTAGCTGTCAAGTGAATAGAAGACAAGGATCTTGGAAGAAACCAGGATCGTAGTGTTTTCCAAACAAAGCAGGAACTGATGAAGTGCATTCAGAGATAATGGTCAGCTTATGAAGAACAAGGCTAAAGTGATTAAGCATTGGGTCAGTCCATTGATGATAAGAGAACGAGATCACAAGGAGAAAGCGAGTTGGGCATGCCACAAATCTGAAGTGTCTTGCTATTCAGAAGAGGCCAGAACAAGGAGTCAAGCTATCAGTTCCTGAGATCAGTCAAGGCAAACAGAAGTATTGAAGCACTGCACAATAGAAGGAAGTGGTGTTCTACATTGAAGATCCAATGAACGCTCTTTAGGATCGTAGTGTTGTCTCAACTTGTCAATGAGCAACATTCAACAAGACACACTACGATCAGGTCCAAGGACATATGCATCAAAATCATAGAGTTCGATCATTTGAAGATTGAAGCATTGGCAACGGTTCAATCTGAAGACTGATATTCGAACATTGCTAGTTGAGAGCATCGATGCAAAAGGACATATCCTGACGTTCTAATCGAGAAGTCAGAAAGAAGAAATAAAGATGACTACCTTCCCGAGACATCAAAGTGACATCTCTGACGGGGTAGGTGAAGCAGTAGAATGCAGTGTCAGAAAGTCATAAAGGAGTTGTCATGTCACATCTGCAGTCTACATCAAATAACTCGAGATCTTCAAAGCAATTCAAATAGCTCCCAACGGCTACATTCCAATAGAAAGGTTGTGAAGGAGTATAAATCAACAAGAGCTTCAAAGATCAAGAGTTGATATGTTGAAGGATCGTTGAGTTATTGGAATGCTATAGTGTTAACTCTACGAGTTCCACCAGAGCTAATCAGAACAAGTCTCAATGATAGTGAGACTACAAAGGTGAAAGTGAAACATCTTTAAAGATGGACTTGAACGAACTAAAGCTTCACTCAATAAATATGCGAATGCCACTGAAGATGGAAACCAAGCTGAGAGCCGAGAAGGCCAAGAAAATAGCATTCAGAAAAGTGGCAGAGTACAAAGAAGATCAAGAGAGCCACTATATGAATCATCATGTACCAAAAGTTGAAATAGAACAGATGCAGAACCATGTCTGCAAACCATTCAAGAAGGGTTCAGGGAATGCTAAGTGCTAGACGAAGTCTACCAAAAGCTCAAACACTTAGTAAACCCAAATAGTGATGGTGCACAGCTGACATCAAATGAAGATGAGCATAACAGAATGAAGATCGACTGCACCAGATAAGATGTGGTCCAGAATCGAAGTAGAATTCAAAGAGGACCACGTCAAGCTGCTAAGTACAAAAGATGTTCAAGCTTAAAGACATCTTAGCAGCAAAGAACAAATAACAACACCACCAACAAGAAGTTAGGGCCTCAGGGGTCCTTGTTCGGAGGGACTAAATGAAGTTCCAAGCCTGCTGGGCTTAAAGAGTTCCTAGGGAACTAGAGGAATTCCAAGCCTGCTGGGCTTGAAGAGTTCTTAGTGAACTGAAGTTCCAAGGCTGCTGGCCTTGAAGGAATCTTAGTGATTCAGGGTGCTTCCCTTCCTTGGTGGAAATCCTGCGAGTTAAAGTAGAAGAGTGGATTAGGAGCTTGAGTCTCTGAACCATTTAAAATCCCTTGTGTCTTTTACATTCAGTCATTTACTTTTTGTCATTTACTTTATGTACATAACTGTTATAAATGTTATATATGTATTAACTGCTTACCACTTAACTAACTCTAAGAACAATGTATGTATGATTATGAATATATAAATGAAGGGGATCTTTTACTTATTCCGTTGTGCTTGAAAAGATTCTTATGTTTGTCATATGTTAATTCATTAGCAATATAAAATAAACAAGAAAAGTATTTGAAATTAAAAAGGATCTATTCAACCCCCCCTTCTAGATCTATTGTGTGCCTACCGGGAGCTAACATAAAGGTCAAAGGTTCGATCGTTAACATCAAGAAGGTTATGAAGACAGCAGCAACGCGTAATGAAAATTGAAAATAATAAGTTATTCATGTAAGAATGTCATCCGAGTCTTTCTCATTAGCATTGGTCAAAGATATATACAATACATATGCAATATTCTAGAATATTCTAGACAATATTCTAGGCAATATCCTAGGCTATAATACAGGAAGATATGCATGAGTATGATCTACATATTAAAAATAATATATATACAAAGATTACTTTACATAATCTAATACACCCCTGCAGTCGAATTGGGAGGTTGTCGGATGTTTAGACTGTCCCAAAAATCATCAAAAAGGATGCGCGGAAGTCCATTAGTGAAGATGTCATCAATCTAATAACGGGACGGAACATGGAGGACATGAACTTCTCCGCGAGAAACTTTCTCACGAACAAAGTGAATGTCCATTTAAATATGTTTAGTTCCCTGATGTTGAACAGAATTACCGGAGAGATATATCGCATTAACATTATCGCAATTGAACAATGTGGCCTTCTTGACCGGACAATGAAGTTCTAATAAAATATTCTGGATCCAACAAGACTCGGAGACAACATTAGCAACTCCCCTGTATTTCGCTTCAGCACTAGAGCAAGACAAAGTGGGTTGTCTCTTAGAGGACCATGAAATTAGGTTGTCACCGATAAAAATACAATAGTTGGAGGTGGAACGTCTTGTGTCTGGGCATCAACCCCAATCTGCATCTGTGTATGAGACAAGTGTGTTGACAGGAGATTTATAGAGATGCAAGCCAAAGTCGAGGCTACCTTGTATGTAGAGTAAAATGCGCTTAAGAGCATTCATGTGTTCCTCCTTCGGGTCATGCATATGAAGGCAAACGTTTTGCACGGCGTAAGAAATGTCAGGTCTGGTGAATATGAGATATTGAAGTGCACCAGCTAAACTCCGATAATGAAAGGGATCCTCGTAAGAAGGACCCACAATTGCCCCTAACTTTTGCTTAGTGTCAACTGGTGTGGGACATGGCTTGCATGAAGACATACCAGCTCGAGCAATAATATCCTCTGCATACTTTCTTTGAGAAAGGAAAAGACAATCTGCATGACGAGTGACTGCAATTCCCAAAAATAGCTCACAGAACCTAAGTCTTTTATAGCAAACTCAGAGGAGAGACATAATAGACTTTCGAAGAGCATCTGAAGAGGCAGTAAGTATAATGTCATCAACATAGAGTAGAATATACGCAATGTCTTTGCCATGATGATAAATGAAGAGAGAATGATCACATTTGATGTGATAAAAACTACTAGTGGCAACATAATCTGTAAACCGCTGGTACCAAGCACAGGGTACTTGCTTAAGGCCGTAAAGAGATTTCTTTAGCAAACAGACATAATCTGGATGAGTATGATCTTTGAATCCCATAGGTTGATGCATATATACTGTTTCATTGAGATGGTCATGTAAGAAAGCATTCTTGACATCTAGTTGATGAATAGGCCAAGATTTAGATAAAGAAATGCTCAATACAGTTCGAATGATAGCCGGTTTGACCACCGGGCTAAAAGTCTCCTCACAATCAACTCCAATCTACTGAGACCTGTCATCACCAACAAGACGAGCTTTGTGCCACTCAAAAGAACCATCAGATTTCATTTTATGCTAAAAAATCCACATAGAACGAATTATATTCACATCAGGTAGACGGGGTACTAACTCCCACGTCTTATTTTTAATTAAAGCATTATATTCATCCAACATGGCTGATTTCAAATTCGGGTCATTGAGAGCACTTACTGGGTTTCGTGGTAAAGGTGAAACAGATGTAGTAGTGGTAGCACTCAAGTTGAATTGGTGTTTAGGCTTAAAGATCCCATGTTGGCTACGAGTGGCCATACGTTGGGATGGTGGATTCGATCGGGGCTGTGGTCTTGTTTGTGTGGCTGGGCTCGGTGGAAGTGGGCAGTTGGAGAATGGGCCTGCGGGTGAGGAGAGGAAGAGGGTGGGGGTTGTTGTTGGTCATGTTGTGATGACTGGGCCGGTTGAGGAGATTGGGCCAGTGAGAGAATAGGTTGTGGGGCTTGAGGCATATGCGGAGTAGGATGATTTTGCATGTAGTGTAGTATGAGTGGTGAAATTCCAGAATCTCAAAAATCATACGATGTGGTTGAGGGAGTATGTAATTTAGAGAATGGGAATTGAGTCTCATCGAAAATTACATGCCTCAAAATGATTATTTTTCTGCTCGAAAAGTCATAGCATTTATATCCCCGATGATTAGGAGGATAGCCTAAAAAGACACAAGGTGTAGAACAGGCATGCAATTTGTTAATGGTAGGGGAAGGAAAGAGAGGGTAACATAGGCACCCAAATACCCGAAGGTGAGAGTAAGATGGATTTTTCTGATATAGAATTTAAGTGGGAGATTTGTACCTTAATACCTTATTTGGAAGAATGTTGAGGAGGAAAGTTGCCAGTTATAAGGCATGATGCCAAAAAGAGGGAGGCATGGAAGAATGGGCAAACAATGTACGAATGATATTATTAATGGACTTTATTTTTCGTTCCGCTTTACCATTTTGAGGTGAAGTATGAGGGCAAGAAAATCGAAATTGCATGCCATTTGATTCACATAATTTTCTAAATGGACCATTATCAAACTCCCGCCCATTGTCACATTGAAAGTTTTTGATTTCCCTTTCAAATTGTGCTCATATGAATGCATGAAAGGAGTGAAAGATGGAGTAAACCTGTGACTTGTGTGAGATTGGAAAAGTCCATAAAAAATTATTGTAATTGTCAAGAAAGAAGACATGATAACGGTGCCCATATGAACTTAAAACGGAAGATGTCCATAAATCACTGTGAACAATATCAAAAGGCATAGTAGTAAAAGATAAAGAGTCACGAAATGGCAACTTAATGTGCTTCCCAAGGAGACAAGAATGACAAAAAGAGTTACGGGCGTTATTACATTTAATGAAATTGCTACTACAAAGAGAGCAAAGAACAGTATCTCCCGGATGACCTAGGCGAGAATGCCATAAACTAGGAGAAACAATAGAAAAAGCAGAGGGTGTTGTGGCCCGATTTTTGGTGGTGATAGGATAGAGTTCTCCCGAGCTCTCACATCGCATTAGACGCCTCCCCATCTGTAAATCCTTCACTGAAAATCCAAACAGATCAAACTCAACTAAAACCATTTATCAGTAATTAGACCTGGCAAAATCGGCCCAGGCCCGTGGGCCGAGCTAGCCCGCCCACTAAAAACTGGGCTGTGGGCTTCATTTTTTCGACCCATCAAAAGCTGGGCCATTTTGGCCCGGCCCAATTTTAGCCCAGTCCAATAACGACCCGCCAACGGGCGCCCGGCCCGCCCGGTCATTTAAAAAAACCTTATCTCTATAACTATCTCTATTCTCTAATCTCCCGACTCCTCCATCTCTATCTCTAAAAAACCCTATCGGTCCATCTCTCTCTCTAAAAAACCCTATCGACTATCTGTATCTCTAATCTCCCTAAGGGCTAAGTACCGGCATAATAAAGGGAGTAAGGGATTGAGAGTCTGATCTTCGATCGATCGACGACGCATCACGCATATATACTCTATTCTCCTCGACCTCACTTCACTGCTTCATAGTTCGGCACTTCGGCACTTCGGCAGTTCCTCCTCTCCCTTAAAACTAAAAGGATAAAACCCTAATCTATTCTCCTCGACGTCCTCGTCTCACTGTCTCAGGTATTTTTTCGCTCTCGTTTCAATACGATATTTTAAGGGTTTATGAGCCGGATTAGACTAGATCTAGAATTTACCAATTTATATTTGTGGGTTTATGATATTATATGTTTTTGTGTTCTACAAGCAATTTATTTGTATATTTTTGGATTTATATGATATTATATATATGTTCTTATAGAAAGAAGAGATTATCAAATGTTGATTACATAAACATAAATTGCAAAAACAATCAGTTAGTGTATAAATTGGATTGATTTCGTGGATGGGTTGTGGATTATTAATAATCATGTTATCCAGTAATTAGAAATAGAATACATGGTAATATATATGGTAATTAAATTGGAAGTTAGCTCATATGGTTATATGTATGCAAATTAGTTAGATATATAGAAATTATCAAATATAGATAACCGAGATGGATTTGTTTATTTGTTAGTATAATATGTATTGAATTAATTATGGGTTTAGTTTTGATAATGATTGTGTTATGCTATTAAGTTATGGGAATTAAATATGCAAAGATTGGTAATTGGTTTTCGAAAATAGTTAGTATATTAGATTTTGCCATTCTATAAGAAATTAACTAGAAGTTTTAAGTGAGTTATGTTACATATGCTTCATAAGCATAATATCCTGCATTTCTTATCAATAGTTTGCGATTTTAAAGATGTTTATAACTTTAGTATGCTATGCTTGTTCAGTATGCTGCTGATGCTGCACTATTTAGATGAACTGCCAAACATGGCTGCAGTTTTGTATAGAAAAATGATATATGTGTTTCTGCTGCATCATATGCTGTTTGTAATTTATGTGTTATGTATATCTGCACTTCTGCAGTTTTGTATAGAAACATGGTTGCAGTTTTGTATATCTGCTGCATCACATGCTGTTTGTAATTTCTGTGATTTCTTGTTCAGTTATCAAGTGTTCAGCTGATGTTGCTAGCACAGTTCTACCGTATATAAATATATAATGACAAATTTATGAATCTATTTGCACAAAATGTCATGCCATTCTTGGACTGAGGTCTGAGAAGATGGGATTGCAAGCATGTTTTGGAGCTTATTTTACAGAGCAGATGCAGTGAGGAGTGAGGAAACATTAGCTTATTTCCTATGGGATTGCAAGCATGTTTTTCTTTAGCAGTGTTATCTTTAATCTTTCTTTTTCAACATTTGAATTGAGTAATGTATTAAGTTCAACCAATTATTATTTATATGTTAATCAATATTGAGAATATGAGATTTTAGCTGGTTGATTTACAGATTTTTTAAAAAAATACATAAAAAGCCCGCGGGCCGGGCCGGCCCACCACGGGCCACGGGTTGCTTATTTCTAGCCCACCAAAACCAGGGCTATTTTGGCCCGGCCCACAGACAGCCCGGCCCGTTTGGGCTAGCCCGGCCTGTTTGCCATGTCTATCAGTAGTGAATTTTTGAATAAAAATAAGATTTTTGATGAGGATTGGAGCATGGAGTACATTGTTTAGGTTTAAAGGGGGATTAGGAAGGTGAAGGGAGGTACTACCATAACCATGAATTGGAATAGTGCTACCATTACCAACAATAATACCATGATTTTTGCTCAAATTAAAATATGACGTGAGAGTACCTTGATTTGCCGTCATGTGAGAGGTAGCACCGATGTCCATGTGCCAATGTTCATCCAGTTGAGAGATAAAGAGAGTGTGCATTGCGGCGTCGATGTCCGTGGGATCATATCCAACACTTGGAGGGGCGGCTGACATTTGATATGCTTGTTGTGGCCTTGGTCCAAGCACCCCTGCTTGTCTTGGTGGACGCTGCTGCCACAGTGACGTCGGTTATGGGCAGGGCGATGTTGCCCACGGCTATGGTGTCCAGGCGGCCCAAGGAGGGTACTGTTCTGGGCAAACCACTGTTGCTATTGCGGGATGCCACGCCCCCCATTGCGGCCTCCATGACCACGATTGTTGCGGGATATCGCTGTTTCGAACATGCGAAGAACCACATTACTAAGCGGTGGATCCGTGGCTGATAGTAGTATCATCCACCGGTGGTTGAGGAGCTGCAATTAGGGCAGTGCTGGACTCCCGTGCTGCGCGCTTTGCCATGCTTGTTTCCTCTAAAACGAGCATTGAACGAGCCTTAGAGAAAGGGAGAAGCGGATCGCTGTGTTAAATCAAAGTAGCGACTCCACCATAGGCATCGTTCAGGCCAGCGACCATCTGAAAAACCAATCTTTGGTTTGAGATCGGCACCCCGACATTCTTGAGTTGATCGGCAAGCAGCTTCAGCCTTTGATAATATGTTCTTACGTTTAGAAAATCGTCCAGGTGAGTATGAGTGAATTAATTTTCGAGATGAACGGCTCTCGAATGTTTGTTGTCATGAAACAAATCCGCCAAATGGTTCCAAGCATCCATGGTCGTGTCATCAAGTTCAAGAATAGTGTGACGCCCCCAAAATAGGTCCACACGACCCATCCTGAGTCGCCAGATATCACTCTATAAAAATTAAATACAAACTTCATTTATACAACTGTTGAAATGTCGTATAGAATACGACCACAATTAAATGTGAGTTTTAATACAATATTGTCTAATAGACAGTATCCAAACTTAAATTGTTACAATGTCATATAAAAATACAGCAGCGAATATTTTAAGACCCCAAAGAAGAACGAGGAGATTACTATCATATTCATTCTAATGAGGTGTACTTTTGACGCTGTCAAAGTCGGGTTCTCATCACCCTATTGTTGTTCGCCAAAATCAATTATTAAGTGACGTATAAAATACGACACACACATCTTAGGTCCTCAATACAATTATCTCATTGCATGTCATGCGCTTTTATAATGTATTGAGAAACTTCGACGATCTCGGACCATCACACTATTTCCTGTTATCCCCATTTCGACCCAAACTACACTCTTATTACCCGAAAGGAATTATGAAGCAAAGGGTGAGCACAAATAATGATAAAGAATATTATGACTAAAGATAATTAAATTATCAATAGCCTTCGTCAATAATAAATCAGAGATTTAGAACATATGGTAGATGATAAAACTTTTCAACCATAATTGCAGCGGAATCAACAATCCATTAGAAGAGTCAAGTAGAATATAATGTCTACTCTCTCCTCCAAATTAAAAGTCCATCGTTAATATTTCATTCCTGTAAAACTCATCAACAGTTCTTCGTTGTACCCAAGACAAAGAGAACTTTCATCACCTGTCTTTAACCTGAACCACCAAAGATGTTAGTTAAATTCACAATTCATATTTATAATAATGTGAATTAACAGTTCCTTCTTGCCACAAAGGCTTAATAGAACGTTTACTCAATATCCTTACCCCAAAGGCTGAAGATATTCAAATGTAATAACAATGATCATACCAATCAGTTGTCTATCTTTGCACTACGGGCCAAAGATATTCAACTATAAAACCAATGGTCATGATCATACCAATCGATTTACTGTCGATTGCACCACGGCCAAAGACATTCAACTGTTAACTAATGGTCATGATCCTGCCAATCACATCATTAAATTATTCATGCACTACGGCCAAGGATATTCGTTAGTATCACTAATGGTCATGATCATGTTATACACCTGTCCATCTTCGTACTACGGGTCAAAGCTATCAAACAACATATCATCTTTGCACTACAGGCCAAAGATATTCAACAACATATCATCTTTGCACTACAGGCCAAAGATATTAAACAACATATCATCTTTGCACTATAGGCCAAAGATATTCAACAACATATCATCTTTGCACTACAGGCCAAAGATATACAACTGTAAAACCAATAACCAACAGTATAATAAAGAATGGAATAATAAAAGAATTTCACCATGTATGCAGTACTTCGCATAAACAGGTTATTCCAACATAATAATAAAGAATGGAACAACAACGAAAATCACCATGCATGCGATAGGCCCGCATGCATGAGTTATTCCAAATGAACAATAAATAACGGAACCGGTCAAAGCGTAATATGCAACCGGCCAAGCAGGATATTCCAATGAGAATAATAAAGGCGGAACCGGTCCCGTAAAACGCATGCATGTGATATTCCAATGTAATAATAAAGAATTGAATAACAACAGAAATCACCGAGTATAAGGTAATCCGCGTATACAGGTTATTCCAACAGAATAATAAAGAATAGAATAACAACAGACATCACCAAGTATACGGTAATCTGCGTATATAGGTTATTCCAACAGAATAATAAAGAATGCAATGACATAAGGATTTCACCAAGTATAGGGTATGCCGCATATACAGGTTATGTATAGGGTATGTCACAGAGCGTAAAAGTTATTCCAATGTAATAATAAAGATGGAATAATATAAGGATTTCACCAAGTATAGGGTATGTCGCGTATACAGGTTATTCCAACAGAATAAATAAGAATGGAATAACATAAGGATTTCACCAAGTATAGGGTATATCGCGTATACAGGTTATGTATAGGGTATGCCACGTATACAGGTTATTCCAACAGAATAATAAAGAATGGAATAACAGAAGTTCTCTTCATGAATAAGAAAGAATAACACCCCTTACTATAATAATAATATCCTTTACCACAATAATGATATCCCTTACGAGTACAACAAATAATATCCCTTACCTTAGAAGAAGTTGGATACTGGAGTAGTGAAGTAGTGAAGTAGCAGAATACTCTTCTTCTTTCTCTCTATAGCTTCTATCTATAATTTCTCTCTTAAGAGTTTCAGTGAATTCGTAAGAAATAATGAAGGAATGAGCTTCTATTTATAGAAGAATGGACTGAATAGTAACTAATTCATGAACGGTCCAGATCGATTTACTTTTAAACGGACGGTCCATATTAAAACTTAAAGCAACGGTCCATACTGATTCACTATTAAAACTTTTAAACCAGCGATCCATATTGATTTACTATTAAAACTTTAAACTAGCGATCCATATTGATTCACTATTATAACTTTCCACCAGCGGTCCATATTGATTCACTATTATAACTTCAACCAACGGTCTGAAAAATTAGCACATCTCCTCATGAAATAATATTGTACCCAAATATCCGAATGCACAATACTAGAGTGAATAGTAACTGGGTGAATAGTAACTCGTGAATAGTAACTCGTGAATAGTAACTCATGAATAGTAACTCGTGAATAGTAACTCTGACACAAAAAGTGTCCCAAATACCCGAGTGAATAATACTAGAGTGAATAGTGACCAGGTATTTTATGACAACTTGTTTACTTTGAAAAAAATTTCACATATCACCCTTAACTTTAACCTTTTATCAATTTAACCATTTACCAAAATAGAAAAATTGAATACTTTTATTTCATAAAATTCGGGGTCTCACAAATAGTATGGAGGAGATCATCGGAAATTGTCCCATAAATCCATTGCAAAACAATAGCATCAAGCCGAGACCAAAGGTCGGTATCGGTCTCCTTGATCGAAGAAGAAGATGGCTTGGCCGTGTTGGTGGTGGAAGGAGGGAGGATGTGATCTAATACTTGATAAACACGCACATGGATTTTGAATAGGGCAGCCCACGAATTGTATTGAGAGTTTTCCATGTCTAACGTGATAGGTATGAAGTTCTTCACGTTGTTGACAGCTAAAGCTGGATGAAACTTTGTTGACTCGGACATGGTGGAGGATGGCGATGGTTGCTCGGCCATGATGAGCAGAGAAGAGGGGCTGCAAGGAGGGAGGTGGACGGTTACACAAAAGAGGTAGAGAGAAGATAGAACCTAGGCTCTGATACTATGTAAGAATGTTGTGAGACCCCGAATTTTATGAAATAAAAGTATTCAATTTTTTTTATTTTGGTGAATAGTTAAATTGATAAAAGTTTAAAGTTAAGGGTGACATTTGAAAATTTTTCAAAGTAAGCAAGTTGTTATAAAATAATCGGTGGTAAAGTACGCGTGGTTACATAGTAGCACACGGTATTGATTATTAAAGCTTACGTGAAAAGTCACTCAGTTTGATTCAATTATTATCGATATTTTATATATTATTAAATCAATAATTGAGATAACAAAGTTATTAATATTATTATTTGCAATATTAACGATGTCTAGAAGTTCTGCCAAGGAGAGGTTTGGTCACCTAATTGCACGCTAATATGGAGAAATCCTTATTAGAAAGCTCCCTCTTTCCTGGGAACGACATGGTCGATTAATAGTGTGAATTATAATAATGATGATGAAGTTTTGTTTTATTAGTATTATTAATTTAATAAAGCAGTAAAAGCTTTTATATATAAAAATGAATACTTTTATAAAGTTATTCGTTTTATTAGACTATAAATAGAATATATTATATTCTATTATGCATAGTATTTTGCATGTAAAATCTTTTTATATAAAACAAAATACTTTTATAAAGTTATTTGTTTTATTAGACAATAATTAGAATATATTATATTTTATTATGCATAGTGTACGTGATAGTAAAATCTTTTTATATAAAATAGAATACTTTTATAAAGTTATTCATTTTATTAGATTATAAATAGAATATATTATATTTTATTTAAAAGATTTTATTTTATTAGAATATTTTATAGTAAACCAACTGGACCGTCTGCTTAAAAAGTAAATTAATCGGACCGTTCAGAATTAGTTACTATTTAGTCCATTCTCCTATAAATAAGCTCATTCCTTCATTATTTCTTACTTAATTCTTTGAAACTCTAGAGAGAGAAACTATAGAGAGAAAGAAGAAAAGTATTCTGCTACTTCAATACTCCTATATCCAGTTTGTTCTAAGGTAAGGGATATTATTTGTTGTACTCATAAGGGGTATTATTTCTTTCGTATTCATGAAGAGAACTTCTGTTATTCCATTCCTTATTATTCTGTTGGAATAACCTGTATATGCGAAGTACCGCATAAATGGTGAAATTCTTCTGTTATTCCATTCCTTATCATTCTGTTGGAATATCCTATCAGTGCGTATTACGCCTGATCTAATTCCATTAATTATTATTCTGTTAGAATAACCTGTCTGTGTGGTCTATCGCATGCATGGTGATTTTTGTTGTTATTTCATTCTTTATTATTATGTTGGAATATCCTGTCGGTGCAAATTTTGCCTAACCTCATTCCGTTCTTTATTATTCTGTTGGAATATCCTTTCGGTGTGGATTACGCCTGACCTGGTTCCGTTCTTTATTATTCTGTTGAGAATAACCTGTCTGTGCAGTCTATCGTATGCATAGTGAATTCTTCTATTATTTTATTCTTTATTATTCTGTTGGAATAACCTGTATATGTGGATTACCGCATGCATGGTGAATGATCCTTTGTACGTATTCCTTCCTTATTAAATTGTGAAAATGATCTGTTTACGTGGATTATGATGAAAGTCATAATAAAAGCATTGCACTGATGAAAATCATGGGTATATGTAGTATTAGTAAGTGTTATGATAAGTTATGTTGGTTATTATGTGAAAACATGAAAGTTTCTAAGAAATCACAAAGAGTGGAAAATCAGATTTTGGGAGAAAATGGAATATGAAATTCAATTGACCATATCTCCTATTATATTTCGAATTTTTGAGTGTGGTCAAGTTCTAGAGTTAGATCTATGAGCTTTCTAACTTATCCAGGTGGAATCACTGAAAAAGGTGTTGTAGATTTTTGTGTGGACTGATTTTAGCAAAGGAGTTAAGGACATTCATTAAATCATCAATGGTCATGACTATACCGAATAATCTCTAGTCATAATCATACCTAGTCCATCTCTGTACGTAAGCCAAATATATACAACAATGAAACCAATAATCAATAATCCATCTTTGCACGTAAGTCAAAGATATACAATTTAATAATCAACAGTCCATTTTGCACGTAAGCCAAAGATAACTTTTATCACCATATAAGCATAAGGATGATGACAATGATATAAACATTAATCATCTGAAAACAAGGATAAATATTAAAGACTTTAAATATATCCAAATATTACCAATCACATAATAAATTCATAATCTAATATTGTTAATATCATAACAATGTTTTAATCACTTCTTAAACTTATAAACAAATTTATTTTAATTGTTTACACTTTACCTGTAACACCCCCTTCCCGAAAAGGAAAGGGAAGTCACATGCAAAGCACAACAAACCTCAAAATAAATAAACAGAGCACTAACAACCTCAAAATATTAATAGTGGTGATTCATTAATAAAGTAATAAGTACAATTCTCCAAACTGAGTCAAAATAATCAAAACTTAAAATTGAATCAACCTAAATGGTCAAAGGCAAAAATCTCATCACACTAGCCTGAATCACCCCTGCAAACCTGCTGGAAGAAAAACACAGCATGAGCCAATTGCCCAAAGACGGATCTGAGATATACAACTGATATACGAAAATAACTGAGACAAAATACTGAACAAAGCCTCAAGTGCAAATACGAACGAAAATTTAATATCCAAAGATTTGAATGGAATATATCTGAATCAACGTAATGAATATATCTGAATCAACGTAATTGACAAAACCAATAAAAGAATAAAGAAATAACGAACTGAAGTAACTAACTCAATGACTTGAACTGAACAGAAACCAACAAAACTAATCCAATAAAATAATAGGCTGAAACAAATGGCTGGAGTTATTTTATACCGAATGAGCTCAGAAATACACATTGCCACACAGGCAAGTCAAAATAATGCCACAGGCAAATCAAATGATGCCACACAGATAACCAAAATAATGTCACACAGGCAAATCACACATTGGACCGCGAATTCAAATATATGCAAATTGAATAGTGTGTTTGGCACAACATCACCAATCCGCGGAACAGAAAACTAGGGTTAACCCATACGTCTCCCACAACAAAACACCAAATGGCCCACTTCCTTCGGAGCCCAAAACGGAGACGTCGTGGACTAATCACACCGCCACAGAAAGTGTCATGCCTCTCGTGCCAAGACAACATGCCTGTGGTACCCCCACAGGTGGTTATAACTCAGGTATACCCTATGGTATATTCTAAAAATAATACTATGTCACAACATATGCGACATAATACCAACAAAAGAGTTCTATATGTACATGTTGAACCAAATTAAATTATAGTCACAAGGTCTCAAAAGAAGGTAAAGAACATGTATCGCTTCTACAATTATCAAAAATAAATACTAAACATGATAACCTAATTCAACGAGTACAAATATGAGTCATGTGTATCAACTCCAAAATGAAACTAATATATTTATTTCACAGGAAACAATTATATGAAATCATAACATAATTCGAAATAAGGAAACAAACGAACAAATCAAATTTAACAAGAGTATCGTTGAAAGAGTACGGAATCCGTACCCGATACTTCCAAACCATTTATAGCACACTCCACAAAATGTTACCCTCAAATGCCAACGATATCAAATACGAAACGTTATTCACCACCTGAGATTTCTTTTCTTCCGTAGAGCCGCACAAGTCTTCCTCCTCTCTTTCCCTCAATTCGTATAATGAAATAAAATTAGGTCGAGTTGTTTATTAACTAAGAGGCCTTTTTTTTTAATAAACTTCTAATTAGGTTCAAATAATAATAAGGCCCAAATTGTACTAAATTAATTTACCCATCTCTTATTAATATTTATTAGCCCACACAAATTAAATAACTAGTTTGACCCAAATAAATGACAAAGTCCAAACAATATGTTTTAAGAATATAAATTTAATTTTTTTTTCGGGATATTACATTACCTCCCCCTTAAAAAGGATTCCGTCCCCAGAATCAAAAGAGTAATAAAGATTTACTTGACATTAAAGAGATGATGATACTCTTGCCGAATAGTCTCTTACTTCTCTCATGTAGCCTCCCGCTCCGAATAATTTTACCACAGGACTTTAACAAAAAGAATTGTCTTCCTCAATTTTAATTTAATCAGTTATTTAATATCTACTAACAGAATTTAACTTGCCAAACAAAACCAAGAAGGAAAAAAAATCACTTAACTTTTCTAATTTGAATACAATTGTATAAAATAAAATTAATTAATATTTGATTAAAAAAAATATATAGGTTATTACATTTTTCACCCCTTAAAAATAATTCTGTCCTCGGAATTCAAATAAACTACAAAAAATAAAAATAAATTTAGTTATGACGTAGCGCCGCCATTTATAACGATCAACGCGGATAAGTCATCGGTCCACGTAATTATCACTGTATTTGTTAAAGATTCGTCAGCTACCGTGCCAAGCCTTGGTAAGGTTCTTCGCGTTGCATCAAATTAGATCACATGATCCACCGTTGGTGCGGGCCGTCGCTAATATCTTTGAGTTTAATTCTTGTAAACGTATTCTTCTTGAACATAATTCAAAATCACAAAATTTCTCTTCATCCAAATCTGATTCAAATACCCAAAATATTTAAAATTATTTTTAATTCGTAAAACATTTATGTTTCACACATGACAAAGATTTAACAAATTATTTTTATTTAATTTTACATAAATTCATGCAAAACTCTAAGGGCGTCAGATAAACGAACAACTATGCAAACCATATTACCAACTCTCCCCAAGTCCTCAAGAGCTTCAAAATATCTCATCCTTAATTTGAACTATTCACCAAATAATATTACACCAAAGAATATACTACTAATATCTCTTTATCACCAACTTTCCTAAGTCCTTAAGAGTTTCAAAATATCATAACCTCCAATCAAATTAGTTCTCAAATATTATTACACCAAAAATATACTACTACTAAGATCTCTCCATCACCATACCAAACTCCAAATCATATATCCTACTATCTGAATAAACAAACGATAGCTTTTAAAATCTCTTAAAGATTCATCACTTAATATCTAATCATTTAATAAATCAATCATTCTCTTAGTGCAAACCTTAACCCAACAAATTCCAAAAATCTCCTCATACTATCACTCAAAATTTCATATAAGATAACTCCAATATTCTACTAGGAAATAATCATAAAATTCATTTACTCCAAAAAATTAATCTAATTACCTCGAATCTTTACAACAACTCAAAATTACAAGAGATCTTTTGTACTTAATAGTTTTCACTTTATCATATTATCCCACCGATTCACATACCTCAAATTATTCACAACTTAACAAAAATCAGAATCTAACCCAAATAAAATCCTCAATTCCAAAATCATAATAATTTGTAATTACCTGAAATAACTCTTAACAAATAATTCTCCCATATCAAAACTTGCTGATACAAATGCTCATATCATAATAAATACAATCATTTCTTAACTGAACAAAATATGATATTATTCTCCTTAATAATCCAATCACAATCCTTAACTAATATTATTGTTCCAACGCATAACAATAATAATCTTAACAAATTATCTCGCCTTTCTCAAATCAACTATAACTCAAAGAACTAAAAAACACTTGGTCAGAATAAGACCAACCAAACAGAGAACAAAATCAATTCAAACTCCTATGTCTACCCAGTGATTTACCCACAACTCACAGGTCAAACCTAAATAGGTTTTCTACAAGAAAGAACCTAAGCTCTGATACCATCTCTGTAACACCCCCTTCCCGAAAAGGAAAGGGAGGTCACGTGCAAAGCACAACAAACCTCAAAAGAGCACTAACAACCTCAAAATATTAATAGTGGTGATTCATTAATAAAGTAATAAGTACAATTCTCCAAACTGAGTCAAAATAATCAAAACTTAAAATTCGAATCAACCTAAATGGTCAAAGGCAAAAATCTCATCACACTAGCCCTGAATCACCCCCGCAAACCCGAAAGAAAAAAAACACAGACATGAGCCAATTGCCCGAAGACGAATACGAAGATGAATAAATATATCACAATAAGTAATGAATCTAAAAGAAATTGAATGAATGAACACATGTGAATTACAAACGAATTACTGAATAGATCAAAAATTTTGAGTCCATTTACAAATGACTAACATCTTTGTAATCGAATAATTATAGCCAAAAGAATCCCAAACAAATAAATTTGAATCAAATGGTTATCACGATAACAATTTCATACTGAGCTCAAATACAAATAGCCAAAGGCTAACAAAATACACCGGTACCATGATATATACAAATTAAATCGGATAGTACGCATGACACATACGTCACTAATCCGCCAAATAAATCAAATCAAATCAAATCTTGGTTAACCCATACACGTATCCTGAACAAATATATCAAATGGCCAAAGCTCATACCCAGAGCATACAAAAGGATACGCCGTGGACTAATCACACCGCCACGGAAGGTGTCATGCCCTTGTGTCAAGACGACATGCCTGTGGTACCCCCACAGGTGGTTATAACTCAGGTATACCCTATGGTATATTTTAAAAATAATACTATGTCACAACATATGCGACATAATACCAACAAAAGGGTTCTATATGTACATATTGAACCAAATCAAATTATAGTCGCAAGGTCTCAAAAAGAAGGTAGCAACATGTACTGCTCTACAATTATCAAAAATAAATACTAAACATGATAACCTAATTCAAAGAGTACAAATATGAGTCATGTGTATCAACTCCAAAATGAAAGAGTACGGAATCCGTACCTGATACTTCCAAACCATTTATAGCACACTCCACAAAATGTTACCCTCAAATGCCAACGATATAAAATACAAAACGTTATTCACCACCTGAGATTTCTTTTCTTCCGTAGAGCCGCACAAGTCTTCCTCCTCTCTTTCCCTCAATTCGTATAATGAAATAAAATTAGGTCGAGCTGTTTATTAACTAAGAGGCCTTTTTTTTAATAAACTTCTAATTAGGTTTAAATAATAATAAGGCCCAAATTGTACTAAATTAATTTACCCATCTCTTATTAATATTTATTAGCCCACACAAATTAAATAACTAGTTTGACCCAAATAAATGACAAAGTCCAAACAATATGTTTTAAGAATATAAATTTAATTTTTTTTTTGGGGATATTACATTACCAAATAATGCATTAAATCATTCAAGAATGCCATACTCATAAGATTTCATCACCAATGATCAAATCCCTCATCAACAATATGCATATACCTTACATAGGATTTTCAAGCCATAAAATTCTATTTTTCAACTTTGTTACTTCACATAACATATTTAACTCATTTACTCATAACTAGATCATTTTCATGAAAAATATCAAATCAGTTCCAAAAATATTTCTTTTCTGGGATTTATCATAATATAGTCCCATAATGAAAATATATTTTTCTCGGAATTTTTAAAATTCATTTACTATTTTTCAAAATTAATTTCTAATTAATTCCTTAAGAAATTAGCTACCTCAAATTTAACTCCATAAATCCCCAAATCTTGGTAGGATCTTATACATGTTAACGTGAGCTCCCAGTTTAAATTTCATGGTCATCGGAGTTATAGAACTCGGTTATATAGCATTTAAATCGGAAAAACCTAAATATTGAAATGGTCATAACTTGCTCATTTTAAGTCGGAATGAGCTAATTATTAGACAGGAGGTACTTTATACCATATACTTTCATGTCCCAAGAGGCCAGAATTTTTATCACAAATTAAGTGGCCAAAACAACCCTTACAAAAATGTGGCAGCAACTTTTTCAAAATTTTCAGTTTCTGCCTCCTTTGCTAAAATCAGTCCACACGAAAATTTACAACACCTTTTTCAATGATTTTACTTGGATTAGTTAGGTAACTCATAGATCTAACTCTAAGACTTGACCACACTCAAAAATTCGAAATATAATAGGAGATATGGTCAATTGAATTTCATATTCCGTTTTTATCAAAATCTGATTTTTCAACATTTTGTGATTTCTAAGAAATTTTCATGTTTTCACATAATAACCAACATAACTCATCATGACAATGACAAGTTCAAGAATAAATTTTAAAGGTTTATAAATTAATTTATCCTGAACTCAATAATGTCCAAATTGTCAACATGATACTTCTTTGTAGACTAAAATTCAAGAATGCTCAGAAGAATATTTCCATGAAAAGATACTAGATGAAGCGCAAATATCAAGGATATTCCACTAATTTCATGGAGTATAGAAATCAAAACTTTTAACCAACTGAGTATAATAAAGAATGGAATAACAACAGAAATCACCATGCATGCGGTATTTCGCATAGACAAGTTATTCCAACAGAATAATAAATAACGGAACCAGGTCAGGTGAAATTCACATCGACAGGATGTTCCAACAGAATAATAAAGAATGGAATAACAACAGAAATCACCATGCATGTGGTGCTTCGCATAGACAGGTTATTCCAACAGAATAATAATAACGGAACCAAGTCAGGTGAAATTCACACCGACAGGATATTTCAACAAAATAATAAAGAATGGAATAACATAAGGATTTCACCAAGTATAGGGTATGCCGCGTATACAGGTTATTCCAACAGAATAATAAAGAATGGAATAACATAAGGATTTCACCAAGTATAGGGTATGTCATGATATCACAAAGTTATGTATAGGGTATGCCACACATACAGGTTATTCCAACAGAATAATAAAGAATGGAATAACATAAGGATTTCACCAAGTATAGGGTGTGCCGCGTATACAGGTTATGTATAGGGTATGCCACACATACAGGTTATTCCAACAGAATAATAAAGAATGGAATAACATAAGTTCTATTCATGAATAAGAAAGAATAACACCCCTTACAGGTACAACAAATAATATTCCTTACCGTAAAAGAAATTGGATATAGAAGTACTAAAGTAGCAGAATACTCTTCTTCTTTCTCTCTATAATTTCTCTCTCTAGAGCTTCAGTGAATTCATAAGAAATAATGAAGGAATGAGCTTCTATTTATAGAAAACTGAGAGTGGCTCTTGGTCTTAACGAATGGTCAAAATGACTCTTGGTAATATTGAAGAGGCAACTACTATTTGCGAAGGGGTAATTAACTCTTAGAACACCGAAGAGGAAAATAACTTTTGGAAAACCGAAAGGACAAGTTACTATTAAAACTCGTGAATAGTAACTCATGAATAGTAACTCGTGAATAGTAACTCATGAATAGTAATTCGTGAATAGTAACTTCCGACACGAAAAGTTCCCCAAATACCCGATTGAACAATATAACCTCTAGACATCAATTATCATCAGAATAGATGTCGATTTCTACTAACATAAATAATCCCAACACAATGAAACTATCAAATTCATCTTTAATTAACATTAACTTATTCATCATTAATATTATAACTCACAATATTTAACAACCAGGTCGTTCTCAAGAAAGAGGGAGCTTTCCAATAAGAATTTCTCCCTATTGGCGCGATTAGGTGACCAAACCTCTCCTTGACAGAACTTTTAGACATTGTAAATATTGCAATTTAATAATATGAATAATTTTGTCGTCTCAATTATTGATTTAATAAAATAACATATAATGCATATGATACTGACAATAATCGAATCAATAATATGAGAGATATGATGCAACAATTACTGTGGCAATAATTAAGTATAACTGAGTGACTTCTCACATAAGCATCTATAATCAATACCGTGTGCTACTATGAAACCACATATATTACTGTACTTTTACTACCGAGTAGTTCAACAGTATCAACGGAAAAACTTCCTCCGTTATTTCAATAAAATATTTTTGTCGTTTTCTCAATCTAACAATAATTCTGTTGTGGGGTCCACCAATAATTGTACCGTCGTACGGACATTTTCCGACAAAAAGAATATTTCTCGACCAATCGAATATAATATGACAACTTGCATACTTTGCAAAATTTATAAATACTACCCACAACTATAAAATTATATCAAATCCACACCATAATATTCAAAAAAATATTTCTAGAAATTTAAGTCTTTATTTATAAAATTTGGGGTCTCACATCTTCGAAATACTAGGTACGTACGTAAATTTCGAGGTTAAAATTTCATAAGGAGGAGAGATTGTGAGACCCCGAATTTTATGAAATAAAAGTATTCAATTTTTTTTATTTGGTGAATAGTTAAATTGATAAAAGTTTAAAGTTAAGGGTGACATTTGAAAATTTTTCAAAGTAAGCAAGTTGTTAAAAAATAATCGGTGGTAAAATACGTGTGTGGTTGCATAGTAGCACACGGTATTGATTATTAATGCTTATGTGAGAAGTCACTTAGTTTGATTCAATTATTGTCGATATTTTATATATTGTTAAATCAATAATTGAGATAATAAAGTTATTAATATTATTATTTGCAATATTAACGATGTCTAGAAGTTCTGCCAAGGAGAGGTTTGGTCACCTAATTGCGCGCTAATAGGGAGAATATATTATATTCTATTATGCATAGTATTTTGCATAGTAAAATCTTTTCATATAAAACAAAATACTTTTATAGAGTTATTTGTTTTATTAGACAATAATTAGAATATATTATATTTTATTATGCATAGTGTTTGCATAGTGTTTGCATAGTAATATCTTTTTATATAAAATGTAATACTTTTATAAAGTTATTCATTTTATTAGATTATAAATAGAATATATTATATTTTATTTAAAAAATTTTGTTTTATTAGAATATTTTATAGTAAACCAATGGACCCGTCGCTTAAAAGTAAATCAACTGGACCGATTCAGAAATTAGTTACTATTCAGGTCCATTCTCCTATAAATGAAGCTCATTCCTTCATTATTTCTTATGAATTCACTGAAACTCTAGAGAGAGAAACTATAGAGAGAAAGAAGAAAATTATTCTGCTACTTCACTACTCCTATATCCAGTTTGTTCTCGTGTAAGGGATATTATTTGTTGTACTCGTAAGGGGTATTATTTCTTTCAGATTCATGAAGAGAACTTCATTATTCCATTCCTTATTATTTCATTGGAATAACTCGTATATGTGAAGTACCGCATACATGGTGAAATTCTTACATTATTCCATTCCTTATTATTATGTTGAATAACTTGTCTATGCCAATACGCGCATACATGGTGAAATTCTTCTATTATTCCATTCTTTATCATTCGTTGGAATATCCTCTTGGAATGCGTATTACGCTCGACCGGGTTCCATTAATTATTATTCGTTGGAATAACTTTCTCGTCTACGCGATTCTATCGCATGCATGGTGATTTGTTGTTATTACATTCTTTATTATTCGTTGGAATATCATGCCGGCGCTGTAATTTAAATTCTCAATTCGATTCGATTTCTTTATTATTCAGGTTGGAATATCCGTCGGCAAGGATTACGCTCGACCTAGTTCTCATTCTTTATTATTACATTGAGAATAACCTCGTCTGTATGGGTCTATCGCATGCATGGTGAATTCTTCTGTTATTCTATTCTTTATTATTCTGATAGAATAACCTATATATGTGGATTACCGCATGCATGGTGAATGATCATTTGTATTCCTTCCTTATTAAATTGTGAAAATGATCTGTTTACGTGGATTATGATGAAAGTCATAATAAAAGTATTGGACTGATGAAAATCATGGGTATATGTAGTATTAGTAAGTGTTATGATAAGTTATGTTGGTTATTATGTGAAAACATGAAAGTTTCTAAGAAATCACAAAGAGTGGAAAATTAGATTTTGGGAGAAAATGGAATATGAAATTCAATTGACCATATCTCCTATTATATTTCAAATTTTTGAATGTGGTCAAGTTCTAGAGTTAGATCTATGAGTTTTCTAACTTATCCAGGTGGAATCACTGGAAAAGGTGTTGTAGATTTTCGTGTGGATTGATTTTATCAAATGAGTCAAAAGTTACAAATTATGAAAAAGCTACTGCCCAGAAATTTAAAAGGGCATTTTTGGCCACTTAATTTGTGAGAAAAATTCCGGCCTTTTGGTACATAGAAATATATGGTATAAAGTACCTCCTGTCCAAAAATGAGCTCATTTCGACTTAAAATGAGCAAGTTATGACTATTTCAATATTTAGGTTTTTCCGACGAAAAACGCTATAACCAGAGTTCTATAACTCCGATGACCATGATATTTAAACTGGAAGCTCACGTTAACATGTGTAAAATCCTGCCAAGATTTGGGAATTTCTGGAGTTAAACTTGAGGTAGCTAATTTCTTAAGGAATTAATTAGAAATTAATTTTTGAAAAGTAGTAAATGAATTTTAAAATTTTTGAGAAAAATATATGTTCAATATGGGACTATATTCTGCTAAATCCCAGAAAAGAAATATTTTTGGGACTGATTTGGTATTTTTCATGAAAATGCACTAGTTATAAGTATATGAGTTAAATATGTTATGTGAAGTTGAAAATTGGTAAATAGAATTTTATGGCTTGGGAATCCTATATAGGGTATATGCATATTTTTTTTGATAAGGGATTTGATCATTGGTGATGAAATCTTATGAGTGTGGCATTTTTGAATGATTAAATGTATTATTTGGTAAAGTATAAATAATTGAAATAAATTGTTTATAAGTTTAAGAAATAATTAAAATATTATTATAATATTAATGATATTAGATTATGAGATTATTAAGTGATTGATAACATTGGAATATTCTTGAACCCTGGATAATTTATATTATAAATGTTTAATATTTATCCTTTATCTCATTTGATTGATTCTTTATATTGTTGTCATGATCCTCATGCTTATATTGTGTTGAAAGTCATCTATGACTTACGTACATAGATGGACTTGGTATGATTATGACCAGGGATTATTCGTTATAATCATGACCGTAATATTACAAATGATGTGGCAAAAGTCATCTTTGGCCCGTAGTGCATAGATAGACTTGGTATGATTATGACCAGGGATTATTCGGTATAATCATGACCGTAATTGAAAACACGAATATTCTTGGCCCGTAGTGCATGGATAATTCGTGGTCGTGATATATTATTGTCGAGTCTAAGCATTATTGATTTTCTGAGTTGTATATCTTTGGCACTGTAGTGCAAAGATGAGCAGTTGATTATTGGTTATACAGTTGTATATCTTTGGTCGTAATGCAAAGATAAATTTATTAGTATGATTATGAGCAGGAATTGTGATTTGGTATAACCATGATTTTTGATGTTTCAGGTGAAGATAGGTGATATAAATTATCTTCGTCACAGGTGCGAAAAAAGAATTGTAATCACAATTATGATTATGAGTTATTCATATAATTGTGGATGTGAATTTTGATTGATGTTACGAGGATAAAACATTATTGGTGGACTTTTAACATGGAGAAGATAATAGACACGATGGTCTATTTGACTCTTTTAATGGATTGCTTCGTTCACCGCAACTATGGTTGAAAAGTTTTATCATCTACCTTATGTTCTAAATCTCTGATTTATTATTGACGAAGGCTATTGATAATTTAATTATCTTTAGTCATGATATTCTTTACTGGGCTAGTTGTGCTCACCCTTTTTGCTTCACAATTCCTTTCAGGTAATAAGAGTGTTGCCGAGTCAAGCGGGGATAACAGGGGAATAGAACGGTGGTTTATAGCTATTGAGGTTCTCCCTAAATAGTATGAAAATAATTTTATTGAGAACTTTAGATAAGTGTGTCGTATTGTATACGTCATTTGATATTTAATTTTGGTGAACCGAATAGGGTGAGGTGAACCTAACTTTGGAAGGATGTTTTGCCATTATCATACAAGATGTTTAATGACATACAACCTCGTGTTATCATAAGACGGGGTTGTGCACATCCACTTGCTGAGTATATTTACGAGCACCACCTATATAATCTTGGAGTTTATTTGAAATATAATTTTTATTTGGAGACAGTTGAGATAGTTATATGTCAAGAGAATACTCACCATTGGAAGGAACATGATAGTAATCTTCTCGTTTTTCTTTGGGGTCTATTGGGTCAACCAAGGATAATTTTCTAGACATATGATATCTATCATAACTTAGATTCATGGCCTCCTATGTACGAAAGTTTCCTTGAGCACTTCCCAAAGATTTTAATTTCTAAAACAGTTTTTGAATGTACTTTTATGTAACATACCATTGTAAGGTTGTGGTCGAGGCACCATGAGAGTTATATACATTTGTATTAAAACTCACAGTATACTTGTCGTCGTATTTTGCACGACAGTTGTATAAATGAAGTTGTCAGTAGTGTATTTTCTGGCGACCCAAGATGGGTGATGTATACCTATTTTGGGGGCGTCACAAATGTCATCCGTGTCTTTCTCATTAGCATTGGTCAAAAATATATACAATACATATGCAATATTCTAGACAATATTCTAGGCAATATCCTAGGCTACAATACAGAAAGATATACATGAGTATGATCTACATACTAAAAATAATATATATACAAAGATTACTTTATATAATCTAATAATTCACACTCCTCGTTAAAAAATTTAAAAAAAAACTCCTCATTAAAATTTAAAGAATTAAAAAGTGGAGTGCATATATCATCTCTTGTCAAAGATTTAAACTTGTTGTGTATGGTTGATTGATTGCTTCAAACATGTTGAACTTCTTATAACTTTGAGGCCATTTTTTAAATTCCAAATAAACATAAACCTCCGACTATCTTAATAGGATCAATCACTGTCAAATTAGAAAAACCAAGCTCCATACCAATGCTTTATATTCTACTACTATCAATGTTAGTTTCAATCAGAAATAATATGCCTGCCCACTTTGATCCGTAGAGATTTATGAATTATCAGAACTTGAGTGGTCAACGGTTGGCCTAGCCCTTGTAAACTCCAGCTAATGACAAATCAATTTGGATTAGTCCATTGGCCATCTGAGACTTTTTCTTGCTGGTGTGAGGACTTGCTAGATTTAGTGCTCACTACTCCCACTTTTTTCTCCTGGTTAACTGATTTAACTTTGAATATTAAGGTTGCATAGTACAAACCTATGTTTACTTTAATTTTCAAATAATAAAATCAAAAGATTCACTGCCCAAAGTTGGCTTTGGTTCAAAAGATCAGGGGTTGCTTCCATGGCCATAATAATTTAAACTGAAGATTGGACTGGGACAACAAGCTACATGGGAGAATCACCAAGTTTGTTTTACTTTTTTGAGAAAATTGAGAAGTTTCTCATTTTTTCCCTTTGTCAAATTTTCCAAATTTCAATCAATTCAAGATTTTTTTGCCAAGTTTATAACATAATAATAGCTATATAACATTGGTTACTAGCATTTGCACAGAATGGACTCACCCAAAAAGTTATAATTAAAGGTATTATTGTTAATAACTTAATTTCTTATATACAAATAAATTGTACACCGACTATCTAAAACTATCTCCCAAAATATTTAGAAAATTTACAAGAATAATTATCACATGAGTGAGTTAAGAACACTATTGAAAATGTACAAAAAGATTCTAAAGAATGTCAAGTAGTATATATAACACATCTCAGATAAATATATTTCTACCAGCTAAGTAGTGATCAGAATAAAGATAATTTGTGTTCCCTTCTGTTATGTTTGTTTGTAAGAATTATAATCTATGAAATTATAATCCATGAGACTATTAATCCTAAGATTATAATTTAGGGATTATAGTTATACTCTCAAGGCTATTAAGCTATTTTATAATCCCTAAACTAATAGTTTCAAATCTAAATTTGAAAACAAACAAGACACTTTGAATTAATATTCATATCTAAGTATAATCCTTGCAAACAAACACAACTTTTTTTGTTTTACAAATCTTTGCGAGTGCCAAAACCATCTAAGCAATCTTAGGGGCTACTTGAATTTTCTTTAAAACACATACATTTGAGAGTAAACTTTCATTTTAAGACATAGTTGGTATCATCATCATAGAAGATTTCATTAAATGGAAAATTAATATTTTCACGAGAAAAAATTGATATTTCTATAAGACTCCTAGAATAATAAATAAGACTCGCACTTATATTTCTTGTAAAAAATATCAATTTTATTTTGTGCAAATAACAATTTCCTTTATAAATGTGATTGACATAGTAGAATCTTATGACATTATTCTGGCAGATGCTGTTATGGACCAAGATAGCTCACAGCCTCACACTGCCTTTCATCTACCATCCTTAAAATGTGATTAAAATGGGTGAAAATTGTATTTTGAATTACTGAACCACATTTTATATTTGTTAATAATATGAGACTTTTTTTCTCAGAAATTACTTTAATTTCGAAGATGTGACCAACATTTTTTGGATATTCTCAAAAAAAAAAAAATTAAAAAAATGATCAAATAACACAACTGTAGAGACTTTAGACATGATAATTCTATACTGAACAAAGTTAATTGTTATAAAGTTATTGCATGATAAGTTATAGAGACACTTCATATTTTTGCGTTATTTTTATGCAACTTACCTAAGTATATGTGGTATATCTTATCTCCTTTTTTTAATTCCCTCCACAAGCATAACCACTCGATAAAAAAAAATAAAAAAAAAAGTCAATGATAAATACTTTAATTCATAGGACACGCCTCATTAAAATCCTTCTACGGGGGACAGGGAGTTCCGATCGGAGTAGTGACCGGTCCAAATTTTATTTTATTTTTTTGATTATCAAATAATTAATATAATTTATTAGAATTGAAATTTTTATAAAATATAGTGATTTAGGTGTCATTTGGATACATATAAAAAATAGGGTTGCATAGACTGTATAACTCTATTTTTTACATACATCGAAATGATACCTAAATTACTGTATTTTATAAAAATTTTAGTTCCAATAAATCACATTAATTATTTGATAATCAAAAACAAAAAAAAAATATAAAAAAAATCAACCGGTCATTACCTCGGTCGGAACCCGCCAGTCCCCGTAGACTTATTGTAAACATTAACCGTCCAAGGAGAGTTCAAATTTAAATTTGTAATTATTGTGCGAGACTTTCTCTTACAATTTAATTTGAAATTTGCATCAAAATACGAAAAGGGAGCCTTACCTCTTGTTTTTCTTTTTTTTTTCTTTTTTATGTTAATTGTTCGGTTGAAAAGGAGAATAAAAAATTAGGTGGTGTTTGATGAAATTGAGTGTTAAGATTTGAATAATTTAAATATTTGAATAATGTAGAGTATTTGTCTAGAATTGTATCTGAATGAAGAAATGTTATTTGATAATTAATTTTTTTTAAATGTCTGAATAACAGTATTTTACCATTTTAATCCTATGAACAGTTTAAACAAAATCTGTTTTATAATCAGAAAAGTCTAAATAGTATTTTAAATACATATTTATAATATTTTGACCACAATATGATGAAACAAAATGTATCAAATCCTATGAAAATATCAACATGGCATAATAATTCAACCATACAAATTTAATTAACTTCAAACACTTGTTAAGAATTGAAGTGTTATTTATTTACGTAAATTAACCATAAATTATGTCTTGATCATCCATTGCGATTCATTAATAATAATTAATATTATAATAATAATTAGAGCCAGAATTGGAAAATTCATCTTTCTTTCTCTCTCTGAAATAATTGTAATAGTTATACAATTCTTTTTTTTTTTGTTAATTTGACACACACCACACCCCTCCCCTCCCCTCCCCTCCCCCTCATGATAAATATGGGTTGGGTCATACCACTAGACCAAAGTCCTTCGATAATAGTTATACAATTCATCTTTTTCTCTCTGAAATTCATCTTTCTCAAACCCTAAATGCTCAATAATGGCATTAGAATCAAAGCTAAACTGGAAAATGAATCGGGAAGAAATTCTTCAAAAAATATTATCGGTCGGCATCCATTACCGGACAAAGAGCAACTCGATTACTCAATAGCCGTTGAGTATGACGAACCACTTCCACTTCCACTTCCATCCGACGTCGTTCCCTCATTCGGTCCCATTATTATTTGAAAGTTCTCTCGTTTTCAAAAAATCTCAAATGGAAACGCAAAATCTATCTACAACTTCAAATTAATTTGAGGTGGATTTATATTCGAATTCCAATTCCAATTCAAAGTTAAATTCGCATTCAGATTTGTTTGATACTTGTGATACTGAAATATGGTAGTGTTGATAATTGAATAGGTTATTTTTGTCCAAAAATAATTAATTTAAGTCAGATAATCCTCTCAATGGTTTAGATTTAATTTTTTATTCAGATGTGCTAAAAATTACTATTACGCACTCCTAAAAAGTGACTTTTATCACTTTTTGAAATAACACACCGAAGGAAAACGTCAAATAGACGGATGTAAATTTCCCACTTATGCCCATAGACTGGACTCGCATAAAAGTCGATCGAGGCGGCCGTCCTTACTGAATCCTTGGAAGAAAAATAATGCTTAAAAATTATAGGGGTGTCAAAGAAATATTTTTCTTGTAATAGGGTCATAATAAAATATTATAAAGTTCAAATACCAATTTTTAATTTTCAAAAACTTGCTAGAAAAAAAAATGTACAAAGAGTGCTAAACTTGTTAGACTACTGCTATTAAGGTTGTAAACGAACCAAACAGTTTGGACTCAACTCGAAAAAATATGAACGAGACTCGGATTCGTTAATAATATAATCCAAATTTGAGCATAAAAAATAGCTCGAAAAAAAAATATGAGTAGAATTTGAGCATTGTATATGCGACTCATTTAACATTCAAACTGCTCGAATTTTCAATTGTGATTTGATACAGATTCGATTAGGTACTCGATTCATTCTCTTATAATATATACAAAATTAAATCAAATTAGGATAATTAATTATTATTATTGTGTTTTTAGTTTTAATCGTGATTTTATATTTGTAAAGTGTAATAGTAAATATATTTTCTCATTTCTAAGTAAAATAACAAATTCAATTAATAATTATATTTATTATAAAGCTAGTTATTTTGTGAATACTCGAATTCCAACTTTAATTTGAAGTTCGCGAGTAGTTTGAATATAATTCGATCCAAGTCAGATTGAATTCGGATAATAAATATTCGAGTCGAGTCGAATCTGAATAGAATTTTTCAAATATAATTTAAATTCGACTTATGAATTTAACGTTTTGAGTCCAATTCGAACAACTTCATGTTCGCTTCGATTCGACTCATTTACACCTCTATTACTATCAAAACATCACAATCAAAAACAAGTTAAGAACTTCACTGAAAACTTAAAATACTATTCCATTTTTTATTTTTATTTTTCTTTTTCTTTTTTTCTTTCTTTATTATTTTGAGTGATTAAATTTAACATCGGCAATAGTTGTTCTACATATATCGAAAAAACACCATTTATGAAATCCTTTGCGGTCATCTAAATATAATTTACTATTTTTACTATAAATTATTTGTTATAAAATTGATTCGTTTCAAATAGTAGTTAATTAGTTATAACATTAGTCGACTATCAAATCTTGCACCATCTATTATGGTCTGTTTGGTTTTGGAGAATGGAATGAGCGTTTCAAAAGAAATGTTCATTATTATGTTATTAAAATGGAGATTCGATTACCATAAAGTTAACTTCATGATAAGTTGGTCAATTGACCAACACAGTATTGACACGCAGTGAGAGAGATCACCTCCCGCGTTCGCGTCAAGTATTGGTTAATTGACCAAAGTTAACTTCACGCTAATCACTTTCCTAAAATGAAAACAAATGAGCATTCCAATAGATGTTTATTCATATATTTAAAGAAATGTTTATTCCATCAAAATGAATCAAGATTGATCATTCAATTCCTGTCGACAAACTTTGAAAAAAAAAACTTGATAGATCAAAATCGTGCAGTTTCTAGTGCTGGCCAAATATTCTCATTCTCATTCCAATGTTATAACAAAACATATCATTATAGATTTGACGGTCTAAAATTTTAAAAAGAAGGATTTTTGGCAACATTGTATTGCAGAACAACTTAACTAACACAACACAGTATTACAAAAGAAAATTTGAGCCGTCAAATCTTGCAATAGATAATGCAAGATCAGGTAGTTAATTAAGGCCATAACCGTCATTTACTATGAATCGGCTCCTTTATTTGAGACTATTATTTACTACTCTGCATAGAGTATTGCTGTGTATTGCAAAAATTTTCAACTAAATTATAATTATGGCATATGTGCATAAATGACATATATAAGAATTTAGAATTACCCCACCCTAGTTCATTCTATCTTTATCGGATAAAACCCTACATTGCCTATGGGCAGAGTAAGCAACATCAATCCCACTCAGTTCCAATATGTGAAGACAAATGAAATGGGAACTGGTTGTCTTCTTTCTTTGAGAAAATCTTGAAAGAAAAACAAGTGGAACCAAACAAAGGAAAATACATATACCCTTTTGTCCTCCCATCTAAGACGGCAATGCCTCCAAATTCCTCTCCTTTGAATTATTTGTGGAAAATGACTTTTGACTAAACCTTCTCATCTTATGTATACATGCAGCCACTACACCAGCCTCTTTCACCCTTCAACAATCACTATTTTTCTTCTTTCAACACCTCCCTTTTTCTCCCCTTCCTCTCTCCTTTTCCCTTCTGACCATGTTTGATCTTCAACAAGGAGTTGATAGAAACAACCTTTCGTCTTTCCGTCGAGTCTATCAGAGAAGCACCAAAAGCACTGGCTCAAGAACAGAATTCAACTTTTGGGAAGAAAAGAGAACGAATACGTATGACAATCTTGCTGATTTAGAGAGCTCTAAAATAGAGTTCCAAACTGCAACTGATGACTACAGTGCTTATTCGCCCCCTTTCTGGGCCAGCACAAGACATGAGGCTTCGACGCTGCTGCCAAAAAATCATCACTACAGTTTTAGATCCCCAACATCGCGATTACAGGTGATAACAGATAGTAGAAGAGAGCTCATGAAAATGGTTCAGGACATGCCTGAGCCTAACTATGAACTTTCTCTAAAGGATATAGTAGATGATCGTATAAGCATGCAGGAGGTCCAACAGGATGTCGAGAAGAAAATTGAGAGAAAGAAGAACAAAAGCTATAAGAGAAGGCAGATGTGGAGGAGTGAAAGTATGGATAGTGGAGTTTTCCTCCTAAAGATGTTTATGCCAGCTTGTCTATGCTCCAAGAAGAAACCAGCAGCATTAGGGAACCGCAAAAAGGTTTCTCGAATGCCATCATTTGATGGATCCGAGAAGCCGGTGGATAAGGAATGGTGGGGTGTAAGGTTTCTTATTTCAAGACAGAATAAAAACAGTTGTAGTAGTAGTAGCAGCAGCAGTGGAAGCACCAGCTGCACAAGTAGCAGGTATGTTTTTTTATGAAATTTGGTTTTGGAAATTAGCATATGCATAAAGATAAACATTTTCAACTGAAACTAATGATTCCCAAATGAATTACTGAGTTCAAGGGCAGATCCGGGGGGGAGGGGGGGGGGGGGGGGGGGGGCAAGTGCCCCATCTTGATTTTTGTAATTCTTTGTTAATATAGGAATGTTAAAATAAAGTGCCCCTCTCAAGTAAAAGAGATTTGGTGATTTTTAAAAAATAAAGTCTTAAAAAATAATTTTTATGTATTTTAAAATTTATATTTGGTGAGTTTTATTAGTTCCCTCTCTTTCACAATAAACAAATCTCATTTGTTATTTTTTTTTCACAAAAAGAGTACTTTCTTTGTTGATAGTAGTATAAACAATACAATATTCTCAAATTTATCATCATAATTTCATAACATGTCACAACTATTAAACTAAAAATTCATTATATGGAATAATAAATATAAAATAAAAATACATCGTTAATATTTGCACAAATTATGAATGAGAATCTTTTTGTCTAACGGAATCACGTAGAAAGTATTGAACACACACACGCATATATAGACATACATACATGCATATAATATATATATATATATAAACAAATGCAACATAATAATTTTAATATACGAGGCATAGGCATTAATACTTACCCAACTTATTGGCTGGTTCATTTGTCAAGCAGGAATGCCGATAGCAGTTTCACACTAAGTTGCTGTACATCTGACAACTTATGCAGATCAGGAAGACAAAGAGGGTGCCTATTCTGAATAGACACTAGTACATGGACATTCAATATCCTAATTCCTATACATCAATGGTTTCTAGCAAAATTAATGAGCAAGAGATATTCTAGTCCAAATTCTGAAATTGATGTGTATGTTAAATAAATGATGTTGAGATAATTTTTAACTTTGGATTCCCCTGGTACCCTGTTTTAGATCAATTAATTTGCACCTCTTGGTGCAGATACAAAAACAACTTAATAAAAGTAAAATCTAATTTGCAATTCCCACTATTGAGAATTGGAATGATTGGAACATTATGAACAATAATTAGAACCGGTTCTCTATTTTATTTCTTTTCCACACCCTCCGGTTTTTTGGGGCGAGGAAAGAACAATTGCAACGTATATCAATACATGAATTTGGATAGAATTATTATAAGTTGGCTCAACACATTACATATCGTATAATTGACAATGTTAGGTCGTAATATCTCATATATTGAGCCGAATGAATTGGGCCTACTTATTTGGTTAGTCCATTGGGTCTTCATTATTGGGTCCTAAAGTTGTTGGGCCTAGCCATTATCTTATTTCTGTTAAGTCTTTATAAGATCGGGTCGGATCAGTGGATTGACCAATTAGATATCTTAATATCTCCATCTTTGACTTGTAATGATGAAAAAGGAAAGGTCATTGACCAAAAAAGTCTGCGCAGATCATTAATGTGGATGGGATTATAGTACCACGGCCAGTATAAAATAAAGAAAAAAAAAATGACACTGCATGCAATCGGTGGCAGAGATCATGGAGGAGTGGGGGGCGTAATACGGCGGTAGTAGGTAGCGCGATGCAAGGTCCGAGAGTATAACATAGCAAGGAAGTCTTCAAGAAAAAGGTACACACTCACAACTGATAACTTTCTCTCTCTCAATACACTAGATTTTATTATCCTCCATTGTTAACCTTGTAATCGCCTGTACTGACTCTCACGCCTGAGCTATCCCCCGACGGTCAAAGCCGTCAAGCTTGTGGTGTTGACTGTGTTTAGTGTGCAGGATCAGGACGTCTTACGTGATTGGGACGTGACAGAAGATCTTGGCGTTAACATTGGCGCTAGAAGGAGGGCTGTGTTCTAGTGTCATCGAGTTTTCAATCCCAACTTGCATTTGTTCTACATCGGAAAGGATGGTGAGGAGTAGAGCAGATACACCGGAAGGACAGCCGAAGGCTGTGAGCTCGTCTGTCCAACATATTTCTGTTAAGGATCGTCTTGGTCCTTTAAAGAGTGCTCATGAGAGTGAGAGCACTGCTTCCAAACGTGTTTCCAAGGGTTCTCATTCAAGAGCTCATGGTGGAGCCAGACGGAGGTTAGTGTTTGCTGATGATAAAGGTCGGGACCAAGACCGAAGGCAGGTAGAGGGTTCACCACCTAGAACTCATCACCAAGGTGGTCGAGAAGACAAAGCTGCCAAGTTGGCGAGGATGGCCGAAGAAGCCGATAAAGCTTTAGAGGTTCTTCTAAAGCATAGGGGGGATATAGCTGTGCAGATGCTTCGGATGACCGATCTGAAGGACGAGGCGTCCACTTATGTTCAGTCCGGAAGACGTAGTAGGCATAATGATGTACAACATCGGGAGGGGAAGGAGCCAGAGCATTCCGTGCATGTGTCTCGGGGACAACCTCGGGAGAGAAGGAGATCAAGAAGCAGATCTTCTGAAGTATCAAAGAAAGCACTTATTGTCATCGGTTCTCAAGGTCGAGATGGTGGTAGACAGAGGAGCCGGTCAAGAGAGCATATACCTGAGAATAGAAGGAGAGAGCACCAGCGTAAATATTCTCGTCGTGATGACATGATCACACGCCGAAGTAGATCCAGAAGTCCATCAAAGGTCATGGACTCTGGTGGAATGGGTCGAACTGTCCAGAAGCAGAGGGTTATTCAGGAGAAAGAAGTCTTCTCGCAACCAGAAGGTGTGGATTTCTTGGTGAAAGAGTTGAAGGAGCTCTGGAAGCAATTAGCTGAGGTTCAACAGGTGAAGGTTACTCCGGGAAAGAAGGCGTCTCCCTTTTCCTCGAATATTCTTAAGGAGAAGGCAGACACCACCAAGAAGTTGCCTCACATGGAGAGTTACGATGGGTCCGGAGACCCTTATGACCACAGCCAGGCGTACGACCGATTGATGGATTATTATGATTTCACCGATGCTGCCAAGTGTCACACGTTTCTTACAACGTTGAGGAAGGATGCGAGGCAGTGGATGGGGACTTTGCCTGTAGATTCAGTATCTTCATGGTCCGAGTTGTGTGAAAAGTTTCATGCTCTTTTTGGGAGCAACCGAAGGAGGGGAAAGCCTACGGGTTCTTTGGCTCAAGTCCGACAGTTTTCCAATGAGTCTTTGGGCCTGTACGTGAAGCGATTCAGAGAAGTCGATGGCCAAGTGTCTGACCTCAATGATCTTCAAGCTGTGGGATTGTTTCAGAATGGGTTAGACCTGGTGAAGTCAGATAAGTTGGTGAAGAAGTTGATGTTTCACCATCCGAAGAGTCTGGCCGAAGCTTTTGATAAAGTCGAAGGCTATATTATAGTGGAGGAGGCTATGAATAGCCTGAAACGTCCTTCTTCGGACTGAATGAAGGAGGAAGATACTTCTAGGGCTGAAGGCGATCAGAAGAAGGTGGGAGGGTATAATGATCGGTCAGAGGGAAACTCGAAGAAGTACAACAACACATGGCGACAGGGAAGTAATCGCCCACCTACTCCTGCCCATAAGGTGAATAAGGTTTACACCAAACTGAACACGGATAGGTCAGTGATATTGGATCAAATCAGGAACCAGTCGTTCTTTGAACCACCTCGCGACGCTCTCAAGCCAAGACAGGGCAATGCTTGAAAATATTGTGGCTATCATCAAGCTGCAGGTCACGACACTAATGAGTGTTGCAATTTGAAGGACTTTATGGAGAGGAAGGTTCAGAGCGGTTTGTTAGTTCAATATGTGGCCGGGAGGGATCAACAACAAGATCAGCAGAATGTTGACCGTACTGTTCAGACGGTTCAAACGGTTCCACCCGTGCAGCCTGCTCCAAATCAACCACCAAGGCACGTCGTTGATGTAATAACCGGTGGGACAGCAGGGAAGTTGGTAGGGAAGAAGATGAGAGGATTTTTGGATTCAGTCATGTCCGTGGCGGGTGTTCCCCCAAAGATCGACATACCATTTCCAGGGACGGTTATATCTTTCAGTGATGCAAATTATCCTTCGGAGCCCATCGAACCCCATGAAGGAGCATTGGTGGTCACAGCACAAGTGGGTTCAGTGGATATGAAGCGAATGATGATTGACAACGGGTCTTCTGTTGATATTCTTTATGCCCACGCTTATCAGATGATGCATCTTGATGGGCAGAAAATGGAGGTCAGGCAGGAGGCCCCCTTGTATGGTTTCAGCAACGATCCAGTCAAAGTAGCAGGCATTATTAAACTACCAGTAATCTTCGGCACAACTCCTCAGCAGGTAGAAATAACATGTAAATTTTATGTTGTGCATGCAGATTCGGCCTACAACGCCATACTGGGTAGACCTACTCTGACAGCTCTCCAAGCTGTGACTTTTATCCCTCACTTCAAGATCAAGTTCCCAACAACACATGGAGTTGGAGAGGTAGTAGGGGATTTGGATCTGGCCAGATGATGCTACAGGAATGTTGTGATTGCCTCGGGAGTGGGGGTCAGCAAGCAGAAGCAAACCATGGAGATTGAGATCGAGCCCTTCACTGAAAGTAGTTCGGAGCCTTTGGTTATTCCTGCAGGAGAGACGGAGGAGATCAAGCTGGTTCTAGGGAAGAAAGACAAAACAGTGAAGATAGGTTCGGGTTTGTCGGAACCTCTCCGAACAAACCTTATGGAACTTCTTCACTGCTATGCGGACATCTTTGCATGGGAGCCACAAGACATGCCTGGAATCAGCCGAAAGATTGTCGAGCACCGACTAGATGTGGATCCATCAAAGAAGCCAGTTCGGCAGAAAAGGCGGATCTTTGCACCTGAGCGACAGAGGATCATTGATGAGGAGATCGCGAAGCTGATAGCTGCTGACTTCATCTTTGAGATTGACTATCCGGAGTGGATGGCAAACGTGGTATTGGTCCAGAAGCAGAACGGGAAATGGCGAGTTTGCATCGACTACACAGACCTGAACAAAGCATGCCCGAAGGACTTCTATCTTCTACCCCACATTGATCAACTTATTGATGCGACTTCGGGGTATACACTACTAAGCTTTATGGATGCTTTTTCAGGTTATCATCAAATATCTATGTGCAAGGAGGACATTCTGAAGACAGCATTCATCACACACCGTTCGGTGTATGCCTATAAGAAGATGATCTTTGGCCTGATAAATGCTGGAGCCACTTATCAGAGAATGATGAACTTTGTCTTCCAAAAGCAGCTAGGAAAGAACATGGAGGTATATGTGGATGACATGATAGTGAAGAGCATGATCATTCAAAAGCACTTGGATGATCTTGAAGAATGCTTTCAGACGGTCCGTCATCACAAGTTAAGACTCAATCCAACTAAGTACACCTTTGGCCTCAGTGCGGGGAAGTTCCTGGGTTATCTGGTCAGTCAAAGGGGCATTGAAGCCAATCCGGAGAAGATCCAGGCTATCCTAAACATGAAGACTCCTCAGTCATTCTTTGATACGTTGAAGGGACCGAAGAATGCAAAGATGTTCCAATGGACTTCGGAGTGTGAAGACGCCTTCCAAGACATAAAGACGTATTTGTCTTCGGCTCCTTTATTGGTGAAACCTGCTCCAGCTTAGACTTTGTATTTATACCTGGCAGCTAGTTCGTTGGCAGTGGGAGTTGTCTTGGTTCGGGAGGTAGGGGGAAAGCAGCATCCGATTTATTATGTCAGCCATGTCCTAAGAGATGCTGAAACCAGGTACCCAAATATTGAAAAATTTATCTTTTCTTTGATAATTGCTAGTCGAAAACTTCGACAATATTTTCAAGGTCGACTCCTGGTCGTCTACACGGATCAACCGCTGAAGAAGGTGATGAGCAAGCTAGAAGTTTCGGGGAGACTAGTAGCATGGACAATGGAATTATCTCAATTTTTTATTGAGTATCATCCCCGAACTGCTATCAAAGGTCAAGCCTTGGCCGGTTTAATGGTGGAATGTTCATTCTCCGAAGCAGATGCCGAGTTACCAAGAGCTGAAACATCCGATTGAACAGTTGCAGTTCTTCAGCACAACTAGAGTTCATGGACGCTGTATGCGGATGGGTCTTCTACTACGGATGTCAGTGGAGCAGGGATTATCTTGACAAGTCCGGAGGGATTCAAAGTGCAACAGGCCATCAGATTTGGGTTCAGAGCAACGAAAAATGAGGCCGAGTATGAAGCAGTGCTAGCAGGGGTTCGATTAGCAAAGAGTCTAGAAGTTCAGAAGTTAATCATTTATAGTGACTCTCAGCTGGTCGTCAAGCAAGTGTCCGGAGATTATGAAGCTCGTGGAACAAGAATGATCAAGTATTTGGCAGAGTTGAAAGACCAGCTTTAGTATTTCGTCTCCTATGAGTTTCAGGGTATAGAGCGTAACGACAATTCTATTACCGATGCATTGTCAAAGCTGGCCACTATGAATGCTAACGTTTTTAATGGGTCAGTTTATTTGGAGGTTCTGCAGCAGCCGAGTATCCAGCATGAAGCGGTGATGTGTATTGAACGTTCTAACTGTTGGATGACTCCTTACATTGAATATCTGGCAGATGGTGTCCTTCCTTCGGATCAGATGCTTGCAAAGAATATCAAGTACAAGAGTGCCAACTTCGTTCTTATTAATGGGGATCTTTTTCGAAGGGCATTTTCGTCACCATTGTTAAAGTGTTTGGTCCCGTCCGAAGCTGAATATGCTCTTCGGGAGGTTCACGGGGGTATTTGTGGCGACCATATGGCTGCTAAGTCATTAGCTTACAAAGTGCTTCGGCAGGGGTTCTACTGGCCTACAATCTTCAAGGAAGCTATGGAGTATGTGAAGAAGTGTGAGAAGTGTCAGCTCAACAGTCCGATCCCACATCAGCCACCAGAAGAGCTATACTTGATCTTATCTCTTATACCCTTTGCTGTTTGGGGGGTAGATATACTGGGTCCATTGTCGAAAGCTAAAGGTTAAGTCAGTTTTGTTATAGTTTCCATCGATTATATGACCAAATGGGTAAAAGTAAAACCACTTAGGTTGATAACGGAACAAGAATACTTGAGGTTCATGAAGGAGTCAGTAGTGTTTCGTTTCGGAATTCCTAAGGTGGTGATATCGGACAACGGATGCTAGTTTGTGGGATCGAAGTTTGAAGGATTTCTGAAAAAGCTGGGAGTTCAGCACAAGAAGACTTCAGTGGCTCATCCACAGTCGAATGGGCAGGTCGAAGTGACCAACAGAACGTTGCTGAATGGGATCAAACGCAGACTGGATGAAGTTAAGAGAAGATGGCCTGAAGAGCTTCTCAGCGTGTTATGGGCTTATCGGACTACTCCGAGGACTACTACGGGGGACTCACCTTTCAGATTGGCTTATGGCACTGATGCCTTAGTCCTTGTTGAGATTGGATCCACCAGTCTTCGGATCAGTCAGTTCAAAGAGATCTACAATGAGGAAGGACTGAAGGTCAACTTGGATCTGTTGGAAGAAGTCAGAGAGGTGGCTTTAATCAAACTGGCAGCCTATCAACGGAGAGTTGCAAAGCATTATAATAAGGGGGTAAAGTTTCGGAGATTTGAAGTGGGGGACTTCGTCCTCAGAGAAGTCGAAGCATCTACGCCTCAGAACATGGGAAAGCTGATGCCGAACTGGGAAGGGCCGTATGAAGTAATTGGAGTACCGAAGCTAGGAACTTATCGATTGAAGGCATTGGACGGATCAGAGATCAAGAATACTTGGCATGCTAGTAGACTTCGGAAATATTTTCAGTAGAGATCGAGTCAGTTTATCGGAAGTCTGTAAATGGTGGTTCATCATCAATAAAAGATTCACTTTTTCACAATTGATCTTCTTCCTATTGGTCCTAAATTCATACCGAAGTAAGGAGGACGAAGTGGACTCGCTGACCATTCGATGGTAGCCTTATCGGTAGGAATGTCCTTATGAATTTGTCTTACCGCGAGTGGTAAATAAATTCCATAGTCCTTTTAATATTGTTTTACCGCGAGTGGTAAACAATATGCACCGAAGTAAGGAGGACGGGGTGGACTTGCTGACCATTCGATGGTAGCCTTTTCGGCAGGAGTGTCCTCATGGGTTTGATTTATCGCAAGTGGTAAATAAATTCCATAGTCCTTTTAATTTTTCTTTACCGCGAGTGGTAAACAAAATCCACCGAAGTAAGGAGGTTCGGTCGGACTCACTGGCCATTCGATGGCAGCCTTATTGTCAGGTGTGTCCTTATGAATTTGATTTACCGCGAGTGGTAAACAAATTCCATGGTCCTTATATACTTGTTTCACCCCGAGCGGTAAACAAGATTCCGATGGTGCAAGGAGGATAGGCCGAATTCACCTTATGCCTAATCCATCTCACACTTCGGAAACGATAAGTATGCATTACTTTATTTTGTTCAAGTGTTGAGTTCGGTTCATACAGTTCAGTTCATTGAATTCAGTTCATATCATTTTTTAACTTAACTGTTATATGCCTTTTTTGATCCACAATTCAAGATAAGTTCAACAGAATCTTATACAGTTTTCAAGTTGATTGATACTGAATTATTAACAAGAAACGAATTAAACAGAAGTCATGATAAAGAAGGTTGAAATTTCATTCATAATCAACTGTTCATTCATATATTCATACATAATATGGACCCAATTACACAAAAAAGATAGATAGTTTTCACATAAGTCCTAAAACTTCAGAATGAAGCAAGATTATCTTGAGCATTGTCTTCACTTCTAAGAGAAGTTGGCGGTTTGCCCACGTTAGTTTGCAACTAACATTTCTTTACCTCGGCTTCGGCAGAGCTCATAACCTTCAGAATAAATCTTAACGATCTCTCCATTCAGTTCATCTAACTTCCGGTACTCTTCACAGATTTGCTTGCGAAGCTCATCAGTCATAAGAGGACCTAAATCCCGAAGGGCCCTAAGCTCCCAAAGTTCTTCTTCATGCTTTTGCCTTCTTTTCAGATGTCGGGCTTCTTTTTCCTCAAGCTTCTCAACCAATTTACCCAGGCTCTTATTGGTTGCCTTCAGCTCGGCATTCTTCTTCATCCTTATCTCACTCCTTTGAACTAAGTCAACATTCATATTGACAATTTCTTGATGTTTGGCCTTAATTGACTTCAGTTCTTCATTGGATGCTTTCAACTCTTCCTTGGATTGAGCTAACTCCTTTCGAAGACCCTCATTCTTATGGAGGATAGCTCCATATTGGCTTCTTTCTCGGGCCAAAGTCGATTTCAGGTTGGCGTTTTCTTGTCTCATAGCCTCCTCTTCGGCCTCGACTTCAATAGACCTTGGGTGTAAACGTCCAAATACAACATTTGCCTACACATGTTCAGTATTATTTGATCAGTTCCAAATATCTAAGTATAAAGATAACTATGGAAATTAGAAAGAGAATCATTTACCTTTGCCAGATAGCTCATGCCTTCCTTAAGCAGATCCCCGTTTGAACTGTTACCAAATCGGTGATCGTCCGTTTCTCGGACGAAAGCATCAAACAGTTGAAAGGGGAAGTTGGCATTAAACTGAGGCCACATGGTTGGCGATGCCATAACATCATTTTAAAACTCGTACGACGATGGCTTTGGGGGAGAGGGCATGGGTTGATCATGCGATGGTGATGGATCCATGTATATGTTTTCGGGGGAAGGTGATCGAGCAGGAATAGGGTCATGAACTGGAGAAGGGACAAAAGATGAACCTGGGTGACTATCAGATGGTTGCTTTCTTTTGCGAGACAGCGAAGGAATAGGTTCGATTGGCTCGTTGTCGTCTGACACTTGAATTTTTATGGGGATTACTGGGGGAATGTCAGTTGAGGGTGCAGGGACTCGAAGGTCATCAGCAGTTAAGGGCGTAATCCTCGTTCTCAGCTTCTTGATACGAAGGACTCGTGCCCGTTCATTTAAAGGTATATCAAGCACACTCCCTCGAGATGGAACAGCTTCTGATGGTGTAGGAGTGGGTGCAGATGAAGGGTTCGCTTCGGGGACTTTTTCTAGATCTATTTCAGGGTCTGTTTTTGGGCGAATAGATCTAGAACTCCTAGCAGCTCTCTTCATTCGTCGGGGTTTGAGGGATTCTTCAGGAATAATGGGCTCATCAATTTGTGGTTCAGTAGTCTGAGGTTCAGTGGGGGGTGCTTTAGTAGTGGGAGGATTGGCTTGAGGGGATTCTCCTGTTGGAAGTTCTTCATTTGTTTCCATAGTCCTCCCAGCCAAAAAGTCTTCAAACTCTTTCACCTCTGAAGAGTTCAGTCTAATCAAAGACACTGCAATGATTACGTAACGACAAATCAAAGCCAATATTATCAAAAGTTTCACAAAAATATACACAAAAGTAGTTCGACACTTACGTTTATGATCATATAGCCATGCCTATTTGGAAAGAAGTCCATGTTTCCATTCCTCCTTCGAGAAATTATCCAGGAGTTCAATCATCTCAGCTACGCGCTCTTCGAGGACATCACCAAAGTCAGCATAAATCTTTTCATCAGTGGCCCAGTTCGGTAAAGAAGCAATTTCTGGTCCCTTAACGAAAAACCATTTTTCATGCCATCCCCTATTGCTCGAAGGAGTGTTTATCAGCGACCGCCTCTCGAACTTCTCGCCAGCCTTTGGTGTGTGTTTACCCAGAACCTTGAACCCCTTTTCTCTGGATTGGGCGATCTTGTATACAGTAAAGAAGAAGTCGAGGGTAGGTTCGACTCCTAATTCGTGACAGAATGCAATAAAGGCCAAAATGTGAATGTAGGAGTTTGGAACCAGTTGGGCGAATCCCACCCCGATGAACCCTAGGAGGGTAACCAGAAAGATGTGAAGAGGAAATCGGACCCCCTTTTCAAGCAGGGTCACTGGAACAACCATCCAACCATCTGGGCGTTGGTACATCTTCTCATCAGATTTAGGGGCTCTTATCAAGTGGGTGTCAGGGATTTGATAACGAGCCTTGATTTTTCGTAGTTCATTCTCAGAAATAATAGAGGGGGTGTTGGCATGAGGATATTGTTCCTTGTTTTTGAAGAATTCAGAGGGGCTAAGAGTGGGTTTTGGAGGCAAAGATTTTTTGCTGGGATTGACAGCCTTAAGGTTCGAGCTCGAATCTTCTTTAGTGGGGCTAGGGCTAGGTGGAACAGATGTGAGTGGGGTCACACGGAGAGGAGAATTCTGATTCGCATTTAGAACCACCATTGTTAAGATTTTGCAGAGAATGGAAGGAAGATCGAAAGAGAGGAAGAAAGCTCAAGAGTCTGGAATTTCAAATTGACAGGTAAAATTGTCAAATTTGGGGGAAATTATCTTTTATACTAACGGTTGCACGGAGCACAAGGGCGGCACATTAAATGCTGGTAATGATGGAGAATTCGAATGGGTAGCGTCCGGATTAAGTCTCAAGCGTTCTCCAAATTGGGCTTTTCATGCTGGACCTCCGGTCTCTTTCTGTTTTATCTTATGGATCATACCAGTTGGGCTTTGGTTCAGTTATTCTCACTATGGGCCTTTAGTAAGTCCTATCATATCATGCACCACTTATAGTTTCTTATTAAAACATTCTGTTTAATAAAAAACTAGGGGGCAATGTTGGGTCGTAATATCTCATATATTGGGCCTAATAGATTGGGCCTACTTATTTGGTTAGTCCATTGGGTCTTCATTATTGGGTCCTAAAGTTGTTGGGCCTAGCAATTATCTTATTTCTGTTAAGTCTTTATAAGATCGGGTCGGATCAGTGGATTGACCCATTAGATATCTTAATATCTCCATCTTTGACTTGTAATGATGAAAAAGGAAGGCTGTTGACCAAAAAGTCTGCAGATCATTAATGTGGATGGGATTATAGTCGATTTCTATTGTATATAAACAAAGGCAAAAAAGGTGACGACTGCATGCAAATGGCTAGAGATATCATGGAGGAGTGGGGGTGTAATCCACGATAGTAGGTGGCGTCTGAGAGTATAACATAGCAAGGAAGTCTTCAAGAAAAAGGTACACACTCACAACTGATAACTTTCTCTCTCTCAATACACTAGATTTTATTATCCTCCATTGTTAACCTTATGATCGCCTGTACTGACTCTCACGCCTGAGTTATCCCCCGACGGTCGAAGCCGTCAAGCTTCTGATGTTGACTATGTTTAATGTGTAAGATCAAGACATCTTACGTGATTAAGACGTGACAAAAAATCTTAACGTTAACAAACAACAAAATAATCTATACATAAAGTCACAACATATATAATTTACCTTTCTAATCTAATCGAGAGTATTTCTAAACTAGGCATCCCTCCCCCATGTTAGGAGAGAGACGGAAATGGGGTTATTGCAAGAGGGTAATTCAATATTAGGGGTGTCAAATGACGTGGCATTCACTAAGACAAATGGTACCCAAAAAATTAAAATAGTACTAAAACCCAGAAGCTCACCACGTCCTCAAGCTGCTCAACAGACCGAACAGCCTCCCAAGTATTGGAATTTGGAGCCGAAATCATTAATTTGGATTCGGAGCTTACAAGGGTACAGGGCATGACCGACCACTCTGTCTTGGGTAGGCTGAATATGGCTTCAAAGTCTTCCAAACGCATTGGAGGCAACAAACAATCTCTTCAAAAGTAAAGTAACAAAACTAATAACAACATAAATAAATGGTTGGAATAAATGTGATTATAAACTTGTAATGTGAAATTTGGATATTGATTTTAGCTTAGCTGATATTTAGGGTTTAGAGAGTAGCAAACACATCGAAATGAAAAACATGGTTTAGTTGTTGGAGGGCGACGTACCCCACCGAAAGTTTGGATATCTTACTTACGGACAGGAGCGGCTAATTTTGGTCAATTGATCAATATAATACAGTATTGACAAACGGATTGGGAGGTGTTCTATCTACGTGTCAGTATACTTACCTTCCATTTTTGTATTAAAAAAATATTGAGAAAATGGAGGAAAACTTGTAAACAGAGGTTTGGAGAGAGAAAACATTATATATTTTATCATAATAATTTAATAAATGATCAAAATATATGTGAGTAAATAGTCGATGATATTAAATATTTTTATCGTTAAAAGTTTAAAAGAATTTTCACCCATTCATCAAATAGTGAAAAAGTGTCAGATTATTTTTATTTTTGAAACAATAATACCATTCAATATATTATAAACTAATTAATTGGTGTTGATTTCAATTAGTGTCTAAAACTATAAAAATATAGTGTATCAGAGGAAATGTATAATGAAGAATGCTAAATTCATGAACCAAAAAAGAAAGATTTTGGGAAAGGTCTTTTACCCTTTACTTTTAAAGATGACGTGTAACTTGTATACATTAGCCCGTATATGGATGGATATTTGTCAAAATCCACGATACATGCATATGGGTAAAAAGTAGTTGAATAAAATGATACTCTTTGACAGAAATTTTCCCCTTCTTGCATATCTATGGTAAATTAATCCAAAGTACAACACGTAAAAGAGTTGGCAACTTCACAAGTATATGTATAGTTGAATCTTTGCTCAACCTCTGGCAGCTTCTTTATCCTTGCAATAACTAAAATGCTGCTCCATATAATTCATTTAGTTGAAAATACCAAAAGGGAATTATGTCCTGGTAGACTCTAGCTGCTGCGCATATACATCATCCAAACGAGAAACTTACCTACACCAACACAAAGAACGAATGGTAAATGTAGCAAAGAATTGTGGCAAGCTGGTGGCTCTCATCATCGTTCCTTCACATTATGCCTCGTCACAAAGAGAAGACAAATTCTATATCTGGGCATAAAGGAGTTCATTCCATGTATCAGGAATCCCAGGTAAGCACCAATGCAAGCAATCTTGTACACCAGTTGATGCTTTAAGACTGTATTGTGATATATGACCTTCATCCCTCAGTTGAGAAATTGCAGTTATATCCAAAATCTTCACTCTAGTACCCTTAACAGCACTCTCGACAACAGGATCACTTGATTCATCTTGCAGAACTTCACTTCCTTGCTTCAATGGAGTGGTATTGTCGCAGCTACCTCCAGTGTTCCAGTCCCCGTTAAAGAAATGCCTTGGTGATATTGTACGAAAGAAAGCTTTGAGTTGTGGGTGCGAGGGAATTTGTGAATCTACCCATCCGCAATGCTATGAACTGTAAAATTCTTATGCGTTCCCTATTTGTGCAAGCTTCTTATCTTTAACTGGCTTTCCGTCCACATGCATCACCCATCGGTTTGCATTGAGCTTCCCTCTGTTCCAGTGATGTCCTGTGTTAAGAACCAAGACATTAATTTGATCGAGAAATTTGCTTAAAAAAAGCAGGTAGGCGGTCCAAATGCATAGCAACTTCGTGGCTGGATCTGTGATGTTAATGGGCTCTAAATTACAAAAGGCTTGCTGACCAGTAATACAAGATAGTGGTGTTGGTATCTGGAAATCTAAAAGCCCAACCATCTGGACGAACTGCTCCACGAGGTTTGACAAGACCAAACTTCCATCCTATGTTCTCAACTTCTGGTCTCTCTTCACCACCAGTGACCATGCACATGAGAGATTGAAATTGCTGTCTATTCAAGGAATCTCCTACAAAAGCAATAGTTTTGTCCTGCATTCTGGAATAATGTCACATTTAGGGCAATGCAAACATTTAAAACCTTTTATGTATGCAGAATTATATGACAATATTGTGATTAATGAATTCGAGGCAAGAAAAGAGAGATAAAATATGGGTTAAATGCATTGCCAGCCACTGAACTAAATGTCAATTTACAAAATCATCACTCTACTGAAAACTCTACAAATCACTAAACCGTCTGTTTTATAAAAAGTTACAAAATCTGTTTAGTTTAAAGAAAGCTGACATGAAATACATTTGCCAGCATGGCAGCACCTACGTGGCACAAGTGTCAAATTTATTACAAATTACGAAAACAGGCAGTGTCCTTGCACTCACTCAAGGTGGATTACATGGGATGAGATGAAGACTAAATGAAGGCATATATTCAGGTTTCTCAAACTTAGTAGGCATAAGAAAATGGTATTAAACTTCAAAATGAACAAAAATAAAATGGATAGGAAGGGTGCACCTTCTCAAAGCCTGTGCACCTTCAAATTCTGGCATCATACAGTTTTCCGGCTGCCAACGATATCCCTCATAAGAAAAATCTGTACGCTGGGTCAATCTACATGCCCACATGTCAGATAGCCACTGCTTACATCCCAATCCAGAATACAGTGGTCGCCGGTTGTCTGCAACCCATCTGCCCTTGGCATAGTTACAAGCTGTGAAGAACAATGGAAATACTTAAAAACGTTTCAAAAACATTTCACTTCCATACTTTGACAGTTTCAAATTTTGTTGGGACAAATTTAGTATAAATGTATGCAAGCTTGAAAGAAGTTACTGGAGCATCATATATTGAGATAGTCATACTATACTTGATAAGTTTGGAATTCATAGAGTACTAACAGATCTAATACTACTAAGGCTAGTGCCCAAACTAGAATGTAAACCTAAAACAACTTAAACTACACAACTAATTCCAAATAACCTAGATCCCTAAACAACCCCCAACTCATAAACTTAAAATAAAAGAAACTCTTTTATCTACAAAACTAATTACAATTATCAATGCCATTTAGAAAGCTTGGATGTCAGTTATATAATTTGCAAGAATGAGACGTCAAATGTTTCAACCTCATGTCCAAGGAAAGAACAAAAAAGATGCTTTGTGTCACCCTTACAATGAATAAATCTCTAAATAGATGAAAATATATTCTCATCCATTAAATTTAGAGCACATAGTTCCTGCATCAACATTACTTTTAGTCCTTTCTCTTTTAATCAACTAAGCAACCACCAAGTCAGAGCTGAGAATGGTGATGGAATTATAAATGACAAAACTAAGGATTTAGCCATTATAGTTGGCAAGTTTTACTTATTTCACAACTGAACTTTTAATTTTTTGAATTACCCCATTAAACTAATTAAAATTTTATAATTGGATCAATCTGTTAACTAAAGCCCAGTTCTGTTAAATTGATCGTGATTTTTTTCTTACGTGGCAGAAAAGGAAAAATGACTCAGATGATTACCGTTTAATTACGAGAATACCACCTAACTGCAGATCTCGTCAATATCTTCTTCTTTTTCCTCCCTTTTTCAGTTTTTCATCACTTCTTCTTCTCTCTAATTTTCAGTCTTCTTCTCTCTAATTTTCAGTGGACAACAATGGCACCATCAACCTTATCTACCATCACTCTTTGATCATCCTCTTTTCCTGCACCATCCTCTGCCTTTCTTTCTTACGCACCCCTCAGTTACCTTTCCCGAGCAAACCCTAGAATTCTCTCTATACCCCAAAAATTCACCACAGAGTCAGCTTCTCTCGCCCTTTCGCCGCCGTTTAAGCCTCTGAAAATGATTACCAAATAAATTTAAGGAGGAGAGAGTAGATAATCGAAAACCTCTTTTTCGATGAGTTGGTGAAGAATTTCTCGCCTTGACCGGCCGATACGTCGCCACGGTAGTCGCGCCACACCAGAACGCGATCCTTGATGTCTAGAAGGAAGGAAGAGCGTCAAGCCACACTGCCGATAATTAATCAATTCTAAAGTTTCACCTCAGTTTTTGGGATCAAATCATAGTTGTAGAATATTGAGTAGATCTGCCGGTCAGGTGGGTATTCTCGTAATTAAACGGTGATGCCTACGACAATTTTGCCGATGAAAGAGACAATTATGAGTGTTGATGCTAATTTTGGCTTTTGGGTAAACGGTGATGCCCACGGTAAGTTAACAGACTTTCATCGGCAAATAAATTTCGTAATTAAACGGTGATGCCTACGGTAAGTAAAGTCTTTTGTGTAAATATTAGCCTGCTGGAGATTTTAAATTTACATTTGATTAGATTTTTGAATTGTTGATCGATGCTAATTTTGGCTTTTGGGGTGAAATGTTGTGGCTATGTGAAGCAGATTGAGCAGAAATGTAGGGAAGGGAAAACTGAAGCAGAAGTTGAAGAAGAGGATATCGAAGTTGCTGTGAAATCAATGACACCCCACATGTTTTGCAAGACCCTCACTGCTTTTGACACCAGCATTCATGGAGGTTTCTCTGTCTCTGTCCCTCTGTGCCTCTGTCCCATTGAGGTTTAAATGTAATATTGAAGTGGTTGAGTCATTTTTCTTTTTCTGTTAAATGAAAAAACTAACGTTTAATTTAACAGAACTGAGCTTCAGTTAACAGACTGATTCAATTGTAAAATTTTAATTAGTTTAATGGAGTAATTCAAAAATTTAAAAGTTCAATTGTGAAATAAGTAAAACTTGCCAACTATAGTGGCTAAATCCTTAGTTTTGCCAATTATAAATTCATACTCTTCAATGGACAATGATACTACTCTGCACTCCTCCGCCCTCAAAAGAATGACTTGTGTACGTATTTTAAGCAAATTAATAAAGGAAACACTCTTTTTCTAACTATGGGCCTAAAATAAAAGAAACATATTTAACATAAAATTAAAACTCTTTTTCTAATATTGGACCCCAAAATAAAGTACTTTTACATGGGATCACAAGCTATATGAATTAGACTTGTATAATTCAGCCATTCTTTTTTTAGGACAATTTTTTCATGTCAGCCAAGTACGGAGGAAGTAATTTATTAATATAAGAAAGAGAAACTACCCTCCTACTTTAAAGGGGTAGCGAGTAAGACTATAAGATAAAAAGGTTTCAATATTATCCATGTAATATATTTTGCAAACAAACACATATAAGGATTGTATAGTAATTTTAACTCCAAATGATACGTCAGCTTTCAACTTCCATCCACTTCCCGCTCCCACTAAACTCTCATGTTTCAACTCCCTATAAATAGACCTAAATGCCTTTATCTCTATGCTAGTATTAGCACAATGAGCCTGCACATGCAAATGCAGTGTGTTTGTGGTGCCTCTAGTGCCAATATAATAATCACCCTAGTTGAAAATATTGAGAGATCAAGGAACAACTGTAGTATGGATTGTCTAAGATGAATGCACAAGTAAGAACAAAGTGTACTTTGAAGAATCATGCAAGCAATTTTTAATATCATGAGCACAAAACTCTACCTTTCTTCTCATTAGAGGAGGTCAAGATCTGCTTATCGTCTTCTCTCACAGGAGAGACTCTGGATGAAATATTTAGCGCACTATCAACACCTTGAACTGTCATTTCATCTCGTTTTCCTTCTGCCAAGTTTGGATGTGAATACTCTTCTGGAAACTCCACCTTAGCGTTTAAGGACACTGGTAAATTATCAAGTTCATCCACTGATGTAACTGAGACACAAGATAAATTCAACAGCAAAAACAGAAAAAAGGATGAATGGATGATAAAACTGGACGTGTGAAGCACAAACATGTAATATAAAATTCTATTTGATCTAATAATAACCGAGAAGACTTTTGATTCATTTTATGTAATATAATTTTTTTATGCTTTGACAAAATGAACAAATTATAGTTGTTTAACAATAGATACTAGATTAAACTGCTTCGTTTATATTCTTTTTGCCGATAGTAAATAATGACAACACAAAGGGATAAATATATTATAAAAACCAACTCACCATACAAGTATATTTACGTGAACACCAAGGACTAACCTGAAGGCTTGATAAACTGATCTTCATCTGAAATTAAAGGGATAAGTGGGTTTTCCTCCCAAGACCACAGAAAAATGGTAGTAAAAATTAGAGCAGCCAGCGTACAAAAATATTGTCTCCCCCATAATCTACTCCATTGTCCTCCCTTCATCTCTGCAGTTCAACTCCAAATGACACAGACCTTGTCCTTAGTTTGACCTCCTTTGTGTCATTATACTTCACTGGAGATGGGAACTTCAGCAATTAGTCCATGAAAGATGTTAGAGGAATATTCATACATGTTCAAGGTTGGAAGTTCTGACTGTGAACATTGAAAAATAAAAAGACAATCTATTCAATTTGAAAAAGAAAAGGAAAAACAAAAATCCTGAATTATATTTATGCAAAGCAACATAACATTAGCCTATTTTATGTAAAAAGAGAAATGAAATTGGCACCTCGAAAATAAAGCAACTTGCTATATTATATCAGTAATAATATAAAAGAGGTTTTGAGTGGGAAAACAAAGATTAACATATATATGGCTGATTTAAGATTAACATATATAAGGTTGATTTACATTTACTCCATGACCAGTGAACATTGGCAACTATATACTTGTCCATTCATTCAAGGAAACTTTCATCCTTTCTGCTCTCTTTCACAAAGAAATTTTGCCAAATTGTATTGAACACAATTCAAAGTTCAGTGATCAATTCCATTTAAGATTTTTAAGAAAAATAAGTAGATATCTTTTTCAGTATTTATTTCTTAAATTTTCTACTTCGGATGAAAATTTTATGTCATCAAAATGTCTATTTTGGAACAGGTAAGCTAGTGCCCAAGTGTGGGGAATGAAACCAGCGACCAGCTATATAACTCTTAACTTCTTTAAAGTCCCTTGGATTTCCTTACTGTCCACCTTTGTTGATTAAATATATCAAAACTCATGTTTTCAAGCTCTGTCATTTGTTTTTCACTTTGTAACTTTTTTGTAATTGACCACTATGGTCTTAAATATGTTAACTCCTAGAAAGCTTCAAAAGGCGATAAAAGTTTAAGAATTTAATGAACCATAAATTAATTCACTTCATATTCGAGTTTCAGATTCCTCTAGAGTCTTTACTTGTAAGAGCTACTTAGATTATTTGTCTTGAATCATGTTCCAGCTCACTTCCCTTTGGCTTCTTGTTTTTGGAAGGCCAAGGTTCCTTCCAAAGTCAAGACTTTTACTTGGTTATTTCTTCTCAAGCGGTTAACTAATGATTTTTATCAAGCGCGCAACCTTAAAAGACTGTTTAAAATATCTGTGCTATGTGCATGAAGAATAATAACACCGTTCTAATTTATTATTGCATTACCTTTGCTAACTTTTAAAACATATCTTTTGGAACATTCGATATTGATAATGATTCGGGGTCCAGCTTCAGTGTAGGTATTTGTTGCTGATTAGATGTTGGGGTTTTAGAAGGAACAAGCAAGCCAAGATGCTTTGGTAATGTGGAATTTTCTCATTTTTGTTGGGGAATATGATATGAAAAAAATGACATTCTTTAGCAAGAAGAATCTATATCTGCACTAGCAGAGATATCAGATTTGTTTGCTTGTTTTTCCATGGGCATCTGCTATAAATGTTTTGTCAGGCATTTCTGTTTCAAATCTATGTTAAGGACCAGAGATTTGTTTTTAGTCATATATTTAGTGCACCAAACAAAATTCAGGATGTAATGTTATAGCATTATAATAAACAGATACCAAATAGGAACTGAATGATGAAAGATAACAACTTAGTACTATTAAATTGCAACCCTATTCCACAATGGAGACTAATGCATTAAGCCAAAATCATCCTATTCAACAAATCAACCCTACCTAATAGCATTGGTCATGTTGAACTCAATACACAATACATGCCCGGTATTCCATACAAACTTCACTAGGTACTAGTATTATATTTTCATTAGAATCTTTTTCAACACTGATAAGGAAACATAACTTGAACAAGTACCATAATATATTGACATCCAAAGAACTAAAATGAAAAGAAAGCTTAATACAAAATGAGAATTACAAAAGGACCAACTGTTTGTGATATCTGATCCAATGTGACTTGTACTTAACTTAGATAGGTGATTTCCAGTTCGCTTAAAACAGAAGGAAAACAATATATATATATATATATATATATATATATATATATATATAATTAAGTAGAGACCCCGCACCCAACTTTGTATTGTTGTTTTACATTGCTAACCAACAATTTTTTCTTCTTTTTCCTGATAAATAGAAACCTGACCAACTATACAGTTAAATCAACTACTAAATTAAGGAAAAACAAATCCCATGACCTAAAAAACAATCAACATCAATCCATATGGAGTAGAACTAGAAAATACAATTATTTGAATCTCTTTGCAGGATAAATAAAAATTTAAAAGCAAACTAACTCCACCCAAATTATATTTCAAGCCCATAAAATTGAACTTAGCTACATTCAACCAAACATGTAAGGTCAAAGCTTTGATAGTTAAAAAATTGTGAAATCCATATAATATTCACAACACAAGCATAATTTTTTACCCAAACATATTATGACAACAACTAACTCATTGTACCCATTTCAAATAAAAACGATAGCATCAATTTCCATATTATTTTTTCGTGAAAATTAAAAAAAAAATGGGATACGAAATTTAATAGTAACATAAGAAATAACGCATTAAGCATTTTATATAATAAACACAATAAAATCTTGGGAGATTAAAACCATGAATGAGGAAAAAAGCACATTTGAAGGTTTTAATGGAAATTAAATGGTAATTACATAAAAATTAAAAACAATCACCTGATATTTTTGAATGCAGATAGATCTGCTGAACCTCTACTCCTAACTATTCTTAATAATGTTGCAGGTCCGTCTACAAGTATACGTACAAGGATATGTATAAGAATGTACATGTATATAATTTGTACGTATATTGTGTGTGGTGTCTGTGTTTTGGAGAGAGAAGAGATGGGAACGATAGCAAAGAAGGCGCGTTTGTGCAATGAATGGTGTTCCGCTAAGAAATGATAAATTACGTTCAGGCCCTTATGTTTCTCGAAATTAAAAAGTGTGCCCCTTGATTTAAAAAGGATAATGACATGGGTGTGGATGGTAAAGAATGATAATGGGGTTAAATTTATTTTTTTTCCAAAATTGGATCAAGTTATCGTAAATTGGTCAATTGATTAATATAGTATTGACACGCAGAGAAAGTAAATTGGTCAATTGATTAATATAGTATTGACACGCTAGAATTTTTCCTTTCAAGCTAATTAATCCCATGAATCACAATATAAGGTTTTAAATATATAATATTATAATTTATAATTTATCTATAAAATTAACTAATCAATTGACTAAAAACTTCAAAGTCTAATTAATAGTCCATAGTTCGGGAAAAATTAATATATATATATATATATATATATATATATATATATATGTATTTAAAGTCATTAGACTAGCAACTCAAATGTTGACAAGGGTTGGAATAAGATGTTATGAAATACTATAATTGGACAAAATGAATTTGAAAGAAGCACTCCAAACGTCAATAAATAATTTTTTTTACTGATGTATTTTGACCTACCTCTAAAAATATTCTATTTTCGCCATTATTTCTCAATTCTCAAACCTAAACATCCCCATTTCGTTTTACTCCAAATCAGTCCATTTTGCCCCTCATTTTAGCAGTTTAGTCAACTAAATTGACTGCGAAGGGTGCATTTAATTGTCTAAGTTGAAGTTGACGGTGCATTTAATATAAATTTTAATTTAGGGTGCAAATTGATTTGGAACAAAAAGTTTGGGGTACAAATTAGATTTTAGTCTAATTGCTAAATATGGGACCAAATTCCAAAATTTGTTATTGGTTCCCGACGGTGCATGACCAACTCACGTGCAGGTTTGAGGTTAAAATTAATTGCTCGCGGAAACATGTTTAATACTCCTGCTTACTCCATAGACTATTACTCTGCACTACACCGTGTCTTTCTTAATATAAATCGTTTTAAAATTATACATAAATATTAAAAAAATAATTATATAATATTAAATAAAATATCAATTATCTATATTAACCTTATATTGAAAAAAAGAGAGTTATTTATTGGGCAAAAATAGTAAAAAAACCAAAATTATATTTATTATTTGGGATAATATTAGAAACTAAGCAATTAATGTTTACTTGAAATTTTCAAACGATTTATATTAAGAAACAAAAACAATTCTCTAAAATGACTTATATTAAAGAACGGACGGAGTATTACTATTAATATAAATAATGCTACTATCACATAAAAGTATCACATAATACTCACATACTGCATGGGATGACACCTATAGATTTGTTATTGACATAACTCACTTAACTCAACAACAAATTTTTAGATGTCATTTATGTAGTATGAATAATGATAAATAATATTTTATGTGATAAAGAATATCGTTATAGATAATATTTTCTCACACGACGACGTGTTGAAACTAGCACTCTCCCAACTCCCAAGTCGCAAGGTAAGACAGTGGCCGGCACGTTTTTTATATTTCTTTTCATCAAATTATGACGTTGAATAAAGTTTTTTTTGACTCAACTCGACTCTATTTTAATAAAGTTACTCGCAAACATTTGAGACATGTACAAATCAAAATTAAAATCTATATTATGATAATTCATATAAAATTAACTCAATCAATTATTTAAAATAATTTAAACTTTTTAAACTAGATCTCGAGTCTTGTAAAAATTTAATGAAATGATATTATAACTCTTGAATCAATTGATGAACATATACAAGAAACATAAAAAATCATTCCATTTCTGAAAGTATGTAAATAATTTAATTATTAAATATTAATATATTAAATAAAACGAGTATACTTGATACAGTATACCAATAAGTATCAACGAACTTATTCAAATAATGACACATGAGGAAGTAATCATAACCATTAATAAGCCTTTCAAAATTCAAATAATAGTAACAATAAGCAACTTGCAACTACTCCAACAAACAAGAGGGCCGTTTTACAAATTTACCCCTTCCATCTGCGCTATTTATGTTGGATTGTCACCTTCAAATCAATGACAAAAGGCCAAATTCTTGCGCAAAACGGACGCATTTCTCTCTCCAGAGCTTCTCATTTTTCACGCCTTTTTTGTGGTACTTTTCTATTCTTCTCTCTCATCAATTTCAGTACAGAAATGGAAAATTTGAGAAAGAACACTGTAGAACAATAAATTAATCAAAATATAATTATACATATATTATTATATATATACACACTAGTTCATATATACGCGGATCGAACACAATTAAATAATCATTATTTTAGTAATATAAATCGTCAAATCTTCTGAATTTATAGCTGAAGTTTTCGTACTCGCCTTTTTCTCCATTTCAAGCAACCTTTGGAATCTCTCTTTCATTTTCAGACGGAAAGCGTACGACGACTTCAATATGAAGGAATGACTCTGGCTCATTTTTTTTCCTTTCTCCCAGATCTGTCGCTAATTACACGTTCCAAGGTACTTCATTATTCAGGTTTTGCAATAGATCTATCGCCATACATTTTAGCTTCATTGTCAAATCTGAGCTGAAAAAAGTGATCATTTTTTTTGGTATCGGAATCTCTCTAGTTTGAGGTAGAGATCTAATGCTGTATGTGACTATGAAATGCGTTCTTTTTAAGCTAATGAATCATTTTTTATTGTTGTTGTTGTTATTTTTTTTGTTCTCATTTCCTGTTTTTAAGCTCTGAATAGAATTACAGTTTCGGTTGTTTTCGTAGATCTGTATATTCGTTTGTATTTGTAGGAATTTGTTCCTTCGCTGTGCTTACGTTAATTTTTTTAGTTTACTTATACTGCTGTTTGCAAAAAATCAAATCTTCGTATAATAAAGGTCTGCATTCTGCGCATCAAAAAATTTCAGTATGTTATTTGTTGATTTTGGCTATGATTATCATATTTTGAGGAATTGAGTTGAGTATATATGAACTTAGAATGAAGTTAATTAGAAATTATTTTTGTTAGATTCTCAATTGATGTAAATATGCAATGCAAAAAGCACCTTTACCCCCTGTGGCCCCGTGGTCGTCGCCTTGTAAGCATTGAGCTACTAAACTTTTAAAAAAAATGCAATTAGCCACTGTGTTTAAAAAGAATTCTTAATCAGGCCATTCTGTCTAATTTTGCTCATGGATGTTAAATAAACTGTCCAAATTTCCTACGTGGCAAGCTAGTCAAACCCGACGACGAAATCTTCACCTGCACAGATTCTAGCTCAGCCAAATCCCTAAACCCGTTTTAACGAAACCCATTGCCACGCCTACAGCTTCATCGGCCTCCTCGTCTTCTTCTGCAGCTTCTTGTGCCTTGTTTAAGTCAGATGCAGAACAACCACAACAACAGCAAAATAAATCGTGTGATGGGCTAGCAGCGGGGTCAGGGCAGCGTTATCGCTTCCACCGCCTCGATGGAAGGTGGTTTTCAACTGTCAAATGGTGGAATAATGGAGGATGTTGATTGCATGGATGTGATGGAGGATTTCGGGTACACGGATCTGATTGATGGGAATGATACTTGGGCCCATCTTCTATTTTCCACCAAAACCCTGATGATCAAGGGGAAGCTAGAGACTACTCCAATCAGAAGGAGCAAGTGAGTGATTTTATGTTACAGGGGAACATTGAGTTGGTTCAAGAGAAAGAAGAAAGGTTTAGATGAGCTAGGGGTTATGTTTTTTGAGTGGCTCAAGACAAATAAGGAGCACATCTTCCGCAACTTCATCGACTTTAATGATTAACGAGTGATCAACAGCTTGTCGAAAGCTTCGGTAGCCGTGACCGGCCCATGCGCCGCCACCACCAGCCTCGGACACCTCTTCCTCATCGTGGTCCAATCCAAACCCAAGAGCTGAGATCGTGAAAGTTGAGCCAATTGGGGATAAAGGGGAGATCGGAGAGGAGAGAGTAGGAGTCTTAGCAATAGGGTTTTTGATTTGGGAATTTTAAGAGGAAGAAGAAGCACGCGACTTGTTTTGATTTTGATCTGGTTCTGTTTTTTTATTTTGTTTTGTTTTTTTTTGTTTTTATGTTTAGTTATTAATAGGTTTTAATAGTATGTTTCTTTTTTGTTTAAACTTAAATTTAATAATTTTATTGTATTAATATTAATTTTTAAAATTAAAATAATAATTAAAAGAGGAAAGCAGATAAAGGAAAAGAAAAATTATAAAGAAAATGAAGTAAAATATTTATTTTAATTTCATTATTATTTTAATCATTTTTTGCCACATTAATAGGTTTTAATATTTTTAATAGTATGTTTCTTTTATGTTTAAACCTAAATTTAATAATTTTATTGTATTAATATTAATTTTTTAAAATTAAAATAATAATTAAAAGAAAGGAAAACAGATAAAGGAAAAGAAAAATTATAAAGAAAATGAAGTAAAATATTTATTTTAATTTCATTATTATTTTAATCATCATTTTTTTTGCCACATTAATAGGTTTTAATATTTTTAATAGTATGTTTCTTTTATGTTTAAACCTAAATTTAATAATTTTATTGTATTAATATTAATTTTAAAATTAAAATAATAATTAAAAGAAAGGAAAAGAGATGAAGGAAAAGGAAAAATTATAAAGAAAATGAATTAAAATATTTATTTTAATTTTATTATTATTTTAATCATTTTTTGCCACATAATTAATGATTTTATTTTATTATTTTTTTTGTGTTACCACATAAGAAAATAATGATTTTTTATTTTTTTTCAATGCCACGTCTGAAAATATTTGACGTTCTTCCAAGAAATTTGACGGAATGACTTGATTAACAATTTTTAAAAAACACAGTGGGCCAATTGCATTTTTTTAAAATTTAGTGGCTCAATGCTTACAAGGCGACACCACAGGGGTTAAAGGTGCTTTTTGCCAATTGAGTTCTTACTCGACCAACTACTCAGAATGTAATCCGTTTAATGTCTCAATTAATTTCTCTTAGGCTGAGTTTTTTTTTGGTGTGGGATTGGGACTATGAGGCTGCTAGTTGAAGTTGTCAACTGATTATCTTTATTTCGAAGTGCCTAACCTATGCTCATAAATGCAGAATCAATGACACTTGCCAGCAAATTAATGCTGATCTAATACTTTGTTGTTAAGAAAAACATGTGGTGCCTGGAAGTCCCAATTGCCTGAAAGTGCTCTGAAGTGTTAGTACTATACTATAAAACAATTTCGGGCTATTCGGGGACAAAATATCCGGGCACTGTAGCATTGCTGTTAATCTAGTTATATTGTTCAAACTAAGGTTTTGTCTTTTGGTTGCTCTTTTTGAGAAGTATGTTGTTCAAAAGAAGTCCTTAGTTTGGAGTATTGAAATAATATGAAAAAGGTGTGAAGAGATTCATGTAATTACATGTTTTCTTTTCAGGTGCAGAACTTTGAAGGAATAATTTAACAGACATAAGCATGGCATTAGGAAAATACACTAGAGGTGATGGCAGAAAATCGTCGACAGGTTATTGTTCGACGGTTACTTTTGTCGTATTTGTGGGCCTGTGTTTAGTTGGAGTATGGATGATGACATCATCATCAGTTGTTCCTGTTCAAAATGTAGAGGAAACCTCTCAAGAGAACAAGAATGAGGTGAAGGAGACCAGCAATGAGGACAACCCAAACAGTGAGAGCAACACAGGCAGTGAAAGCCACCCGAAGCAGTTTGAGGATAGTCCTGGGGATCTACCTGAAGATGCAACCAAAGGGGATAACACTGTAACTGTAGTTTTGGATGAAAACAATTCTAATCCTCAACCTGAGAAGACAACTGAAAATCCTGCGCAGGACAACCAGGAAGAGGAGCGTGGGAAGCAGAGCAGAGAAGAAGAAACTAACCCAGAAAATCGATCAAAAACTGAGACAGGAAATGGACAAGAAAAAAAGGAAGATGTGGAATCTAAAACAGAGGATAAAGATTCTGAAGCTGGTAAGAAAAAACCAGAAGCTGGTGATAAAAAACCAGAAGCTGGTGAGAAAAAACCAGAAGCTGATGAAAGCAATTCTGGTGAGCACGGGAACTCAGAAGAGGGTTCAAATGAAAAAAAACCAAATTCGGATGAAGAGGAAAAGAAATTGGAGGAAAGGTCTAGTAAACCAAAAGAAGGGAATAAAGCTGAGGGTCAGACAGAGGAGAAGAAGTCAGAGGAAACAGCTGGTGAGAAAAAGGAGGTGTTTCCTTCTGGAGCTCAATCAGAGCTTTTGAATGAAACCGTGACCAATGATGGGGCATGGAAAACTCAGGCAGCAGAGTCAAAGAAGGAAACAAATAAATCTTCTGAACCTGACCAACAAACTGGGTACAATTGGAAACTTTGCAATGTCACAGCTGGGACAGATTACATCCCATGCCTTGATAATTTGCAAGCAATTAAGAGCCTTCGAAGTACTAAGCATTATGAACATAGGGAGAGGCACTGTCCTGATGACCCACCAACCTGTCTTGTTCCTCTTCCTGAAGGATACCAACATTCAATTGAATGGCCCACAAGCAGGGAAAAGGTATATTAATTGTCTTAAAGACATGCTCACTTCTTCCATTTCTGGTGGTTGATTTTCTATGATATTTTAAGATTGTTTAACATTTTATTTTATTTTCTTTTTTGTACCCATATCCTACCTTTTAAATGGACTTCTGCTGTTTGTTCTGCAGATATGGTACCATAATGTTCCCCACACAAAGCTTGCAGAAATTAAGGGTCACCAAAATTGGGTTAAAGTTAGTGGTGAATACCTTACTTTCCCTGGTGGTGGGACCCAGTTTAAGCATGGTGCTCTTCATTATATTGACTTCATCCAGCAGGTTAAGATTTCTATTGGTCTCATTTCATTACAGAACATCTTTTTCTCGCTTATCAGACACACAACTTCACATTTTTTGTGATCAGTCACTAGTCTTGTGCCTGAATCATAGCTTACTGCTACCTGTTTGCTTCCTCTCCATGCCCAACACCATCTTTGTTATTGAAGTGATGTGTTCAAGACCTAGAAACAACTCATCTTTTGTATGCTCTCAAAGTCTAAGATGCCGTGGGTAGTTGTTTGGATACAAAGTAGCATGTTTGATATTAGTCTTTGCTTCAGCTCTGGTCCCAATTGTGGTTTGTCTTCTCTTTAACTTTAATTATTCAACTTGCTAACTGGATGTCATCATGCAACTCTTTCTTTAATAAAGTATGCAATGAAGATGGCATATAATTATATATAAATTGTGTAGGCAAAAGAATATACCTGAGCCTATTTATGCAAATGCAAAAGAAGTTTCGTCCCTAATTTGTATTCAGAAGTTATGAGTTTTGTCAATAGGTAGATGAACAAACAAATTGATGGAAAAACATAATAAGTGGCTCTACTATAAGCAATCACAATCAAAATGTACATGTTGCAGTTTTGTAGTTATTACATGACAACCCCAAATATCATCTGTAGAGTATATTATCTTTTCAAACCTAGTCATTATCCAATCATGCTCTTTCTACACATTACTGTACATTAATCATTTAATGTTCATGTAGAATCTGGAATAGTTTGAATCTCATAGTCATTTTGGAGTCGGTTGCAAGTTTGTTCAGAAAAAAAATACACCTTGTTTAACCAATTGTCATGGACAATGTAAACGGAAATTGTATCATAAATCAAATATTAGAATTCAGGATGATTTTATATTGGAAGAGGCATGCATCAGAAAGATAATTTCTTTCCATCTTGTGGAGACATTCTAGATTTCTTGTTTAGTCTTTTTAAGAAAAGGTGTTAGGGTATTTTGAATTAGTTATGCTGATCGAAGTATCATTGCAAACTATATACTTTATATTCTTATTGATGTGAAAACATTGGATTCATGAATTGTTTACATTAATATGTATTTTAATTCATACTTTTATATTAATCTAATGACTTATAATGTCTTGCTAGGCAGAGTTGTTGATCTTTATGAAATACTTCTTAGCATCTTCCGACAAGTCTCGTTTTTAACATGGATGTATTTATTGCTACTGCAGATTGTACCTGATATTGCATGGGGAAAACGTTCGCGTGTAATATTGGATGTTGGATGTGGGGTTGCTAGCTTTGGAGGTTTTCTTTTCGATAGGGATGTGCTGACCATGTCATTTGCCCCAAAAGATGAACATGAAGCTCAGGTTCAATTTGCACTTGAGAGGGGAATTCCTGCATTATCTGCTGTGATGGGCACAAAGAGACTTTCATTCCCAGCGAGAGTTTTTGATATTGTTCACTGTGCGCGCTGTAGGGTTCCGTGGCATATTGAAGGTACTCCATATACTTCTGATGACTTTGTTTAGAAAGCTGGGTTAGATAGCTGAAGCTGAAGTGATGAACATTTTGTCACTCTTTTTCGTATATATAGTAAACATGCTCTTTTCCTCTTATCTCCCCCTCTAGTTGTGCCATATTTACTCATGGTCATAAATTTGTTGCTTTATATAAAATGCAGGCGGCAAGCTTCTCTTGGAGTTGAATCGTGTACTCCGGCCTGGTGGTTTCTTTGTGTGGTCTGCTACTCCTGTTTACCAGAAACTTACGGAAGATGTTGAGATATGGGAAGGTGGGAGACTCTTTACCTAATCTTTTCTAGCATTAAAATATGCTGGTAGTATAGCTAACAAATTGTGTATTTTCTTTTCAAATGTCGGCAGCAATGAAGAAACTAACAAAGGCAATGTGCTGGGAAATTGTGTCAATTAGTAAGGACAGACTAAACAGTGTAGGTGTTGCTGTATATCAGAAGCCTAGTTCTAATGAGTGCTATGAGACAAGATTAGAGAAGGAGCCTCCTTTGTGCAGTGAATCTGATGATCCAAATGCATCCTGGTATTATTCTCGTTAGCTGTGGAAAAAATTATTAATGTTATATTTGATTTAAAATTTGATGGTTTATCTTAGAGGTTTGCTATACATAAAGACTATGGATATGACGGTTATCAAACTGCTGTTGTGGTTTGACAGTTTGCTAATCCATTAACCATTTACATGTTCTTGAATTTTTGCAAAGAGAAAGAGTATCGTTTTAAATTGTGGTTAAATCTTATTTGTTGTTTCTAGGAATGTTCCATTGCAATCATGCATGCATAAAGTACCTGTTGGTGCATCGGAACGTGGGTCGCAATGGCCAGAACAGTGGCCCGCAAGAGTGGAGAAACCACCTTACTGGTTATTGAGTTCACAGGTTGGAGTTTATGGAAAACCTGCACCTGAGGATTTCATAGCAGACTATGAACACTGGAACCGTGTGGTGACCAAGTCGTATTTAAGCGGGATGGGGATAAACTGGGCTAATGTGAGGAATGTCATGGACATGAGAGCCATCTATGGAGGGTAAGCAAAACACATTTCAAGGTTCCATGTTTTTATTTTTGGTGCAAACTGCTATATGATAATTACTTGTCAAATAGAAAAAAGATGGAGCAAAATGACAAATCTCTGTATGTGTGCATGTGTGAACAAATAAGAAATTCCTACCTGGGGATCACTATTAAACCTTAATGAATCGTCTACTGTTTTCATTGTATTATTAAGAGCAGCAGGTTACAATTTGTAGGAGTATATTTCAAAGATAAGGATTAAAGGAAACTGTAATCTAGATATACACAAAGGAAGTCTATGCTGATCTAAACAATGAGACCCAAAGAAGTTCACCTAATCTAAACAACCTGACTAACGGCTTGGACTGATATCCCCCCGCAAGCCAATGGTAGTTCGCCAATGGTAGTTCGAGGAACAACATTGAGCTTGAACCGATTGTGCAAAAAAATAGACGATGGCAATGACTTTGTTAAGACATCAGCATTATCATCTTTCGTAGAAATAAATGCAACAGTGAGAGTCTTGCGAGTGACCATGTCTCGAACAAAATGAAAATCAATCTCAATATGTTTCGTGCGAGCATGAAAGACCGGATTAGAAGCAAGATAGGTAGCCCCTGTCACACCACAAAGTGGGCGGATGGGAAACTGGAAAATAAATTTCAAGGAGTGCGCGTAACCACTGTAGTTCGACGGCAACATAACAAGAGCTTTGTACTCGGATTCTGTGGACGAACAAGCCATCGTTTTTTGCTTTTGTGAGGACCATGATATTAAGTTTTTGCCTAAAAAGACAACATAACCAGCAGCGGAACGTCGATCATCTGGATTCCCCACCCAATCAGCATCCGAAAAGGCAGATAAGGAATGAGCGGAGCTATAGTGAATGAGTAGGCCATGGGATGGAGTACCTTTTAAATAACGAAGGATGCGCTTTACAGCTATCCAGTGAAGAGTGGTGGGCGCGTGCATGTATTGACATACTTAGTTCACAACGTAAGCAACATCTGATCGGGTAATACTTAAATATTGCAAGGCACCCACAATCTGACGATACTTTGTAGGGTCAACGAGGGAGTCACCGCCAAATTTGGATAATTTGTCAGAACATGGAGTTTTTAATGGTTTGCAATCCATCATACCGGCACGGTTTAATAAAATTTTCAAATACTGCTGTTGAGATAACAATAAGTCATCGCGCATCGACACAACCTCAACACCCAAGAAGTAACTCAGAGGCCCCAAGTCTTTGAGAGAAAATTCAGAGCCAAGATCATTAATCAGGTTGTCCAAATGAGCATGAGAATTCCCTGTGACAATGATATCATCATAAATTAGGACATAAAGTAGTACAGATTTGTGATGAAAAATAAATAGAGAAGTATCATTTTTGGACTGTATGAAATTAAGAGACAACAAGAAAGAAGAAAGACGAGAAAATCAAGCACGAGATGCTTGTTTTAAGCTATATAGGGACTTGTGAAGCCGACACACATGGTTAGGAAAAGTCTTGTCTATGAATCTTAGAGGTTGAATCATGTATACTTTCGTGTCGAGATAGCCGTGGAGGAAGGCATTATGCACATCTAGCTGAAGAATGGGCCATTTGTGGGTGGCAGCAATCGAGAGGATGAGGCGAACTGTTGTTAGTTTGATGAGTAGTCCACACCAGGTTGTTGATGAAAGCCTTTGGCAACAAGTCGGGCCTTATAACGTTCTAAAGAGCCGTTAGCGCGTTATTTTATGTGATAGAGCCATTTGTTGCCAACAATATTCATGTGAGGACGAGGAGGGACAAGAGACCAAGTTTTATTTCGGACTAAAGCATTAAATTCATCATTCATTGCAGTACGCCACACTTTGTTGACATCAGTATAACATGTGGGTTCCTTGGTAAAGATGGAAGAAGACATAGCCTTTTTTCGTTGACGAAGAACCATTGGGTGGGTTCGTTTGGGAGGTGATGATGATGTTGGTGATGGAGTCTCGGATGAAGCACATGGAACTGGTAGCACAGGCAGCAAGGACGTGCAAGAACTTGAATGAGTTGGTGGTGTAGTGGCATGTGAGGGCATCAGGGCTGGAAGTAAAGTATGACCTGCAGACCCATGTGGTTGGACAGGAGTACTGGCGCCACTCATGGCAGCGTTGGGCGGATGTTCGCGACAAAGATAGAGGAGCATCAACAGTGGAGACAGATTAGAAGATGCACGGGATGGTAAACGATTAATTAAGTAGATGGATGTGGAAAATGCATAATCCTAAAAAATACCCGGAAGACTTGAGTGAGACATTAAAGACAAACAAGTTTCAACAACATGCCTATGACGGCATTCCACCAGTCCATTTTGAGCGGATGTATGTGGACTAGACACATGATGGGCAATACCAAGAGTGCAAATTGATTTTTGAGGGACTGAAATTCCTTGTCGCCATCAGTTTTGACGACTTTTATTTTTGCAGAAAATTGGCGTTCAACTAGAGATTGAAATTCAATAAATTTACATGCCACATCACTTTTAGATTTTATACAATATATCCAAGAGAATTTAGTAAAAGCATCCACAAATAGAAAAAAAAAGTTATTACCTTTAATTGATGTAATAGGAGCAGGACCCCAAACATCACAAACTATGAGTTCAGGAACAGATTGACATGAATTTAAATTACTAGGTAGAGGAAATCTACTTGCTTTGCCCATGTGACAAGCGGAACAATGAGAGAAACTCTTATTTGTACTAATAAGCAATGAGAAATTACAGATAATAGTATTTAAAACGCGACTGTGAGGGTGCCCAAGACGGTGATGCCAACCATCCAACGACGTCCGTTCTGTCAGCAAAGCATGTGGGGAGAAGTCAGGACGTAGTTGAATGGTGTAAAGGCCATTTTTACTCGACCCGTGAAGAAGAGTTGTTCGGGAGATGCAGTCCTTAACAAAGAAACAAGACGGGTGAAATTCAAAGTAAACATTATTATCGGTACAAAATTTATACATATAGTAATCGTTTTGAAGCAGCCGGAACATGTAAGATATCAGAAAGAATATGTTTTATTTTTTGTATAGAAAGAAGAAGAACAAATATTATGAATGGGAGAAAGATTACTATTTGCGACCTGTAAATGATCAGTACCATGGTATTCATCTACCTGATTGATTCCAGCTAGATCAGAAACCATTGAAGAGAGGGTGGCACAACATGAGGAAATGGTAGATGAGCAGGCTGAGTAGGACTGTGATAGTTGGCACCAAAGTAGGACTGTGGAACAGGAGATGGAGGAGGACCAAGAACCCCAGCAAAAGAAGCGTTGTCGTTACGGTAGTAGCAACGAGCATGATCATGGTTATTACCGCCACAAAAGGGGCATCAAGGACGAGGATGATGAGGCACAAACAAGGGAGAACGTTGTACTGGATTGGCAGTTGGTGAGGGAGGGTTTTGTTGGAGAGTGAGTGATTGGAGGTTTGGCTCTTGGAGGAATTCATAGCCTTGACAAAGGCTCAACAATTCGGAGTATGAGGCGGGAGAGTCGCGCAACATATGGGAGGAGACAAGATTGACAAAGTCTGGTTTGAGGACTTTGACATTGAACTCAGCCAAGGCAATGGGTTGGCCGACAGCTGCTAGCTCATCAGAACTTGATTTTAGTCGTTGAAGGTAAGCAGACACCGACTCGGTTGAACCTTGTCCACGATCCAAGATACGTTGCAGTTGAAGGATGTGTGTGGTGGAAGGGTTTGCAAACGCTTGGGATAAAGTGCGCCAGACATCAGTCGAGGTATTAAGGCTCACAACAAGAGGTATCGAGAGGAGATTAAAAGGCTTTTCAATAGCTGATCTTGGGTATCCCATTGAAGAAGTTCTGGTGACAACAATGGTTGGGTAACATCGGGCATCGAGGATGGTTGCTTGGGGCAGGGGTTTGTGCCATCAATAAAACCAAGCAAATTTTGACCTCTTAGGAATAGGTCAACTTGAGTTTTCCATAAGAGATAATTGGTAGAGTTTAATTTTAGTGAGAGAAAGTGATGGGCATGATGAAAGTTTGAAGGTGGCAATGGAGAAGAGACAATTTCGCTAGGGGGGTTGGACGAAGAGTCGGAAGGTGCGGAGGCCATGATTGTTTGGGAAAAAGAAAAAAAATAAAAGAGAAGAAGGATAGGGAGAGTGGGCTGTAGTAAATTTTTTTTATGTCTGATACCATATTAAATCTTAATGGATCATCTACTGTTTTCATTGTATTATTAAGAGCAGCAGGTTACAATTTATAGGAGTATATTACAAAGATAAGGATTAAAGGAAACTGTAATCTAGATATACACAAAGGAAGTCTATGATGATCTAAATAATGTGCACCAAAGAAGTTCACCTAATCTAAACAACCTGACTAACGGCTTGGACTGATAATAGCCATGATAAGGTTTTTCTTAATCAATCAAGAATATGAAAATTTTGGATTTATTGTTCACATCATTCTTTTTCTAATGTGTTTTCAATAAATAGATGAATGATTTTATGTCGTAATTCTCATTGAGCTTGAATAATTTGGAGAATTCTAGTTAATATGATGTCATGATTCCTATCCTTGAATTGTTAAGGGACTTTCCAGTTTGAATGGTTCAGTGCGGTTGGCACTAGCAGAACTCCATTTATAATTTGAATATTTGATATATAATTGATTTATGCGTGTAATTGTTTTGAGATGATCGAGTTTCTTAGACTTCATATTCATTCCTGGCTACATTTACAACATTTTATTTCATTCAGTTATCATTTTAGATTGAGCATATTCCGGTAATTTTCTTCCCTTACCATGAATCTGTTTATTGCCTGTGCCCACAGATTTGCTGCTGCTTTAAAAGGGATGAATATTTGGGTCATGAATGTGGTCAACATCGACTCTCCTGATACACTACCTATAATATATGAACGGGGACTATTTGGAATGTATCACGACTGGTGCGAATCGTTCAGCACGTACCCTAGAACTTATGATCTTCTGCATGCAGACCATCTCTTCTCCAAGATGAAAAAGAAGTGCACATCTTCTCCATACACATGAGTTGCTTAAAAGACTTTATGCGACTTAATTTTACTTACGTTTTCTTACCTTTTGGGCATTGCAGATGTAATTTTGTGGCATTTGTTACCGAGGTTGATCGCATTTTAAGACCAGAAGGAAAGCTCATTGTGCGAGACAAAGTCGAGACAATAGGCGAACTGGAGACCATGTTTAGGTCTATGCATTGGGAGGTACGAATGACCTACTCAAAGGACAAAGAAGGATTGCTGTGCGTGCAGAAGAGCATGTGGCGCCCCACGGAGGCAATAACAATCACTTACGCCATTGCTTAAAGGAGAGTGTGTCATTACACGATCAGTTTCTATCTTTTTGTTGTGGTCGCTACTTCAAAACGGCAGCCACCCATATATTTTTCTTAGCTCATGTATCATGTGTTGGTTCATTAGTTTCTGGTCTTATAATTCATCTTTTCGGTTTTGATTCTTCTTTTGGGTTATGGGATTTTCGTTGTAATATTATATATAAGTAAAAATTGATTGATAGTGAACACATTCTTGACAATGTAAAGCCAAGAGAAGGCCATTGAATTAAAAAGTGCTGACCAACTTGTTCTAGATTTTGCAAGACTGACGGGACTTCTTGTGGAGTATTGAGATAATTAGAACTACCATTGTTTTATATTTCCAGGTAGAAGTCAGCCAGTCGGTCAGTTTATTGTTACTAGCCATCAAGTTTAGTGTTGCTTTGAGATATATTATGTTGTTAATAAAAATCATCGACGAGTGGCTATTTTAATCTTTAGAGCTATACTACTATTCATGTCTGTTCTATATTTTTTGTGTATATAATAAGTAGCATGCAAATGTTTGTTGAGGCACGCCGTGAGTCACGTGATAGTGTATAACTGTGTTTTGCCGCAGCCACTTGCAATTCAAAAAAAATCTTCAAATTGACCTGGGCTGGGCTCCCTCCAAACGTAGAATTAAATAACCCTCAAGTAATGAAATGAATTTTTTTTAATAATCAAGATTATTTAATTGAATTACAATTGTAATTCATTAGTCATGACTAACTTAACTGCTGTATAATGGTTACAACTACAATATTTTTGTCATTTGAGATTGTTTACCGTCATTAAAATGTATTTTTACATTTGACTATGTATCGAATTTTTATTGTTGATTAATACTACATTTATTGTGGAATATTCTTAAAAAAAAATTAGAACATTTATTGTGGAACATGAATAAAGTGGTTCTTGTTGGCGAGTCGAGATATGGTGGAATAGACATGAATAATATATTTCACTTGTAATGTGTAGTAATCACTTATCATGATTTATTGATATATTGTCTGCATTGGAAAAGCTAGCAACTAGAATTAATGCATGGGGCTATATGGCCAAAAGTAATTTCAAGTATGATTAAACAAGTTGGGTTCGGTTTGATAACACTTTTGGATAAACTCTTAAGTTCAATAATTCAACATATTTTAAGTGGTGTTTGATAAAATTGAGTAATAAAATTAGTATATTTTAATAAATTAGATTATTCGAGTGAAATAATATCTAAACTTAAAAATCTGGTTGGTAACTAAAAAGTATAAAAAAATTTAAAATTTAAAAATATCTCAAATTGACTTTTCAAAAATCAATAAAATCTTAAAATTTGAAATGAAGTACAATATTTATAGACCAGGCTTTATAGATTTAAATTTTTCATTAAAAAGCAGCTTTTAATGATTTTAATTTATATCTTCCTCATACCGATTAAGAGACGATAGGAGCTAAATAAAATTTTATCAAACAATTCTTACGGAATCAGATGTAGAACTGTTAAGAGATATTAACAAACATTACCTCAGTTCACTTAGGTAAGGTTCCGTTTGGCAAAGTAAAACTCTTCATCGCCTATATTGGAGGGTCATTTGCAAGGGGATATTAAACAAGCAAATATAAACTGATTATTTAATTTCCATGGATTGTTACTATATCTAGTCAAGTTGAACTACATACATTGCTCTAAATAGAAACTTGGGGTTTCCTTGATAAGTTGGCGGATCCTGTATGGATGAAATTTTGGCATTACAGAATAATTTCCACCATACAAGTAGTTGAATGATGTCATTATCCTAAATTATGAAATGATATTTTGTATTCCATTTAAATTATTCAATATGTGATTATGACATATATATTGACACCCCTTGGTTATACTTGTGTACCCACAAAAAGATTTTGATTTATGACACCTAATTGATATATGTCTATGTTTTAGTTTTGCAGACACCCCATGAACGTCAGATGAATATTGTAATAGGGAACTTTGGGGACACAAGGGCCATTCTATTCCATATATATATATATATATATATATATATATATATATATATATATATATATATATATATATATATAGGAAAATGATCAAAGTGGAATCGTTAGTTATTAACCCTATTTTAATTAACGCTAAGTAGTCATCCATGGTGAGATGAGTACCAAATTCTAGAGAGGAGTAGCGGTATCAAATTTCTTTTATACTAGCCGCTAGAGGGAGTAGCGGCCAACATAAAAGAATTTGGCTTAATTACTGATTATGCTAATTATTCTCGTACATATATACTACTTATTAATCATTAAAATAAAATAATAAGTAATTATAAGGATAATTATAAGGATAATCACTATTATAAGAAAATAGTGATTGCGTTTATATATTTGAGTAGGAATATAATATAAATTCAATCACTATTTTTTATTTATAATTAAAAATCATAAGATGATAATCGATAATTATCCTTATACATACTTATTTTATTAATAAGTATAGGAAATATATAAAGATAATTACTGATTATCCTTATAATTACTTATTATTTTATTTTAATGATTAATAAGTAGTATATATGTACGAGAATAATTAACATAATCAGTAATTAAGCCAAATTCTTTTATGTTGGCCGCTACTCCTTCTAGCGGCTGGACGCTCATCTCAGCCATTAACTCCAATTTTGGACGGCTAGATGAGCGTTAGTTGAAATAGGATTAATATCTCACGTATTCCACGGATCATTTATATATATATATATATATATATATATATATATATATATATATATATATATATATATGATAATGGTTCATGACATGTATTTGCTATGGATCCTTATAAGACATACACCATCTATATCATTGAAAACAAGAAGGAACAACCATGATTAAAAATTGAAAATCTACATCCACAACTATTAATAGCGGATGGTAAAAAAAAAAACATATCATCCACTACTAATAGTAACGAATGCTAATATGAATAAATATTTAATTTTATTAACTAGAGTTTAGATTAATTAACTATAAATCTTAAACCTTGATTTATAAACCCTAAACCTTAGGTAATAAAGTGAAATTCTTATTTTGATTAGGACTAGTTTGTTTATTTTTTTTGGTTGATAATATTATATTAATAATTTTTTAAACTCACACATCCTTTCTTTGATATGCCTAGGATCGAACTCCCAATCTCATGATAACCATGGGTTGGGTCATACAATCGAGTCAAGTTCGTTTTTAAGTGATCTTATTTTATTTGTTATTGTATATTTGTCTATAATATAGAGGATTTATCGATGGTATGGCAAAATATCAACTAAAAAGAGTGTGTTTTACAAGGGTAAGATTAAATCATTTCAAACTAAAGCCTTTCCTAAATCCAATTATTAGTCATTAATTTAAATTCATTTTTATATATATATATATATATATATATATATATATATATATAGTTATTTCTTTGACAATTTTTGATTTTTAATTATTTTTTGGTAAAGTTCTTTAGCATTTGAATTAAAAAACTAACAAAGTGGTTTAGATTAAAAAGTTGTAGAATAAACAATTTGATGTATTATAAAAATTAAAGAAAAGATTAGATTGAAATTTATAATTCTTGTAAAGGGAACTTAAAATTTTAGGGTCATGAGACGAGACTTAATAAAAGTAATAAAATTGTGGGTTGGAGATTAGGCCGAATTAAGGAGGTAGAATACTTATTCCGATTAAGATCGCCTAGGCTCCAGGCCAAATCTCATCTCAGATGGTCAAGGAAAACTTAGGTAAAAAATAGGAATAATTACATTTTATAGTACATTAAAAAATATAATTACAAGAAAAGTGCCCTCATTAAATATTTACATAATTAATATCTTTAAAATTTTATTTTCATTATTAGTACATATTTATGATTCCTTTAATTATGGGATGTGTTTTAATTCTCAATCATCTTTCCCACAATTTTCTCCCCATCTCTCCCACGATTTTCTCCCACTCCATTTATGTTTCCCTTCTTCTTCTTCTCCTCCGTCCCTCCGCCTCCTCCTCCTCCTCCTCCTCCTCCCTGTCCAACCCCTCCCCCCTCCTCCCCCCCTTCCTCCCGCCTCCGCCTCCCCCGCCCCCCCCCCCACTACTCCTCCTTGTTCCTTGTTGTTGACCCCACACCCTCTCCTTCCTCTTCCTCGCCTCCTTTCTCCACCCCCGCCCGCCCCACCCCTCACTCCGCCACCCCTCCTCCCCCTCCCTCTGCCCCTCTCCTCCTCCTCCCCTCCATCCGCTACCCCACCTCCTCCCCCGCCCCCCTCCTCCTCCTCCACCTCCCACGCCCCACCCTCCCTCCTCCCATCGTCGCTCTGTTTCTGCAGTTTTTTTATAATACAGTTGGTAGCCAAACCTTTATATCAAGGTAACTAATTATATTTTATTAAGTTTCCAATTTATTTTGCATATGTCTGATTGGTAGCCAAACCTTCGTGCAGTTGGTTGCCAAACTTTCAGATCAAGGTAACTAATTCATACTGCAGGTGTGAAGGTAGATTGATTATCTTGGTATAAAAGTTTGATTACCTTGGTATAAAAGTTTGGTTACCTTGGTATAAAGTTTTGGTTACCTTGGTATAAATATGCGATGTTCTATTTTTATTTACCAACATGAAATTGGTTGTCAAACTTTTAGACCAAGGTAACCAATTAGGTTGTATTTGATTACCAATTTTATTTTAAATGTGATGCGATTACTAGTCAATTTTTGTAATATATGACGATGTGGCAAGCAATGAGTGTGGCGAGAGAGGAGGATGATGAACATTAGCTCCTTCATAATTTTTATTTTTAATTTTCTCATTTTGATTTGAATTTTGAAATATGGATTTGAAATTGTTGTTAGAGACAAGATTTGAATTTGAATTTGAATTATTAGTTATCCTTGATTTTAGGTTTCTTTATTAATGTGAATTGTACTATTTTTGTAATATGAGTCTTAATTACACTCTTTTTGTAATTATTTAGTTGATGCACTTTTCTTGTAATTACTTTCTATTTGTTGTATACTTATGTAAATGACCCTAAAAAATATATATATTTAGTAGATAATCCACTTCGCCTAGTCAGGAGTCTTAAAAGTTTTTTAGGAGTACTATTTATGCTACGTTTGGATTGAAAGAATGCAATGGAGAGTGGAATGATTCATTTGAATGAGTTATTCTATGCTCTTCCTCCTCCAAGAATAAAATTCATAAATTTGAAAAAAATAAAAATAGTTCAATCTATTACAATCGCAACCAAATACATTTTTTTCCGTTTCATAGAAATGAGTCATTTCATTCCCAACTTCATTACTCAAATCCAAGCGTATCATAAGTAATAGTTTAAGATTTAAGTATAAAGCTACTGTCTCTATTTTAAAATTAAAAATAAATTTGAACATAATAAAATTTTCAAATTAATATATGTGTCGTCCCCGAATTTAGGTAAACACCACCCAATTTGAGTCACAAAATTACAAACATATATAAAATTTTCTATTTAAAATAATTATAATGCCATGTAAAATACGGCAACACACATTAAATTCTCAATATAATTATTGTCACACTATTTTATAACTTGATGAGAAATACTACAATTATTAATTTGGATCATCACTTCATTCCCCTGTCCTCCCATACACTCTTATTTCCTCAAAGGATTATGAAACAAAGGAATGAACTCAAATAACTCAGTAAATAATATTATGATTAAGGTACTGAAGAATAAGTTATTATTAATTAAGGTAATGAAGAATAAGTTATTATTAACCTTCAAAATCAAAGATTTAGAAAACGATAGATAACATAAGTTTTCAACAAACAACTGTAACGTTATGAGTAATTCATTAGAAAAGTCAAATAGATCATAATGTCTACTATTTTCTCTAATTAAAAAATTTACCATCAAGATTTCACCAATTGTAACACCAATGGTCATGATCATGTCAATTAACAATTCCTTTTTGCACCCATGGTAAAGAGAACTTTCACTACATGTCCTTACTACATAGACTAAAGACACTCAACAATCATATTGTCTTTGCACCCAGGTCAAAGACACTCACAACAACTTAAGTATTGATGATTAGTACAAATAATAATAATATAAATGATGAACAAAAATAAGAAGATTAATAATCAGATTAAGAATAAACATTAGAGATTTGTAATTTAATTTGTTCAGAATCCAGTATTCTCCAAATTGTCAACACGATATCCAGAATATTGTTTCAAGTTCAAAAATAATATATAAAGTTCACAGTTCAAATATAACAGTTAAAATTCAACAGGAAGATTTAGATAAAAAGATATTAGATGAAACAACAACTATTAAAGATATTTTATTCATTTCAAGAATTTTCACCGTTTAATAATAAAGCTATAGGAATGAATAATAATTTATTATCATAAATTTATGAGTATGAAAGAAAATGACATCTCTTACCTTAACACATGATTAAATACAGTTTTTATGTAGTTGATCAACCTATATGTATATTTATAATTTAATTAGTAACTACCACATATAAGTTTCATGGTGTATACTAATTCGTATATTATGAAATCGTCAAAAGATGACTTGATAGTATAAAGGTTAATTGCAAATTAAACACCGAAGTATACACCCTTTTATCATTCTTACCCTAAAGTTTAAACGCTCCCATCTCGCTACCCAAAGTACCGTTAATTAACCACAACCAACCCTTTTATAATTTCCGACCAAAAAAGTGGTCGAAACTGCCACGTGTTCCAGTTGAGGGGATATAACTACAGTTTAACTGTATAAAATCAATTTAAAAATAATTTAAATTATTCATATACATATAAAATTCTCATTACCTTCAAATACCAACCTTTATTTATTTCATTTTTTCTTTTTCATCTTCTTCCCCATCTTCATCATTTTTCCCATCTACCATAGAACTCATTAAAAACCTCAATCCGTTCAAAATCTTCAAATTTCCTTATCATGAAACTAAAAATTTAAAAATTCAAACTCAAATCAAAAGTTTCAAGAAAGTTGCATTCTACTAAATCCAAATCAAAAGTTTTAACAACAAACCGAAATGAATTGGAAAATTGAATTTGCAAGCTTCCCTTGAAACCCAAATGCAAACTCAAAGTTTCAAAATCCAAACTCAAAGCGAAAATTGAAAATCGATTAATTGATTATGGGGTGAATCTGTGATTGGGTATGCAGTTATATATGAATTTTAAAGTTCAAACCACAAACCCAAAATTCTTTGAGCTGCCATTGAAATCGATGCAGTTGCAAATGAGATACATACTTAACATAAAAAATCAACATATCTACAAGTTGCCATTGAAACCCAGATGCAATTCCAAATGAGATACCAATTAAAACTTTCCCTCTCCAACATTAGCATCTCAAACCCCATTTCCAAAACGATGTTGGGCTTTATTCCAGATAGAGTGGGTGGAATTGGAATTTGGTGTTCTGAAATTCATATATTTGATTTTGGGACCCATTTTAAAAAGTAGCTGCTTTCGAAAGATCAGAATTGAAATCTAACACTTAAATTTTGAAGCTCTTGTTATCGTTCGGCTGGGAAAAAAAATCTCAGAAGGACCATATTTTTCATAAAATTGTTGTCGTTCTTGCCTTGGATCTTTCTTTGTGCTCTGTATTTGATAAGATAGAGAAACGGAATCAAGAGCCCAACACTTTCCTCCTGTCAGTATTCAATACTAGGGGTGGGCAACCGGTAAAAACTGGCCCGAACTGAACTGGTACCGAACTGAACTAATACAGGACAAATTTTGATACGATATATCTGTCATTCTTGGTTGAAAGATATCGAATCGTTTTTACCAAAAATTAATATAATTATTAATTTTATTATTATTATTATTATTATTATTATTATTAATATTATTATTATTTTTATTATTATAATCATTATTTTTTTATTATTAATTATTTACTAATAAAAAATTAAAAAACCGGTATATACCGATCCGGTTCGGTAATACCGAACCATAAAAATTCCGTACCAAAACCGGTACCAAAAAATCGGTATATATCAATTTTTCTGTATCGGAACCGGACTGGTTCTTTTTTATCTTAAAACAGTAGGTTCGGTCCAAAAAATCGAAAAACCGAACAAAACGCCTAGTCCTATTCAATACCGAAAATAAACCAAACATGAATCTAAAAACTTGAGCGTCGTCTTCTTCATCGTCGCTTTCTTCGGTAGCTAAACACAAATCACAAATCCAAAAATCTATGTCATTTTCTTCACCACCGCTTTTCTATACCGTTCCACCGAAGAATCTGTGTTTGAGATCTGATCTATGCTGCCGTCCTCCTTTTTCCACCACATCCTCCTCCATAGATTTGATCGATGCTTTGAGGTTTTAGTTAATTGTTTGTTTCTAGTTAATTATTTTGCATGATTAGTTAAGTAATTAATTGTTTATTTCGGTTGTTTTTTAGTTAATTATTTATTTTCAGTTAATTATTTAGTTTTAATGATGTTTTAGGATTAATTATTAGTGAGATTAATTATTTGGAATTATTATTGGGTGAATGTATACTAAAACTCTTTTTTTGTATTGATTTTGTAATTTCTACGTATTTATACAAATTAATTAAGTCAACTACGGTATTTATACGGTCAACAATATTTAAATATTAAATTATGACACATGGTCTTTTTCCGGTAAAAAAATTGACCGGAAATTTGAATAGGGTCAATCGTGCTTACTTAAAGGTATTTTGGGTAGAGAGTTGAGAGCGTTTAAACATCGGGGTACGAATGGTAAAAGGGTGCACACTTCGGAATTTAATTTACAATTAACCCTAGTATAAATTTGTGTTGTGTACAAAATAGGGTAGAATAAACTTCAAAATAGTTTTTGAAGGAATAAATTAATATTTTAAAACAATCTTCTAAAGGAAGAGTTGTAAACACTATGTGATGTGTGTGTGGGTGCTTGTGTAACTTTTATATAGAAGCTCACCTGGACAATTTTTAGACTCTTAATGATATTCACCAATATTTAAGGTAGTTTTAACACACTCAGAGAGACACTTACTCTAAACAATTTTTAATGAGTGGGAGGAAGGATAAACAAAAAGTTATGAAACTCCTTATGCTAAGCTCCTTTAAGCCAAAACTTAATCAACATCTACCACACATCACTTAACCACCCGTTTTACATTTCAAGATTATATTTAATCTATAGCATTCATTAGTTATTCACACGTTTTACATTTCAATATTATATTTAATCTATAACATTCATTAGTTATGTGGCGTCCCCAAATTGAAGTCTCACACTTTTGATTTGAGTTGTCAAAATAATTACTACAAACATAAATTCTCCTATTTAAAAATTTATTATTACCACAATATTCACACCCAAAATCAATAATACCCTACATATAAGTACAATCAATGACTGATTTAGGAATCAAAATATTTGAAAAATGATCAAGTAAACCCTCTTACATTGGAGGCCTTACTTCTAAGTTATAATAAATATCATAGGAATGAAGAATTAGCCTTGGTTGACCCATTAGACCTCAAAGAAACATGAGAAGATTATTTTCCTGTTCATTCAAATAGTGTGCATCTTCTTGCCATATAATTATTTCCATTGCGTCAAACTGAGGATTATATTCCAACCATACTCCAAGAATATATAGATAGTTTCAAAAATATAGTTAGAAAACGGATACGTACAACCATATCTTATGGTAAAAGGATTTTATATGTGGTTGGATATCTTGCACGATAAAATATTTTCTTACTAATGAAGAAATAGAAAATAATTGGAAATATATACTAAATTAAATTTATTAACGCAGAATTTTGTCTGCTTGCCAAATCACCTAACAACTAACCTAAAATTTAAAGTTCTTAGTATAATTATTGTCACACGATTTTTTAATATATTGAGAACTACTACTGCTACTAACTCGGACCATCACTCCATTCTTCAGTTCTCCCCGCCATAAGCAGCTACATTCTTATTTCCTAAAAGGAATTATGAAACAAAAAGGTGAGCTCAAATAATCCAATAAAAAATATCATGACTAAGATAACAAAGAATAAGTTATCATTAGCCTTCAACAATGATATATAAGATATTTGGAACATATGGTAGATGATATAAGTTATCAATAAATAATTACAGCGAAATGAACAATCTATTAGAGGAGTCAAGTAGAACATAATGTCTACTATCTTCTCCAATTAAAAAAAATCATCATTAATATTTTATTCCTGTAGCATCCTTCAACAGTTCCTCTTTGCACCCAGGCCAAAGAGAACTTTCACCACATATTATATTTCTTTGCACCAAGGCCAAAGACGGTCAATTATAACACCAATGATCATGATCATATCAATCCATAGTTCCTAGTCATAATCATGTCAATCAATAATTTCTGGTCATAATCTTGTTGATCAATTCATAATTACACCCAACCAAAGATATTTAATTGTAACACCAATGGTCATGACCATGTCAATCAATAATTCATCTTTACACACATGCCAAAGATATTCAATTGTAACACCAATGGTACTCATGATAAAGAATGTCATTCAATAATTAATCTTTACATCAGGCCAGAGAGAAATTTCATCACAATTTAAGTATGATGTTTATAACAATGATATAAAGGATGAATAGAAATAATAGGAACAATAAGATCAAGAATAAACATTAGAGATTTGCAATTTAATTTATCTAGAGTTCAAATTGTCAACATGATATCCAAAAAATCGATTAGAGTGCTTGAAGAAATATCAAGTTCAAGAAATGTACTGTTCAAATATAACGATTAAAATTTAATAGGAAGATTTAGGTTAAAATATAATTGGTGAAATACAAAGTATTAAGGATATTATAACCTATTCAGAAATTTTCACCATTTGATGGTAAGGCTATAGAAATGAATAATAATTTCTTAGCATAAATTTAGGGGTATGAAAGAAAATGATATCCCTTACCTCGATATTGTGAAACACAAAATTAATAGCCGAACAAATACTTCCTTGTTCGTCTTTGCAGCAGTAATGAATATGAATTTTGGATCTTCTAGAGTTTTCAAAATCTCTTTATGTTTTCACGAAAATTATAACTCTTGAAAAGATACACGAAATAGACTCAATAATCACTCCATTCGAAGTTAATATGTCTGAGTTACAAAATTTTAAAATTTGGGCTAAAAATAGTGACTAAAATTAAGATAGGTTGCGATTTTTAGCGTTTTAATGCATGAAGATGATATCAGATGACTTTTCTTCCTTCTTCAAAATTGTAGAGGATGAAAAACTAAAGAAACAAGTTTTGGATTACTCAATTCTGACAAAAGATGAATTAACTATGATTTTTCTAAAGTGTTGCAGTACATAAGAAAATTCCACTTGGGAATTCAAAGAAGAATGCAACAAAAGACTTCATAACTTGGAATACAAATGTCGCACTCATATTTATACCGAAACATAATTACTATTTTCCATTATATTATTCACTCATTATATTTATCTTTAATTTATTTATTCATAATGGGTTATACATATTCATCCATTATTTTTATCTGTAACTTATGAAAACTGATATTTTCACATGTTAAAATGATATTCCACATGAGTCTTTCACATTTAGGTGAGACCCACTCACTATACATGTGAGAGGGATCATGTGAAAATATCTTTTTAACATGTAGAAATATCAGTTTTCTAATTTATTTATTCATTATAATTTATACATATTCATCCATTATCTTTATATTTAATTTATACCATTCATTAATTATTATTATATTATTCGTCTTCTGCATTATTGACTTAATGTATTAATATAACATATATTAATATTCTTCAAATAATAAGTCCGTCTAATTACTTAATACCCGTGACTTTTAATTATGTAACTTTCCATTACTACCCTTACTAAGATGTCAATTATTGGTTCAATAATGTGAGGTACTATGACAATTACTGGTTCAATAGTATGAAATATTATGACAATTATTATGACATCTCCAAATTCATGTATTTGCTACAGTGAACTGATGCTCACTATCTAACACTAAATCTTTCCGAGTACAAATATTATAGACTCACATTACTGACAACCAGATTGCTTCTAGGAAAGAGTGGGCCTTCCGTATAAATGGCGTGCAATCAAGTAATCCATTTTCTCGACAGAACTTCTAAAAATTTCTATAATATTAACTGGTCTAATTATATTTCAATTATTGAGTCAATAATGTGAAATATTGTACAATTACTACTGTAATAATTATACGAAATACTGCGCAACATCGTGTGTTACTTTGGAATATTGTATGCAACTGTAGAGTACGTGTGCTACTGTACTTTTATCACCAAGTATTTAAACAGTTAAAAGTGATAGTACCGTAAAATATTTTTTATTAAAAAGGTTATTATGTTGTTTTCTGTATCTGATAATTTTATCGTTGTGGAACCCACCAATAATTTGTTATTTCGGCGCCGTTGTACTCTACCGAATATTCCTCAACAGAACAAATATTTTCTGACATACTTTTTATCTTATAATTTGCACATATCACCCTTAAATTTATCATTTTAACAATTTAACACCTTACTGTTTAGAATAATAATTGTAAGAAAAATTAAATTCTATTTATTAAAAGTTGGGGGCTTACAAGTTTTCCACACGTTTCATATTTCAAGATTATCTTTAATCTATACAATTCATTAGTTATCCACACGTGTCATATTTCAAGATTATTTTATATTATCCATCTTCTACATTATTGATTTAATGTATTAATATCACAATTATCAGTGTTCTTTAAATAATGAGTCCGTCTAACTATTTAATACTAGTGACTTTTAATTACGTAACTTTTCATTATTACCCTTGCTACAATGATAATTATTAGTTCAATAATATGAAATACTATGACAATTATTTGTTCAATAATATGAAATACTGTGCAGTTGTTACAATGACAATTATTGATTCAATAATATGAAATACTGTAATAATTATTATTTTAATAATGTGAAATACTATGCAATTGCTAATGTGACAATTATTGGTTCAATAATATAAAATATTATACAATACTGTATGTTACTGTGGAATACCGTGTGATACTATGGAGTACCGCGTGCTACTGTTCCTTTATCATCGGGTATTTTAACAGTTAAATGTAATAGTTTCGCTGACAATTTTTATTAAAAAGGCTATTTCTATCGTTTTATGTATATACAACAATTCTTTCTTTGTGGGGCCACCAATGATTGGTTGCTTCGGCGCTGTCGTAGTTTATCGAATATTCCTCTATGTAAAGAATATTCCCTAACATACCAAATATTCTCTGACATACTTTTTATCTTATAATTTGAACATATCACCCTTTACTTTAATATTTTTAAATCATTTTAACACCTTTTGCTTAGAATTTTATTTATATAAAAAATAAGTTTTATTTATTAAAAGTTGGGGTCTTTCAATATATCTCTAATATTAATTAGAATGCTTAAAAATATTTTACTACCCTAAACTATTACATTTTTTCAGCTTCAATGATTAACCTTTCAATTTTGTCAATTAGATGAGGAAACTATTAATTTTTTCCACTTTTGTCCAAATTCACTTGACACGTCAGAAATTGACAACGTGTCATCCTGAATGGGACCATATTAAGCTGATGTTGATTTAAATAATAATATTTTTATTATTTTATTAATTTAAATTATTTGGGCAAGGTTAAATTTGGCAAATCAGTTTTATTCTCCATGAAAACAAAACAAATTCAATCTCAGACAAATCTATGCAATCGATCAGAAAAAAGCCCCCCTCTTTCGATCGATAAAACCCTAGGTCTCAGAAAATTAAAATTTCTCAACGAAGATAACGAAGAAGGACTATGATCGAGCTTTATGTGTTGAATCGATGTTTGATATTGTGAATTTGTACTTAGTTTCGAAGCTTCGACGAAGTAAGTGTCAAAATCCCAAAACTTCGATCGATAAAACCCTATTTCTATGGTTTGAATATGTGTGATGTTTTGTGTTTGATGTATGTTTATTATGTTTGTATTGCTGAGAAATTTAGCCTCACAATTGTAAAGTATTATTCACCCAAAATTCCCTATGGTTTTGTCTCCTAACTTATATGAGTTCCCTATTTGTTTATTTTATTTATAGTATTTGTCAAATATATATATTTTTTGTTATATATTCATTTTAAGTATAAATAGATGTCATTACTTTAAGATTTCATCATGGCGGTAAACTAGTAAATATTGGTGATATATTATTATGTTGGAGACACTGTTAGTGAATTGCTTAAATTTGATCCTGATTATATAATTGGACCTGAGATTATTGATTATATTTAGACAACACATGGAAGCAAGAATGTGAAGAATGTATATTTTCTTATCCATGGACTAAGTTTAGTAGAAGGGATTAGGGCAGTAGGTTATGATAAATGACTTAATAAAATGTGTGAGTATGCTAAGAGGAACCTAGTTGTTGAGATCTACTCAGACCATGATTAGATAGTAATTATTGATGAGAATACATCTGAGGAAAGTGAGGAATTTGTTGACATTTTAATAGATATTAACATTAATGGAAATTCAAATAATGAGGGAGTAAAAAAAGTTGAGGTTGATGTGCTTCATACTGATAACGAGGAAGAAACATAATATGAAGCAGGAGAAGGAGATAGAGACTTTGATTTTGATAGTAATTGTGACTAGTTAGTTGAGAGTGATAAAGATTTAATTGCTACTAGGAAAAATGTGAGAGAAACAAAATAGAGGGGAAAAAGTGAGAAAAAGAGGGACAAAGAAGAAAAGAATATGGAATTAGAGAAGAAGAAAATGAAGACATAGAATATAGGAGAGTAGAAGGAGGCACAAAAACAAATAAGGAAAGAGGCAATAAAGATGGTGGGTAGGGAGCAATGGTTGAAGGTGGGCAAAGCACACCAAGTGAAGCTTGGCATGAAATTGAGTTGGATTTGATCAACTGCACACACCTGAAACAAGTAAGAATGAAGATGATGTGGTGAGACCAACCAATTTAAGAAAAAGAAAATTTGTCAAGTTTAATCCAAAGACTGACATAAAAAATGTTGAATTTTTTTATTGGAATGAAATTTGTTAACAATAAAGAATTTAAAGAGGCCGTGAAACAATCTGCAATTGGAAAAAAATGCAATGTTCATTTTCTAAAAAATACAAGGCATAAGGTATAAGTCAAGTGTGCACAGTTCTGTCCTTGGAATTTATGGGCAAGTGTGTTGAAACATGAGAATACTTTTGCTGTTAAAAGGTATAACAATGTTCACAAGTGTACAAAATAGAAAAATAGATAAGTGAATGCAAGGTTTTTGGCCAACCACTATTATGATAAAATAAAAGCATGTCCATTTTGGAAACTCTCAAAATTTCAATGGGATGTGAAGAAGTATTTAAAAGTTTGAGTGTGAATGAGCCAGTTCTACAGATCCAGAGAAATTGAACTTAAATGTGCTTATAAAACAGTTGATGATATATATGTACAGTTATAGAACTATGAAAAGAAATTGAAGAGGGATAACAAATGTTCAACATTTGAAATTAAAGTGGATATGCATTCACCAGAGGAACTAAAGAGATTTTATATAGGATTTGATGCTTTGAAAAAGGGATGGTTGGCAGGTTATAGGCCAATAATTGGGTTTGATGGATGTTTCCTAGCTCAAAGGAACATAGTTATGTGTAGTCGGGAGGGATGCAAATAATCAAATGTATCCCATTGATTGGGAAGTAGTAGAGGTGGAGAACACATACAGCTGGACTTGGTTTTTGCATATTTAAATGGACGTCTAGGTTATCTTGGTGAAGGATATGGACTCATAGTGATAACAGATCAACAAAAGGTATGAAATGTATTTTTTTATTTACTATCTGATAAATGTTTGTGATATGAATTCATATAAATTTAATACCATCATGTTTCTATGTAGGGTTTGAATAATGCAATCAGAGAAATTATACCTCAAGCTGAACATAGATGTTGTGCTAGACACATCTACACAAACTGGAGGAAAAAGAACAAAGGATTTGAGTTGAAGACTGCATTATGGAAAATAGCTAACTGCATGCACTACTAGGAGGCATTAGATGGATAAAATGGATGAAATTAAGTCCAGAGGCACATGAGCAGTTGTTAAAACAAGATGCAAAGTAGTGGTGCAAAACTTTCTTCAGTGACATATGCAAGTGTGATATCATCACCAATAATTTGTCATAAATCTTCAATGGTTGGATAGTTAGTGCAAGACAAAAGCCCATCATTGAGACGCTTGAGGATATAAGAGAGCATATTATGGAGAGATTGATAAGAAACAAGAACATGATGCTGAGAAGTGATGATGTATTGCCTCCCAGAATTAGGAAAAATTTAGAGGATGCAAAGAATGATAATTTCTTGTATGAAGCTAAGTGGGATGGTTTTGAGAGGTATGAAGTGAAAAGGGATGGTGGACTTGAAGGTAGGACAATAAGTTTAGTGAACAAGACTTATGCTTGCATAGTTTGGGATCTTGATGGTATCCTGTTTAAGCATGCAGTTGCCGTCATTTATGAACAAAGGGAGGATCCAGAGGAATATGTACATCCAATGCTTAAGAGAGATGCTTACTTGGCATGTTACATGTTTCCATTGAAATGAATAAATGGACCAGATCTGTGGGATCCTTCAGACAAGGAGAAGTTATTATCCCCAAAGCTGAAAGTGATTCCTGGAAGGCCAAAGAAATAAAGGATTAAAGATCCACATGAGGAATATAAGTTAGATGCAAGCGAAAGACTATAAAAAAAAAGAATACATATGACATGCCAGAAGTGCAATCAAATTGGTCATAACATTTTTGACTTGCAAGAACACACCAGTTAAAAGGAATCAAAAGAAAAAGGTAACTATAACATAACTGTAAGACCCCAACATTTATGAATAAAGATGAATTTTTCAATAAATATCATTTTTGAATATTAAGGTATGAATTTGTTATAAGTTTATAGTTGTGGGTAATATTTATAAATTTTAAAAAGTAAGCAAGTTGTTATATAATATTTGATTGGTTAGGGAATATTTATTTTAACAGGAAATATAAGTACGACGACACAATCATTGGTGGACCACACAACGGAATTATTGTCGGAGTTAGAAAATGACAAAAATATCTTTTTATAAAAATAACGGCGAAAGTTTACCGTTAACTGTTGGATTACCCGGTGGTAAAAGTACAGTAATACGCATGGTTGTATAGTAGCACACGGTATTAATTATTGATGCTTACGTGAGAAGTCACTCAATTATACCCAATTATTGCTACAGTAATTGCTGCATAATATCTCACGTTATTTGATTCAATTATTGTTACAATATTTTATATTATTAAATCAATAATTGAGATGACAAGTTATTCATATTATTATCTGCATAATTAACAATGTATAGAAAGTTCTGTCGAGGAAAGGGGTTTGGTCACCTAATTGCGCGCCAATAGGGAGAAATCCTTATCGGAAAGCCCCCTTTTTCCTGAGAACGATCTAGTTGTTAATATTGCGAGTTATAATAATGATGAATCAATGTTGTTAAATATATTGAGGGTATTTTTATGTTGTAATTTTGCTTATTATATAAACCCCCACTTACTCAATTTTCAAAATAATCGGTAGAAAGTTATTCATTATAAGAGATGGAACCCACATGTGACGATGACATGTGGGGTGTGATGCCCCCAAAATAGGTATACATCACCCATTTTGAGTCGCCAAAAATATGGTACAGACACAACTAAAACTTCATTAATACAATTGTCGTGCAAAATATGACAACACATAAATTGTGAGTTTAAATACAAATATTATCTTCTAGACAATATCCACACTCAGATAAAGTCCTCATTACAATTATTGATGCAATATTTTACATAATAGTGAGAACTGCTAAAACAACTATCTTGAACCATCACTCCATACCCCGGCTAGTTCCTGCTAAATTCTCACTTCCTGAGAAGAAAAATGGAACAAAAAAGAAAAGGGTGAGCTCAACTAGCCTAGTAAAGAATATTATGACTAAGATAATGAACAACAAATTATCGTTAGCCTTCAACAAATCAGATAAAATATAATGGACAATAAGTTTTAGATCAATATTCGCAGTGGAAATAACAATTCATTAGAAGAGTTTAGTAGAGAATGAAATCTACTATCATCTATGAATTTAAAAGTCCATCATCAATATTTTATCCCTGTAACATCAATCAATATACATCTTGAATCAAATACTCATCTTTGCACTATGGGCCAAAGATATTCATTTGTATCACCAGTTGGTCATGTTCATCTCAACACCTGTTCATCTTTGCACTACGGGCCAAATATATTCATTAGGTAATCATTCATCTTTGCACTACAGGTTAAAGATATTCATCAATTATTACCATTAAAGACTGAGGATGATGAAAAACATTTTAAAGAACGAATCCACTAAGACAAAAGGACAAAGATTAAGGATTTGTACTTTAGATAATCCAAGTTCAAAAACACTCCATAATAAACCATAGTGGAGTATAATTCAAGAATGAAGATCAATCTTCACCGGGTCAACTTTGGATTGCTTCAATCTTCACCGGGTCAGATACTCCATGTTTTGACACCACGTGCCCAAGGAATGCTACTTTCTTAAGTTAGAACTCGCATTTCTTCAGCTTGGCATATAACTTGTTGTCGGAAAGCCTTTGAAGTACCAGCTTCAAATGGTGTTCATGATCTTCACAGCTTTTGGAATAGATGAGGATGTCATCAATAAAGACAACAACGAACTGATCCAAATATTCCTTGAATACTCGGTTCATCATATCCATGAAAGTAATAGGAGTATTAGTCAATCCAAAAGAAATGACTAAGAATTCATAATGCCCGTACCGAGTTCTGAAGGTGGTCTTTGGAATATCCTCAGTTTTAATCTTTGATTTGATGATATCGAAGCGGAGATCGATCTTTGAAAAGAATTGTGCTCCTTGCAATTTGGTCGAACATGTCATCAATGCGATGTAGCGAATATACTATTCTTGATGGTGACATGGTTCAAATTCGATGAGTTAATACAAAGTCGTCGCATACTCCCGTCCTTCTTTTTACTGAATAAAACAGAGCACCCCAATGAGATGTACTGAGGACGAATGAAACCGATTTCTAATAACTCTCGTAGTTGGACCTTTAACTCACGAAGTTCAATAGGAGCCATTCGTATGGGGTTTTAGAAATGGGCTTTGTACCCGGTTCAAGGTCAATAAAGAATTTAACTTCACGTTCTGGGGGTAGACCAGGAAGTTCTTCAGGAAATACGTCAGGAAATTCACTAACAACAGAAATATTATGCAAATATGACGTGTTTTTGTTCAAGTCCATAACATGGGCTAAGAAAGCTTGACATCCATTTTTTAGTAAACGAATGACTTTATGGCTTGATATGACAGTGATTGACTTTAGTGGTTTGGTTGCTTGAATTCACATAATAGGTTGGTTAGGAATATGAAAACTAACAACCTTACGAAAATAATCAATTTTAGCATGTTGAGTGGTTAACTAATCAATCCCTAAAATCACATCAAATATAAGTTTCTTTAAAGAGATAAGATCAACAGGTAATGTGATGGTGTCAACTTGGATCAAGCAAGATTTATAAATAGTGGAGGTAACAAAAGTTTCTCCTAACTGAGTCTCCACAGATAAGCCAAAGTCTAATTTCTCTGGAGTCAAGTTTAAACGTTGAACACAACCAGGAGAGATAAAAGAATGGGTAGAACCGGTATCTAGTAAGGTATAAACTTCATAAGAGTTCAAGATTAACTTACCCGTGATCACCTCGTTCGGGTTTCTAGTGTTTTGGCCAATCACAAGAAATGCTCTCCCTTGAACCACAGACTTTGTTTTGTCCGTAGTTGCCTTTGGTGCTGCCGTCCCAGCTAGACTTGACTTCGCTACCGGATAAAATTAGGCTATATAACCGTCTTTTCCATAACTGAAACACACCTTGGAAGGCTGTGAACAGTTTGGACTTATGTGTCCCTCCTCTCCGTATCTATAGCATCTAACTGGTGGTCGTTCTCCTCCCCTAGAATTTGTTGTTGGTGCTGGTGCTGCTTGATGTCTTCCCGTCATTGTTGAATCTCCTCTTTTTGTAATTTCCACTTGACTCACCTATCCTATTATCAGGCCACGATTACCACCAAAATCGTTACCAATTTTGTCTGTATTTTTCCCTCCCCGCTGGTTATCATTGCTCCGATGACTGTTGTCACCGGTATGACCCTGGTTGTGGTCCCTCGGTTGAACATACTCATTATCTCGCTCTAATAATTGAGCCCTGTTGACAACATCTAAATATAGAGAAAATTTGTGAGAGATAAGGTATTGATGAATTTTGGGTTTTAGACCTCTAAGAAACATCCGCATTATACGTTCCTCATTCTCTACCAAATGAGGTGCAAACCTAGATAACTCATGAACTTCGCCTCGTCTTTGGGACAAATCATGTTTTTACATTCGGTCTAATAAACTCTACCTCCTTCATATAGATTGAATACTTTCGGGAAAGTACTTGTCATTGAACAATTTCTAAAATGTTTCCCAAGACATGTTGAGAGTGGTACAATTTGGTAGTGCAGTTCATAGATTCCCACCGATGTCTGTCTCACCACGGAACATAAAGGTGGCGAATGGAACCTTCTGTTCCTCCGTGCATCCCAAGACATCGAATATCTTGGTAATTTGCTTGACCCACATTTACGCCTTAATCGGATCCGGCTTTCCCCAGAACTCCGGTGGTCCCAACTCTTTGAACTGCTTGGCTGTGACAATCATCTTATTGCTTATCATTTTTACCCGTATTTTTGTACAATGTCTCCTTATGCGATTTTGCATGAACTGCAAAAAGCTTCTAAACATCCCATCATTCATCGTTTGTTCGGTAGTGTTGTTTATAGGAGGAACATTGCCGTCCTGTTGCACGTTCTCCTGGTTGGTGATTAAAGGTGTCTCCACGGTCTCATACACTCCATTGTTAACGTTCTCAGCTGCCATTCTCAAATACTGCCACAAAATAAGGGTTAATTAAAGATATTGACATACCACATAATAACCCTATATTCTGACCGACCAACAAATAAGCTTAGGTAGGACACACTAGCGAAGGATTTACTCATCTCTCCCCTCTAGTTCTATTCCCGATCTCATGGAGACCATATCCCTAAGCTCGATACCAAGCTGTGATGCCCCCAAAATAGGTATACATCACCCATTTTGAGTCGCCAAAAATATGAATGCAGAACACAACTACAACTTCATTAATACAATTGTCGTGCAAAATATACATGACAACACATAAAGCGTGAGTTTAAATACAAATATTGTCTTACAGACAATATCCACACTCAAATAAAGTCCTCATTACGATTATTGATACACTATTTTACATAATAGAGAGAATTTGCTAAAACAACTATCTTGAACCATCACTCCATACCCATTTAGTTCTACTAAATTCTCACTTCCTGAGAAGAAAAATGGAACAAAAAGGAAAAGGGTGAGCTCAACTAGCCCAGTAAAGAATATTATGACTAAGATAATGAACAAAAAATTATCGTTAGCCTTCAACAAATCAGATAAAATATAATGGACAACAAGTTTTAGATCAATATTCACAGCGAAAATAACAATTCATTAGAAGAGTTTAGTAGAGAATGAAATCTACTATCATCTATGAATTTAAAAGTCCATCATCAATATTTTATCCCTGTAACATCAATCAATATACATCTTGAATCAAATATTCATCTTTGTCCTATGGGCCAAAGATATTCATTTGTATCACCAATTGGTCATGTTCATCTCAATACCTGTTCATCTTTGCACTACGGGCCAAATATATTCATCAGGTAATCATTCATCTTTGCACTACAGGCCAAAGATATTCATCAAGTATCACCATTAAAGACTGAGGATGATGAAAAACATTTTAAAGAACGAATTCAGTGAGACAAAGGACAAAGATTAGGGATTCGTACTTTAGATAATCCAAGTTCAAAAATTCTCCATAATAAACCATAGTGGAGTATAATTCAAGAATGAAGATCAAAACATGGATACAATCAAAGATAGTAACCATAATAGACATCTTGGACAAGGAAGAGAAAATTTTATTTTTTGGTGAATAGTGCCTTATTTGTGAATAGTGCTGTATACATGAATAGTGTTATATACGTGAATAGTAATCCTAACACAAAAAAGTAGAAATTCCACAATAAAATTTATACCAATATTTCAGCATAATGATATTGAAAGAAATAATATCATTTACGAAAAAAATAACATTCCTTCCTCAAAAGAACAATATTTCCGACTGGAATATCAGATGTAATGCTGAAGGAAACTTGCACTGAATAACAACTCTCAAAGTATCTAAATACTCATAAAAATACTCTCGATTATATATAGAGAGAAAACTTATGTTTTTGGTGTGATTTTCAATTCTAACCTAAGCTCCTATTTATAGGAAAATGCTAGGATGCCAAAGTAGACTAACCTGCTATCTGATGGCTTTACCTGTTACTATTCATGCCCATCACTTTTGAAATAAAATTTTAGCACATTTCTCACCAACCAAAAGTGGGGCCCACCCATTCTAGAAATTTCCAAAATATTTTATCATTTAAACAATAATAAGAAACTTCAATAATTAATAATAAATAGCCCTTTTATTAGAAAAATATGAATTTTATGTCCATTCCATAGGAAATTAAATTCTCTATAACTTTGTAGATTTAAGTTTTTCCAAATGAAAAATGAAAAATTCCCGAAATCCATATACAGACGATTTTTAATACCTCCATTCTGATAAAATACTGATAAAACACCTCATCATTAATTCCTTCATTTATATCCACACAAAATAAATATTTTCCTATCCATCATTTATGTCCACATAAAAAAAATATTTCCTTATCATATAAATTAATAATTAATTATTCACAAATAATATTATAGAATCATAATTATGACAACCAGGTCGTTCCCAGGAAAGAGGGGGCTTTTCGATAAGGGTTTCTCCTTACTGGCACGCAATTAGGTGACCAAACCTCTTTCCTATATAGAACTTCCTTAGACATTTCCAATAATGCTATCTAATAATATTATTCAAATAATATGAATTATTGATTTGATAATGGAAAATACTGTGCAGTGATAATTATTGAAACAACAATAATATAAAATATCAACGTAGCAATTATTGAATCAATAAAATAAAATATTGAGCGGTAATTCTTGTAACAATTATTGAGTAGTGCCTTCTTACGTAAGAATCAATAATTCAAAAAATCTTTGTGCAATACTGGTAATGCTTCTTATGCGAACCAGCGTAGACATTCGTATTTTAACCACGGGTAATCAACGATTGTTAACGATAACAATTACACCGTTGTTTATAAAAACTCAAACTTGTTGGTTTCTTCATCCGACCTTTTTCCGTTATGGGGCCCACAAATGATTGCGTCGTCATACGAATATTTTTCGACAGCAAGAATATTCCACGACCAAACGAATATTCCCCGACAACAATGAATATTTTATAATCACTTGCTTATTTTATAAAATTTGCACATTTCACCCATAACCAAAGCATTATATCAAATTAATTCCTTTTTATTTCAAGATAATGAATAGAGAAAATTTAATTTTATTTATAAAAAGTTGGGGTCTTACATGGGGCCCACGTAAGAAAAATAAAATTGGGGTGGGGGAATTATTCTGATTCACGAGGGAGGGGTGGAATGCCTTGGATATGAGGGAATTAGGTTATTATTATTATTATTATTATATATATATATATATATATATATATTATAATAAGTTTTATTTTTTATGAAAATAAAATATATTATATTTTATTGCATAGTGCTGCATAGTAAATAAAAATTTTCTTCAGAATTGTGCCCGTGAATTTGCCCGTGAACTTCCCACTGTGCAGTCCATGATTTCTAAATTCAAATAGTATCATTTCCATTCTCCTATAAATAGGATGCTTAGTTAGAATTAAAAATCACACCAAAATCAGAGAATTTTTCTTCTATAATATTGAGCGTATTTCTTTAGAGTTTAAGGAACCTTTGAGCGTAGAAAACAGTTCAAGTTTTCTTCAAAAATATCCCCGCTATTCCAGTTAAAATACTCTCCTTTTTAAGGTAAGGGATATTTTTTTTGATCAATACTCGTAAGAAATAATATTTTCTTCCATACTCTGTAGTATGTGAGTAATATTATTTCGTTTCAGATTCTGAATTCTATACTCATTTTGTTAAGTTTTGGCTTCTATACTCTATGAAATTAGTAGAATATCCTTGATATTTGCGCTTCATCCAGTTTCTTTTCATGAAAATATTATTCTGAGCATTCTTTATAAGTTTTAACTTTTTCATGTCAGAGTACTATTCACGGGGTACTATTCCCAAAGTACTATTCACGGGGTACTATTCACCTGGGGTATTATTCATGACAAAAATTGATTTCTTTTCGGTCCAAATCATTTTTGGTACAATATTATTCTTGAATTTTACTCCACAAAGCAACATGATGTTGACAATTTGGACATTATTAAGTTCTGAATAAATTAAATTATAAATCTTTAAAATTTGTCCTTTGCTTTCATTTAATTGAATTCTTATATCATTGTCATCATCCTCATGCTTATATTATTATGAAAATCATCTTTGGCCTATAGTGCATTGATGGACTGTTGATTGGTATGATTATGACTAGGAATTATTCTGTATAATCATGATCGTAATATTACAAATGATGTGGTAAAAGTCCTCATTGGCCCGTAGTGCATTGATGGACAGTTATTGGCATGATCATGACCATTGGTGAAAACAGGAATATCCTTGACCCGTAGTGCATGGATAATTCGTGGTCATGATTAATGAATATCTTTGGCCGTAGTGCAGGGATGATTCGATGATGTGGATTATTTATTAAGCTGAGTCTCAGTGATAAAATTGATCATAAACTTTTTAAATCATAGAAGATAGTACATATCATGCTCTACTTGACTCTTCCAATGGATTACTTGTTCCACTGCAGTTAAAGTTAATGTCTATTATATTTTATCAGTTTAACACTGTTGAAGGTTAGCGATAATTTATTCTGCATTATCTTAGTCATAATATTTCTTACTGGGCTAGTTGAGCTCACCCTTTTGCTTTCATTGTTCTCTTCAGGAAATGAGAACGTAGCCGGGACTAGTCGGGGAATGGAGTGACGGTTCGAGATGGTTGTTTTAGAAATCCTCACTATATAGTGTGATAATAAATGTAATGAGGATTGAATTTGAGTTTGGATATTGTCTAGGAGATAATATTTGTATTAAAGCTCACAGCTTATGTTTTGTCGTATCCTGCACGACACTAAATAGTTGTATAAATCAAGTTTGTATTTGAATTCTATACCATGTATTTGGCGACTCAGAATGGGTGATGTATACCTATTTTGGGGGCGTCACAGTTGGTATCAAAACTTAGGGATATGATCCTTAAAGATGTGGGACTAGAACTAGAAGGGGAGAGACGGGTAATTCCTTCTCTAGTATGACCTACCTAAGCTTATTTGTTATTTAATTGGTCGGTCAGAATATATGGGTATTATGTGGTATGTCAATTAACCCTTGTTTTGTGGTAGTATTTGAAAATGGCATCCGAGAATGTTGAGATAAGCAATGGAGCATAGGAGACCGTTGAGTCACTACAGATCAATAACCAGGATAATGTGCATCAGGAAGGCAATAGTCCTCAGGTGAACAACAACACCGACCAAATGATGAACGATGGAATGTTCAGAGGCTTCTTGTAATTCATGCAAAATTAGGCGAGAAAGACTCCTGTCCAAAATGCAGGTGGAAACACTGGCAACTCACGGATGGTCACCCCTAAGCAGTTCAAGAAGCTGGGACCACCAGAGTTTTGGGGAGATCCAGAACCACTCAAGGCAGAGACGTGGATAAAGTAGATCACCAAGATATTTGATGTCACATATTTAAACAAAAATACATCAGTTTTGAATGATATTTCTATTGTTAATAAATTTCCTGATGTATTCCTTGAAGAACTTCCTGGCCTACCCCCAGAGCATGAAATTGAATTTGTATTGACCTTGAACCCGGTATAAAACCCATTTCCAAAGCCCCATATCGAATGGCTCCTATTGAACTTCTAGAGTTAAAAACCCAACTGCACGAATTGTTAGACATCGGTTTTATTCGCCTTAGTACGTCTCCTTAGGGTGCTCATGTTCTCTTCGTAAAGAAGAAAGATGGAAGTATGCGACTTTGTATTGATTATCGGGAGTTGAATCATGTCACCATCAAAAATAGGTACCCGTTGCCACGCATTGATGACTTGTTTGACCAGTTGTAAGGCACCAAATTCTTTTCAAAGATCGATCTTCGTTCCGGATATCATCAATTAAAGATTAAAACTAATGACATTCCAAAGACTGCTTTCAGAACTCGGTAAGGGCATTATGAATTCATAGTCATGTCTTTTGGATTTACTAATGCTCCTGCTGCTTTCATGGATATGATGAACCGAGTATTCAAGGAATATTTGGATCACTTTGTGGTCGTCTTTATTGATGACATCCTCATTTATTCCAAAAGCCGTGAAGATCATGAGCAACACTTGAGGCTGATACTGTAAAAGCTTCATGAAAACAAGCTTTATGCCAAGTTGAAGAAGTGCGAGTTCTGGCTTGAGGAAGTAGCATTCCTTGGGCACGTGATATTAAATCATGGAATATCTGTTCATCTAGCAAAGATTGAAGCAATACAATGTGACTCCCCCAAAATAGGTATACATTACCTATTCTGAGTCGCCAAATACATGGTACATAATATAAATACAATCTTGAATATACAATAAGAGCTGTGAGTTTTAATACAAATATTGTCTTCTAGACAATATCCACTCTCAGAATAAGTCCTCATTACATTTATTGTCACACTATTTAACAGAATAATGAGGACTACTAATACACCATCTAGGACCATCACTCCGTTCCCCGACTCGTCCCAACTACATTCTCATTTCCTGAAGAGAACAATGAAAGAAAGGGTGAGCTCAACTAGACCAGTAAGAAATATTATGACTAAGATAATGCAGAATAAATTATCATTAGCCTTAAACAGTGTTAAACTGATACAATATAACAAACATCAAGTTTAACTGCAGCGGATCAAACAATCCATTAAAAGAGTCAAGTAGAGAATAAAATCTACTATATTTTATGATTTAAAAGGTTTTTCATCACTTTTATCGTTGAGACTCAGCTTAATAAATAATTCACATCATCGAATCACCCCTGCACTACGGCCAATGATATTCTTTAGTATCACGACCACAAATTATCCATGCACTACGGGCCAAGGACATTCGTGTATTCATCAATGGTCATGATCATGCCAACAACTGTCCATCAATGCACTACGGCCAAAAGGACTTTTACCACATCATTTGTAACATTACGGTCATGATTATACCGAATAATCCCTGGTCATAATCATAACAAGTCCATCTATGCACTACAGGCCACAGATGACTTTCAATATAATATAAACATGAGGATGATGACAATGATATAAGAATTCAATAAAACAAGTTCACGAATTAATTTGTCCAGGAACCAATAACGTCCAAATTGTCAACATGATACTTCTTTGTAGAGTAAAATTCAAGAATGCTCTGAAGAATATTTCCATGAAAAGATACTGGATGAAGCGCAAATATCAATGATATTCCACTAATTTCATGGAGTATAGAAGTCAAAACTTTAACCAAATGAGTATAATAAGGAATGGAATAACAAAAGAAATCACCATGCATGCGATAGGCCCGCAGACGAGTTATTCCACGAATAATAAAAAGCGGAACAGTCTGGCGTAAAAGCGTCTGAACGAGGATATTCCAATAGAATAATAAAGAGCGAGAATCGGTCCAGAGCGTAAAACGCATGCATGCGGGATATTCCAACGAGAATAATAAAAGGCGGAATCGAGTAAAGGCGTAAAACAGCGCAGACGAGGATATTCCAACAAAATAATAAAAGAGTGGAATAATGGAAGAATTTCACCAAGTATAGGGTAGCAGCGTATCTGAGTTATTCAATGAATAATAAAGAATGGAATAACAGAAGTTCTCTTCATGAGTACAAAAGAAATAATACCCCTTACCTTAGTAGGAAATTGAATACTGCAATATTGTAGTAACAGAAGTTTCTTCTTCTTTCTCTCTTATTCTCTCTATTCTTTCTCGCTCTATAGCTTTAGTGAATTCGTGAAAAATAATGAAGGAATGAGCTTCTATTTATAAGCTTAGCAGAGTAAGGGTAAACTAGTCTTTTCGCCATAATTTATGACATCATCGCATACATCATCGATCATATGACATCATTGCTTACATCATCCTTCCGATGACATCATCGCTTGCATCATCAAAATTCAAATTCAATTTGTTCTCTTCCACCTCATTTTACTTTTATACCATGAATTTACTATCATAATGTTACCATTCAAATTATAAAAACATACTATCATATAATCACATCATACTACTATAATATAATATTATAAAAATATATTTGAGTAAATTATTGATTTGATAATTTGAAATACTGTTTAATGACAATTATTGAATCAAAAATATCAACGTAGTAATTATAAAATAAAATATTAAATAGTAATTACTGTAACAATTATTGAGTAGTGTCTTCTTACGTAAGAATCAATAATTCAAAAATCTTTTGTGCAACAACGCGTTATTCTTTGTATTTTTACTACTACCGAAATAGTTCAATGAGTTTTAAGCTGTAAAACTTCCGCCATTATTTTCATAAAAATATTTTTGTCGTTTTCTCAATCCGACAACAATTCCGTTATTAGAGGTCCACCAATGATTGTCTTAAGTAAATACGAATATTCCCTGTTAAAAAGAATATTCCCCGACCAATCGAATATTATATAATAACTTGCGTCTTTGCAAAATTTATAAATATTACCCACAACTATAACATTATATCAAATTCATTTCATAATATTTAAAAAATGATATTTATAGAAAAATCATCTTTATTAAAAAATTTAGGGTCTTACATACAAAGCTGGGAGCAACCTAAGTTAGTGACCGAAGTACGTAGCTTTCTCGGCTTAGCTGGTTATTATCGGAGATTCTTAGAAGGGTTTTCTCGAATCGCTACTCCATTAACTCAGCTGAATCGGAAAGTTACAAAATTCGATTGAAGCGAGGAATGTGAGAAAAGTTTTCAAGAACTCAAGAGGAGACTCATTTCAGCACCTATTCTGACAATACCATCTGGTTCAGAGGGATTTGTCATCTACAGTGATGCTTCAGGAAAAGGGTTAGGATGTGTTCTCATGCAACATAGGAAAGTCATAGCCTATGTCTCACGACAACTCAAAGAATATGAGAGGAATTATCCTACTCATGATCTAGAGTTGGCAGCAATTGTTTTTGCACTTAAAATTTGGAGGCATTACCTGTATGGGGAGAAAGTGGAGATTTATACGGATCATAAAAGTCTCAAATATTTCTTCACTCAAAAGGAACTCAACATGCGACACCGACGTTGGCTTGAACTGTTGAAAGATTATGATCATACCATTCAATACCATCATGGAAAAGCGAACATAGTAGCTAACGCATTGAGTAAAAGATCATATACGAGTACAAGTGCGATATTGTCAATATAAAGGCCCATTTTGTATGACTTGCAAAGGATGGAGATAGAGTTAAAGACTCCAGGGACCCATGTGATGATGGAAAATATGTGAGTAGAACTGACTTTAATCGATAAAGTTAAAGCTGCTCAAGCTAAAGACCTGGAGCTGATGCGTATGAGGAAGAAAGTACAAAAAAGTGCTATTTCGGAAGCAAGAATCGATGAAGAAGGAATACTTCGAGTCAACTCCAGACTTTGTGTTCCTAATGACCCTGATTTAAAGTATAAGATCATGATGGAGGCGCACAACACACCGTTTGCAATCCATCCCGACCAATATGTATTGTGATCTTCAACATACATTTTGGTGGAGCAATATGAAAAGAGAGATAGCAGAGTTTATCTCAAGGTGTTTAACTTGTCAACGAGTCACGGCGGAGCATCAAGTGCCAAAAGGTCTATTGCAACCACTTGAAATTATAGAATGGAAGTGGGAGCACATTACCATGGATTTTGTTATTGGTCTTCCTAAGGTTTCTCAAGGCATAGATGCAATTTGGGTCATTGTTGATAGATTGACCAAGTCTGCTCATTTCTTACCTATACGAGAAACTAATACATGTGAACGTCTTGCCCGTATATACATAAATGAGATTGTAAGGCTTTATGGTATGCCAGTATCCATAGTTTCTGATCGAGACCCAAGATCCACTTCATGGTTTTGGGTTAGTTTGCAGAAAGCTATGGGCACGAATTTGCGATTCAGTTCAGCATGTTATCATCAGACGGACGGGTAGTCGGAGAGGACTATTCAAACTCTGGAGGATCTATTAAGACTCTATGTCCTTGACTTCAAAGGAAGTTGGGACAAGTTCTTGCCATTAGTGGAATTCTCCTACAACAACAGTTATCAAGCAAGTATCGACATGGCTCCATTTGAGGCGTTGTATGGAAGAAAGTGTCGTTCTCTAGTATGCTGGGACGAGGTGGGTGAAGCAACATTGTTGGGACCGAAATTGGTATGCATGACTATGGAAAAGATTCAAATGATCTGGCAACGTATAAAAACCTCACAAGATCGACAAAAGAGTTATGCTAATCTTCATCGAAAGGACGTGGAATTCAATGTTAGAGAACATGTGTTGTTACTTGTTGCTCCATGGAAGGGAGTTACGAGACTTGGAAAGAGAGAAAAGCTGAATCCTCGATTCATTGGCCCATTTGAAGTCCTTGACCGAGTAGGAACTATGGCCTATAGACTCGCGTTACCGCTAAGTATGTCACGTGTTCAAAACATTTTTCACATATCTATGTTACGTAAATATGTGGAAGACCCGAACCACATTATTGAGTTAGAACCGAACAAGATAATAGAAGATTTAACGTATGAAGAGGTACCTGTTAAATCCTTGGATAAGAAGGAACATATTCTATGCTCCAAGGTTATACCTCAAGTCAAAGTTTTGTGGAGAAACCACGATGTTGAGGAAATGACCTGGGAGTTAAAATCTGAAATAAAATCAAGGTATCCTCACCTCTTCGTCATACCAGGTACGTACACCCATGTTGAGGGTAAAATTTTATAAGAAGGGGAGGTTGTAAGACACCAACTTTTATGAATAAAGATAAATTTTTCTATAAATATCTTTTTTGAATATTAAGGTATGAATTTGTTATAATGTTATAGTTGTGGGTAATATTTATAAATGTTGCAAAGTAAGCAAGTTGTTATATATAATATTCGATTGGTCGGGGAATATTCGTTTTAACATGGAATATTCGTATGATGGCACAATCATTGGTGGACCCCACAACGGAATTATTGTTAGAGTTAGAAAACGACAGAAATATCTTTTTATAAAAATAATGGCGGAAGTTTACCGTTAACTGTTGGATTACCCAGTGGTAAAAGTACAGTAATATGCGTAGTTGCATAGTAGCACACGGTATTGATTATTGATGCTTACGTGAGAAGTCACTAAGTTATACTCAATTATTGCTACATTAATTGCTGCATAGTATCTCACGTTATTTGATTCAATTATTGTTACAATATTTTATATTATTAAATCAATAATTGAGATGACAAGTTATTCATATTATTATCTGCGTAATTAACAATGTCTCGAAAGTTCTGTCAAGGAAAGGGGGTTGGTCACCTAATTATGCGCCAATAGGGAGAAATCCTTATCGGAAAGCCCCATCTTTCCTGGGAACGATCTGGTTGTTAATATTGCGAGTTATAATAATGATGAATCAATGTTGTTAAATATATTGAGGGTATTTTTATGTTGTAATTTTGCTTATTATATAAACCCCCACTTGCTCATTTTTCAAAATAATCGATAGAAAGTTATTCATTATAAGAGGTAGAACCCACATGTGATGATGACATGTGGGGCCCACGTAAGAAAAATGAAATTGGGGTGGGGGAATTATTCTGATTCACGGGGGATGGGTGGAATGCCTTGGATAAGAGAGGGAGTTAGGTTATTATTATTATATATATATATATATATATTATAATAAGTTTTGTTTTTTTATGAAAAATAGAATATATTATATTTTATTGCATAGTGCTGCATAGTAAATCAAAATTTTCTTCAGAATTGCGCCCGTGAATTCGCCTGTGAACTTCCCACAGTGCAGTCCATGATTTCTAAATTCAAATAGTATCCTTTTCATTCTCTTATAAATAGGATGCTTAGTTATAATTGAAAATCACACCAGAATAAGAGAATTCTTCTTCTATAATATTGAGCGTATTTCTTTAGAGTTTAAGGAAGCTTTGAGCGTAGAAAATAGTTCAAGTTTTCTTCAAGAATATCCCCGCTATACCAGTTGAAATAATCTCCTTTTTAAGGTAAGGGATATTATTTTTGTTCAATACTCGTAAGAAATAATATTTTCTTCCATACTCTATAGTATGTGAGTAATATTATTTCGTTTTAAATTCCGAATTCTATACTCATTTTGTTAAGTTTTGGCTTCTATACTCCATGAAATTAGTAGAATATCCTTGATATTTGCGCTTCATCTAGTATCTTTTCATGGAAATATTATTCTGAGCTTTCTTGATAAGTTTTAACTTTTTCATGCCGGAGTACTATTCATGGGTACTATTCACTCGATTACTATCACCTGGGGTACTATTCATGACAAAAATTGATTTTTTCTGGTCCAAATCATTTTTGATACAATATTATTCTTGAATTTTACTCCACAAAGCAGTATCATGTTGACAATTTGGACATTATTGAATTCTAGATAAATTAAATTATAAATCTTTAAAATATATCATTTGCTTTCATTTAATTGAATTCTTATATCATTGTCATCATCCTCATGCTTATATTATTATGAAAGTCATCTTTGGCCCGTAGTGCATAGATGGACAGTTATTGGCATGATCATGACCATTGGTGAAAACACGAATATTCATGGCCCGTAGTACATGGATAATTCATGGTCGTGATACTAATGAATATCTTTGGCCGTAGTGCAGGGATGATTTAATGATGTGGATTATTTATTAAGCTGAGTCTCAACGATAAAAGTGATGAAAAACCTTTTAAATCATAAAAGATATTAGATATCATGCTCTACTTGACTCTTCTAATGGATTGCTTGTTCCTCTGCAGTTAAACTTGATGTCTATTGTATTTTATCAGTTTAACACTGTTGAAAGCTAACAATAATTTATTCTGCATTATCTTAGTCATAATATTTCTTACTGTGCTAGTTGAGCTCACCCTTTTGCTTTCATTGTTCTCTTCAAGAAATGAGAACGTAGTCGGGGAATGGAGTGACGGTCCGAGATGGTTGTTTTAGTAGTCCTCACTATATAATGTGATAATAAATGTAATGAGGATTGAATTTGAGTTTGGATATTGTCTAGGAGACAATATTTGTATTAAAACTCATAGCTTATGTTTTGTCGTATCCTGCATGACACTTAATAGTTGTATAAATTAAGTTTGTATTTGAATTCTATACCATGTATTTGGCGACTCAGAATGGGTGATGTATACCTATTTTGGGGGCGTCACAATAACAGTTTGACTAAGATTTTATTTTACTTACTTGATTTGAAAAATAACTAACACTACATATTTAAATCTTACAGCAGCAAAATGTGGATCAAGTTAAGGAACATCTAATAGCACAGGTAGAGGAATATTAAGTAGTTTAGGGACCGATGGAGATGATACTCATATACAAGCTGAAGATGCACACCCTTAAATTTTTTGAAGAGGGAGAGGTAGAGATAGAGGTATAGGTAGAGGTAGAGGTAGGTTCCCAGGAACTGGAGGTCAAGGAAGAGGAAGAGTGGTGCACATTGTATCTATGATAGCTATATGAAATTTACTGTGAATGTTGAAAAGAGTGATTTAATGCAAAATTCCTTGTTATTTTTGGAAATATTATTGTATGCATCTGTTTAGTTATTTTACTATTATGCATCTATTTGGTGCTTTGTGCTTTATGTACGTCACTGCAAAGTATAGTAGTGCATATTAAAAGGTGCAACAGTGCATACTACAAGGCAACATGTTTTTATGTCACTATAATTACACCAGTCATTATAAAATAACTTTTTTCATTAATGAAATTTAAGAGGCACAACAAATTTCAAAAAAATTTACCATTCCAAAAAATTACGTACTTACAAAGAACTTGCTAATTTCATATGTTAAAACTAATTCTAAAAAATTTTACTAATCCAAAAATTGTAAGCTTGTTCCTTAATACATAATTGAAACTATAAATTAAAGCCATTTAACTATAATTATCCTAACATGAATACAAATATCATGCCTAACAAAATGACTTTAATTGAAGCAGTACACATTTTATAGACCATTCACTTTACTTTGCACATTCAAGTTGAAATTTTCATTATTTTTTCAATTCAATTTTTTTTTTCAGTGCCTCTCTAAATTTCATACTTATTCCTTTCTATTTCCAAATTCAGACCATTAATCAGAAGTTTTAACTCATGCAAAACTTCTTTAGACCTTTTATAAACCTCTTGGTTATACTAATAAAAAAAGTTATAGTATTTACTTATCTTTTTGTCCTGCATGTTGGTTGATAAAAATCAATCCATAACATCAAAAATTAATATAATTTCAACACAATTGTAATTCTAATGTTTTCAAAAAATAAGATAAAACTCAGCCAACCAAAACCTACAGAATTAGTATCTTACTCCATTATGGACAACCAAAGAACCTTCTTCATTAATTACTCTGAGTCTAAGATATCTTCATTTGAGCTCTATACCCACAACAACACCTTGGAGACTCACCCATCGATTCAGTATACTCCCTTGATTCTAGTTCATCTTCTATACTAGTACAATCCATTCGCAGATGAAATTGGATGAAAAAAAACCCTAACCCGCTTATATTTTGAAGGGAAAAAACTAAAGAATTAATTTAAGAAGAGAACATGTAATGGAAAAATCAAGTTATGAATTTTAATTTGAGAGAAGATCAAAAATTGTACTAGCTATTAGAGAAGAATGAACACAACATGTACACAAATAAAATTACAGATACTTGGAACAAAGTAGATTTCAAAACATAGAGGAAACAGACATGAACAATATATGCAGATTAATGAATTAAAAGATCTAGGGTTTGAAACGGAACATTGAACAAAATCCAATTATAGAAAAACAAATTTAGATAGAAATTTAAGGTTCTTTCTGTAAGAAGATGCATGAATTAGTGAAAATCGGAATTAAAAAAAAAAGAATCAAAATTCAAACAATAGACATTGGGTTTTATCGATCAAAGTTTTTGGGATTTTGACACTTACGTCGTCGAAGCTTTGAAACTGAGTACAAATGCACAATATCAAACACTAATTATGTAATACCATGACTTTTAATAAATAAAATTAAATTTTCTTATAATTATTATTCTAAACTGTAACGTGTTAAATTGATAAAATGATAAGATAAGGGTGATATTTGTTTTATTGGGGATTATTCGTTCTGTCTGGGAATATTAGGTAAAGTAAGACAGCGCTGAAACAACCTATAATTGCTAGGCTCTATAACAACATAACTTTCGGATACCGAAAATGATAGAAATACCCTTTTTAATAAAAATTATCAACGGTACTAACACTTTTAATTGTTAAAATACCCGATAATAAAAGAATAGTAGCACACGCTGTTCCACAGTAGCTCACGGTATTGCAAAGTATTTCATAATTATTATTTCAATAATTGTTACAGTAGCAATTGCATAATATGTTAACTCAATATTGTTATAGTAGCAATTACACAGTATTTCAAATTATTAAATTAATAATTGTCACGACACAGTAACTCATATTATTTGATATGATATTATTAGACATTTAAAATTATTGGCAATATTTTGAGAGTTCTATAGAGAAAAAAGGTAATTTGATTGCGCGCCGTTTATTTGGAAGACCCCATCATTCCTGTAAACAATTTGGTTGTCATTATTGTGAGTCTATAATATTTATACTTAGCAAGATTTAGCGTTATATAGTGAGCATCAGTCCACTTTAGCAAGTACTTAGATTTGGAGATGTCTCAATTGTAAGACCCCAAATTTTTTAAATAAAATAGAATTTCCTCTAATTATTATTTTGGAATATTATGGTGTGGATTTGATATAATGTTATAGTTGTGGGTAATGTTTACAAATTTTGCAAAGTAAGCAAGTTGATATAAAATATTCATTGTGTCGGGAAATATTCGTTTAGTCGGGGAATATTCTTTTTGTCGGGAAATATCCGTATGATGACATAATCATTGGTGGACCCCACAACGGAAGTATCGTCGTAGTTAGAAAATGACAGAAATAATATTGGTCTAAACTTTCTTATAAAATTTTTACCTTTTCATGTTGGGGCTACTATTCACGAGTTACTATTCATGTGTTACTATTTATGAGTTATTATTCACGAGTTACTATTCATAAGTTATTATTCACGGGATACTATTCACGACAAAATTGGTTTCTTTTTTCTGACCAAATTTTTACCATTAAACTGTTGAAATACCCTGTGGTAAAAGAACAGTAATACGCGTGGTTGCATAGTAACACACTGTATTGATTATTGATGCTTATGTGAGAAGTCACTCAGTTATACTCAATTATTGCTACAGTAATTGCTGCATAGTATCTCATGTTATTTGATTCAATTATTGTCATAATATCTTCTACATAATATTTTATATTATTAAATCAATAATTGAGACGACAATGTTATTCATATTATTATTTGCATTATTGACGATGTCTAGAAATTTCTGTCAAGGAAAGGGGTTTGGTCACCTAATTGCGCGCCAATAAGGAGAAATCCTTATCGAAAATACCCCTCTTTCCTGGAAATGACCTGGTTGTTAAATATTGTGAGTTATAATATTAATGATAAATAATTGTTGAAAGATTAAAAATGTGTTGATTAAAGATAAGTGATTTGTGGTAAATATTTATTCAATTTTTGATATAAATAAAGGGGTTTGTTATGAGGTATTTGTTATAATTTTGTCTTATTATTCCATGAGGAGATGTGCTAATTTTTTAGACCGTTGGTTGAAGATATAATAATAAATCAATATGGACCACTGGTGGAAAGTTATAATAGTAAATCAATATGGATCGCTGGTTTAAAGTAAATCAGTATGGACCACTGCTTTAAGTTTTAATAGTAAATCAATATGGACCATCCGTTTAAAAGTAAATTAATCTGGGCCGTTCATGAATTAGTTACTATTCAGTCCTTTTTCCTATAAATAGAAGCTCATTCCTTCATTATTTCTTACGAATTCACTAAAACTCTAGAGAGAGAAACTATAGAGAGAAAGAAGAGGAGTATTCTACTACTACCCTACTTCAGTATTCAATCTTCTACTACGGTAAGGGGTATTATTTATTTCATATTCGCTTACGATATTATTTTTCGTATTCGTAAGGAATATTATCTTCGTTTAATATTCGTAAGGGATATTATTTGTTGTATTCGTAAGGGGTATTATTTATTTCATATTCACTTATGATATTATTTTTAGTATTCGTAAGGAATATTATCTTCGTTCAATATTCGTAAGCGATATTGTTTGTTGTATTCGTAAGGGGTATTATTTTTTTCGTATTCATGAAGAGAGTTATTTTCTTTCAATACTCGTAAGGATTGTTATTCCATTCTTTATAATTCTGTTGGAATAACCTGTCTACGTGGACTACCGCATGCATGGTGAAATCTTTTTATTATTCCATTCTTTATTATTCTGTTGGAATAACCTGTCTAGGCGGACTACCGCATGAATGGTGAAATCTTTTTGTTATTCCATTCTTTATTATTCCGTCGGAATAACTTGTCTACGCGGACTATCGCATGCCTGGTGAATAACCCTTCGTATTCAATGGTTATTAAAATTATGGAAATGATCTGTCTACGTGGACTACCGCATGACAGTTGATAATCCATTTACAGTTTCATATATTGTTAATTTCAGATTCCTAACTCTAAACTTACTACGGTAAGTATTGCTTCTATAATTCCTAAAATGATCAAAAATTCCTGGAGTTTTCTTTTCTGTATCCAAGTTGTCTGTTATGGTTCCTATCTTTGATTGGATCTATGTTTTGAACTTTATTCTTGAATTTTGCTCCACAATTGATTATTATGGAGTATTCTTGAACTTGGATAAACTAAATTATGAATCCCTAATCGTGTCCTTTATCTCCTTTGGATTAGATTCTTTAAAATATTTTTCATCATCCTCAGTTTTAAACGGTGATACTTGACGAATATCTTTGGCCTTTAGTGCAAAGATGAATGATTACCTGATGAATATCTTTGGCCCGTAGTGCAAAGATGGACAGGTGTTGAGATGAACATGACCAACTGGTGATACAAATGAATATCTTTGGCCCGTAGTGCAAAGATGAATATTTGATTCAAGATGTATATTGATTGATGTTACAGGGATAAAATATTGATGATGGACTTTTAAATCATAGAAGATAGTAGACTACATTCTCTACTTAACTCTTCTAATGAATTGTTGTTTCCGCTGCAGTTGTTGATCTGAAACTTGTTGTCTATTGTATTCTATCAGATTTTTTCCTGTTGAGGACTAAGGATAATTTTTTCTACATTATCTTAGTCATAATATTATTTACTAGACTAGTTGAGCTCACCCTTTTCCTTTTTGTTCCATTTTTCTTCTCAGGAGGCGAGAATATAGCGGGAACTAGTCGGCTGTAGCACCTATCTGGGCACTTGACTTTCGTTGTGCCATCCAACTACGGTCTGAATAGAGGTCCATGATTCAACGGTACCTACTACAAACAACATTATAAATGTTAACATATGACTTGAGCATACTTGTAACCATTTGACTTGAGCATACTTGTAAGCATATGACTTGTAAGCATATGATTAGCTCATTAATATTATAAATGTTCGCAACTACCCGACCAACAAATTTTCTTTACCAGAGTATCCCCTATAATATGGACTAGCCACATGCACGACGGCATGTATATATGGTCATTTCTAGGCACCTAAGACACAAATAAAGATAAATATACAAATTTCCTATATAATAAGACCAAAACAATAACAAATGAATGCAAATTAAAGTAGTATGAGAAACATTAAATGTTATTAAATTTTGTTTTGTTATTGATGCTTTACTTGGATCTTAATTTCAACTCTTTTTTTGTCTTTCTCTGATTGACTACGTACTCTTATAAACTGCATATTTGGTTGTTACATATACAACTGTTTTTGGGAGATTAGTGTTGCTTAGTTTTATTGGTTCTATTCTACTCATACAGAGGTATTCAGATGCATTGAAATGTTTCTTTTTAAGAAAACTACTACCATTTAAGGCTTCACGCCAAGAGTTGAAGAGTCCACAAAAGTGGTGACATGATACAATACGTAAGGTATTTCATGTATTAAGTATGATTGTTTATCATGAATTACAACTTTAGTTTCCAATTTGCTTGGTAAAACTTTATCATAAGAGTTGAAGTAGTCCTCTTGTAATATTAGAAACTGTTTAAGGTACTAACAACTTAAATACTAATGTACTAGAGAAATTACTAGTGTCTTTCGGGTTTCGGGGTAATCACAACTTGCTTGGAAAACTTATAGTTCTCATAATACTTTGTAGTTTTATTTTGTATACTAAAGTATTAAATATTCTTGTTTTTCTTTCATAATGCCAAAACAGTCCCTTTGTCTTCTATTTACGCCGGCAGTTAAGCTTGGCTTGGCCCCATGAGGCTTGGCTAAGCTTAGCGTGTCTACAATTGGCCTCGCGGCCCCAAACCTAGCCTAACAACCCTTATCCTTTCCACATTTTAGTTTGATAACTTAATTTTATATTCAGTGATGACATTAATAATTACTACAAATATCCAGTACTCATCAAAAAATGAAATAGTTAAAACTTTCCAATATAAGAAAAACGTATAGAGAGAATCTAATGTTAAAGATGAATTAAGAACATAATTGTCTCGTGTCTCTCAAACTTTCAGGTATAACTAATTGAAGTGCAATTACTTCATATAGATCCAAAAATCCCAAAACCACAAATCAAAAGAAACAGCAACTGCAACAAAAACAAATACAAGAAATCATAATCAAAAGAACAGAACATAAAGAAGAAACAATAAATTATTACCCATTTCTTTGATCAACACCATGTACAAAATATTGAATAAATAAATACATGACAGATTAATTAATCAGCAAAAAATATCAATCAATTACCAATGAAGAAGAAAATGCCCAAGGATAAAGGGACCGAGCTTAGAGAGAGAAATACCAAAACCAGAAAAATGTCGAAAGTTATGTACTATTGCTCTATATGGGTATCTGTAAATTTAGATTTAGATTATGTATTACTGCTCTACTGCCAAGAATTTTACAACAATTAACCTAATAAAAAAGGGAGAGTACCTCCGATGGCGAAAAGGCTGGTGGGTGGCGGTGGTGGGAGTTAGCGATCACGGTGGTGGTGCGGTGGTGGTGATGGCGACTTGTGGCGTCCGGTGGTGTTAGCCTCCTTCTTCTCTCCCCTTCCTCCCTCTTCTCTCTATTACATTTTCCTCTTTTTTTCCTTTGCGTTGTGTAAAGCGAAGGATTTCAAGCTAGTAACATAAAGTTTGATCGTGATCGGTGTCTGCTGACGGCATGCGGTTCTTGATGCTGAAAGTGGTCGCCACAAAGCCTTCGCGCCAACATTTCTGCCAAATTTTGGGAGGCAAATTTAAGTTAGTAATGGCCTTTCGGTGACCATATCTTGGTCGCGATCGGCGATATTAAATAGTAATTTGGATTAAATCACGATTCGCGAGATGTCGGTCGCTATTATTAATATCAACGACCGCATATCGCGATCGTGATAATAGTATTAGTCATTGTTAGGCCTTTTCTTGTAGTGTACGTGAACGCATGCACGGTGAATAACCCTTCGTATTCAATGGTTATTAAAATTATGGAAATAATCTGTCTACGCGGACTACCGCATGTAAGTTAACAATCCATTTGCAGTTTCGTATATTGTTCATTTCAGATTCCTAACTCTAAACTTACTACAATAAGTATTGCTTCTATAATTCCTGAAATGATCAGAAATTTATGGAGTTTTATTTTCTGTATCCAAGTTGTCTGTTATGGTTCCTATCTTTGATTGGATCTATGTTTTGAACTTTATTCTTGAATTTTGCTCCACAATTGATTATTATGGAGTATTCTTGAACTTGGATAAACTAAATTATGAATCCCTAATTGTGTCCTTTATCTCACTGGATTCGTTCTTTAAAATATTTTTCATCATCCTCAGTTTTAAACGGTGATACTTGACGAATATCTTTGGCCTTTAGTGCAAAGATGAATGATTACCTGATGAATATCTTTGGCCCGTAGTGCAAAGATGGACGGTGTTGAGATGAACATGACCATTTGGTGATACAAATGAATATCTTTGGCGTAGTAGTGCAAAGATGAATATTTGATTCAAGATGTATATTGATTGATGTTCTGGGGATAAAATATTGATGATGGACTTTTAAATCATAGAAGATAGTAGACTACATTCTCTCTTAACTCTTCTAATGAATTGTTGTTTCCGCTGCAGTTGTTGATCTGAAACTTGTTGTCTATTGTATTCTATCAGATTTTTCCCTGTTGAGGACGAAGGATAATTTTTTCTACATTATCTTAGTCACAATATTATTTACTGGGCTAGTTGAGCTCACCCTTTTCCTTTTTGTTCTATTTTTCTTCTCAGGAGGCGAGAATATAGCGGGAACTAGTCGGGGTGTGGAGTGATGTTTAAAGGCAGTTGTTTTAGTAGTCCTCATTATTCTGTAAAATAGTGTATCAATAATTATAAAAAGGACTTATTTGAGTGTGGATATTGTCTAGAAGTCAATATTTGTATTTAAACTCGCAGCATATATGTTGTCGTATTTGCATGACAATTGTAATAATGAAGTTGTAGTTGTTTTCTGTACCATGTATTTGGAGACTCAGAATGGGTTGTGTGGACCTATTTTGGGGGCGTCACAATTGGTATCAGAGCTTAGGGATATGATCTCTGATGGAGATCAGGGGTTAGAACTGGGAAGGGAGTGACGAGTAAATCCTTCGCTAGCATGTCCTACCTAAGCATATTTGTTGGTCGGTCAGAATATAGGGGTATTATGTGGTATGTCAATTTCTTTAATTAACAGTTATTTTGCGGCAATATTTGAGAATGGCACCTGTAAATGTTAGCAATGGAGTGACTGAGACCGTTGAGATACCTTTAATCACCAACCAGGAGAACGTGCAACATGACGACAATGTTCCTCCTGTAAACAACACCACCGATTAAACGATGAATGATGGGATGTTTAGAAGTTTTTTGCAGTTTATGTAAAATCAGACGAGGGAGACTCGTGTACAAAATACAGGTGGAAATGATAGCAACACGCGGCTTGTCACAGCCAAGCAGTTCAAAGAGTTGGGACCACCAGAGTTTTTGGGAAAGCCGAATCCGATTATGGCAAAAACGTGGGTTAAGAAAATTACCAAGATATTTGATGTCTTGGGATGCACGGAGGAACAGAAGGTTCCATTCTCCACCTTTATGTTCCATGATGAGACAGATTACTGGTGGGAATCTGTGAAGCGTACCCAGCCAACCGTACTCAATATGCCTTGGGAAACATTTCAGAAACTGTTCAATGACAAGTACATTCCCGAAAGTATTCGTCATATGAAGGAGGTAGAGTTTATTAGACTGGAATAGAACAACATGACTGTGTCCCAGTACGAGGTTAAGTTCACGGAGTTATCTAGGTTATCACCTCATTTGGTATAGAATGAGGAACATATGACGCAGATGTTTCTAAGAGAGTTGAAACCCAAAATTCATCAATACCTTATCTCTCACAAATTTTCTCTATATTCAGATGTTGTCAACATGGCTCAATTATTAGAGCGAGATAATGAGTATGTTCAACCGAGGGACCATAACCAGGGTCGTACCGGTGGCAGCAGTCATCAGAGCGATGACAACCGGCGGGGAGGAAAATATCCGGACAAAAGCAGTAACCACTCTGGTGGTAATCATGGCCATGATATTAGGAGAAGCGAGTCGGGGAGGAGATTTCAAAAAGAGAAGGTACAACAATGACAACGTGAAGACGTCAACACCAACATCAATTGTTTCTAAGGGAGGATAACGACCACCGGTCGTATTTTATAAATACGGGAAGGAGGGATACATAAGTCCAAACTGTTCACAGCCTTCTAAGGTATGTTTTAGTTGTGGAAAAGACGGTCACATAGCCAATTTTTTCCTATACAAAAATCAAGTCCAGCTGGGATGGTGGCACCAAAGGCGGATACGGACAAAACAAAGTCGATGGTTTTACGGAAGAGGCGTTTGTCGTGGATCGCTTCAAAGAGCGAGTAGGACTTCGAGCGAAGTTAGCACGGGTTAGTTAATTATAAATTTTTGTGAAGTTTATACCTTACTAGATACCGGTTCTACCCATTCTTTTATCTATCCTGCTTGTGCTCAGTATTTGAACTTGACTCCAAAGAAATTAGACTTTGACTTATCTGTTGAGATTCCGTTAGGAGAAACTTTCATTACATCCACTATTTATAAATCTTGCTTGATCCAAGTTGGCACCATCACAATATCTGTTGACCTTATCTCTTTAAAGATACTTGCATTTGATGTGATTTTAGGGATTGATTGGTTAACCACT